>CM074447.1:16471110-17677360 GCA_037101425.1 Elopichthys bambusa | reverse complement strand
GTTTACTCACCTTCTGTTGTTCCAAATCCAAAAGTCATACAGGTTTAGAATAAATAAAAATGGCAGAATTCTCATTTTTGGAGGAGTTTTTCTAAGTCAAAATCAACACTTCCTTTTGCGGATGTTTGCTTATTGAATACTGACCTGATGACGTTGTGTCCTCTTCACTTTCAAAATCCATTTGCCAGCCAGGCCTCAAGTTGTTCCAAAGTTTTGAGGGTCTTCAGACATGTATATCAAGTACAGATAATGGTAATTTGGGATTAAGAAATCATTCTGACAGTGTTCAGTTTTTTCCCCCTCTTTACTGGTGGTTTAGCTTGGCTCGGATGGGTTTTGAGCAGTGGACATTGTATGTTTTTTTTTTTTTCCCCTCTGTAAAGATTAACCATCTGTGTGTTTTGTGTCTCTCTTTCCTGTCTTGGTCTGTGTGCTCTTCCTCCTCTATCCATCTTATGTCCTTTCCCTCCTCTCATCTCTACCCGTCACCCTCCCACCTCACGTGATGAACAACCTTCTCCCGACTTCACTCGTGTCATTCCCCTTGCGCCGGGGCTGCTGGGTAAATTAAGGTGTCGGTAGGGGAGGTAGTCCGAGCAGCCAATGGAGATCACCTCCCGGCCGACCTCATCCTTCTGTCCTCCAGGTCAGGAACAGCTCCGGTTTGCATGCGGGACGGGTGGGAAGGGGGTGCACAGGTGGAGAGAACCTGTTACTTTAATATTTTACTCTCTCCATGTTTTTTTTTTATTTTTTAATTTTTTTTTTAACTTTTCTTTTTTTCTTGTTTTGGCCTAGTGCTTTGTTTTCATCAGCTTTTGATGTTATTCTTGGTTGTGCAGTTTTTTACCTACATATGTTTTTACTAAAACATTTTAATGCAGGAAGAAAATGAAGCTTTTGAAACTGATTCAGTGAAGCGCACAGTTTGAATTGATTCATGAAAATGAATTGAATTTACTAACTCCAATGCTGTTTTTGCTGTTGGGGTCAATGATAATGCTATTAAAACTTTTTTTTTTATTTTTTTTTTTTTTAAGGCTTATACTTGCAAATCGTTAGACATGGATCCCAAAACCAGTCTTTAGGAAAGTTAATGGCCAAATAAAAAGTGCATTAAATTTATTTAATTTATTTTAATACCACCAGCAGTAGTATCCTGAATATGCCTTGTTATATATTAATTATATTGTCCAGCCACACCATGTGTCTGATAATTGTGCAATAAAATGACCTATTTAGAATATCACGACTCCGTAAACTCAGATCATTGTTAGGCATAAGATTCTTAAATTCAAGCACTAAAAATTAGTTGACTGGGCATAAATTTCTCAGAGGACAACTCTGTTCAACTCCCAACAGAAAATTCTGATGAAGCCCTTTCCTTTAACCAGAAAGACATGTATTAAAGACCTTTGCTTTGTGCTGGAGATGCTTCAGCATGTGTACACAAGAAAAAACAAAGCTCTTCTCTAACACCGCTGGAGAAAAGACCCATTGAATGACTGTAAATGTCACAGCTGTTTGCACAATGCATGGCTTCAGCAGGAGCTCTGACTCCGATGTGACTCCCTGCATGCGGTCACATCACCACAATGTACAGTATTGTGATTTACCTTTATAGTAACTTGCATTGTTTATACACAGAATCTATGAGATATTGCTTAATGTTCTTTCATTCAGATAAACATGCCGTTTTAGTGGGGACTTGTTAAATTTTTGCGACAACTAAATACAAATACAGACGAAATGAGTACTGACATCCATTTTTTTATTTGTATAGACCCAAAGCAGAGCATACCTTTCTAATAACTTGAAGTACAAGGACCATCTTTTCTGTTCAAGCCTGCTATTGTTTATTGAAGGAGAGATATGTAACAGCTTTGGCCCTGTGTACTCGCTATCCTGCTTTTGCTCTTCTCAGTATTAACGCTGAATGTTCATTTGTCTGGCGTGCTGCATCTTTCCTTTGTTGCATGTGGAGAATGTCACTAAAAAAAAAAACAGCAGAATGCATTGCCATAAACAAAGATGCGTCGACTGAAAGTTTCATTTTCAGTCCAAGTACTAAAATGCTTTATGCAGTTTGGGGAAAATATGCTGCCCAGTGGATTTTCCTTCCATTCAATATTAACTGAAAATTACTAGCTCTTGAAAACAAAGCATCTTTGATTTATGGGGCTTCATTTAGCTGTTTGGTTTTGTATGATGTGACCCAACTTTCTTTAGTTATTATTAATTATATATTAAATTTGATGTAGTTATATATTTTTTTGGCCAGTGTCATGTAGTTGTTTTATATTATATTTTGATATTTTTTAAATGTACCTAGGCTATGCTATTTTTAAGATACACTACCATTCACCAAGGTTGCATTTATTTGATTAAAAAAAAAACAGTAATATTGTGACATGGTATTACAACTCAAAATAACTGTAATGGTAGTGTTTAAGTTTATATTAGTATTTATTATATATTTCAGTAAACTGCAAACATTCCTTTGGTAGATCCATATATAAACGTGGGTTTTTTTTTTCTTTCTTTTTTTTTTTTCTTTTTCTTTTCATAATTGTGTTGTTTATCCTAGTGAACCTCAAGGAATGTGTTACATTGAGACCTCAAATCTGGATGGAGAAACAAATCTCAAGATCAGACAGGTGAATTTTTGCTTTCTCTTTGTTATACACTCTGTTGATGCTCTTCAATTCAGCTAATAGTTTATCAGTATGAATTTTATTACTCTTTGTGTAAATATGGTGTTTTTGTTATATTCAGGGTCTGCAGATCACTGCTGAGATTAAGGACATTGACAGTCTGATGCGTCTATCCGGACGGATGGAATGTGAGAGTCCCAACAGACACCTTTATGAGTTTGTGGGCAATATTCGCCTGGATGGACACGGGTAAGAGAAGACAACACTTTGCTTGAGTTGAAAGAAAGAAAAGCAGAAGTCATGACAGAAATGTTTAGGCTGACTTCAGCCTTGTTTTTCATTAGTCTTAAATATTGACGAGCATGAGCATGAGACAGTTAATTTCAGCAGAATGGTTTCGATTGAAGTTGAAGAATTAAAATGTCTCCCTGATACTTTAAGGCAGTTTTAATAGTGTATTGATATCTGGAGAGGAACAAAGTTTGTACTTTATACAATCTCAAATTGTTGTGTTTACATTAAACCTCCCTTGGTGCAGTTATTTGTATGAAACATTACATTCTCCTTGTGTTATGCTTAATTTTTTAGGTGGGATTCATTGTTTGAAGTTGTGAAATGGTAAAATAGTCAAATTGTCGTGTTTGCTCTGTATTTAGCACTGTACCACTGGGTCCTGATCAGATCTTGCTGCGAGGAGCTCAACTCAGGAACACACAGTGGGTGCACGGTATTGTAGTCTACACAGGACACGACACCAAACTCATGCAGGTGAGTGGTCCTCTTCAGTCCACTTTAGTTGTATCCCAAATCCAGCTTTAATCTAAGAAAAAATGATGATTTGTGTCCTCCAGAACTCCACACGCCCCCCTCTGAAGCTTTCCAATGTGGAGCGCATCACCAACTTTCAGATCCTCGTACTTTTTGGCTGTCTCTTGGCCATCTCATTGGTTTGCTCCATCGGCCAGACCATCTGGAAGTATCAGTATGGCAATGACGCCTGGTACATGGATCTCAACTGTAAGAACCAGACCCCCCTTCCTTCTGTCATGCTAGACCGCTTGCGCGTCTATGTGTGCTTTCATTTTTTTTATTGTCAATAATTTTTGTCTTCCCTCTATGTAAACAAATATGCATTGCATATGTGAATATTTGTCAATAAAAAGGGAAAGGAAAATCTTTCCCTTTTAGTTCTAATATGCATAGACATGTGAATGTATAAATGGTTGAATATC
Organism: Elopichthys bambusa; assembly: GCA_037101425.1. NCBI lineage: Eukaryota > Metazoa > Chordata > Actinopteri > Cypriniformes > Xenocyprididae > Elopichthys > Elopichthys bambusa. Next base: position 17,673,474 of record CM074447.1, on the reverse strand, counting down.
ACAAACGCTGCTGTACTACTTTTTTTCGTTCGTTTTGTTATCAGCTTCCTTTCTAACATTCTATTTGGTTTGTGTTTTTTGTTTCTTTGTTGTTGTCATTTTCTTAACAGCTCCAGGTAACAACCATTTAAAACCCTTGGCCATCTGTGAATGACCCCTCCTTACTAACCCCTAACTGAAGCTCAGCTTTTGCTAAGCTACCGAAGCCACTTATATGGTTGCCCTACTTTGAGAGGGTAATTGCAGAGGACTGCACACACACCAGGAATCCAATGATAGGTTTTTCCCCTCCAGCTCTACACTTCGTAGACCCTCTTAATGCCTGATGTCAAAAACGTGCCTCCCCTTCCTTTATTTTGGTGACACGTTAAACACTTTGCAAGCTCCGGCTTCAGCCACGCCAGAGCCCTTTTGCTCGTGCCTAACTAATGAAGTATGACAGTAAGCCTCGGACCCAAAGAAACACACGTGGAGAGGAGCAAGTTACCCACAGGCCCTGTCAGAGCAAGAGTTTGAAATGTATTCCCGTGTAGAAGCAGAAGACCCTGGAGGTCAAACCGTGACATTTTCTAAATGCCCCCCTCTTCCTCTTACCCACCTCCTCCTCTTCCTACTCATTCTGCTGTGTTTGTTTTACCGGTGCTGACAGACGAGGCTGAAAATGCTCAGCTCTGGAGGAGATGAGCAAGTCCATGCTAATAGGCTTAATGTTTGGATTGTAAAGGTACGATATTAAGAAATACAACACTGCCATTAATTTTTAATGAACTGTGATGGGAACACATCTGTTGATTGCCTCGAGCATTGCAGGTAATTGAAAAAGAGAAAAATATAAAATAAAATACACAATTTTGCGTACCAACGACAGGCAAAAATCGGTTACATTTGCGGCTAGAGCCACTTGCAAATTGATTAACATGTCACCACCATCATTACTCTTGATTTAAATAGGAGGGGCAGTTTGTGTCCAAATCGATTGCATCTTGTTTTATGACCTACACGGTTCCCTACTTGTTATGCTCTGTGAGTTCTTGGAAAATGTTGTCAAATGCTGAGATGCACCACTGTGAATGCTGGGTTCCATCTGTAATCATTCACACCCACTGCAATCATTTGGAAAGGAAATAACAATGATGTTGGGCATCATGTGAGGTAACGGTGAGGTCATAAAGCAGGTATCCATCATGAAATTGATTGTTCCTCTAAAGGAGGGGGACTCAGTCTTCTCTGTTTGTTGTTTGCCTTCCTAGTGGAGCCGTAAAAGCGAGAGGTGGCATTGATTTGTCGTTTACATGCTATTGCTGGTCATATTTACCATAAAAAAACCAAGGACACTTCCTGTTCTTCAGTTAGAGGTATGATCATATGTGAGGTATATAGTGATATATAGATATATATTATATATATTATGATTATAGGTATATTATGAGGTCATAATACCTGGAGGGAACTACACTACCATTCAAAACAAAAAAAACAAAAAAATTTGTAGTATCAATATTTATTCAGCAAGGCTGCATTAAATAGTACAAAAAATAATTAATGATACAAAATATTTCTTTTTGAAATAAATGCTGTCCTTTTTAACTTTATATTTATTAAAGAATCCTGAAAATATTGGCTGCATGAGATTCTCCAGTGTTGTTGAGCAACCGAAGCACAAGCTGTTAAAGCCCTGCCCTCTCCTGGAAAGGGGGCCGGGAGCAGCACCTCAGTTGCATTTAAAGGGACACGCACAAAAACAGTGTGTTTTTGCTCACACCAAAATAGGGGCAAATTTGACAAGCTATAATAAATTATCTATGGGGTATTTTGAGCTGAAACTTCACAGACACATTCTGGGGACACCAGAGACTTATATTACATCTTATGAAAAGGGGCATAATAGGTCCCTTTTAAGAATCTTACCAACCCCAAACTTTTGAACGGTAGTGTATCTGTTTAGCATTGCTATTCATTTGTGGTAGTTGCACAAATAGGAAATTTTAAATCTTTTAGTCAGAATACTGACTTCTTTTGGATGGCCATCAATGGAGAAAAATGCCAAATGGTGTAGTTAAAAGATCTGCAAACTAACTTGGTCACTCTAACCAGCCAACTCTTGACCTCTTAGGCATGATTTGGATCTATTTGGTTTTGTTCTGCTGGACATCAGGATGGGATTCATCCCCAGAGGTGAAAACAGTGCAGAAGCTGTGCTTTAAGTTTTCCAGATTGGGTTAGCAGGCCTACACTGAAGGCAATGAATACACACCTTCCACTCATGAATCTAAGCATCACACACTTCAAGCTGATGATTCATTATTTTTCATAAATAATTCATTTGACTTTGAACCTGTGATATTTTGGCTTTGGCTTCTGTCCCAGTAAGTATCCAAACAGCTCACATGGCTCTATGCAGGTGGGGCTTCGGAGCACTTGAGCTGCAGTCGTTTGTTATGCCACCTGCAACAACAGCACCCATGTTGAACTCCTGACCATGATATAACAGGTAGCAGATTCTGTACCGCACAAATGCTGACAGTGTCTTGAGAATTGCTGACCCCACAGCGCGACTCCTTGCTGCACTGATGTCACTCGACCTGCAGTAGCTTAGAGAGATGGGGGCTGCATCTTCCACTGCTTCAGAATGCTGCTGTGAACGTAAAGATTAACGATTAGAGATAGACTTGTGTACTGTAGTCTTTGTTGCATTGATATTGAATACAGAGATTGGTGTTTGTTGGGTGTAGTTTTTTTTTTTGTACCTTCAAGTCAATTTAACATTATAATTTTTTTGTAGTTTATATATAGAAATTCTTTCAAAGCAGCATCACAATAATTTACAGGATTAGAAGAGTCTTAATTCTAGAAGACTATTCCACAGTCAAGAAATTAGTTTGAAATTATTACGTACTCTTTAGTAGTGCTTAGTACTCTTAGTACATTTCCAATGCAGCAAAAATCTACCAACCGAAAAGGTCTTCAACTGACAAGAGACCATTTCAGACCTTCCAAATTATTGAAATATTTCTAAATGTCACATCTCTCTGTTTGGCTCCATATTGTGGAAAGGTTCTTTGGACTGAGTCCCGCTCCTTTACATTGAAACATCCAAACTGATTGTCTTCCTTCCCACCACTAGCCAAATCCTCTTCCTTTCTCTGTGAGTCAGTTCCAATAGCAGTTGTATGATTGCCCAGCCTCTTAAGTTCTATGATTCTGAATGGGAAAGCACTCCCTCTCCTAACTGCTCAGAAAGAGCATTTTTGCATTCTGCGGACCCGCCCCCCCCTCCCCCCCACCCCCAGGTAAAGCTTTTTATTAATACTTAAAGTCAACATGAAATCAAAATTAAACCCATTTACTTCCTTAACACGTATATTATATGAATATTATAAATATTATAGTTTTATGTTTTAATATATTTTATTTAATGTATTCTATCCCTGTGATGTCAAAGCTGAATTTTCAGAATCATTACTCCAGTCTTCAGTGTCACATGATCCTTCAGAAATCAGTCTAATATGCTGATTTGGTGCTCAAGAAACGTTTTAATACTATCGATACAAAAGTGCTGCCTGATATTTCTGCGGAAACAGTGATGCATATCTTTCCGGATTCTTTGAATAGAAAGTTCAAAAGGACAGCATTTGTTTGAAATGGAAAACATTTGTAACAGTGTAAAAGTCAAAGTGCATCCTTGTTGAATAGAAGTATTTAAAGAACCCTTTAGTACTGACCCCAGTCATTTGAACAGTATAGTGAGTTAGACTTTCAGTTTGTGTTTTGGCTACTGTTATAGGTAATGGTGTTTGTTTTGTTTTTGTTTTTTTGGGGGGTTTTTTAGATCTTGCTAATAGTTAATGCAGTAATTTAATGTATTTATTTTTGTTGAATATCCTGCTTCACTTGGACATATGATACAAGAATTAAAATGGGTTGTGAATGTTGTTTCATGTTGACTTTAACTGTCTGAGCTGTCTTGTGTCTGTGGTCTTGTTTTTATTGATTACACTTTTCTTTCTCTGTGTGCTGCTCTCTTTGTTAAATTTGATGTTTAAGATCGGAAATCATGATCACCCACCCCAGTGCATTGTGGGATAATGTGTTGCTTTGAATCTTGCCCATATTGCCAAGGCTTCTGCTATGACGTCAAAGACTCGAGTCTCAGTTTAGCTACTAATTAATGGAGACCTAATTGGAGAATTGAATGTAAATTTGTAGGTTAGACGCTTATCGGAGATATTGAGTGGAAGAGTTGTATTAGCTCAAATTATAGTGTTTGCACAATGCTCGCACAACACTAGTGGAGCATTGTGGAAACGTTGCAAAAATGAGCTTGTGGCATTATTGTCCTTCCATCATCCTTCCCCAATCCACCCCATCACATCACGCATTTCATTGCTCAGAAAACTGTCTGTCACCTTACTTCCACTCTCTCCTCTTCCTTCCCTCGCTCTTCTTTTTCCAGATGGTGGAGCGGCTAATTTCGGCCTGAACTTCCTCACCTTCATCATCCTCTTCAACAACCTGATTCCCATCAGTCTTCTGGTGACTCTAGAGGTCATCAAGTTCGTCCAGGCTTTCTTTATCAACTGGGTGAGTGTAAGGCTGAGCTGCGGGAGCTGTTCTTGCTTGATGAATCTGCTGTCTTTGAAATGCAGACTGCCTAAACCTCCAGGGCCAATCCCAGAAAACTTCACAGCCCAAACGAAAGTGGAGCTTTATCAAAATAACCCATATGAAGATGCTAAAATTGGATTTGGGGCAGGGCATTTAAAGCACACAGACACTGTTTTTAGATGCAGTGGAGTTTTGTGAGTTCCCCCTGAATGGCAAGACTTTTGAGCGGAGGTTTCATATCTCTTGCTTTGAGCGACAGAGTATGAGTCCAGATGGCAAGGTGTAAAAAAAAAAATTTGGTTGTGATTATTAATTCTGCTTGGTGATACACTGTATTTTAGGACACTGACATGCTGTATGAAGCCACCAACACACCAGCTATGGCCCGGACATCAAACCTGAATGAGGAGTTGGGACAGGTACTGCACATCCAGAAATAAACAAAAGAGATTAATGAAAATGAAAAATGAAGCTAAAATTTTGATTTGCATTTGCAAAATCACTTGCAATTATGCATGATATACATTATATTCAAAAGGCGAAATTAAAGGGTTAATTCACCCAAAAATGAAAATAATGTAATTTATTACTCACTGTAAGACCTTCGTTCATCTTTGGAACACAAATTAAGATATTTTTGATGAAATCCGATGGCTCAGTGAGGCCTCTATTGAGAGCAAAGCCACCAAACCTCTCAAGATCCATAAAGGTACTAAAAACATATTTAAAACAGTTAATGTGAATACAGTGGTTCTACCTTAATATTATAAAGCGATAAGAATACTTTTTGTGCACCAAAAAACAAAATAATGACTTTTCAAGAATATCTTGTGATGGACGATTTCAAAACACTGCTTCTGAGCTTTACAAATCTTTTGTTTTGAATTAGTGATTCGGATCTCCTATCAAATGGCTAAACTGCTGAAATCACATGACTTTGGCGCTCCGAACCACTGATTCGATTTGTAAAGCTCCAAAGCAGTATTTTGAAATTGGCCATCACTAGATATTGCTGAAGACGAACGAAGGTCTTAAGGGTGTGGAACGACATGAGGGTGAGTAATTAATGACAGAATTTTCATTTTTGGGTGAACTAACCCTTTAATACTTTTATTCGGCAAGTCTTGCCCCATTTTTATCTTTAGATTACCTTTGCTGTCATCTAACACTCAAAGGTAATCTTTAAAAAAAACTTCATTCCTTCGTTCATCTTCGGAACAGAAATTAAGATATTTTTATAGAAATCGACAGTTCATTGACATTCACTTTGATGCTTCAAAAAGTTCATAAAAGATTGTAAAACTTATCCATATGAATTGAGTTTAGTCCAAATTTTCTGAAGAGACTCGATCACTTTATATTATGAACAGATTGAATTTAGGCTTTTCACATTGATAAAAATATAAACAAAAAAGCTCAAATGTACTTGCTTTGACGTCCAAAGAACCTCATTGGTTCTTACGGAAGCTCAAACATGTTGCGTAACACATGAGAATGAACCTCATTGGTTCTCGCAAGTCAAGCGAACATGCTTGAGCTTCCGTTTACCATAACTGCTGTGTGCATTGATGAATGTTTATATGTGAATAAAAGCTTAAATTAAATCTGTTCATCATATAACGAAGCGTCAAAGTGGTAGTTGCGTAGCTGTCAATAGAGGGACAGAAATTGCTCAGATTTCATTAAAAATATCTTCATTTGTGTTCCGAAGATTAACGAAAATCTTACAGGTTTAAAAAAAAAACAGGAAGGTGAGTAAATGAATTTTCCTTTTTGTGGTGAGCTAATCTTTAAAGGTGGGGTATGTATTTTTTCAATAACGCTGTTGGACATTGTTGATATTTGAAATAAACCCAAACAAACCCAACCCTCTCTTCAGGGCTCCGCCTCCAAACCTCACCCTCCAATCCTAACCACCCTGCTCCGAGTCGGTCTCAAGCCCCGGCCCGATTGCTGCTGGCAGTGGCAGGCGAGTGCACTAACAATGGCGCTAAACACCGCATTCTCTCGCAGTCATCAGTGTGCAGTGGCTTACCTGCACAACTCTCACTATCTGCCCACTGTTACACACACAGTATGAGAGTGGGTGTTTATCACAGCTGACATGCAACAAAATGCTTCATGAAAAATATAGCACAGATGATGAACGAACGACAAGGAAGCACATACAATGAATGTACAGTACACAAGAGCAAATACGAACAAGTGTTTGTTGTTAGTTGCCAACAGCAGCCCCAGACAATCATGACACTCAAACCCAGTTTTACTCACATGTGAAGCGGAATCAAAGTAGCCTCCGCGTCTGTTTTCAGGCCTTCCGGCTTAGCTCTCTCCAGTGCTGGAAAGCTTTTCTAATATTAACGCGGGTCCTAAAGTGTTTGCCCAGTCATAAACCTTCATTCCAGTAATAATCTTTTGAGCTCTTTTGTATTGTCTCATCTCTTTCTGGGTGTTTTTTTTTTTTTTTCTTTCAAATCTCCCTTTTGCTAGTTCTGTCTCCTCGACCGTCATACACCTCATAATGCTGATTGGTTAGACATTTGTTGTTGGTGTCAGCTCGACTAACTTCCAAACAGTGTTGTTGAAAAAATACATACCCCACCTTTAAATGCTGTTCCTTGCTTTTTTTGTTTCACTCAGAAGTTGCATTTGGAAGTAAAATGGGTTGAAAATATTTACTTTAAGTCTGCTTACTTTTACTTAATTTACTGTAGTTTATTGCTCTCTCTTTCCTAAAACCAGGTGAAGTACATCTTTTCGGACAAGACAGGCACCCTGACCTGCAACGTCATGCAGTTTAAGAAGTGCACAATTGCAGGCGTGGCCTACGGGTAAGGCTCTGTTTCACATTGCTTTCATAATCAGTAGAGTGTACATCTGGCTCTAGCTGTCTTGTCCTCAGCTCCCTTGTTAGCAGCTGCCTCGATGCTTCCCTGCACAGCCAGAGCGATTCTATAAATATCAGAGAAGGGGACTCACTGATTTTCTTTCTTTTTTTACATGCTTAGATAGGAACACAGCGTTTCAGGTTGCCTATTTGTCTAACTTAGAACGTTTTATGGGGCATGCCTCTATATGTCTGTTCTAAAACTATATGTAGAACATTTTGTGAGGTTTTACACAGTTGTTTTTATAAGCCTAAAGTGTTGTGAAAGATGAGATTTTCATTGTGCTGCAGCTGATACTATGTGTGTGTTTTTGAAGAAATGTTCATCAGCATGCGCGGCATGTGACAGATGAGACAATGAGATGGCATAGCTCTCTTCCATATCTGTGTTTTTCCTTCTGACCAGATAGATTTTTATGATGACAGTGATGTTTATGGTAAGCAGTTTATGAAAGATGAGGCATATTGGGCGAGGTCACGTCAGGGCCACGGCACTGAGATTATTGGATGTTTACATGCACAAGGATTCTAGATCCTATCTCAGACACTCCAACCATCACAAAATACAACCTTATATTCACATTCATACTTAAATGGGACCTATTATGCAAAATTCACTTTTATAAGGTGTTTGAACACCCATGTGTCCCCATTGTGTGAGAACAACCAGGCTATAATGGTAAAAATCCACTCACTCATTTTTTTAAAAAATGTTTATAATTCCCATAAATCAAAAGCAGTCTCTTCAATCGAGCTAATTCAGATTCCCCCCTACGATGACGTCATCCCCGCCCACAGCTGGTGACAGTCTGACCTATTAGCATAGACACAGCCCTGAGTGAGAAGCACAGAGTCTGCCATTTCTGTATCCTCGCTGTAGCAGTTGTACTTGTACAATGTCTGCGCCAAAAGAGGCATTAAAAGCACACAGAATCCCACCATCTGAAGACATCATGGGTAAATTTCATTTTCAGAGAAAATGTCCCAAAGAAAAGAGTCTTATATGCAAATACGTTTGTGCCAGTCATTTTGCGCCAGACTGCTTCACAAACGAAGGTCTTTTCAAAGCTGCATTTTCACAAAGTTTGATTCTGAAACATATAAGGCTGAACAACGCTACTGACAGTTTCTGACATTTGCAGTGTGTGAGATTGTCCTGTTTTGTTGTTGCTGGTATGCCGGAGCATGAGCTCTTGAAGCTCCGCCCTCTACTTGAGAGGGGGCTGGGAGCACCAGCTCATTTGCATTTAAAGGGACAGACACAAAAATGGCGCATTTTTGCTCACCCCAAAAAGTGACAATTTTAACATGCTATAAAAATGATCTATGGGGTATTTTGAACTAAAACTTCACATGCACACTCTGAGGACATCAGAGACTTGTAAAATGGGGCATAATAGGTCCCCTTTAAGGTTGCCTCTTTATGTTCTGGATTCAGAGAATAAAGCACATGACAGCAGTATCAGAGCTGGATCTAAATGATCTGTGCTCCAGCATTCAGAGCAGCTTTAAAGGATTAGTCCACTTTCAAATAAAATGTTCCTGATAATTTACTCACCCCCATGTCATCCAAGATGTCCATGTCCTTCTTTCTTCAGTCGAAAAAAAAAATTAAGGTTTTTGATGAAAACGTTCCAGGATTATTCTTCTTTATAGTGGACTTCAATGGACTCCACTGTTGAAGGTCAAAATTACAGTTTCAGTGCAGCTTCAACAGGCTTTAAACGATACCAGACGAGGAATCTAATTATCTAACGAAACAATCAAACAGTCATTTTCTAAAAAAATACAACTGTATATGATTTATAAACGCAAATGATCGCCTTGCAAGTGGTTCCGCCTTCCGTATTCTTCAAAAAGCTTAAGCTGTATGTCCTATGCCTTCCCTATTCAATTTTCGGAACGAATGCGGCACCAGTTCCATTTTTTTCCGTAAGTAGAATAGGGAAGGCGTAGGACATACAGAATGTTAGAACCACTTGCAAGGCGATCATTTGTGTTTATAAAGCATATACAGTTGTTTTTGTTTTTTTAGGACATGACCGATCGTTTCGTTAGATAAGACCCTTATTCCTCGTCTGGGATCGTTTAAAGCCCTTTGAAGCAGCGCTGAAACTGTAATTTTGACCTTCAACAGTGGAGTCCATTGAAGTCCACTATAAGGAGAATAATCCAGGAATGTTTTCATCAAAAACCTTAATTTCTTTTCAACTAAAGAAAGAAGGATATGGACATCTTGACATGGGGGTGAGTAAATTATAAGGAAAATTTTATTTGAAAGTGGACTAATCCTTTAATCTTATTAACTCAATTAAAACTCTTCTGAGATGAGATTCAAGAGGCAGTTCCATTGTGACACTTGAAGACACTTACTGAAAAATATCACATTCATAATGTTGAGATGCATTTCCAGTGCTAGTGCTTCTAAGGCAACAAAAGATTAATATTTAGTTAGTTTTTTTTTTTTTTTAGGGTTTACTTTATTTAGTGCTGTATTACACTCACCTCAGGCACGGTCACACTTGGAGTTTATTTTCTTTATAATGATTTAAGAGGTCAGTCTGTGATGTTTGATCACTCTGTTGATCTAAAGTCTTCACCTGTGTTAATTCACAGGTTAGAATTTTCCAAACTTGACCTTTTGGTGCACAGAAAAAATATGTGGCGAGCTTGCGTTTCCGGTCTTGTTTTCTGTGAGCTGTGCATGAATCAACACACACAAATAAAAATCGCAATTTAATATGCAAATATTACATTATATTGATGTCATCACTAATAGACTTTATATGATGCTATTTTTATACTTTATGTACAGTAGTTCAAAAGTTTGCTGTCTGTATGATTTTTTTTTTTTCTTTCTTTTTTTTTATTGTTTTGGAGAAATATTATTACAATTGAAAATAACTGTTTTCTGTTTTAAAATGTAACTTATTCCCGGGGTGGCAAAACTACATTTTCAGCATCATTACTCCAGTCTTCGTTGTCACATGATCCTTCAGAAATCATTTAAATATACTGATTAGGTGCTCAAGTATCATTTCTTAATATTAGTGTTGAATACAGTTTGGCTGTTTTATATTTCTGTTGATACTGATACATTTTTTTCAAGATTTGACATTTTAAATGTGTTTATTGACTAATCAGCAAGGATGCGTTCAGTAGATTTTTTTTTTTTTTTTTATAAAGTGTCTTACTGACCCCAAACTTCTGAACAGTAGTGTACAAATTATGTATGAATGGAATCTGTATGTTAAGTTTAAGCTGAATTCAAATGACAAGGATGGGGATGGGGATGAAGGTCAAGGTCATGGTCATGTTTATTTAGTGTTATTCATTCCAGACCCTGACACTTCACCACAGAGAATATATCCAGAAAATCAAAGCAAGGTCCTATAGTATGAAGCTCATACATTCACCCTCTAATCCTACAGCCTTGACATTTGCACCAGGCTAAATTACAAAGCTTAGGGCTCCTAAGCAACGCCATTCTTCTTGATATTTTTTTTGTCTACATAGAGGGATCCTTCTGCTTATCCATTGGTAAAGTCAGCATGGTACCCATTTAATCTCTCATAAGTATGTTCACAGCTTTGATGTTTGCAAACTGGGCTGTATTTCTGAAGTGAGTCCTTCTCCACCTCATAAATATTGATGCCATCTTTTATCAGCTTCAAATAAACTTTGTCCTGTTTGATGATGCATCCATCCTCCCCTTCCCGCACCCTCTCCACATCTCCTCTTGCTGGGAGTCTGAGTGAGTACAGCCACCGTACCAAGTCATTGATGTTTTTGAAGCGTGACATCTTTTCTTGCAGTGAGTGGAGAAACATGGTGCAAGCCCAAAGGAAGAGTTTGATGTGAAATGTAGCCTAGATTTTTGACTTGACATGTTTGTCGGACTGGAAAAACCAACATGCTGGGTTCTGGTGTTAATGCTGAGACGAGCTGATGTCTTTCCTCTAGAACTTGTCTTTTATATGTCTCTTTTGTGTTGCTGTCCGAGCTGAATTTCTTGAATTTCTCAGATTTTTCTTTCACATGCCTTCATTTAAAACTCTTTCCATTGACCCAAATAAAACTCAAGGAATCTCCTAAATCCGCAGTGACTGCGCTGAAGACACCAGCATATCATTTTATGTCTTCATTATGTTCATTAACACTCTTACCAATTTAGTCAATTTAGTAATCAAAGGTTTGGTCTGCCTGTGACACATGTAGACCAAGAGGTTGAAAAACATTGGACCGTTTTCTGTCCTCGTAGTCTTAATTTCAGACATTATTAGCCATGTGTCTCATGTAAAACAAAGATCTGACATTGTCACAAAAGGGTGTTATGTGTTTTGTTCCCCCTCGACCCATCCCCCCATGACTTATGTTACATTGCACAGCTAATTAAGTAGAACAGTAATTAATGAGAAAATCCCTTTGGCTGAAGATGTTAATTAATTTGATTAGATTTCATGGAGACATGATGGCCAAAGTGCTCTTTAGCCCTCAGCACTAGATGAAATCACTTGTATCTGATATCTTTTTTTTTTTTTTTTTTTTTTTTTTTTGCTTTTGGAACTGTCAGAACTGTGGTTGGGTTGTAAAGGCAGTCTTTTTTGGATAATTTGCACTTCCTTTTCTTTGCCAACTACTAATGTTATTCTTGTTAGTCATGTTAGTCTTTTTTTTTTTCTCAGCTTATTTATAGGCATACATCAGGGTCTGGCCCCATCTCCTTTGCAACTTGTTAAAACCACATTAACGTGTGCGGCCTGGATCTAGCTTGGCATATTACCTAATAGCATCATTGTATGCCAGTCATTTAAGAAGAAACTGTTGCAGGAGATCTTAGAATGTAGTCTCAGGCAGAAGAATGATTGACAAACAAGATTATTATACGGTGCAGTAAATAGGGCAGAAGTGCTGCTTTCACCTCTTTTGTTCCTTGTTTGTGAATTATTGTGTGTAAATATCCAGCTGTACTCACCCCACCCCCAAATGTCTCTCGGGTTAGACATGTTCTTATCTGTGCATATGGTACAGAAATAAGAACGTGGAATCTGATAAACATTGCCCATTTAGGTCAGGTGGTAGGTGGGGGTCTGAATCCATATTATCAGAATAAGCGAAACAAAATATATACTATTTTTATACTGTTGTACTGCTAAATTGCCAAGTATAGTCATTTAACACTTTTAGAAACACATTTTTTGGAGCAACTTTGAACCAGAGTTGGAGTAAAGTATTTTTGAAATGCTGCAGTAATTTCAACATTTTCTTTATTTCAGGTAATTTATCCTGTAGAGCCTGATATTTATAAAATAAAAGTCAGATCTATTTTTTTTTTTTTTTAATGGAACAGCTATATTTATAATATTTATAGACAATCAAAAATAATAAATAAATTAAAAAAAACGTGTTTACATGTGTTTTTTGTTGACTATCATATTTGATACTTTAAGCTTTTGTGGCTCACATAGTATGATATAGGAGGATATAAAGATCATACTCATAGAGGAAAATTAACACCTCAAATTTAATCAGAGGTCCAAACTGAGCAAAAAGATGCAGTTTGGTCCAGTTGCTTATATTTAGTCAATGAGATCTTTATAGCAGCCTGCTTACATAAAATTCAAATAAATATCAGTTGTTACTCTATATCTTCCTAATATGTCTTAAGATGATATTTAAATGCTAAGTTTTATGATCTAAGCACTGTGGTTTTTATTGTGGAGGGCAAAACATATAATGCAATGCTACAAATAAACGTTCTTCAAAAGCCCAATGTATTATGTATACTCAGATTTTAACATTTAACATTTTTTTTTAATTATTCAAGTTAATAATCAAGTAAACCTTCAGTTGCTTCAGTCCAATGTCTATTCATCTTAGAATATTACTAACAGTATACTGTATAACCTATTCTTATGTTTACTTCATAAAAAAAACAGTCAAGATTTCTCAGCAAAAAGACACGTGTATCACAACTTGAAGGGGGACGTTTATAGAATGATTCTAAAAGGCCTTTTACTTGCTAAAAAATGAAGTATCAATTTGTTGAGACAAGGCATGTCATAGATATGTACAACAGGTTTTTCAGCAAACTTTTGTTCATGTTGATTAATTTAGAGTTCTAAGAAATTTGATTCACATCTTTGATTTCAATTCATTAGTGTTTTTTGACTGATGGGGCTGGATCCAGGCCTGCAAGAACCTGTAATAATTACCTTCAATAACCTATAGCCATTACCGACTAGGCTGCACCACCTTTTTAACAAGTACTTTTGAGAGTGTCTGTTTGAAGTGAGCTGAGGTAGTGCAGTTCTGCAGGGATACTTTCGTACAAGTCTCTCAGGTACCCTACTGCGTTTTTCTTCTTTATCTTGTTGCTCAAAGCTCTTTTTCTCAGTAACAACCCAAAGGGTCTGACACAGCTAGCATTTGTCGTTTTTAAAGCATGTTTGTTTTAAAAGACCAAGTCCCACCCGTCTTCAGAAATCTGTTTTGTTTGGATGCTGAAGAAGTCGTCGAGTCTAATACCTGCAGGACTTGTGTTGGCCTATATTAGTGTAAATGCACTGTTCCCCCCTGCTGAAATTCAGTTCTTCTGTTTCAGTGTACTAAACAATTCTCCTCCCCCTGAGGCTGATGGTACAGAGTCAGATATGTGCATGGCCAGTCAACCTGCCTTTTGTTTTGTAGTTTCTCTCTCAAGTCATAATTTGGGTTGAAATACACAGCATGAAGCAATAGTCAATGGTAATGCTTTTTCAATTTTCCTTTTTCTTTTTTTTTTTTTCTTTTTCTTCATTTCCTCTTTTTTGTGTACTTTTACTTTTCTCTTTCCCTTTCTCTTTTCAGTTTTCTTTTCCTACTTTTTTTCTTTTCATTTCCTTGCTTCCTTCAAAATATTTTCTTAAGATATATATTCCTACATTCATGACAAACTTCTTTCAAAAAGTACTATGGCTGTACCCTGATAAAGTGGAGTGGCTGTATCAGATGTACCCGAATACCGAAGTACTTTGATGTAAACAATGGTAATGAATGATTTCTGCATTCATTGACCATGTAAAGAGGACTTCACAGAATAACCTGGCATGGTACATGTCCACAAATCTACGTACTATGGTTGGCACATATAATACCATGTGCCACTTATTTGTTATTGTTGTCATGTGCACATTGCTCTTTTAAAACACTTTCTACAAAAAAAACTTAATTTATTGCTTTTTTTATTTCCCTAGTGTGCCATTCTCTCTTTGTGCCATAATACTCACTCTGCTCATTCTAACTTTTCCCCTCACCAGTGTCTGGTCCTTAAACACATGGTCAGGCCAATGTCCACTCGTATTACAATTAACAAAGCCCTCAACGCCCAAATCTGTTGACCTGAGCAAAGATGCGAGAATAATTTGCTGCTGTCAAGCCTGCAGCAGTGGCTGTGCCTCCCTATCCCAGCAGATACAGTTTAGCAGCCAGCAATTCATCCACTGCCTGTCTACTAGCGTTGGCTTGTCTTACTAGCCTTTCTTTATAGTAGACAATGTAGCCATTCCATCATTCACCTACAGTATTTATTTGTCTTACCTTAGATTTGAGCTCTTGCTGTAATTATGCTGTTTATTGGTTTGTCATCCTTCCTTACCCTTCAAATTCCATGTGTGAGGTCTGTTACTATTTCGCATTAAATCTGATACTCTGTCAGATAATTAATATGGATAAATATTCAAGAGTGTTGCCTTGCAGAGAATATATTTTTAATTGCTTATTTTAGATCAGCGCTTTTGTATCCCTCAAAAAAATCCCTTTTATTTTCTTTGGTCTAAATTTGCTTAACGTGTTTGCCTCTGCAGAAGTACGTTTTTGGATTTATTGAGATGCATCTGTTCATGTTAAATATTTATTATTTAAAGCATAAATATATATATATATATATATATATATATATATATATATATAAAAATAAATTGTCACTGCTTTCTATTCAAAGTATGTAAAAATATTTTCTTAAACCCATTTCTATATATCTGATTCATTGCACTGGCACACATGCAGGTGTGGTCATTTTGGTTCTGTTCTGTCTGTAACTCTCTTCGCTCCACTCCAACAGTCATGCAGCTGAAGTTGAGGATGGTAGTTTTGCAGAGGAGGACTGGTAAGGACCAACGCCATTGGCTGTTTGTTTTATGCTTCTGTGATGTGTTCTTGCCGTGTCGCCTTGTGAGAAATGTGGTTTGAGCCCTTTTCTTGTGATGTGGTTGTGTTTATTGGAATTTGTTTGCACGGTGTGACCCTAAATTAATGTGAAGACAGATTCATGAATGTAAATTAAAAATCAGCTGTTGTCTGGTATTCTGTGCTGTGCTTGTTTGATTTAATCTAATTACTTACTTTCGATCTGTTGTTTCGGGCTGGGCTGTATGGTTAAAACAGCAACCGGTGTTATTTTCTGTTGTATACTGAGACCAGATGCAGGTTGTCTTTGATTTCTCAACACAGACTTGTTTACTGTAGACTCTTTACTGTAGAAGTCTTTATATATGATTCTCTCTATTTCTGTGGTGTAAATTTAGCTAAATATATAGCACACAGTAACTGGTACTGTGTATAGCAAGAGATTGACCATTTAGCAAAAGTTTTCAGATTTTAGTCTACTCTAGTTGTTGGGATGATCCACCTGCGTAACCTACAGTTAAGTCTGTCTAAAGAACACAGTGATTCATGTAGATTTGTGACCAGTCTCCAACATATGAGTCAGTTTTCCATGGGATTGAACTCAGAACCTGTGTGCAACCCAGATCCTGAACCATTATGCTTCAGCGTCATCGTTGTCATGATATACTTTATGATTTGTAACTAGAACAGCCAAACTCAAGACACATTAATTTTTAGACAACACTAATAAAATATAAATGGAGCTCCAGCTTGAAAATGTAACTTCCCACTTGGACATTACTGACATCCAGTAGTATCACTTTATCTGGGTGAATGTGCCTGGGTCAAATTTCACCCCAAATAAGAAAGAAAAAGAAAGAAATTCTATTTTGAATAAAGGCTATAAAAGAGAAACACAAATTCTCATTTTTTGCTAAATACATATTTACAGAAATTAATGCTGTACATTATATTATGCATTTATGTTGATTAAAATTTAAATGAATTACAGTATTTTTATTTTTATTTGAATATAGCACATATGCTTTATTGCAGTAATGAGTAATGTCACAGTTCCAAAAAAACATTTGTGATCCTAAAATAGGTTTTATTTTCTTTATGCTAAATAGATTTTTTTTATTATTTTTTGAGGTGAAATGTGTCTAATGATGTAAGTAAAATATGTTAAAAAATGTTTTTTCTATACTGTAAAGCAGCGGTTTGTTTAGCAATGGACTGTTTCTCTTTTCCCAATTCTTTATACTTAGAAAACGATGATGACTTGTGATGAATTCCACTTCTAAAATTACATTATTGCTGCAGGAGCTCCATTATAAGTGAAATCAATCTTCCATATCGAGCATGGACCCCATGAGGACAGACATGGTCTCAATTTGCACTTTGTGAACAGGGCTCTAGGGATCTCTATAGTGTCCCTAGAGGAGCAGGATTCCTGTGGAGAGATTGGAACGTCTCTGTTGTGTCCATTAGAATGAAATCTTCATAACTCTAATATGTTTAACAAGCCCAACTGATATTGAGATGGATTTTAATCTTTAGTAAGTCTGTCAGGTTTATCTAATAAAGCCTAGTATGGGTTTTATTGCACTCACAATATAACCTAATTCAGAATGTTTCCACAAATCAAAAATGGGTTTTTATCAAATTAAATTAGATCAATATTTATTTTTGAATTTTTAACTCTGATACTTGAGTTAAAGTAACCCAGACAAATGGAAGTAGAATAAGTGGAAGTAACCCAAATGATTCTTTTGTGGTCAAAAGCATAGTTCAACCAAAAATGTCTTGTCTTTTGTGGAATATAAAAAAGATGCTGATATCATTAAACCAAATAAATAAATATATATATACTGACAAAAATATAATCTATCATCGTAGAAATAAAGAGAAATTAAGTTATATAACTAACTACGTATGTTAAAAGATTAGTTCACTTCAGAATTAAAATTACCTGATAATTTACTCACTCCCATGTCATCCAAGATGTTTGTCTTTCTTTATTCAGTCAAAAAGAAATGAAGGTTTTTGAGGGCTCTACACGATCCCAGTCGAGGAATAAGGGTCTTCTCTAGCGAAATGATTGCCCATTTTCTAAAAAAATAAAATAAAAATAAAAATGTATATACTTTTTAACCACAAATGCTCATCTTGCACTAGCTCTGCAATGCGCCACACATTACTTAATCACGTTGGAAAGGTCCACTATATGGAGAAAAATCCTGGAATGTTTTCCTCAAAAACCTTAATTTCTTTTTGACTGAAAAAAGAAAGGCATAAACATCTTGGATGACATGGGGGTGAGTAAATTATCAGGAAATTTTAATTCTGAAGTGAACTAATCCTTTAACAACAAAAAATGAATGTAGTCTCAATGCAGCTGGATCAAGTTAACTTCTGTTTTACAAATTTAAATGAATTGCACGCAGTTCAGTTTTAATTGAATCATTATTTTTGCAATGTAAACAGAAGTTGCATGTAATAAGCAAGAATAAAAGCATACATAGCAAATAATGAATGCCGGAAGGAGTTCTGAGTTCCCTGTTTGTGGCTAAATATAAGAACTATTGTCTGTTTTTTTCCAGATAAAAGCTTCTCGAGAATTTCATCATTAACTAATGCACTATATATGCAGTAGCTGTCTTTGTCTGAGCTGTAAGCATTGAGTCCGCAGGACAGGATTGTAACTTCATTTGAGTGGTGGAGCCATGTGCAGGAGAACAATGAATATGTGTGTGCGTGTCTCTTGTGGGAGTTGTGTAAGCAACACACTGACATATGCCTCCTGCCCCTCCACCTCTGCTGTTTACTCTGTTTATCCCTCTCATAAACACGCACACATTTAAACAATGGCTAACCGCTTACCTCTCAGTGGAGCTGTAATAGGATATACTGGTGTTTGTGATAGAGAGAGAAATAGCGTGCTTATCTGTTAGTCCATTATAGTTCAATACTGCAGTATATTGCGGAAGGGATATGAATGAATGAGCAAAATCGGGCTATAGAGGGCCGATAACTACAGTGCCGCATTCTGTTTCCATGGAGACGATTGCCCCGCTGGGATCACCAATAACAGAGGCTGTGTTCAGAATGGAATACTAGCGTGCATAGTCTACTCTGAATAATGCTTACTACTTCTATAAATAGCATGTGATGCTATATGCATTATGCAGCGTTAAGCATTTCAAACGGTTACATGCATTATGTTTAGTTCAGCCAGAGGTATCTCTGAATATTTTTGTAGAATTTTTTGTGTGTGTAAGATGGTATACTAAACCTGCTGGCAGTCAAATCAAATAATGAGTTAGGATGTTAAAAATTGCAATAATTGTTATATTACTTTCGGTTCATTCAGGTTGAGTGAATTGCATTGTTGGATAAAGTAATTTGTGCAGTGTTCTCTGCATTTATATGATCAAAAATACAATAAAAAATAGTAATATTATAAAACATTGCAATGTATGAGAACTGTTTTCTATTTTAATCAATTTGTAAAATGTAATTTTGTGAATTCAGTCTTCAGTGTCACGTGACTTTTCAGAAATCATTCTAATATGCTGATTGGTGCTCAAGACCAATATAATATAAATCTATTTTTATAATATAAATCTACTTTTATATATTTATATTTTACAATATAAATCTTTTGTAACATTATAAATACCTAATTACTAATTACTGTCATTTTTGATCATGTTAATGCATTCTTGCTGAATAAAAGTATAAATATATTTCAGGGATTTTTTTTTTTTTTTTTCTGTTCTGAGGGGGAAAAAACATTTTAATATGAAAAGCTGTAAACATGCATTTATTAATTTATAGTTATGTGAAATATGCTGTATCATTGTATTTCTATGTGTATATGCGGCCTAGCTTTTGCTCAAAGTGCTCAGTCAGCACGGCAGCAGTGATTTTCCTATTCGGAAGCAACACTTTTTTTTTTTTTTTTTTTTGGCTTGTTGCACATTCGGACTAATGTTCGACCAATGCATTATAACACGTTTGAAACGTGTGTGTGTGTGGGGGGGGCGGGGAGAGAGAGCGCGAAAGGAGCATGTCTGCATGTGTCCCTGCACGTATTGAGGTGCTGAGAGACAGGAAATTGGATTTTGCTGGTGCTAGCGCAGTTTCATAATGTGCTCCTTTTAGTGTGATAGATTTGATTTTCATCTTCCTTCACAATGCCCCCCAATTCCCCCACCCCCCTATGTTTTTGTCCTTACCTCAACATGACATCCTCAGTCTAAGAGATGAATCTCACCAACAAATAAGCTGCAACATATTTGATATAATGCAACAGTGAGGTGAACAATGCTGTACACTGAACCCAGTGTGATGAAACATTTACATTTTTTTTTACCCCGAGACTCCTTTGCCAGAAACCGCAAATCTTACCTAACCTTTTCACCGTCAGACTTGTATGGCTCTGATTTCTGAGGCTGCCGCTGCAGTACGATGCTCTGATCAAGTGTCCTTTCCGCACTGGCTTGGGAGAGGCTTTATATGTAGTATGTGAACTGGTTCTTAAAAATGTCATGTTCAGCATACTGCCATAGAGATGTCCATTACTGAGCCATTGAATGGCCTTTATATCACAAACCTACTAATCAATATCCTTCCTAAAAATGCTGTAGTCTGCGAGTGTACCTCTACTGGTGAGAATGTTTGCGGGTGGTCACATGATGTTTGTGATCTACTGTAAAGTGATGTTTCATGAATAGTTTTATAATACAAGAGCTTTAGTGTCTGATAATGTGGTACTAATGTTACAGTGGAATTCGGGGTGTTTAGTGGTCAGAGGTAAGGAGCAAGGCATGTGAGGGAATTAATATTAATGTTTTGCAAAGATGAACTTTCCCTGATGAAGGGGCTATTTTGCATATTGTTAATATTGATGAGACCTTTTATAATCATCTCTTGTGTTTTCTTTGCATTAGGTTTGTTTTAATATCTAAACATAATTTTCTTAAGAAAATAACTGCCCTTGCCATTGTTTGGAATTGGTTGTTGTTGTTGTTGTTGTTGTTGTTATTTTATTATTGTTAGTTTATTATTGTTAGTTTGACGCTCAAATTGAAAATCTTTTAATAAAAAAATAAATGGTCAATTATATGCTTAGACACGTATATATTACATTTTAATTTTACTTAATAAATGCATGAAACACTTCAGCCTCTTAATTGTTGCTTTTGTTAATGTTAACTTAATGTGATTTGGTTTAATGCATATTTATTTATTTTTTATAAAAGTTAGATTAAAATTAAACAATCATTGACAGGCCCCCTGCAGTACTACTGCAGAACCCCTATGGTTCAGATATGTAAATAGTGCTTCATAAACTAATGCTCCAGACTAATGCTTAGCAATTGGAGATTATTTTCCATTATTTTTCAGATAATTTTCATTACAGATGGAGAACTGTTGTTTTTCAGTAAAGGGAGACAAAATGGCCCTTTTGTTTATAAATGAGAGCACCTGTTTCTGTATTTATCTCTGTCTTCCTTCATATCTCTCTCTGTATGCAGTCACAGCTCTCAGTCCACAGAGGAAACTGGATTTAATGACCCCAGCTTACTGGAAAACCTCCAAAGTAATCATGTAAGTACTGTAATGGCATCACAGCTGCTCAGTCATGCCCAGCCAGCCAGAAATTTACACACAGGCTCTGATATCCACACGCTCACACCTCCTGTCTTCCCTCACGGCTCTTTTCTTGCTCAAATCAGCTCTGTTCTGCCCACCTGGGTGTTTATAAGTAGTGTACCATCACAAAACTAGGCCTTTTGTCAATGTTAAAGCTAGTGCAGCGCACGCTTAAAATAGAACAATATTGTGCGTTAGGGAATACTATAGTTGTCTTTTATAATTATATTTTTAGTTATTTTTCTTAGTGTGAACAGGCCTTTATTCTCTACTGACTTGAGACTTTTGACTACTAATTATATAAAAATAAGCCCCCATGTGCAGGTACTCAGGAGTACGAAATTTACGTAAACCTTGGTGGTTTGTATGTATGCATTTTATTGAATCAGGTAAGCCGTTTGTCCACAGGGTCTTTTGGTCTGTGACTCAAGAATTTGTGACCGACAGTTACCGAGCTTTGACAGGGGGCAGAGAACCCTCAGCAGAATGCTTTCATTTCTCTGTCACTTTGAATCAGACATGAATGTGGGGGTCGCCTTTGTGACGGTATACAGCTCCTCATGGCCACCTGAGCTTCTCTTGCCTTTGTTAGTTCCTTCCAAACAGCCTTTAAATCTGGTTCCCTCACATGAGTTTATCACTGAACGACACAAGAATGTACCAGCTAAAGAAGATCTGTAATCATGTTCAATCATTGCTTAGTAAAATCATTAAATATTAAATATAAGTGTGTGATTTATGTTGAGTTTGTCTTGATCTATACTTAAAATCAATTCTAAAATGAATTGGTAACCAATGTAATGAAGCTAAAACTGGAGTAATATGATTAAAGGACCTAGTTTGTGTCAGTAATCTGTAGCAGTGGCTTTTTGTACTAATTGAAGCCATGATAAAATGTGTTGATTTAAAGTAGAAAACAGCCTTACAATACTAGATTAAATAAAAGCATGAATAAGCATGTCTTTAAAACTTAAAATTTGTCTCATCTTATTTCTTATTTTAATATTTCTTATATAATACAAACTTCTTAACATAATATTCAAAATTCAAATTGGTGTCAAAATAAACACCCAATTTTTCACTACCTGTTGAATGTTGAGGAACACCTTAAGAGCTAACTCTGTCTGACTTTCCTTAGAGCCCTGACCAATTATCACAACTTGAGTTTTATCAGTATTTAATTGCAGAAAATTACAAGCCGTTCAATTGTTCTTATATCTGCTAAGCATGCTTGGAGGACATCTAAGCTTGTCAGATCATTGGATCGCAATAAGCATAACTGTAAATCATCTGCATAGCAGTGAAAATTTATATGATGTTTCCGTATTATAGATCCAAAAGTATCACACAAATTTATAACAGAATTGGTCCTAACAGGGAGCCCTGCAGAACACCATTCATGTCTGTAGCACAAACTGTCAATGATGAGTTTAATGCTAAAGATTAATATATAGAGTTTGACTATCATCTTCTCTTTTCATAGTTTCTTATGCTTTTGTTTTGTTTTGTTTTGGGGTTTTTTTCTACCCAGCCCACTGCTCCGGTCATTAAAGATTTCATGACCATGATGTCTATCTGTCACACGGCTGTCCCTGAACGCACTGACGACAGGATCACTTACCAGGCTGCATCCCCAGGTCAGTTAAAATCCCAATACACTGAAACAGCCAATATTTACATTGGGGCTGTTAGTTGTTTAAAAATTGAAATAAAATGAATTACATAACATACATAACATTAATTACAAATTATACTATTTGTTGAAAAAGTCCAAAGATTAAGAATTTTTTTTCCTAATATATACAGTACACTACTGTTCAAAAGTTTGGGGTCAGTAAGATTTTCTTTCTAAAAGAAATTAATACTTTTATTCAGCAAAGATGTATTCAATTGATCAGAAGTGGCGGTAAAGACATTTATAATCTTATAAAAGGTTTTGGTTTTAAATGCTGTTCTTTTCAATTTTCTATTTATCGAAGAATCCTGAGAAAATGTTTTCACAAAATAATTAAGTAGAACAACTGTTTTCAACATTGATATGTTTCTTGAGCACCAAATCAGCATATTAGAATGAGTTCTGAAGGATCATGTGACACTGAAGACTGGAGCAATGGCTGCTGAAAATTCTATCACAGTAGAAATTATATATATTTTTTAAATATTACAATATAAAACAGTAATTTAAATTATAGTAATATTTCACAATATTACTGTTTTTACTGAATTTTGACCAAATAAATGCAGCCTCTGTGAGTGTGAGACATATTTCAAAAAAAAAAAAAAAAAAAAAAAATCTTACTGACCCCAAACTGTGGTAATGTATGTATTCAATAGATAAGTCTATAAATACAGCAGATAAATCTATAGATGTAGTTCCACAAATGAATCATTGAACTTTTTTTTATTTATTTTTTTAAACCGGCTCTCAGACAAGACAGACAGCTGGTTGCTGTTGAAAAGATAGTACAGAATGTGAAGAAGGCAGCCACAGCATGCTCTTATTTCCCTGTTCCTCTTTCTAATGGCTCTGATTTGGTTTTTAAATCTCTAGCAGAGACAGAGCAGTGTTGTGGATCTGTTAGGATGCTTTGTGTCAAGTTGCCTCCTAACAGATATAATTTGTTTGCGTAAGACATTCATGAAAGTGAAATAATGCAGGCAAAGAAACAGATGAGTTAATTAATGCTGGTTCACTCTCTCCGGTGCTTGCATTTGACACCTCCATGGTTATGCATAATTTATCTTTTTAGCGTTTGTCAGAATTTATCCCTGGCTTTGAAGCTTAGCGAGACTGGTTTATGTGACCCATTTTAATTTCACATCAGTGCAGCGGTGCATTGAATATTAGCTAGACCTGTGTTTGAGATAAATGGAAAGCATGAACGGTGTGATGTGATAAGTGATTATTGTAGAGACAGATTGGAGGACAAAAGGTAACAGCAGGTTTTAGTAGTGCCACCTCATCTCAAACAGTTTGTCTGCTTAGTGTTGTAAACAAGTAGTCATATACCAGACGCTTTTATCCAATGCAACTTAACCACCACCTGCCCTCTCACCACATGCTGTCTTGTTCCACAGATGAAGGCGCTTTGGTTCGGGCAGCAGAAAACCTGGGTTTCGTGTTCTCTGGGAGAACTCCAGACTGTGTTATTGTGGAGTCGGTAAGTAAAGACGTTTTGGGAATAGATGATGAGTTGCAGTGGGAATGTGACTCACCCTCTGTCATGCTGCATAGCTCACTCACACTTTGCACTCTGGAGAACTATTACAGGCAATTTGTATGGCGCGGTCCATCTTAAACAGATCCATTATTGCCTTATTATAATGTATCATAGAGAGGAAGCCATCACGGACCTACGTTTCTTATACTGAGTCAATGAATAGGGAGCATTCTTCCTGTCTGAAACAAATAACCCTTTGACAATCTGTAATACAGTCTTTTCTGCACTGCTGTTCGGCAGTGATGCTACTGAATCTCCACAGCAAAAAGAAATTCATATTTAAAACAATTTACAATAAGATTTTATTTGTTAAAGGTTGTACAAAAGCATAAAAATACCATAATATGTTTGCAGATATATGCAGAAATATTTCTCAGAAAAACCAAGCTACAGCCAGTTATTCTATTTTGAAATATGCGTTCCTTGTTGGAATGTTTTTTGTTTTGGTCTGTGCTATCCTGCCCACTGCCAATTTACCTAATAGTATTCCAACAGAGTATTTAGTATTGTAGCCATGGAAGTCAGCAACCAAACTGGATCAGAGATCACCGATTATACCCAACTAAAAAGCCTCGTCGTCCATCTAAAAAACTCTATAACCGGAGGTATGTTAAAGCTTGGATAAATCAACTTATAAACTTAAAATGTAAGGCTCATAGCCTTCCTTTGTCAATTGTGCTCGTTCCTGTTGCATGTCCTCAATCTGGCAACCTGTGTGAGCGTAGAGTCTATTTTGAATTTCAATGGCTAGCTGTCAATATTACATATTGCACCTTTAACATTTAACAATATTTTTTTTCAGCAGTTTTCCTATTTTGTACAACTTGAAATGTTAAAGATGTACACTACTGTTCAAAGATTTGGGGTCAAAAAGAATTTTATTTTTTAAAGAAATTAATACTTTTATTGAGCAAGGATGCCTTAAATTGCAGGGTGCATTAACGAGACCGTAAAGACTATAACATTGTTACAAAAATTATTTTTCAAATAAATGGTGTTCTTTTGAACTTTCTTTTCATCAATGAATCCTTAACAAAATGTATCACAGTTTCAATAAAAATATTAAGCAGCTCAACTTTCAACATTTATAATATGCAGAAAGTTGACATTTATAATCATAATTTATATCATCATACATTATTATATTAAAATAGAAAACAGTTATTTTAATTTTAATCATATTACTGTTTTCACTGTTTTTGATCAAATAAATGCAGGAAAAAATAAATAAAAATCTTTCAGACCCCAAACATTTGCATGGCAGTGTATTAGTAACTTTAGAAGTTAATATTAACCAAAAAAAATGTTTTAGATTGAAAAACCCTGTTGTAAATTGTTACCATTTATATTTTACTCAAGTTGTTAATATGGGGACTGAATTGAAGAGGAGTTGAATCTGATTTATTAAGTTATTTTACTGAACTGCCCAAAGGCACTCATGGTATTAACAAATTCAACAAATAACTTGCTGATTCCATCTATGCGATTACTGAAAAACCATCAGACCTACTTTACTGGGTATTTATGTAACCTGTAATTATCACAGAGTTTAAATGTAAAAAAAAAAAAAATGGTATTTTTTAGGACTAAATATGTACTGCAAAAAACATGTAGGACTGCTGTACTAAATTATTAAAGCTTTTATTTTTTATTAAGAATCAAGATAACACTTTACATTAAGTTTCATTAGTTAGCTACATTAGTTAACATGAACTAATAATGAATTGCACTTATACAGCATTTATTAATCTTTGTTAATGTTAATTTCAACATTTATTAATACTTTATTAAAATCTTGTTAACATTAGTTAATGCACTGTGAACTAACATGAACAAACAATGGACAACTATTTTCATTAACTAATGTTAACGAAGATTAGTAAATTAACAAATGTATTGCTCATGGTTAGTTCATGTTAGTTAATACATTAAATAATGTTAACTAATGAACCTTATTGTAAAGTGTTACCAAAATCATTGCTTCTGTTGGTTTGAAATGAAGGAATAATTGAATTAAAGAGATGCTCTATAGCTTTTTCTGGCTGTTTCACAGTGTTGGATGTGATTTTTTTTTTTTTTTTTTTTTTTTTTTTTCTCTGAACTGGGAATGTGATGGTTTGATGCAGTCGCATGCAGTGCCTCCCCCCACCCCTCTTTTTCCTCACTCTTTCTTTAGTTGTAAAGGGAAAAAAAAGTGAGAAATTTTGCAGCCCTGGAGGGGGTAGTGAGAGATCCAGCCGATGTGCTGAAGATATCTGTGCAGAGCTCTTAATAGAAACTTGCTGAGTGAAGATTGGAGAAAATTTAATTAGCGAGACAGAAAGCGCTGCTGTTTTCTTAGACCTGAGAGCGAGGAGTCACACTTTGCAGCTGTAATTGTTTAATCTGATGCCAGCAGCAGGGGAAGAGAGCAAGTCTTGTGCTCCCTGGTCTGTAACACACTCTAATTTTGGCCCTTCAGTGCAAGACAACTCCCATCATCCACCCCATCATCGTACCCGCTTACCTCCGTAAGTCACGGAGGCCAAAAAAAGCAATTAAAAGTTTTAATTTCTTGCTCCCTGGTGTCAAGATGAAGTTTTTCAAAATGAGCTACACAGACGAGCTACTATAGCTCAAATTGCTCAAGAAGTTAATGCTGGTTCTGATAGAAAGGTGTCAGAATACACAGTGCATCGCAGTTTGTTGCGTATGGGGCTGCATAGATGCAGACCAGTCAGGGTGCCCATGCTGACCCCTGTCCACCGCTGAAAGCACCAACAGTGGACATGTGAGCATTAAAAAAGGACCACGGAGCAATGGAAGAAGGTGGCCTGGTCTGATGAATCACATTTTCTTTTACATCATGTTTAACACATGGCACCAGGATGCACTATGGGATGAAGGCAAGCCGGTGGAGGCAGTGTGATGCTTTGGGCAATGTTGTTCTGGGAAACCTTGGGTCCTGCCATCCATGTGGATACTTTGACACGTACCACCTACCTAAGCATTGTTGCAGGCCATGTACACCCTTTCATGGAAACGGTATTTCCTGGTGGCTGTGGCCTCTTTCAGCAGGATAATGCGCCCTGCCACAAAGCAAAAATGGTTCAGGAATGGTTTGAGGAGCACAACGAGTTTGAGGTGTTGACTTGGCCTCCAAATTCCCCAGATCTCAATCCAATCGAGCATCTGTGGGATATGCTAAACAAACCAGTCCGATCCATGGAGGCCCCACCTCGCAGCTTACAGGACTTAAAGGATCTGCTGCTAACATCTTGGTACCACAGCACACCTTCAGGGGTCTAGTGCGGGTCAGGGCTGTTTTGGCAGGAAAAGGGGGACCAACACAATATTAGGAAGGTGGTCATAATGTTATGCCTGATCGGTGTACATATCAGGGCTCAATGCTATGGTTTTTTTTGTTGTTGTTTGTTTGGGGTTTTTTTTTTCAGTCGGGGTTTTAGATTTTTACCTTATCTGCTAAAATGCACAGAATAGTTATTGTTTTCGTTGTTTTTGACCCATGTAACAGTGCTTTACGGTTTTCAGGTAAAAATGCTAATAGGTGAATGAAGGATGCTTTTTCGAATCAGATGATGTAATTACAACATCTGCCAGCAGAGGCTAACGGCACCATGCTAAACTGCTAAACCTTGACCTCTTGAAACAGTGTTAATGCTTTCCTGTCTTTCTGTCTTACAGCTTGGAGAAGAGGAGAAATATGAATTGCTGCACGTTTTGGAGTTCACAAGGTAAATTATTGCAACACAAGTAGGTTTTTCTTTGATGTTTTCATTTCCATTCTAATTGTCAGATGTTCAGCTCTTCCCATTTATTCTGCTGGATAGAAAACAAAAACATCATGATTGTTTTTCTGTATTTCAGCACCATATTTACTCATAGTGGTGATGATTATGATGGTGTCAGTGATTATGATAGTGATGGTGATGGATGATGGTGTTGTTTTCGTTTTCTCCCTGACCCCCTCCCCCCACCCAACAGTTCCAGGAAGAGGATGTCAGTCATCATGCGCACTCCATCAGGAAAGATCCGCCTTTATTGCAAAGGAGCTGTGAGTATCTGTCTGTCGCTATGGAAACAGAGAGCCGTCAGACACTTGCAAATAAACCCTGGCCGCTCTAGAGCGTTCTCTCTTGTGTAGAAGAGAAGAGCCAGACAGATACACAAAGCACATTGCTTTTGCACAGATTATTATTGTGGTAATCGAGCAATCTGTCGAGTAATCTGTCAATTATTCCTTCATATATCTATTTTCGTAACCTGTTTAAAAAAAACCTGCTATTCCTCATCTTACTCAATATTCTCTTTGAAAACAATTTGTGCAAAAATCAATTTGCAAATTGAAGGCTGTAAAATACAAATATAAATATATGAATCTAGGCTATTTTATACATTATGTGCATAAAAAATTAAAAGCTACAAGACCGTTTAAAGGTGCAGTATGTGATTTCTCAAAATCATTGTTGAATACCGTTGATATTTTGATTAACCCAAACAAACACACCCCTTCCTTCATTGCTCCACCCCCAAAATGCATGAACACGCAATGCAAGAGTGTGTCTGAAGCGAAGCAAGATAATGCTTAGTGAAAAATAAAGCAAAGATGAACATACAGTACACAAGTATATACAAGAAAGAATTTGTTGTTAGTCGCCAGCAGCACACCACTTCATTTCATTTCATTTATTTTATTTATATAGCACAACTAAACACAACAAGAGTTGACTACTGTGCTTTACGGAGTAAGGAAAAAAAGAAAAAGAAAGAAAGAAAGAAAGAAAGAAAGAGAGAAAGAAAGAAAACAAGAATACAACAAACTCAATTAAGATTGATTAAATGCCTGGGAAAGGAGATAATACTTTAACGTAGACCAGTTCTAGAAACCCGATGTTACTCATGTATGGAGCAGAAACATTGCAACCTCGACATCCGTTTTCAGGCCTTCCTAGCTAAGGTTTCTCAAGTGCTGGAAAGCTATTCTAATATTAGATGTGGGTCCTAAAGCTCTTGCCTGATCATAGCCATTCTTTTTCAGATGATATTTCTTTTGAGCTTTCTGTTTTGTCTTTCTTCAAATCTCCCTCTTGCCCAGCTCACTCTCTCTCCTCTCCCATCATTAGTGGGCACTGCTGATTGGTTACAAGTTTGTTGTGGTGCTCGGTCCGATCCACTTTCAACAGCGTTTTTAAAAAAAATCACTTACTGTATCTTTAAAGGGGACCTAATTTGCCCCTTTTTACAAGATGTAACATAAGTCTCAGGTGTCCCCAGAATGTGTTTGTAAAGTTTCAGTTCAAAATACCCCACAGATACTTTATTATACCATATTGTGAATGTGTTTTTGCTTATACTCAAAAATGGGCACTGTTTTCATGCATGTATCTTTAAATGCAAATGAGCTGCTGCTTCCCAACCTGCTTTCCAGAAGAGAGCAGAGCCTCTACAAGTCGTGCCTCGGATACTTTGGCAAAAACTAACAAAACATCTGTTTGGTTTTGATTTTTCATCTCTATCGTGGTCACACTCACGTTACATTCATGAAAGTTTATTATTTGCATGCGTTTTAAAGCCATCAGTTTAAACTTCTGAGCGCACACGTCTTTCACATCTTATTGCTCTTAAACTGTCAAATACACACAAGGGTATGTCAAAAACACACGAAGTTCAGAAAAACACAGTCTGTTATGTATATAAATGTAAACAGCAAGGAAATAAATCGCATGTGTATATTAGATCTGTGTATTAAAGTGAAAGCAGCATAATATACAATACCTGCTGCTGCATATGCATTTAATATGACTCAAACAAACAGAAAATCACTCACTACTCTTGATTTAAATAACTTTAGTAGCTTTAATAAGAAAACATTTCTTACTTCAATGCTGCTGTATTACTTCAAATGCTCTGGCGAGGAGATAAACATGGTGAACTGTGTACAGCTCACTCAGGGGAGGAGCTAAGCTAATAGGGCAGATTATGTGTAATTTGTGGGCATGGACGTGACGTCACATTGGAGTACATTCCTGAATAGCTCATTTTGAGACACCGTTTCAGATTAATGGGGAAAATAACAAATGAAGTGGTTATGTACACACAATGCAGACTTCAAAAACAAAAATATCAAAAAAATCAAAAATAAAAGTGTATTTTGCATAGTAGGTCCCCTTTAAATAACAACATTATAGATAAGAGAGGCTATTTTTACATTTTAGTTTTAATATTAGGTATAAAACTAAATGTGATCTTTTTTTTCTTTTCTTTTTTAACATACAAAGCCTTAAATAATCAATAATAATTTGTTTCATTTTTTTTAAACCAGTTTTTATTCATTTTATCAGTTAATAATTATAGCCCTAATATAATTTTGATCTGTGTGCGCTTGTATGTGTACACATGTGTAAGAAATGTTAAAGTATATAGTACAAGCTGGCAGCTCTCTTTAGTGCTCCGATAGAGAATGATGGAAAAAAGATGTCTCTCACCCCCCCCATCACATCACATCCCAGTTGTTGTGTAATGCATTAAAACCGGATCAAATGTTAGTGTTGCTATAAATGTGTTCATGAAGGAAAGAATGAATGTAGAATTAGTCAGACATATGTTATCGCTCTCTTTTCCACTGCATTTTATGTGATCTGTGAAGGCAGTACCGAGTAGAAGAATTATGCCCCATGTTTTTGTCTCCCAGGACACTGTGATCTATGAGCGATTAGCAGACAGCTCCAGATACAAGGACATCACCCTGAAACACCTGGAACAGTTTGCCACAGAGGGTGAGAGACAAACATGCCTGCTTAGTATCTGCTTTCTCTCCTCTGTTCATCCGTTATGAAATGTTAGTCTGTTCTGCACCCACAGTCCAATCAAATCACTGTAGGTGTTGGTGATGGTTGCCAGATCCCCTCATAGCGAAGCGAGACTGATGTGAAATGTGTGTGCTTGAATGGATTAGTGTAGTAGAAGTATTACAGTACTTCACTCTCATGAAGACGCCGCCCCCTGGTGGACCAACTGAGATCTATCAGCTTAATAGGAACCTCAAGCAATCAGTAGCTTTGTCTTTTAAATACCCTGCATGAATAATTCATGTTGAGCTGAGATCATCCACTCAGCTGTATTAGAATCAGTCTAAAAACAGACGATGGCTTTCTTCTTCAGAAAGATTAGAAGAAAGGTTTTTTTTTTTTTTTGAGGACAGGAAGATGTTGAGAATTAGCATATCTAAGAGAAGCTCATGTACTATATTCATCTTTGTGTGTTTTTTGCAGGTCTGCGCACACTGTGTTTCGCTGTAGCGGACATCTCCGAGTCGTCCTACCAGCAGTGGCTGGAGGTTTATCATCGTGCCTCAACGTCTCTCCAAAACAGGGCACTCAAGATGGAGGAAAGCTATGAACTGATTGAAAAGGTGAGGCATCCAAATAGCTTTTCCAGTGGGCACAGACGAAGTGGTCTCTATACAAATATCACAGAACCTTCCAGCTCCTTTCTGCAGTAATACTAAGGTAGAGAAACTGCAAGGGAAGGCAATATATCATCATTTCTTATTTTATTGTGCACAGATATAATATGGTTCTACAGAAACAAGACGTATCAACATAGTATCATACCCTGATTTTTGGATGTGT
Organism: Elopichthys bambusa; assembly: GCA_037101425.1. Taxonomy (NCBI): domain Eukaryota; kingdom Metazoa; phylum Chordata; class Actinopteri; order Cypriniformes; family Xenocyprididae; genus Elopichthys; species Elopichthys bambusa. The sequence goes on along the minus strand of CM074447.1, from coordinate 17,641,324 downwards.
TGTGGTACTGTATACCATGAATTACCATGTACAATATTGCTTATAAGTTTGGGGTCAGTAATATATTTTTAAAGAAATGAATGCTTTTATTCAGCAAGGATAATTTAATTGATCAAAAGTGACTGTAAAGACATTTATGATGTTACAAAAGATTTCTATTTAAAAAAAAATGCTGTTCTTTTGAACTTTCTATATATCAAAAAAATATCCAACAAAAATATTAAGCAGCACAACTGACACAACATTGAAATTCTGAAGGATCATGTGACACTAAAGACTGGAGTAATGAACGCTGAAAAATTCCATCACAGGTAGAAAATATATTACAATATAAAACAGTCATTTTGAGTTTTTCTGTATTTTTGATCAAATAAATGCAGCATTGATGAGCTTGGTGATTGAAGAGTAGTGTAAATACCTTCAAGGGCACCCAGGATAATGTTCCCGGTTGTTCTCCCACATGCAATAGTCCTTTATAATAGTTATAATTATATAATAGCATCAAAGGACACATTATACTAACTTCTCATCCTTATAAGATAATTTGTCTTCAAAAAAAGGATGGTGTGAGGAAGTCAACATAACCATATTTCACAAATGACATGTGCTTCTGAGGGCACTGGGGAATTTGAGTACAGTCTGCTGGTTATACAGCAATCCTGTCTTCTCCTGTAGGGCGGTTAGTTTGGTGGGCCCCAGAACAGGTCCTTTGCTTCAGTTTGATCAATGAAGGCTGGGTTTTCTCTGCTCACATGGCATCCAAAAAAGTATAAACGATTAGGCTCAAACCGTAAGGAAAGCACAGTGGTGGACCTGTGGAAAGCTGGGCTCTGGAAGTGCTCGTCAAACATGGCCGACCACCATCGTTAATCACTGGCTGAAGCAGTGCTGCCAACTTTGTGGAGAAAATGGATCTAATCAATCATTTTACATAAAAGCCTCTCGTTTGACAGATGTAATTACATCTTTCCATCAGCAGGTGGCAGCAGTGGCACCTTATGTTCCAGTTGGAAGTTAAATCCCTAAAATGAATTCAATTGTGCATAAATTAAGTTTTCAGATCTTGATTCTTGACTATTAAGACTTGAATGATTCATTCTTTTTCTATTTTTTATGTTCTTGTTTGTACTTTGTTTCATCTTAGCACCATGCTTCTCAGGGAAAAGTCACCATATCATTCTGTATACTTTCATATTGATGTAAATGACAGTACATTTTGCCTATTAAGTTTCAAGTATTAAGATTTAAGGTTAAAAACCCCAACATTCCCTTTGAGAGCACATCAAATGGTAAATGGTTTATAAAATTCTTAGATGATTGGATTAGATACCAGTGTTTTCAATACACTGTTGAAAAGTTTAGGATTGCTAAGATTTTTTTATTTTTTTAAAAAATAAGTCTTTTATGCTAACCAAGGCTAAATCTATTTGATCAATATTGTGAAATATTACATTATTATTATATTTTAAAATGCAGTTTATTCCTGTGTTGTCAAAGCTGAATTTTCAGCATCATTACTCCAGTCTTCAGTGTTACATGATCCTTCAGAAATCATTCTAATATGCTGATTTCCTGTTCAGGAAACATTTTTTTATTATCAATGTTGAAAACTATTGTTCTGCTTAAAATTTTTGTGAAAACTATTCACAAAGTTCTGCACATCCCTTAAACTATTGTTTATTAAATACTTTGGCTCATGTGATGATTCTGTCTATCAAAAAGTGTCTCAGCTCACATTTTACATTTAAATTCTGCCAAATCTTGCCAATTCTGTGAACCCAGTTAATCTAAACTAGAAATCGAGCAAGATGTAAAGTAAAGGTTGCATCATATCCGAGCCCCTGCTCACCACATTTCTGATCAGGTTTACAAGAGGCCATTTGCTCTTTCTCTCTCTCTTTCTCTCTTTTTTTCCCCTCTTTTGGTGCAGCTGACTTTCCTCTATGGGGTCCTGTCAAAATCATGTCTGCTCCAAATAGGATCATGGCTGGTCAAAGGGCTGGGGCTTCCTGAGAAAAACACATTAACAGTCCAGTCTCCACCTCTCTCTCATACAAACATAACTGAGTCTTTGTGATCGGAGCATACATTTTTCGAATGCCCCTCTGGTCCTACATTTGCATCTAACTGTAAGGATAGTCGTCTGACTGTAGGGAAACACCAGCAAGAATGAATAATGCAGCTCAGCACACTTTTCCTGTTTAATTTTATGCATAATGGAATATTCCTACAGCTGTACTAGTCTTTCATATCACTTCATTTTCTTTCTACTTATTATTTGGAATATAAATGATAAATATTTCATGCTCATGTATTTATTTATTTGGTAAGGAGCTGTGTATTGAGTGGATTAATGTAAAATCATCCATTCCTTATCCCAAACTAAAATCCAACAGGGTGATAAAAAGATCCTGATCACTGATCACCAAACAAACTAAACAATCACTTGATCCTGATCACCAAACGATCATTGTGTTGATTATGATTCCAGGCTGCATCACATTTGTGGATTTATAATATATAATTTTTTTTCATCCAGCTTGAAGATCGGGATACATCATGTTTGTTTTATTTATTTATTTTTATTTTTTTGTCTTTTCTCTGCAGAACCTGCAGTTGTTGGGAGCCACAGCCATTGAAGACAAACTTCAAGACAAAGTACCAGAAACTATCGAGACCCTCATGAAAGCCGACATTAAGATCTGGATCCTGACTGGAGACAAACAGGAGACCGCCATCAACATAGGTGAGTTAAACACAAAACGGATTGTTTGTATTGGTATACAATACACTTCTGATATACACAGATGCCTTCAAGCGTCATAGTGACCATGTTCGCCACGCGCGGGCTTCATTTTTCTTATTTTAGTTTTCTTTAGTTCTTACAGACGAGGTCCGTCTACATCAGTTTTTTTTTTCTTATATTTTGACATTAACCAGTGAGTATTTCTCTCCCTAATTTAAATGATCAAAAATATACAAGATCCTTCCCCAGACCTCTCTCGCTCTTACACTCAAACAAACATAGTCCTTCCTGACCGGCTGTCGCACAGGTACAAGGTGTTTGGTTTCTTTCCTCATCCGAAAGCTGACGCAATGCATGTGTCCTCGACCTGTCCGGCACTAGTCCCTGGTCCCTGCAACCACCACCAGCTTTCAAAACAGGCTGTGATGTGGCGTCTCGTATTAGCCCGACAGCTGCACGACTACCAATGTGGCTTTTGAACAGGCCTCACGTTAAATGCTACAGTCAGAAAAACAGATCCTAACAGAGAGCAGTCTGTGGCCACCTACCAACACTGATCCTGAATCAGCCCATTGTGCCCACTGGCCAGCTGTGCCGCAGCTTGAAAACGTACACGCTCGGAGAGGAAGGGATTTTTACTGAACCTATGCTTGGCCGGCATGCACTGTAAAATAAAGACGCCCATGTCTGTGTTTACTTTGTATTTTTTTGCATTTTTGTAATTTATCATTTGGAGAAATTGGAGGATGACAAGTTAGTATAGGTTCCCAGAATCCTTTGCCAGCGTTGTTAAAAGGTGTCTGAGGTGATGTGGACAAATGGACTAGACCAGCATTTTCAAACTTAATATTTTCTCACACACATGGGTCGTTTTGTATAAAAAATATTTACAATGTTATTTAAATATAAAAAATTAAAAATTGTATACTAATATTATACTATATCAATGTAGTAAAGCAAATTGTTAAAATATCTGGAAAATATAAGTTTTATTTAGTAAAGTTATTTTTTTTTTAAATTGTTGAATGTGAATGAAAAGTACATTAGACATTTCATTTGATACGCACACTAACTTAAATACATGTTAAAAAATTATTATTATTATTATAGATTTTTCTAAATTTTTCATGGACCCATAAAGTAAATATAATGAATTTATAAGCTAATATAGTAAATATAATAAATATATAAGCTAATATAGTGCATATATTAAGTGAAATGCTCCCCTCTAGAGTTCATTTTTCTAGTGAACTAACATGCTGTGGACACTAAATGACTTGCCTGAGGTAAATGTAGTGCTATGTGAGCTATTATTCTCCAGTTGTTTTATTGATGCTTTTCCGCATTTGAAACACTGGTTGAGAGATTACATGTAAACATATCTATACATAGATCGTCTTCTGTTCTTTTACGCTTTTCCCTGTTGTGGCGGTTAGCAAACAGCGTTGCATTACCGCGCACGCCCCCTTCTGGATTGGAGTGTGGATCACCTGTGACCGACTGTATTCGTCGTCTCATTACATGCACAGAATCTTGAAGTCCGTACATTCGGGACAAATACATGTACCGTTAGACCCCTAATATCCACACATTTGTCCTCATTCATGAACAGTGTTGGGCACATTACTTTAAAAAAGTAATTAGTTATAGTTACTAGTTACTTCTCACAAATAGTAATATGTCAAATAACTTGGATGCCCCCAATATTAAATATAAGTATATAATATAAAATATAAAATATAAATAAATGATGCTTGATCCGACTAGTGACTCATGATCAGCTCTTGCTCACGACATGAAATTTCTCTGTACTGTACTACGTGTTGTTAGCCATTAAAGAAAACATAGTTTCCTATTTATGTTTAAATAAGCCTATGTTATGTTTTAAATTCATCTATTTGATTATGAAAAGTGAACAGCATGAGTAAGATGGAATACGATACGATGCGCAATATGTCGGGAGACATGGAGTGGGTCAGACATGATTTTGACCACTTCATCAGCTGCTTGCCTCACAGACATGAGAAATATATCTATAGAAAGCTTGAAATGTCTACTTTTAATAGAAATAATTCAAAACGATAAGAAATAGGCTTCTCTGATTATGTAATCCAAATGAAATGTGCATTCTCTCTCAAGGCACCTCCAGTAGTCTATGCGGAGATACGAGTCGGCAATGTCAGCTTCATCTTTGCAGCTGACACTGATTCAGAAAACAATAGCAAGCTTAATGCGTGCGCTTGAGTGCTATATAGCCTACATTAAATGCTCATTATTATGGTTTATTCTCTCCAGTATTTAAGAAATTAAATTAATACAAATGTGGTTAGTCAACTAATGGCTTAAATGAACAACTACTAGTTGACTAGAAAATACTTATTTCACATATTTTCGCACTTATTTTCACTTATTTCACAAAGGGTATTCTGGTTTGAGCTCGCGCTCCACTCACATACTCTGACACAGACACACACGCACACACACACACAGAGCCTGCATCGTACATTATTATCAGTTTAAAGTTATGTTTGTGTATGACTAACCTGTACTATTTCTTTACAACAAAACGCTTTGTAGGTATATCATCTCTAGTCACACACCAGTCATCATCAGTTAGAATGTGTCCCACCCTAACACACACCAGAGATAAAACTTTGCAGGTCCTATGGCTGAGAGAGAGACTAATCGAATGAAAACTTCTTCAGTGCTCAATTATAGTAACTCAGCATTTTTTGTCAGCAACGGCATCATAACAGGAGGAAAAAGTAATTTGTTTGATTACTCGTTACTGAAAAAAGTAAATCCGTTAGTAACGCCGTTTATTTATAACACCGTTATTCCTGTCACTGTTTATGAAACATGAGCAGAATCAATGTTTGTGTAAATGGTTTGTAAAACCGTTCTGACGTACATTTTCGGATTCATAAAAATGTTCGTATAAACATTTGAATGTTCTGTGTTATTTTAGGCAAACTGATGCCACTGCATTTTGATGTACAATAATATATTTCACAATTTCGTTTGCCCTGTTTTGTGTTTTGTTTTGCTTTTGTAGCTACTTTGGGTCAAGTGCAGCGCTCGTCACTCACTTTTTACCCAGCTGTCCAATCAAAGTGGAGGAGGGCAGGACAAATACTACACTGACCAACCATCCTTGTTGTACCTTGTACAATGACTGAACAACAATGGAGACGTTAATATTGCTGGTTACTGCATTTTTATAGTCAGTAATATTCTTCAAAATGAAATTATTTACACATTATTAAGCATATTCCTTATAGCAACCAAAGTGTCTCATCCAAAGCGCTCTCTAACGCCACCAGCTGGTCATTTTCAGAAGAGCACATGGCATTTTTTTAGCTGGCTAAAAATGTCTTTGGTGGACACACGTTAATTGATTATTTATTGTACATATGGTCAATTAGCTGCTTTAGCATTTATGCAATATTCTGGAGCCAAACTTGAGAAAGAAGTCCGGAAGATTCCACAGTGTTCCTGGACACGTAATTTACACAGCTGTAATTCATAGCCAGGGATTATGCTAATTGTGAATGATCATATACACGCGGCCTATTTACAAATTATTTTTCGGGAAGGTCCATTTTGTGCGCAAATTACTCATTTTTTTGCAAAAGTTTATGAATGAGGCCTTTTAAAATGCATTACTTTTTTTTTTCTCAATTTCTCAAGGACCTAGATCCCAATTTAAAACCTGCACTAGATTACTATAACATTTTATATTTTAGGGCTGTTATTTTGCTCTCTTTTTTTAGTGATGTATAGGAAACTAATTAACCTCTTTGATCACTTCCAAACACAAATCTATATGTTAACGCCACAGCGTGTTTAAAAAATATAAGGTTTTTCCATTTCCCACACTTGCACTCACCAGAAACATTTGAAAAACTATCAGAAGTGAAGTGAACCCCAGCACTGTGAAGTCAAGCACAGTTTAATCTTGGGTTAGCGGGCACTTAGAGCTGTTTGGCCGCCTCTCGCACAGAGTACATGAAACCGCTTCAGTTCTTCTCTCCACACTAGCCCTCTGACGGCCTTATTAATGTATCAGGCCATTAAGCAGAGAGTTGGAGCGAGGACATGCGAGCTATCCACACTGTGCTGCTACTGCTGGGCTGTTGCTCCTGGCCACTGGGTGCCACTGCAAAGCCTCAGAGATTAAAGCCCAAACAAACAGCATGCGGCCAACGCAAACAACTCAACATGCCCTCTTCTAACCCACAGCCACTGCCAACAGACTGAATGAAAACCCACCCTGCAGCAGCATGGAGCCAATGCAACCGCTGAGTGTAACCTCAATGCCTCCTTTCCAGATTCATACAGAATTGTGCTGCATCATGCAGGTGTCACAATGTAAAATCTATCATTTCTACCAGGGGTGTTTTAGTTTAACCGGGTTGGAGAGGGATGAGGTGACATTAGACTGCCAGCGGTCAGAATGAAGCTGCGGAAATATGTCAAGGTTTGGGTAACTGTCAGGAAACCAAATCCATTTTCCACACAGACAGGAAAGTTTGGTGAATATGCAAGTTTGAAATCAACAGAAACAGTTTCAACAGGAATGACAGGGCAGGACAGAAGCACACAAATACATACTCATTCATACTCTTGTTGAATTTGGTCACAGTTTTGTAATGGCGCAGTCACATTTCCTTAAGAGTGAAGTGTGTCATCTTTTTTTTTTTTTTTTTTTGAAATGTCCAAAGTTATATACAAGGCAACTATTCATAGGTTGAGTTCCCAAATGGTCCAACTTATAAGGCTTGAATTTGTTACCTTATTTGGGAAACTTGTTTTGGTATGGTGTCACTACTTGTGGCACAAAATTACATTCTTTACGTTTAATCTCTTATCCTAACTAACATTCTTATTAGAGTAAAGTTGACATGTACATAGACCTTTTGGAAGCAGACGTCACAGTTACATCACTTTAAAATATAAAAAATGTTTTGTTGTGCCTTTGGATGTCCGAAATCAGAATGCAAAAAAGATTTTGTTTTTATAGAATACCATCATCGAAGATGGCCTTTGAAGCTAAACACAGATGTTTATGGTTGCAAGCCATTAAACAGACTGACTGGACTGATGAAACCTGCAATGATTAGTCTACTATTAAAGTATGAATTTGATGTAAACAAAGTCTATGTAATATTCACATATGCAGTTCATAGGGGATATATTTGCATTGGACCTACAGTTACAGCATGAAATATTTAAAACATATACAATTTTTACATGGATGACATTTAAACATTTTTTTAACTCACAACTCTTTTAAAAAAAAAAAAAAAAAAAAAACTCTTTTACAGTAACTCTTATTTAACACTAGTGTTCTAGTGATTCTTACCATCTAAAAGCACACACACACACACACACACACACACACACACACACACACACCAACTGTTTGTCATGGACATCACACCCCAAATACTGAGGTGTCGGTAACCTATTAAACCACAAGTCGTCATGTTCCGCCCTTTATGTTGTTTAGACACTTTCTAATGGATGATGGGATGCCGTGCTTTTTTTATCGGGCCAAGAGAGCCCGCTGTCAGCCTTCCAGTTGTGATCTCATACGAACGGCGAAGAGGCATGTTAAAACCAATGCAATGTGGGAGTCTTAAACTCAGGTCTGCTGTAAACTTTAATCACGAGATGTGCTTTTCACTCCTCAATTAGTCATTTCTTTCATCCGTTGCTGTGGTTACATATCACATATCTTTGTAATGTTGATGTATTGCTAAAATACTACGTTGTGGCGAACCATTCGTCATTTGTTCGAATGCCAAGTGAGGTGTTCTTTCCCCGCAAACATACCATATGTTTTCAGGCTTAGTGTGAGGTTTAAGTAATGAGTTTTCTTTTTTTTTTCTTTTTTTGTCTTGAAGGACACTCCTGCAAACTGCTCACGAAGAACATGGGCCTGCTGGTGATAAACGAGGACACCCTGGATGTGAGTATTGAGACGGAGGTGTATGTTTATTTGAAAAACCAGTTACATGTCACCATTTATAACGCAAGCTCTGAGAAGAGATCAAAAGACACGGCAGCTGACGGATCACTTCAGGGCCCCCCGCACATCAAAGCATGTGACATAATTCCCAGTGCAACTCTCTTCCAGAACAGTTATAGATTTTGTTTTGGGTTTTCATCCAAAACATTTCCCTCCGGTTTCTGTCTTTTGCTCTCTGTCGCTATTTCTCTGAAAGAAAGGAATAAAGTGATACAGTGGGGCCCAAAAGTCTGGAGCACTACTGAAAATGCTTCTTTTTTTCTTTTTTTTTGCATTTGTGTAATTTTAATTGCAAAATGCAACTTATTTTCCTATGAATATTATAGTTTGTTTTATATTAGACTTCTGTTCTAAAGTTGGGTCAGTAATTTTCTTTTAAGAAACTAATACTTTTATTAATCAAAGATGGATGAAATTTATCAAAAGTGACTATAAAGATTCCTGAAAAATAGTACCACAGTTTTCACAAAAATATTAAGCGCACAGCTGTTTTCTATATTAATAATACAACATGGATAATAATAGAAAATGATTCATGAGTACCAAATCAGCATATTAGAATGATTTCTGAAGAATTATGGGACACTGAAGACTGGATTAATGGCTGATGGTATATAGATGGTACCATATAGATGGTATATTAAAATAGTGATATTGTGAAATATTTTTACAATAATGGTTTTCTGTTTCCTGTAGTTTTCTACAAATAAATGCAGACCTGGTAAGCAAAAGAGACTTTCAAAAACTTTTCAAAAAACAAATCTTACTGACTCCAAACTTTTGAACAATAGCAAATATTTAAAAAAAAAAAAAAAATTACAAATGATATTCTCCAGCATGATTTGAGATGATCCAAAGATCATTTTGATGTCCATTGGAAGCAAGAACAACATTTTGATTGGCCTAGAAATAGTGCAGAATCTTTAAAATGTTCATTTTACGTCATAACATTTATTTTAAAATGTTCAACATTCTAAATAATGTATTTTGAAATCTGGTCATAGACTTTGGGAACCCACTGTATATGTTGTTCAAGTAGAGCTTATAGGAAAGAGAGGGATGTGGTTGCACCGCATGGAGCCATTTAAAAAGACTGGAAGGGGCCGTGTACTTAGAACAGCGGTTTGGGACCTTCTTTCATATATACACACAGGCACGCGGTACGGGCCAGTAACTCCCTGATGGGAGAATCTATTCTGTTGACTATGAAACCAAAAGCCATCCGCTTTAAAAGAAGGAAACCATTTGAAACGCGCGCACATACACCCTACAGGTCAGCTGGCCCCTGCAGGGAGGGTCTTGTCTGTTGTCTGTGGAAGTTAAGGGCTCTAGAAACCATTTCACGCAGCTTGCGCACATGCAACGTAACCCCTGATCGGGTGGGCCCAGTCCCGCTGCGAGGGGGGTGGGGTTTAGGCGATGACGGACGGCTCTCAGTCTGTCAAACGGCCGTTTATCGTGATAGATGGAGCAAAAGAAAAAGGGGAGAGAAATAAGAGGCGTGCTCCATAAAGCAGACAGCCGCCATTTGAAATGTCAGCGCCTGGTCTCCCATGCATATGCACATGCTTATACAACACAAGAAAAGAAAACAAGGAGGAATTCTCGGAGCGCTCAGAGGTCCGGCAGTGGTGGGATTTGCTGTGCTCTCACATTGCAGGAGAAAACAGTCCACCTCCCTTCCTCTCGGTCCTTCTCTTGTTTTTTGCATTTAACAGATTTAACATATTAAGGAAAACAAGATGGATGAAGGAACCCACTCATCCGGCCTGGAGAGAGGGGTTGAGGTCTTCACCGGACGTAAGGGGGGGTTCATTATGTCAGTGGAGGAAAATGCAAGGCACTTTGGGGTGGGTCAAAGAACAGTAACTCAATCACATTAAATATGTGGCAGACCGCAGTCCCTTCTGCTGCTCACAGATGAAAGAGAGCTATAGTGTGCAGATAAGCCAAGAGAATGGAGAGATTGTAGAAGAGTACAAAGGAGGAAAAAAAAACGGGGCTGAAAATAGAGATGCTACAAAGCACAGAGCGCATCTTTTAATTTAATTTAAAAGAACCATTTTCTTGCCTTTGTAGCATTTTATTTTTTCCCCTTGAAGTCTAGTTATAATGTTAGTGAGTTTCATGAACCAGTACAGTCGTAATTTAGTTTCATGATCGTTGTTTACTCCTCCTCCACAGGTGCGTTCTCAGGATGTAATGGCTGAAGGTCACAAGTTGCTTACTGTTGGTTGCTAGCAGACGGGCCCACGCTGAATTTGTGCCTGCAGAATTATTATTTTTTTGTCATTATCACAGTTTGATTTTCATTCATTCTTAACATTAGAAGTTGTTTTCTCAAGATCTCGATTTAATTTTCTTGTGATCTCGTAAAAAAAAAAGTTAATCTCAAATTAAAAAAGTTTATCTCAACAAAAGTTTTCTTGTGCTCAAAGTATTGTTGACCACAATTTTGTTTTGATCTCAACTTAAAGTTGTTTTGTACAGTTTTCTTGTGATCACAACAAAGTTCTTTTCTTAATCTCAAATTCATTTTTTGATTTGGTTTTCTTGATCTTGATTTCATTTTTGGTTGGTTTTTTCTATCTCAATTTAATTTTCTTGTGATCTGGACATAACAAGGTTGTTGGGCTTGTTCAGACAGTGACAAGTCAACGGTCTGAAAAAGAACAGTTCAGTGGAATTGACGTTTGGTGGTGCTTTATAAAGGCAGAGCACTAACCGCTATATTCACACACTTGAACAGCGTTGCAGTGGCTGTTTTTTGTGTTTTTTTGCTGATCTCCCCCGCACCCACTTTGACATAAGGTTTTCTTTTCTTTAAGATGTCAATGTAAAACGTGTTTTATCTTTTTCTTGATCTGGAGGTAACAAAAGCCCTTTATAGGCGTTTATAATTCTTTGTCAATGATATAGAACTTCCAAATTCCAGTTTATGAGCAACTTTGGCACTGGAGGGTCACTGTCCTGCAGAATTTAGCTCCAAGCCTCCAACCCTCCAACCCTGATTAAAAAAACCACCTGCCTGTAGCTTTCTAGTAATCCTGATGACATTGATTAGCTTGTTTAGATGTGTTTGATTAGGGTTGGAGTCTTGGAGCTAAACTCTGCAGGACAGTGGCCCTCCAGGACTGAAGTTGCCCATCCCTGCAATATATGAATAAGTCTTGATCATGACAAAACAATACACACAAAAAACATGCATGACCTTTGGGCTTCTATAGCAAAGTCATAACCCTGATAAGCAGTTTCTGCCATTTAGATTCTTGAATCTGTTAAGTCTTTTTTGATAAACGTTACTTGTAAAGAATCTGACATTTTTCTTGTTAAAATCAGCAAAATATTACATCCGTATTCTTTCTCTTCCGAAGCTGAACAGTCGATTCTGTTAGGCAGTAGTGCACAAGTGGCTGTCCGTCTAGGCATATTTCTATACATATGTGACTGTATGTATGCACTTACAGTCTTCTATCTGTCATTACTTCATTGCATGACACATGTAACTCTGCCTCTATGTCCTTCCACTCCTTGTTTATAATGTCCAATATCACATGCTTGAGTTCAGGCATCTTGGTAAAAGGTTTATTAAAACGTCTAAATCAGCCGTTATCTGCTGGATTTTGGGAGTGTGGACACGCTGATGTACTGTATATCCCTCTGATGCCTTTTGCCCACTTGCAAAGCAAACACTCGAGTCATCAGAATCTGGTTTGCTCGCACAGCCATAACATAGAGGCCTGTTTAAGCCGAGCTTCCTAAGTGGAGACTGGGAAATGGCGATGACTTGTGAGGAAATAGAGACATTGTCCTCTCATTAGTCTTCAGAAGCCATCCCATCATCTGATCTTATACTTTTGGAGACTTATTTATATACACACATGAGGACACCTACAAAATGGGTGCCACATATTAGAGAAGCTCTTACAGCTGCACTTCTCTCTTGTTCTCTGAAACCTGAGGCTTCTCTCAGTCTCTCTCTTTCTCTAAACCCTTGGCTTCCCTCTCTAAATATTTCCTTTGAGCTTAGGTTTCAGAGTCTTGTTATGCCAAGGGAATGCTGATTGGTCCCCGAGGTGTAATCTCACTACCCTTAGGCATTTGCCCTCCTCAACACACATACACACACAGTTTCTCTCAGATTCAGAAGCGATCATCAGCATTGATCTCCACTGAAGCTTTTTAGTGTTTGACAACTACAATGGGGTCTCCCTGCTTGGGTTATGAACCCAACTGGACCCTGAAAATGGCAGACACCTTCTCTCACATTCTCTCCAGTCTTGTTTTATCATGTATCAGCTGTTAGTAGGTATTTAACTTGGATATTTAGTTTCTGCCTAATTTAAGGTTTAGATCTTTGTCAAAAACAGCTGTTTATTTATAATTTATTTAAAAGCAGTAGTATATCTCAATCTTTCACTATTGTAGTTTTTAGTGTTTTGATTGATTTGTGTCAGATTTTCTTTGCATTTCTACTGCATACTCAAGGAGATGATAGTTAACTTCAAATATCGGTGTCATTAAGCCAAATTTGATGTTATTTAGATAGCTAGGTTTAAAAAGTGTCAACAGTTTAACTAACTTTAACTAAAGTTTAGATTCTCTTCAGACTTTTTCTCCACTATGAGAGTAGTTGACCTAAAAGAGAAAACTAACCGTAAAAGGCCCTAACTCTGACATCCCAGGCTATTTGTAAGACATTTTAAATATTTTTGAATTGTTCTGCCTTCACGCCTGTCTGCTCTGCAAAAACTGTCCAAAAACTTTATCCATCAAATACAAACGGGCTTGTTTGTTTCATGGTCTTCACCGAGATGGAATGTGAAGCAAAAAACATGTTGAACAGCTGTGGAACAGGAGCTGCAGATAGAGACATGCCTAATTTTGTTTACCCACAATGCTCAGGGACCAGCTTCCTTGAGGAAAGATGAATTTCTGGTGTAATGATTTACATTGACTCTAGCACCAGAAGCAAGCAGCGCGACACAACAAAAGCAAGTAGAACGCATTGTGAAAAGTGGTGCTGTCTACACTGTATACGGTTATATAGGGGGAAACACTTTTTAGTAGTTGTGTGCAGAAATGTGATCCATATGAGTTTTCCTCTACTCCTGGAATTTTGATCATTTTATGAGTGCCCTATTGTTCCAGCACATGAGAGGCAGGAGCTGTGTGATTTTATGGGAAATTTATATGGAGTACAGCAGCATACCTAATCCAAACAAAGAAGTGTCCTCCCACACATCCCGAATCCTTACAATAACAGCTTCTTACTATGAGGTATATTTTCTGCTGAAAGTACAATTTTCACTATTAAAACTCTGTATAAAACAACAGTCAAGTCAAAGTTCCCAATTTTTCTTTGGCCCAGTCAGTGTTGATTAAGATCTTCCAGGTTTAATCAACACACAGAAATATTCCTGGCTTCCGATTTGAGCCCATGCAGCTGGAACAGGACATTCCTTTAAAATAACCCATAAACCCAGACGTATACTCTCTTCGATTGCTTTAATAAAACGAGAGAGCGAGCAGAGGGAGGTCTGCAGCTTTGCTAGTGCTCGGGGTATATCCCCATGCTGTTGTTTCCTGGTCATGGCCATTGAAAGGCCTTGTTCTAACAAACGAACCATCACACCCAGCTTTGGCTTTGCTCTCTCTGTGTAATGAAGCGTGCCATATGTGTGTTCTCACTTTGATGCCCTGTGCATTGACACTAAACAGACGTAAACCCCATGTGCAAAAATTGTCTGGTACTCTACATGCAAAATCCCATGTTATTATTGGGATTGATTACCTTGGCATTGAAGGAAAAGGGGGAAATTATCCCAGTGTACATGCGTGGTGTCTCAACAGACATCTCTGAACGGTTTTATGATTTATTGCATTACAATTCCTTTTAATAATGAATTCATTCTTTTGAGTAGCATGGTTTTCAGAGAAATATTTACATACCAGCTGATTTAGTCAGTTGTACAATTGTAATGTCATTTCACATGAAATGTTTATCAAAATAATATGCTATTCCGTACATGTTTGTGTGCAGGGTACCAGGGAGACCCTTAGCCATCACTGCGGCATTCTGGGAGATGCTCTGCACAAGGAAAATGACTTCGCTCTCATCATAGATGGAAAGACGCTGAAGTACGCCCTCACTTTCGGGGCTCGCCAGTATTTCCTGGATTTGGCTCTTTCTTGCAAGGCTGTGATATGCTGCAGGTATGTTAACTGTACCTGGATAATTTGTGGAAAATCAGCCACAATAACTTACTAACAGTAACATAAACAGTTTTAAGATCCATTGAGACGGGTTTTCAAAATGGGGGCCACAAAGGGGGTCCATGAAAAATTTGATAGAAAAAAATGTAAATACATTTGATATTTCTCTTTTGGGCAAAAAAATACTTAACTGGGTACTTGAAAGTAACTATTATACAGACAAAAAAA
Source organism: Elopichthys bambusa (assembly GCA_037101425.1). Lineage (NCBI taxonomy): Eukaryota > Metazoa > Chordata > Actinopteri > Cypriniformes > Xenocyprididae > Elopichthys > Elopichthys bambusa. The sequence continues at coordinate 17,626,100 of CM074447.1, read as the reverse complement.
GTTCATCATTTAATTTTGGACACACAAGTCTTTTTAAAATATAACGCTTAATATTTTTCACACACAATCGGAGTTTCTCAGAAGTTATACTGTCATGCTTTGCTTAGATTTTTACGGTTTCACAGGTGGGTGTAAATATCTTACCCTTTTTGCCCTCCAGGGAACTGACGCCATCACTGGCCATTTTTCTGATCTTACAAAAACATCAAGTGACTGGCAGACAGTTACAGGCAAATGGCGCTGTGCTGTTTAAGAAACAAATTACCTTCCCTTTAGGTCGCAACCTTCCCAATAAACATAATTATACTAGCTCTCAAAGCAGCAATTTACTAATGAATGTTATTTTTTTATAATGGTAGATTGTAGTCCGAATGTCTGTCAGATATTCACAAAAGTTAAACTGTGTATTAGCAGACTAAAATGAACCATTCCAAAAAAACGCTACACAGAGAAAGAAACATATGAGTAACCAATTGAGCGTGACAAGGAACTGCCAAAAATCAGTGTCAATTTCCAGAAACAACGCACACCACAGGTGCCACAGCCATTATGCAATGCTTGATGTAATATCCGCTCTGCTTTCACTAACTACACACACACATACGAACAGCCACACGGTGTCCTGTGGAGAACAGATTTGTGCCTGTAGATGAATAAACGTTAAACTGACTCTAGAGGTCTCCTGCTATATCGGCAGCAATCTCCGGTTCACTGGAGAGCCTTACATCACTCTACATTCATTGCTTCTAAGATGACCTGTGAACGTTAAGCCGGGGTTAAACCCCTGAGGAGCTTTTCTAGCCAAAAGCGAGACCTTAATTTCATTTGCTGACACGGATGATGCAGTGCTGTAATGCGTTTGTATATGTTTTTTGAAGGTCAGGAATTCTAGGCTCAGGTCGGCCATCATGTGAAATGCAGATTAGCCCAGTTTGGGCATCTTTTAAGGTGTGGATTCATCTGTTTCTAAATATTATAGACAGTCAGTTTTCCCACACTCAAGAAAACCTGGAAATATCCAACTTCTCTTTTCCAGGCCTGAAAAATTAATAAGTCTTTCTATAGTAAATAGACATTTTTCTTGTTTTCTGGTTTCTCTAAAATATTAAATATGAACGGGTATGGAAAAATATCACACACCAAACAGATGCCAAAGAACTAGCGCTGATGAAAGCAGACTGTGTTGTCGCTTGCGTCAGTGCAAAAAAACTGCATTTGAACACACCGACTTCTACTGTAAAGAAAACAACTGCCTATTTCTTCATGTAAATTCGTCTAATAGGCTATTCGTCATTCAAAAGGGGAATGTTTTAAAGTCAAAAGATGGCGCTGTTGCGCGTTCTTCAGGCTCTCGCAACGGTGCTTCAGAACAGCTCGCAATCAATGATTAGCGCACATTTGTCAACATATTGCTTATGAACTAATGCTGATCAATTATGACAAAGTTCACTTTATATTATTTATATTATAATGTGTTGTAAGCGGTTGTAAAAACATATTTTTTCCCCTCATCTGAACTTGAATTAGCAGCAAAAGTAAAGCACATACATTTCAAAATAAGAGTCCCGCTGTATTTCGGCCTGTTCAAGTGAAGTGTCATGTATAGCAATTTCCCTTGTTATTTGGATAAACCAAATATAATATTTATTTATGCAGTTATTTCCATATATTTAGGGGCCAAGCACCGAAGGTGCGTAGGCACCTACTGTAATCGTTTCTTTTTAATTCTTCTTCTTCTTCCTCCTATTCTTCCTCTTCTTCTTCTTCTTCTTCCTCTTCCTCTTCTTCCTCTTCCTCTTCCTCTTCCTCTTCCTCTTCCTCTTCCTCTTCTTCCTCTTCTTCCTCTTCCTCTTCCACTCTGGGAGTCTATGACAGCCCAGTTGTGAAATTTGGCACACAGTTAGAGGAAAGTCTGATCTGTGTCCATAGCAAATTTGGTGTCTCTAACTCAATCCCTCTAGCGCCACCAGCTGTCCAAAGTTTCACTCATGTTTATGTTAATAACTTTTGAACCGTAAGGGATAGAAACAAAATTCTTTCCCCTATGAAGTCATTTTCCATCATGAAAAATTTTCTGCCATTTTGAATTTTCTGAAAAAAATACTTTTTCGAACTCCTCCTAGGCCATTACTCCGATTTTCACAAAAATTGAACCAGATCATCTTCAGACCATGCCAACAAAAACCTATTCAATATAAAGATGTTTCTAGCATCAGGGTTATTATAGTTAACAAAAACCATTAAAAACATTTTTGCCATTGTTTGAAATAAATATTACTGAAATAAAAATGTATACAAACTAAACAGACATGTTTAAAAACAACCAAAAATAAAAATAAAATTACTAAAACTTAACGAAAAATGAAAGCAGAAAATATAAAAATCTAATCGGATTCAAAATATTAACAAAAACTATAACAGTAATAAGTGAAAATAGTGACATTCATTTCCCAGAAAAATCACAAGATGAAAATGCTGAAACTGTAAAGGTTTTTTTTTTTTTTTTGTCTGGAGCCCTGCATCAAAGAATCCTAAACATTCTGAAAATCTGTCATGGTTCCCACTGAAATATTAAGCAGTACAACTGTTTAACGTTGATAGAAATTTTCTTGAGCACCAAATTGGCATTAGAATGATTTCTGAAGGCTCATGTGACACTGAAGACTGGAATAACGGCTGATGAAAATTCAGCTTTGCTATCACTGGAATAAATATATATATTCAAATAGAAAACAGTTGTTTTCTTTCTTTTTTAAGACAAAAAAAGGGTTGTATTTTTCTTTTGAAAGACAATGATAGGAATGTTTCTAAATGGTAACCAGAAGCGATACTTTCAAGTGCCAGTCATTTTAATTTACTATTTGAGCAGTGAATTTTAGTGTGAGAGTTTGCAGTCCTCTTTTAACCTCTCTTTTTGAAGAGACAAATTTATCATATGAAGTTGAGATGTGACCACAGCTGTTGAGGTCACAACACACGGTCAAGAAATCAAATGGTTGTCAGCACTAATAATTGGCAACAAGAAAAATTGCCTCAGATCCCTCTGTAAAGGCACCATTGCAAAAATGCAGTTATGCTATAAATCTCTTTTCTTTTTCCTTGTGAAAATTTATATAATGTAAATTTTCAGCTGTAGAGAAATGTTAAAACCAATGTTTCAACAATGGTCAGCATTAGAGCAAAGATTACTTGTAGTCAAACTGTTTTTTTGTTTTTTTTTTCCAGGGTTTCGCCTCTGCAGAAGTCTGAGGTGGTTGAGATGGTGAAGAAACAGGTGAAAGTGATCACTCTGGCCATTGGCGATGGAGCCAATGATGTGGGCATGATCCAGACCGCCCATGTGGGTGTTGGCATCTCTGGAAATGAAGGACTGCAGGCTGCCAACTCATCAGACTACTCTATTGCACAGGTGAGAAACTATCACTTGCCTGCAGGAAGAAAGAATAAGGGAGAATAAATTAAATAATTGACTGCCAAAAATGACAATAATTTTTAATTACTGAAAAATTATAAATTATTAAGAAAAAAAATTACAAAGAAAATCTAAATGCTTCTAAAACTAAAGCCATTATCAGTTCCCTATGTAAACTAATACTTCTGTCTCGTGTCACTACAGTGTGACTCCCAGAAAATGAATCTGGTTCTAGATTATGTATCTAGGTTGAAAGGTTAAAACCCGTGGCTTATAGATTCTGCAGTCTGAGATAGCAAAACGGGTCGGTCAGGTCAGTTTACATAGCTGGAGTGTTCTCGGGTGAAATGAGACCTGTCCTTCTTATGTAAACTTAATTAAAAAGATGTTTTGTAATTCACAGATTTTGATACAGCATAATCTTCATTGTGTGTTTACCAAAAGAAGAGCTCGAGTGTCGCGGATCGCTGTCCATATCACTCTCTATCTCTTTCCCTCGTCTCACATTGTTTTGTGCAGTTCGTGGAAACATCCCTCCTCACACTTGTTTTTCTATACTGCCCCGAGCCATCCGTTCACTGGCCTCATGCATCGGATTACTCAAGAAAGCATCTTGTCTTTTCTTAAGTGCCCTCATCGTATTGTAGGTAGCGGCGGGTGGAGGTGGTGGGTTCATAGAAAGTCGCCTGAGCTGCCTTCCAGCAAAATGGCTCATATGATATGTGCTGGATCAAACGTCAAACTTTTATGTACACTACTGTCAGCAAGTATGCGTGCATCATCTTAAATCCAGTGTTGTTTTGCACTGTAAGGCTTTGCACAATGCTGCTTCTCATCAATTGTTAAACTAGATTAAGATCTTAAACATACAGTACATTGTGGTCTACTGTTTACTACTACTACTACTATTGTTTGTACAATAAATAAAAAATATTATAATTCAAATTTAATAAAAATAAAATATAAAACTACATATCTACACAGCTTGAGAAGAATACTAAGAAAACTAAGCATTTAAATATTAAAGGGTTAGTTCACCCAAAAATGAAAATTTTCGCTCATGTTGTTCTACACTCGTAAGACCTTCGTTCATCCTTGGAACACAAATTAAGAGATTTTTGATAAAAATCCGATGGCTCAGTGAGGCCTCTATTTAGAACAAAGCCACCGAACCTCTCAAGATCCATAAAGGTACTAAAAACATTTTAAAAAGTTCATGTGAGTATGGTTTTTCTACCTTAATATAATAAAGTGACAAGAATACTGTTTGTGTGCCAAAAAAACAAAATAATGGCTTGTCAGCAATATCTAGTAATGGCCATTTTCAAAACACTACTTCGAAGCTTTAAGAATCTTTTGTTTCGAATCAGTGGTTCGGAACGCCAAAGTCACGTGATTTCAGCAGTTTAGCCATTTGATAGGAGATCCGAATCACATTCAAAACAAAAGATTCGTAAAGCTCAGAAGCAGTGTTTTGAAATCGGCAATTCGATTAGTTTTTTTGGCGCACAAAAAGTATTCTCGTCGCTTTATAATATTAAGGTAGAACCACTGTACTCACATGAACGGTTTTAAATATGTTTTTAGTACCTTTATGGATCTTGAGGTTTGGTGGCTTTGCTCTCAATAGAGGCCTCATTGAGCCAACATATTTCATCAAAAATATCTTAATTTGTGTTCCGAAGATGAACGGGTGTAGAACGACATAAGGGTGAGTAATTAATGACATAATTTCTGGGTGAACTAACACTTTAAGATGTATTACTGGGGAATATAGAGTGACAACTGATATTTATATGCATGTTATGTAAGTATTCTGAAATACTGTTATAAAGACAGTTGATTTATGTTACAAGTTGTCAGAATTTCATGTAATTTTTTGGCCATATTAATAACAGAAATTGCACCAAATTGCATATTTTTGCTTAGTTTGGTCCCCTGAATTAAAATGGTATTTTATCCTCTTCTGTGAGTTCAATGTTCTCCTATATAAGCCATAAAAAAACCATGATGTATCCAATACAATAGTCAACAAAAACATGTATGCAAATTATATATTGTCTAAATGTTTCATATGTTAGGAATTACAGGGATTAAAATTATATAAAGTTATATAAATATCACACCACTAGTGCTGCACCATCACTGCTGTATTAATTTGTTTTAAACCCAGGATCTTTAGTTTTGTTTGGGGACCACTTTGAAGATGTGATTATATTGTTTATGTGATGGACAAGTCAGTATGCAGGAACACTGCTGTTCTTCATCCTGTGCTACAGCCCCACATTAGGCTCTCCAAAGATCAGCAGAATTTAAGACTCCACTGTAGTCTGTCTGTCATCAACTCGCTCTCCTCACATACAGAGGTCAAACAACCCCTGTGCCCCTCAAAGGCCCTCCATACCCCTTACATCCCACCCTGCTGTTCCTGCCTTCATAGGAGTGACCCAGCTGTTTGTTTTACAGGAATGATGTTTATAACACTGTCACATTCAGGGTGCTCTTGAGGAAATAAAACATGGCATCCCTACATCATCGATAGCACCTTTGATCATGTTTACATTGAACACATTACTTGTTTACGCTGTCATGGAGGGTCAAGTAAGCCACTAATCTTGAGCACCTGTACAAGTTCAGCTGTTTGCTTATTGCATTTATTTCTGCAACAGGTTATAGTGAGTGTTTTACACACACAAGCTTGTATCCGTTACACTTTGCAACTTATAACTTGTAAGGTCATGTCAGTTGTGTTCTTTTATTGGTTTAATTACATAAACTGCTTAACGAAAAAAATCTATAAAGATTTATCCCAAATAACCTGATTTTGCTCTACGTGTGAACATCTTTATCAGCATTATGGGGTCTTATTTAGTGAGCAAAGCACAGATTTCATGATGTCAAAACCAGAAAAAAAACACAATTTTATGATTTTTTTTTTTTTTTTTTTCCCAGCATATTGTTGTGCATGTATTCACAGTATTCACTCTCTCCAACTAAGCAGCTTTGTACTGTGAAATAGTGTTTTGGTGCTGAGACGTCTGGCTTGATGAAAATTAAACACACAGTGACAGCAACACAAACAGAACTTTATATTCAGCAAATCTGACAGAATCCAGATGATTTAAGCAGTTTATATCTACAGTTTGGGTGTTGGGTTCTGTTCTGAGTAGATTAAGTACCATTTGAATGTAAATTTGTTTTAGATTTCATGACGAGCGGATTAATAATAATTCTCATTGGCCAGCTGACCAACCTGATAAACTTTTTAAAATATAAGGCAATTATTATAAAATACATACCCCCAGTTTCACAGAAGAGGTTTAAGCTAGTCCTAGACTAAAATGCCTGTTTGAGCCGTTTCAACTGAAAGCAACTTGCACTGACATATTTTAAAATATGCCAGTGTTATTGTTTTGTCTCAAGATGTACACCAGTAATGTTTTTTTTCTAGGGTAAAAGCTACTTAAATACCCTAATTGAACTAAGGCCTAATCCTGGCTTAGTCTAAGCCCTGTTTGTGAAACCGGGCCTTAGTGTAGTAACCCAAAAAACTTCAAATGTATTTTCTTTGTGAAGCTGCAAAAGCTTTTCTCTCTTCCTCTGCTTTTCAACAACAAAGTAAAAGTCTTACATGACAGATTGTTGCTGGAATTCTCAGGAATATGGGTAAGAGAGTGTTTGTTTTGTCCCTGCAACTCCAGGCTTCCTGTTGCCCAGCATGGATAAGATTGTCTCTTTATTTTCAAATCCAAAACCGCTTTCAGTGTTGGCCGGGGAACTGCAGATCTTGTGTAAACGATAGGCTTTAATGAACTTATCTCTGTCCTCCCTTCTCTCTCTCAGTTCAAGTACTTGAAGAATCTTCTGCTGGTTCACGGTGCTTGGAATTACAACCGTGTTGCCAAGTGCATCCTGTATTGCTTCTACAAGAACATTGTGCTGTACATTATTGAGGTAAGAAAGTCTCTGCACACAATATAAAGTTGTTGATTTTCACCCAAAAATGAAAATTGTCAATCGCTTCTCTCTCATGTTGTTTCAAACTCATAAAACATACAAAATGGATGACTAAGCACCAAGCCTGTTATTCCATTAACCATTAATATCTTTTTCAAGAAGATTGAATGACCACTCCTTGATTAAATTAACTGGCACTGCATGCATGTCGGTAGTGGAGAGTCTCCGTCTTGCTGTAGGAATGCGGGGTCTGTCGATGTGAAGCCCACAGGCCATCCATCTGTGATGGTATTTGACAGTTTCCAGGCCTGGTGCTGATAGCCGGTTCAGAGACCTGACCTGAGACCTGACCTGACAAGTTGCTATCAGCACCAGTTTTATCATGAGGGGCGTTTGGCCGTTTTGATCTGCAACACACTTGGTTTAGGAGACATTACACCTTGAGGACAAGCTTTAGGTTTCCTCGAGCTGAAAGAATAGTAGTAGTAGTAGATTAACGTCTGGAAGCAGGCCATTTAAGTCTCTGTTTAATGTCAAAGGTCTTTAAGGGTGCGTTCACACTTGTCATGTTTGGTACGATTAAAACGAACCCTGGTGCGATTGCTCTGTTAGTACAGTTCATTTGAACATATGTGAACGCTGCCATCCGAACCCTGGTGCGCACCAAACAAGCAGTCCGAGACTGCTGAAAAGATGGGTCTCGGTCCGCTTCCTAACGAACTCTGGTGCGGTTTGAATAATATATGAACGCAACACGAACCAAAGACATGTAATCGAACCAAAAACAGGAAGATGATGCCCTAAAAATCCTCACGCATAACAGTTTTTCTCGTCATAGTCGTACATTTGTACATCACAGGCATCAGACATGCGTCTCCCATGCAGCAGATCGTTTGTGTGTGTGACGGATGGATTCCCACCGCTGTTTTGACTTCTTTATACATTTTATAAGCTCTTCACGGGTTCCCAACTGGCCAAAATACTATCATATGCAGGCTACGCACACACAACAAGCGCATTTACCTCAGCACACAGCATTGTTTTGGATGTTCGGTAAGTTCCGTCTCAGAATTGGCAATACGTCATAAAATCCGACCAATCAGGTTGTGAACATATCCCTATGCCTTTAGGTTCGGTATCTTTTGGTTCGGTAATAAAATTGCCAATCTGAAGGCTAATCGGACCAGGACTAAATGTTTTTTTCTTCTTCTTTGGTCTGGACCAAACAAACCAAACTACAAGTGTGAACGCACCCTAAAATACATGAAATGGACCTTTGGTCATGCTAGCCTTGTGCTAGTATGCATTTAGCACAATATGATTTGGGCTGGAATAAACTTGCTGAGCAATTTCATATTTCTCTCTTCACTTCCGGGCAAAAACAAGAGGCCTTTTAATCTCGAAGGCAACCAAGTAAAGAGTAAAACATTCACATTAGCTGTACAGTTGATGCTTTATCCATGTATTTAATCATTCTTGCATAAAATGTTCCCTCTGTAGTCAACTCACTAAGATTTGAAACAGACCAACACCAGTATTCATGAGCTACAATCCCAGCAGAAACATGAGCACTTCAAAAATCCGTCTTTTTTCCCCTCAGCCCTTTTGCTCTTGTGTGCCACTTGACCCGTAGACCCTTTTCCCTTCATCTTGATTTTGTTTTATGTGCTGTGGTAATTCTCTGAAAAGCCCCTTAGATTTCTCTCTGTTGGCATCCAGTGCTGCTGTAGATTGTGAGAACAAGAATGAGGAGACGAATCAGATGACCATCGTTTTCTTCTGCCCTCACTGAATGATACAGCATGGTAGGGTTTGTGAGGTAGTTCAGCCCATTTCATGGCTTTTTCCTGTTTACACGCTTCTGTGCTGTTTAGATGTGGGAAGCTGTTGTGGTCTTTGTTCATAAATGTAGTGAAGTCATGATGATTTTTTTTCTTTATTTTAAAACTCAGTGGATTAAATCTGTGGGAATCTTGGAGCCCTGTAGCTGTAAGCAATTATCGCTCAATGAATATGATATTTTAAACATTTTCGGTACAAGTCATGCGGGGTGGCTTTCATGTACTTTTCTTCTGGGTTTTGCCGTGGGGTTGGTGTATTTTGTTCCACAATGAAAGCTCCCCTTGAACACAAACATTTCTGACTGTGATCGCATTTCACACTTTCTCATCAATCAAGAAACAAGCATCTCCTTCCTTCTCTTTTTTTCTTAATTTGCATAAGAGGTGGCACAGAAACAACTACATCCAGTAAACGGCCTTACCCAAACACACCCTCCGAATACTTCCAGCCACTTTTCCTTTTTGTCCTTTCCTCTTTAAGCTTTGCTTTTGAATCTCCAAGAGAACTGAAAAGCACCCTGCTTCTGTAGGTGAATGTATCTCCTCCTCAACCCATCTTTTGTTATGAGCAGAAAATGCACTCCCCCTCTCCATAAGGGGCTTTTCAAATATAATAGGCCAAAGCTTTACTGTTTCCTTGACTCACACCAAAAACACCTCGGTTTGTAAGGGCCTGACATTCAAGACACTTGCTTCCCAAGGGTCGGTTAAAGGGATACATTTGTCGTTCTAATAGGTTTACCTTTGAGTCCGTGAAGGCTTTTCTTCATCTAAATTTTCCAGATTTTAACATCAAGGAAGTGAAATAAGGATGTAAGTGGCTATTTTAGCCTTCTCAACTTTGGTTATTTGTGCGCATCTTATCTTTTTTTAGCCATCCGCTGAATTCAAAACGAATAGAGGCTCAACCTATTGAGATGACCAAGACGTCTTTTCAAGGCATCATAGCTGCATTTCCGGCACAAAGATTTTGTTCTTACTTTTAAGATGTCCTTATTCTGGTCAAGAAATAAAATACAACATTTCTTAAGCACCAAATCAGCATATTTAGAATGATTTCTTAATGATCATGACACTGAAGACTGCATTTATTTCAAAATAGTACTCTTTTGACTATTTTTTGATCAAATAAATTCACCCTTGATTAGCCTAAGGGACATTTTTCAAAAACATTTTTACAGACCCCAAACTTTTGAATAGTAGTGTATGTGGGTGGTGCGCAGAGTTGCTGCCTATGAATAGTCTTTAGTCAGTTCAAATCAGTTACTTGGTTTAATTTTAGTTAGTATTCTTTCTAAGAAGGGAGATATATCTTTGTAGGCAGTAGACTACAGGGAAGCTTGCTAGGTTTTTAGAAACGGAGCACTAGAATGGTTTGTATTATTTCAGATAGAAGTTTTGTTCCAGATGTAACCACACCATAGCACACATGATCTTCCTTACATTGTCAGACAAATAAGTGTGGGTTAATTTAAACATTTGTCATGTTGGTTTGTTTAGTCCCTGGTTTGTGGTCTTGCATTCTTTCAACATGAGCAAAAATTAACTGGGGAAGAAGAAAAAAAAATCAGAAACTTAGTTGGATTTGTTGCTTTGAGACATGCAAAAAGCCCCTCTTACAACCAAATTGCTGTGCTTGCTGTCATTATCCTGCTGGGCTCTTGAGAGCTTGATTGACAGCTCTTCAGCAGGCACCGGCAGGGCTGATGGACAAGTAGCATTTCTGAGGTAATTACAAGAGCCTCATTCAGGCAGAGCAGCAGGCTTAGAGAAAGACTGCAGGCCTGAGAGAGGAGGCAGTCTCACTGGTGCCATCATTATAAAACACCCAGCTGGTTCTTTCCATTCTTCTGTCACTCACACTTGCAATTCAATTGGCTGTTCTTATTGTCTTTCCCGCATTTCTTAGGTTTTCTGGAGATTTTTTGAGTTTTACACTACTATTCAAAAGTATGGGGTTAGTATTTTCAGCAGCCATTACTCCAGATTTTACATGATCCTTTAGAAATCATTCTAATATGCTGACTTGGCATTCTTCTTAATGTTGAAAACAGTTCTCCTTAATATTTTTTGATACTTTCAGGATTCTTTGAATAGAAAGTTTAAGAGAACAACGTTTATTTGAAAAAAAGTTTTTTGGTCACTTTTGATCAATAGAATGCATCCATGCTGAATAAAAATATTAATTTAAAATAATAATAATAATAATAATACTGACTACAAACTTTTGATTGGTTAGTGGTACATCAAGAAAAATTACTCAGTGTATAAACCTTATGTCGCCTCGTCCCTTTTCAGCTCATTGTTCTGTTTTCCGGTTTGTATTTCCACATCATGAAGGTAAGATCTTGTGGATTTATGAATGAGCCTCTCATTTTAAAATCTTCCTGGTCTATTGACATTTGTTATGTCATCCGCTTCAAACATTATAATGTTCATGATAACTTTTGATAACTCTGAAATAAGTAAATCCACCTCACTAGCTAATTACTCTTCAATGCCCAAACACAAAATTCTAAAGATGGCTTCACACTTGTTTCTCTGGTGCATAAGGTCTATTCTCAGGGCTGTCAAAGTTAACATGTGCCCTTAATATGTATATATTTTTGCACATTCATTCAAATTTGATATTGCCATTTCATTCACACTTTTAAAATACAGAAATCATGAGTTTGTGATTATTTTATTCTAATGACAGCCCTCACTTTTTAAAAACAAATATCTTAAACTTAAATATAACATGATATAAATGTTTTCCAAATAATTATTTAATAATTTGCTTCAGAACAATAGTAATATAAAGATTTTTGGCTTTGTTCTCTTTTATAATATCCCTTTTTATATTTTTCCTGCACAGTATAAATTGTTTTTTCTGCTTGAAAATATGTAGCTGCCTTTTATATTTTATTAAGCTTTGTTATAAATAATTGGTGGTGGTTTGTAGTCTGAGACACCAGGCCATCTTGATCAAGCGTCCCACTGGAAAAATGAACTAATACCAGTTTAAAGTGGTCAAACTGGGTTTTTTTATTGCTGATCCAAGGTCAGCCAGATTCGCTGGACCAGCTGCCATGTTCCAGAGCACAGCTAAGCTAGTTTTAGCTGGATTTTCAAGTAGACACATGGTAAAGGAGCAAAGAGGTGCTGTCTTATTGTCTTTCCCTTTGGGTCCTTCCCGCCCAACCTTGTACAGAGGACGGGGGTGGAATCACTGATTTTTAAAATTCCCTGAAAAATACGGCAAGAGCCTCTCTGGACGAGTCTCATGGGGACACACAATCCTACTCTCACACACACACCATGCTTTTTCAGATTGTGCAGCGGAGGGTAGAGGGCAGTCACACCTCCACGCCAAACCGCTCTGAATGAGCCAGAGGAGGAGAAGAAAGAGAGAGCCCTCCACACTATGTCCTCGATCCCTAATGAGCAAATCAATGAATCCCTCTCATTGAAGGAAGCGGGAGAGAGGGGCGCTCACAGGACCCAGAGGACCAGGCCAAAACGCTCTCTCATATGCATGTACTGCTGCTCATGAATAGAGGCTTTATTTTGACTTAGCACAACAATATCCTGCAGCCCGTAGCCTCTCAATGAAGCAGACTCTCATTAATTCAGCTCTCTGACCCACCTGTTTGACTACCAGCATGCTGTTGGCCATGAAACTGGTTTTTCGTGTGTGGCTTTTGATCAAATTGTGTTTGTGAGGGATTTCTCAAGTGCAGAATTTGCTTGCGAGGAGGAAAACAACAACGCGTGATGTGATATTGGTAATTTATTCATGTTACTGTGTGCCAAAGGATTTCAGAAGCAGCAAATCTCTTTTAAAAACAATATCACGGTAGAATGCACCTGATGGAAAGGAAAATGGGAGTTGGAACGGGTGGGCGTGGACATTAGGGGGGCCGCATCGGGGGAGTGCGGCCAGTCCTCCTCTCTTCCTCTCTCTTTCTTTCTCTACGATGCGGCCGGAGGGGAGGGGTGACAGACATTTGTTTTGGGAACATTTTCACGCATTGGCTCGCTCTATTAGATGAGGGGCTGATGGGTGTGCTGTGTGTGTGTGTGTGTGTGTGTGAGGACCGGTGGGGGCTGCAGTCGTAGGGGGTTCTGTCAAAACCCAAAAAATTTGTAGCAATTCACGCTTTCATAATGGAGTTAAATGAAGCGAGGAAATGTCTGCCTGGCCGTGGCATGGCACAGTAATCCTGGGGTCTGCTCAACAGTCGAGCCTCTCACACACACATACTGAAGGTTGGTTGGTCCACACAGATATTTTCACAATGACTATGGTCCAAAATACAGGAGAGTGAGAAGCTCACAAGCAAAAGTTGAATAGTGCTCCTCAAGATCTGAGCTGTGACTTGAGTATTTCTTATTTATTTAAATGGGAAATTTTTCATCATTTACTCACCATTATGTCATTCCAAACCTGCATGTTTTTCTTTTTTCTGTAGACCACAAAAAGAGATGTTTGGTAGTATGGCTTTACAGATCAAATGTGACAAATGTGACGGAGCACAATAAAAGTATTATAAAATTACCGGTACTCCATATGACTTGTGCACTATATTCCAAGTCTTCTGAAGATGTATGAAAGATTTCTTTGGAAGAATTATGTAGTTGTTCACTAATAATTTTTGTGACGGCAGGAGTTAAACTTAAATTTCGATCTGTTTATAATGTAAAGATGTCATGAGACTTTTAATAAAACACAAAATTTGAATTGCCTATGGCCTTTTGTCAGTTTTGGAGCTATATTGTCAAACGTCTAATTTTGTGGTCTACGGATTTTAATACTTTTATTCAGCAAGGATGCATGAAATTGTTCAAAAACAAGACTTTTACATTATTACAAAAATTATCTTCATGAAAGAATCCTGTGCACGATTATACAACACCCTGAACAGCAATTATTAGTTATCCAAATGAAATTACCAAAACTTTATTTTCTGTTTGTTTTCAGCTTTGGAAAGTTTAATTTCTGTTTCAGTGTTTTAGTAAAAAAAAAAAATCATCCCTATCTTCTATTCATGACAAAATCCTGAAAGGGGAAAAAAAAAAAAATCCATGTTTGGTTTCCAGAAAAAATATTAAGCAGCACAACCGTTTTCAACAGTTTTCTCAAGCAAACCATTATTTTACATTGTAATAATATTTCACAATACTTTTACTCTATTTTTGATTAATTAAATGCTGATTTGGTAAGCATAAGAGACTTCTTTTGAAATGTTAAAAAATGTTTCTGACCCTAAACTTTTGAACCATAGTCTAGATTGTAATTTTAATTTTTGATTAAAATTTGATATCCAATGACCCTGTGTTTTGCCCTATCTGATGTGTCTTCATTTTTCCATTCGGACATAGGATTTTTGATTATGACTGATTTTATCCACTCTAAATTGCTGTCTTTATAACAGCTGCTGTGTGACATTATCACATTCTCCAGTTTCTAGATGACTGTGACAGAGTTATGTGCCAGACTAGTTAAACTAATAGAGGTATTAAGTGATGAACTCCATCTTCATAGCATATGGTTTAGATACACATTTTCTCTCTTCTCCTATTCAGTTGTGGTCTTCTCCCTAGTCTCCACCCTTAAGCCCAATAACTCACATCTTTTTTTCTTTAAAATGTTCGATCTAGTCCTTTCGCACTGATCTCTTATTTTGGTACATTCTTAAATTCATTTTTTTGTGATCAGTTGTTTGTGTTATGAGACACTGGGGGTTGATCAAGGTGGGAAATGGAGTGTCTGATTTACGAGCCGCTATGATCCCCTCTGGCTGAAGTCATGGGAACTGTTGAAGTCTCTCTCTCTCTCTCTCTCTTTCTTACCTCCAGCACTAATGCCCAGGGTTGTCTGCTGAGTAATGATGTGTTAAGTGCAGTTTGTGGCTTCGCGTGACAAGATAGTGGAGCTTCTCTATGTTTAGATGTTTTGAAAACCTTAGCAGTATGTTTACTAAAGCAGGAGCTTAACTGTTACTGCATGTCATCTCACAGCTGTTCTTATTGATAGTAGACTATTAATCTTTTTATCATATGTAGTGTAATATGAATGTGTATATTTCTAGACTAATAATCTTTTTATCATATGTAGTGTAATATGAATGTGTATATTTATAAACAAATATTATATATATATAAATATTTGTATATATATATATATATATATATATATATATATATATATATATATATATATATATATATATATATATATATATTTGTTTGCTTGCTTGCTTGCTTACTAAGTACTACTAAAAGTATTAAAATAATAAAAAGTATTATATTATAAAAATGCACAATAGTATTGTTTTCAGTAGTGGTCTCCGACTGGTCCCCACTGTATATATGAAAAAGTGACCCAAAGCTGGCTTATTTATCCTGCAAGACTGATCTTGGAACAAACTATTTGCAGTGATCCAATGTATGAGACTGTAGAAAGGACTGATGGGGTCAGTCCACTGCCGGTTTCATGAGAGATCACTCTCTCTTGGGTAATTGTGAGCACTGAGAGGCCCCACAGAAAACAACAGCCATCGATCAACCTAAATTAAAATCCGCTAGGAGCCAGAGTTAAGCGCACACAAAGTGGGGAATATATGATTAATGATGGTATATATTTACCTTTTAGTCACACATTTGTGTAGTAATGATTATCATATGGCCTGTCATTGCCCTTTTAATATGTTGCCTTTTCCTTTAGGACGACTTGGGAAGCATATAGTTACCTCCCCCCCACCCAATTCATTTCATTACATATACTAAAAGACCGTTTTGTTCCTCGTTTTTGAACGGTTTTTTATTGTATTTTTCTTTATAAATGTATAAATATAAATAAATTTGTAATTTTCTTTTTTGTGTTGTAATGTGTTTTACCCAATAGAGTAAACTGCTAAATCCTGTTTTATATTTTGACATGGATCATTTACCATTGTGTTATATTTTTGTTTTTCAGATCTGGTTTGCATTTGTGAATGGCTTCTCCGGTCAGATTCTCTTTGAACGCTGGTGCATTGGCCTGTACAATGTGGTAAGAGTGCATGCATGTGTTTGCGTTCACACATCTGTGTGTGTGTGTGTGTGTGTGTGGGGGTGTGTGATTTACTCTCCCCTCTTCATTACCATGAGAGGGAATGTGTTAAAACGCCTCCCCTGTCGCGCTCAGGCAAGAAACTCATTAGCCGCGGCACCCCAGACGACTCCTTTACTGTGGCCCGTGTCAGCGCCATCCTGAAAAATCTCCCTCTTATTTATGACTGCTTGTCAAGTCCATATTCCCTCCGTGCGTAGAACTATGTCCTGAATGTGCTGCAACAACAGACGCTCATACCCCAAAGAACTGCGTTAAACAGGTCAGCGGTGGATGATAAAGGAACAGGTTGAATCCAGACACATTTAAATACACACACATGGCCGTTTGGGTGGAGTCCGATAAACTGGGCTGCCTTAGGGTTTGGTGATAGGAATTGATGCTGTTAATTAACAAGTTTTCAACAGGAAGGAAAAAAACGCTTCGGGTGGAGTACATTTTTCCATCTTGCATAAACAATCGAAGATACGCAGCAGGAAAAATGACTAAGCCACCCGAATCACTGATTTTCCAGAGAAATTATTTCTTTACGCCTAAACAAAGAACAAAATGTGAACACTGCTTCCCATCAGCCCCATGTAATGGATCATTGGTGTTGCGAGGCCCGTAACAACTCGGCCCGGTGCATATTCTCTTTATCTGAGAGAGAAGGAATTCCATCACGTCAGAGGGGGTCTGTTGGATGCAACAGGCCAAAACCACCCCTGAATGGAGAAGCCCAGCAGACCATGTCAACCACAGCCAGGCAGCTCCAGCTGGGCCAATGAGAGACACTTACAGCTGACCCCGCAACCCTCTCTGGACCATAATACCACCCCTCTCGCTTTCAACAGCTGCTGCACGCAGAAACGTTAGAGTACCACAGAAAGCATCCAGGAGATCTGCTAACAGGCTGCAGGCACAGTGGCAGATGTTCTTTCAGAATAATTTTTGCACATGGAGGGGAGAGCGCAAATACGATAAATGCCAGAAAGTTACATGCTCATTGAGCTGCACCAAGCAAGCAAATGAAAAAGACAGACAAGAGGAAAATGTCTGGTGCTCAGGCGGGGAAATAGTCCTGTTAGGCTGCTATTAATTTTTAGGCATTTTGTGTTTCAGAATTAATTTATTCATTTGGTTTTCTTTCATTAATTCATTTTCTTTATATTTATTCATTTTTTTAATGTGGTTTTTATGCATATAGGTTTTAATGAATGCATGAAAACCTAATGTATTCATGCAGTTTTCATTCATTCATTTGCTTTTCATTCAGTCAGGTTTCACTCATTCTTTCATTTGTTAATTCGGTATTCATTCGTTCAGTTTTCATTCATTCATTCGGTTTTCATTCATTCATTTGGTATTCAGTCATTTATCTGGTTTTCATTTGTTTGTTTTGTCTAGCAGTTTATAATTTTAGAAGTAATTTCTGTAATGAGAACTTTTAGTCTTATATCTTGAAAAAAAAAAAAATGTCTGAAACTACTAGTGAAAGTGCTTCTGTTTCACATTTGTCTAATTTAGTACAATTTATTTTCATTACAAATTGTATTATGTGCATAATTAAACATTCAGTTTAATTTGTTTAATTTCCAGATTTGTAATGTGATTTTTGGACCTCATTGTATTTCTTTTAGAATTTTGACTTAAATTTTCTGTGATTGTGTATTTATCAGATCTTTACGGCTTTACCTCCTCTGACTCTGGGCATCTTCGAGCGCTCCTGCAGGAAAGAGAACATGCTCAAATACCCTGAACTCTACAAAACCTCCCAGAACGCAATGGGCTTCAACACCAAGGTAAATACACTCAAGCGAAAAGCATGCCGTATAAATCTAAGTTTAGCTGAATCTCCATCAGTGTTTGTGCTGAAGAGGTGAACGGTGCATTGATTGAATGATATAATACTAGATACACAAATTTATAATTCTAATGTATTAAAGATTCTTAAAACGTAAAGCATGAGGTAATGAATCTCTTGTAAATAAATGTATAAATAATAAACAAGTGATTTAGTGAATTTCCATTGATGATCCCGTAGAGAGGTCATACACAGTACACTTTGTTAACCTGTGTTTGGTGAACAGTTTGGCACCTAGGCTAAAAACCCCACTGAACAAACAGATCCTGTTACGACTCTCCACACCATTAAAAAAAAAAAAAAAAAAAAGCAAGTCAACAGCAGGACCTTGTTGGTTTATTCGTCCATTAAACTCTCCTTCTCTGTCAGACTTTCTGCTTATCTGAGATGTCTTTGAGTGTTCATCTCCCTTTTTAGATGGCTATAAACTTTTTCAAGCCACGGATTACAGAACCACCTTATACAAATGCTTTACAGTATCTAATATGTTTTCATATGAAGACACTAGGGGTGTACTGGTACATGTGTTAATCTCGAACGTCCCGGTACATACGTCACTGTTCGGTGTTTACAATTTACGGTCAAAGGTGATCCACACTCCAATCCAGAAGGGGGTGCGCATTGTAATGCAACACTGTTTGCTAACCATCACAACAGGAAAAAGAGCAGAAGAAAAGATGATCTATGCCCCACCCCAAAACAAGACTTCAGATGGCATGCAAGAGCTTGCTAGTAGCCTATACGCTGAGTTTCAGTTCATTTTGTTACGCGCTCCACAAGCTTCACAAAAAGGAAGCTAATTGTACCAAACATGTAAATGTACTAAACTCATATCGAACCGTGATGTTCTTTCTTTGAAAATTGTGAACTCAGACTCTATAATGTGTGAGTGTATATGAAAATAGTCAAAGTTCTATGACATTTCTTCTTTTGATGTACATTTACTGGATCTGTAGAGCATTATTTAATTTAATAAAAGTTATAATCAAGTCTTCCTTAATCTTCATTTAGACATTCACCCATTTTAGATGGTAGATGTGTCCTTGTAAAATTATAATAGAGGTTCTTTGTGCAAATCCTTCAACATTCTTCCTTGCTTTGAGATGCCTGTCTATATAGGACAAGTATATTTCCATCCTCTGTAGGTGTCTGTGACTGCTGGCTTTGCGTCTCTCTGTGTTAATAAAGCTGTCTGGTCTCCAGCCCCAGCATGTCTGTGCTGGTGTCACCTCACAGCCCTGCTCTACAGGCGTGGAGACCCATTTACCACCACACTGACACGGATTACACACAACACAACCCCTGGGGTCAGGAGAGAGAGAGAGGGAGAGACAGATTTACTGGCCATTTGTAACACAAACACCATAATTCTTACTTTAATTCTTCAATGGGAAAAAACTTTAATGTAAAGACTATAATATACAATTAAATTAAGTCTGAAAATAGAGAAATAAAGTAGAATCATCAGTAACAGAACAGGATCTGTGTGAAAAAAGTGAATTGTATATATTATATAATTGGATATATCATAATAGACTTCTTTGTTTTCTCTGTAATGGAATAATGAGAACCAAGGGATGTGCCTGGAAAAAAGAAGCAAAGGCAGAGAATAGCATTGTGGAATAGTGTTGCCTGATTTGTGAATCAAAGCTTCTGAATGTGTGTTTTGTTTTTGTTTTTTTGTTTTTTTTTATGAAAATATTTTTTCATAAACTTTTTTTTATGTAAATATTTGTGTACATTATCAGGGTTGTAAATGAATTTTAGTATTGTTTAATGTAAATAAAAATTATATTTAGGTTTCTATATATAGCATTTACATGTATGAGCCGAATCATGGCTGCAACAACGTGGCCTAAGTCTCTGTAGAAGCAGAGAGTGAAACTGTTTGGGGAGGAACAAAGGGTGTGAAATATATGGGTCTTTACCCACAGTGTCCCTTTTCACTTGTAATTACTAAAGTCTCCCTAATAACGGCAAAGCCCCTTGTAGATCCCAGGATGGCTGTTATTGCACTCACTGCATTCTCCATCCCTACCTCCTCCTGCCTCTTTCTCTCTTCGATTCAGTCTCCATCTGGCTTTATTTGTAACCCAACATACAGGTGCTGGTCATATAATCATCAAAAAGTTGATTTATTTCACTAATTCCATTCAAAAAGTGAAACTTGTATATAATATTCATTCATTACACACAGACTGATATATTTCAAATATTTATTTCTTTTAATTTTGATGATTATAACTGACAAGAATATTAGAATATTACTTAAGACCAATACAAAGAAAGGCTTTTTAGAAATCTTGGCCAACTGAAAAGTATGAACATGAAAAGTATGAGCATGTACAGCACTCAATACTTAGTTGGGGCTCCTTTTGCCTGAATTACTGCAGCAATGCAGTAATGGAGTTCAATGGAGTTGATCAGTCAGTGGCACTGCTCAGGTGTTATAAGAGCCCAGGTTGCTCTGATAGTGGCCTTCAGCTTTTCTGCATTGTTGGGTCTGGCATATCGCATCTTCCTCTTCACAATACCCCATAGATTTTATAAGGTCAGGTGAGTTTGCTGGCCAATGGTCCTTAAACCAGGTACTGGTAGCTTTGGCACTGTGTGCAGGTGCCAAGTCCTGTTGGAAAATGAAATCTGCATGTCCATAAAGTTGGTCAGCAGCAGGAAGCATGAAGTGCTCTAAAACTTCCTGGTATACGGCTGCGTTGACCTTGGACCTCAGAAAACACAGTGGACCAACACCAGCAGATGACATGGCACCCCAAACCATCACTGACTGTGGAAACTTTACACTGGACCTCAAGCAACGTGGATTGTGTGCCTCTCCTCTCTTCCTCCAGACTCTGGGACTCTGATTTCCAAAGGAAATGTTAAATTTACTTTCATCAGAGAACATAACTTTGGACCACTCAGCAGCAGTCCAGTCCTTTTTGTCTTTAGCCCAGGCGAGACGCTGTCTGTTGTTCAAGAGTGGCTTGATACAACGAATGCGACAGCTGAAACCCATGTCTTGCATATGTCTGTGCATAGTGGTTCTTGAAGCACTGACTCCAGCTGCAGTCCACTCTTTGTGAATCTCCCCCACATTTTTTAATTGGTTTTGTTTCACAATCCTCTCCAGGGTGCGGTTATCCCTATTGCTTGTACACTTTTTTCTACCACATCTTTTCCTTCCCTTCGCCTCTCTATTAATGTGCTTGGACACAGAGCTCTGTGAACAGTCAGCCTCTTTTGCAATGACCTTTTGTGTCTTGCCCCCCTTGTGCAAGGTGTCAATAGTCGTCTTTTGGACAACTGTCAAGTCAGCAGTCTTCCCCATGATTGTGTAGCCTACAGAACTAGACTGAGAGACCATTTAAAGGCCTTTGCAGGTGTTTTGAGTTAATTAGCTGATTAGAGTGTGGCACCAGGTGTCTTCAATATTGAACCTTTTCACAATATTCTAATTTTCTGAGATACTGAATTTGGGATTTTCCTTAGTTGTCAGTTATAATCATCAAAATTTAAAGAAATAAACACTTGAAATATATCAGTCTGTGTGTAATGAATGAATATAATATACAAGTTTCACTTTTTGAATGGAATTAGTTAAATAAATCAACTTTTTGATGATGTTCTAATTATATGACCAGCACCTGTAGCTTCTGGCAATAGTTGGCGCAAAATAAAGTTTATCCTTTCATGCTAGTTTAAGCAATTAAGCTGTCACACAGAACGCAGCGCTTTGCTTCAGGCAGGACTGAGACAGCCATTCGCACCTACATTCTTAGCAACCTGCTTAGAAACAGAGGAGTTTGGGGCCTCCCTGTGACAAATGTATATTTGTCACGTTTATTGATTTCATTAGCATTCATTGCAGGACTGTGTGTGTAAAGTGCTGGGCGAGGGAGAAAACAGGTTGTTCCACGGTACTTGGGTCATGTTTTGTTTTGGATGGTTGCCTGGGCATTTCAATGTGGTTGCTAAGGTGTGCTTAGTGTTTTTAGCACGATGTGGTTGTTAGAATGTTCTGGATGGTTGCTAGGTCAAAAGAACCCACACCTGATATTTGATCCTCAAGTCCCTTTTTCAGTGTAAAGGTGTGGTCACATTTACTGTTGTTTGGCGAATATTTACAGGCAAAATCCAGTCATTTCAATAGGATTCCACACAACCTGGATTTTCTCTACGCAGATTTTGCAACAAGTGGTTTATGAGAATTTGGCCGTGTTGACAAAGCTACTCTGTGTGAGCTGTGTTTCATAAATAACGACACTGTTGACAATGGACAATGGAACTTTTTTTTCCTGAAAATGTTGCTGAAATTTCACTAATGTAACAGCATCTTAAGAATTTGTGTGCGCATTGATGTTTTATTGCCTACTATGTGAAAATCTCTGGTCCAGTCACTGGATTAATGTTTGTATAGTTCAGAAGAGGTGATGTAAATTTATGGATTAAGTATGACCTTGGCAAACACCAATTCCAAAGAATAGGAGGGGTGTGCCACAGTGCCCTTCTGTGGTGGGTTTTGTGGATGTAGGATGAGCCGACTGTCTGAGAGCCGGAGCCCTGAGCTTTGTTTTGCTTTGCCGATAGCGGAGGTGAGAGGGTCATGGCATGGAGGCCAAGAGGTCGTATGGGGCCTCTGTGAAACAACACAGAACAAGACAATCTCAGGGTATTCCTCTTTTTTCCTCACTCTCTCCCTTTTCTCTCATTTCATCCCATCCCCCTCAAGAGATTTCATGGCCGACACACTGTTGGGTTTGGAAAAACTTGTGACAGTGGTGTTTGCTCAAAGAAACTGAATGTGTTAACATACAGATTTTGAAATTCAGGATCAGAGCTGGCCTTCTCTGCTAGGTTACCACCACATAATGACAAGACTGGAGTAATGACTGCTGAAAATTCAGCTTTGCCATTACAGGAATTATTTTAAATTGTAAAATTTTACAATATTACTGTTTTTGATCAAATGAACGCATTCTTAGTAAGCATAAGAGATTTACAGATTCCAAACTTTTGAATGGAAGTGTGTGATATTCGATATGTTTTAGTGGCATGTAAATGTTCCCATATTTTTTTTTTTTTTTTTTTTTTTTTTTTGTGAATTCATTTTAAATTAAATTGACTTTTAAAACCATTGACCGTGTAACAAATATTATGCTGTTTTACTTAAATATGGTAATAATCTTTTATGTCTCTGGGCAGTGAACAGTCTCAGACTTTGCAGAGGTGAAAAGAGCAACACTGGGGGGGGGACAGGGTTTGGAAACTAGACCTGTGACGAGCCTGATTTCATTTCACGGCCGTTTCATGCTACATCGCCCATTAGTGTTTTGATTGGCCACGTCCATGCATAATGTAAATTCAAAACAAGGCGGTTTTGGAGGAGGATATTTGTTTAAATGGCACATCCAAAGTCCACACACCCATGTATACAGACGCGGACACTCAAAGACTTCATGTCATACCTGAGTAAGCGATAGTTTTTCCATGCTCCCAAATAACCATGCACTGTAGCGACAGACTCATACATCTTAATTTCTTAAACTTGTCTGTGTTTGTACTAAAAGTATCCATGAAGGATTTAGGGTTTTTTCGTAACTCACAAAGGGACGATTGGGGAAATTTGATGAGGCAACTAACTGCAGGGAAAAAGAAGGGATGGCGGAAAAACACCCCTTACTGACATCTCTCATATAGTTGGCGTGCCTTCCTCTCCCTCTTTCTTGGTCTCTCCACACTCACAGAATATACAAAGTGTCTGTCAGCGGGGTGGCCATTGAGCAAGGAGGCCTGACAAACCTTCCACTTAGCCTAGCGCTGAGAGCGCACAAAGGCCTGGGGTCAGGGGTCACTGGCAGGGTTAGGGTGGCCATCATCTTTCTCATGCCTCTCTACCCTCTCTCTTTTTTTTTTTCCCTCCTCCACTCTCCTGCAGGTCTTCTGGGCTCATTGTCTGAACGGCCTGTTTCACTCAGTCATCCTCTTCTGGTTCCCCCTCAAGGCCTTCCAGCATGGTAAGCACACACACTCTCACACTACTTTTATTTTTGTTTTTTTAAAGTCAGTGGGTATCATAGTGAAAGACTGGCCTGCTCTCGCTTCAGCTTAATTACTTCTTCTTGGCCACCATGAATATCTCAAGATCATTCACTCCTATACACACTCTTCCTCCATATCCACATACTCATTTAAAGCAATAGTTCATGCAAAAGTTAAAGTTCTGTCATGATTTACTTATGTCTTTCCTATCCTGTCTGACTTTCTTCCATAAATCCTAAAAGCAGAGGTTTTGAAACATATTCTGATGACTTTTTAATATACAGTAAAAAATGAATGAGGGCTGGGGCCATTAGGCTTCAAAAAGGATGTGTGTTAAACTTGAGAACTAGATCAGTCAAGTTTGTGAACAAATCATGGAGATTCATAGGTTTTGTGAGTGAGTTTAAAGATTCAACTCAACAGAATGACTCACAATTTTTCTTATGAAGGTGCAATGGAGAGCTAGGACTGATGATGCGATTTTTATTCAATAGCAGGTGTTCGGACGTAAACACAGAAGCCTGCACATTACATTGTTAAATAGTCGTTATTTTTTTGTTTTTGCGCGCAAAAAGTATTCTCGTCGCTTCATAACATTAAGGTTGAGTACTTTTTTTTTGGTTAGACTAACCCTTTAAATTTTGGATTTTCCTCACCCAAATCTATCATATGGTTTCAAAGATTTGGATTGTGGCTCACAAGTCATATGGACCACATATACGGTGTCTTTTTTTTTTTTTTTTTTTTTTTTTGTCATTTCAAAGCTTGACAGTAAGTAATGACACAATTTTCTGTCTTTGGTTAATTTTTTGGTATAATTTTTAATAAATTGCTCCATGGTCTTTACATGTCTTCGTAAGTGTAAGCATGTATAAATGAGTGTGTCAAGTATGTGAACCGATTGTGTGTGTGTGTCAGCACAAATATCTGGCTGACTGCAGGACCACACAGTCAGAATCAGACCTGCTCTTTAAAGAAAGCACTGGAGACTCTCTCTGACTGACAGACTGTCAGCACCACACACACACACACACACACACACACCCCTTCCTGATCCACATGTGGTGTCCGTTGTGTTTCGCTGTGCCAGAGTCCTGATGGTTTTGGATCATCCGTTCTCACTTACAATCAAAGAATGACTAATACTCCTGCAATAAACCACACTGGCATGTGTGCACTTTTGTTTATGGGTTTCCCAGATTTTAAGCAACCTTTACTATATAATCGGAGATGTTTGCTGAAGCAGTTAGCACAAGTCAATATCTATCATCTTTAAAACTCTAGAAAACCAAGCTTGTCTCTACGGTCAATTAATCCTCAATGATTTGGGGAGATCCTCTCTAAAACCTCTGTATATGGCTGTCATCAGCTCCTTTTACACCCACCATTACCTTTTATTTACATGACCATTGGAGCACAGGTGTGTCATGTGAGAAGAATGAGTTCGTTACAAGCTTGTTGGTATAGATTAAACTGGCATACTTTTTTTTGGGCCTTTTTACACTTGAGAATGGGGAGAAAGTGGTGGCAATGAGTAATATTTACGTGAATCAAATTGTCATAACCCACATGAACACCACAGCTCCAGTAGGCCATGGATCTGTCCTTAAATGGGCATAAAAGTGTCGTAAAGAAAAAAAATTTATATTTAACTTCTATTCTACCAAAGACTATAGATATAGAAAGATGGGAAAAATGGGAAACTGCATTGCGCAAAATGGTGGAATATGTCCCGCCTTCTAAGTAAAAGAGCCAATCACTGATTGATAAAGTCATTGCGTCACTGCAGCTGCCGTTAGAACCTCAGACTCGCGCTTAGGACTGTACATTCGCATTGGTTCGTCTAGCCTGAAAAATAAGCTTTTTTTTTAATGCTATTTGAGCATAAGAAACAACATTTATTGGACAGTTCATGTCAGATTTTGTTGTTGATTTGAAACATGTTATTTAATTGTGAGATCGCCAAGCAGTTTTTGAGATATCAGGATTCCCCCATTCAAATAGATAGGACTTGGTCTTGAATAGGAGGCGTTGCAAATATGGTCACCAAGTGAACAGACTTTCCTTGAAAGGGACTTTGATTCTACCCAATATTAAAGACTGATCTTAAACATGCCATCAACAGCATTTGTGGCATAATATTTTTGATTTAATACCTATTTTTGTCCCTCTAATAAAATCAAAATCATGACTGCAGATGGTTTAAAAACAGAAATGTTAAAAATCCTGTGTATGTATACAGTTTTAAACGTGTATTAAATGTCTAAATTGTCGTTTTTGCAGTGATACGGCATTTCTAGTTGCATAGATCCTTTTTGGGTGGTTTCTTTTTATGTAAACTGTATTTTTCTGGTATTCTTGTCTTTAAATGTGAGCATTAGAGGCCACTTGAGCTCAGCATCTAAGTGGAGTATTATCTAGCACCGTCCCACTGACCCGTGTATGTATGTGTGTTAGCATGTGATCCTTCACTCTAAAAGCTTTCTTGTTGATTCTCCTCATAGATACTGTCTTTGGAAACGGAAAGACACCAGACTATCTCCTCTTAGGCAACATGGTTTATACAGTAAGTGCATTTGGGCCCTCAGATCCTAACAAAGTGCTTCTGTGTCCTGCTCGTCGCCTGACACTTTGTCCCAGTTGTCCTACTGTGAAATGTTCCTTCTGTGCTGAGTCTGGCTGCACTTAGGATTTTCACTCCCTTTTTTGCCAACTTCTTATGCACTGAAATGAAAATGAAGCTGATCTGCTTTCTATTTCAAACTCCACTTCAAACAGAAACTGTTTGGAAGTTCCTGTCAGCCGACTGTCTCTCATTAGGTCTTAGGTCTTTATAATCTAATCTGTAAATGTGTATGTGCAAACTCTGATAAGAACCTGTCTCTCTCTCTCTCACAGTTTGTTGTGATCACGGTGTGTCTGAAGGCTGGGCTGGAGACGTCGTCCTGGACTATGGTGAGCATTTGGATGACTCTTTCCATCCCCCTCTCTCTTTTCTGTCCTATTTCACTGTGTCCTCCCATTTCCTTTCACTTCATTGTCCCTCTATCAGTAGAAACACGCTCCTCCACCCCTTCTCACTCCTCTCACTCACCCTTTTCTTCTGCCACTGATGTCATGGAAAAGTTCAGAGAATTCAATGATGTCATGGTTACATCGCTAATCAAATATGCATTTATTCAGATATGCAATTATAGTGCAGTGCTAAAATTGTATTGCTGTTATATATTGTATTACTATTATTACAGTGCTTGCAAGGCAAAACTCAGCATTTAAAATATAATCAATATCGTTGATGTCATAATACAGTATTTGCATGCTATTTTTTATGCATCTTTTTAACCAACTGTAGTTGCCTTTACACTCTCGCTATATATATACATACATACACATACATACACACACACACACACACACACACACACACTGATATATACATACTACTGTGTGAAATGTAAAGTAGTGTATCTATGTATGTTTATATTCTTCTGTACATACTTATCCCACAATATAATCTGACCACATGCATGTAAAAATGTGCACAGTTCAGATAGGAAAAGGTCTTTTTCATTGCACTGTATTTTGCAAGTGTAATTTTCACAAAATCGCATGATGTTTGTGTGGTTTTGGAACATTCACATGTGGTTCCAATGTTTCACATGTGCAAATTTCAAGCCTCAAATGCTTGATGATCATATGATTAAACAAAAACACATGGGTGTAACATGCTCCCATATGTGCACACATGTGATTTAACATGTGTTCATGTAAAATTCATGCGTGTTAAGGGTTGTTATGCAAGTTACTCTTCTAAAATTATAATACATCACTCAGATGGGGTTTTGTGCTTTTTGAGTGTCAGGCTGCCATTATAATCAGCAGAATGAAGTCTCTCCTTAACTCACTGTGTTTTCTCTAATCTTTTCTGGCTTATAGTTCAGCCACATTGCCATCTGGGGCAGCATTGGATTGTGGATAGTCTTCTTTGGCATCTATTCCTCTCTGTGGCCTCTGATTCCTCTTGCCCCGGATATGTCAGGAGAGGTAAGACCATACAAGCAGGAACAAAGGCTAAATAATTTGTTACAGTTAGTTTTTGTAATTGTTGTGGATGACACGCGGTGGCATATGCAATATAAAATAAAGTGTTTATTCCCTGAAACGAGAGCGAGCGATCGGGCGCAAGTCAGCAAGGGAAACAAAGAAACCGAGAGAGAAAATCACAAAAAATGCTTTGAAAAGTGTTGAATCAATAAATGTACATTTTCAAACATTTTTATTTGTGACCAATAAAACGGGTGGCTAAAGTTTGTGACCAAACTATCATGTTGGTTTAAAATGCCTGAACCTCAAGCTGGGACTTGAACTCAAATTGCCTGCAAGCACAGCTGCGGCATATGTAGCGCTGCCATGGTCTTTTCTTTTTTATTCTCCCATGCAAATCCTAATTCATGTAGCCTATTAGAAAACTATGCTAGCACTCTTAATACACCCATGCAAATGTGTAGCCTATATAATTCACATTTCTATAGTTTTTATTATTATTATTATTATTAAAAGGAAAAAAATAACATAGCCTAATACATATTAAGAATTATGTTCTTTTAATTAATTTTGACAATAACTGTTCTGTTTGAATTCATTTTAAACAGCAAATGCTAACATTTGATTACTACATTTGGTTATATTAATGTAATTTTTAAGGATCTTATTGATTAGTTTTTTTGTTGTTTTTTTTTTTGTAATCTCCACATGGCGCGGTTGACTTCTACTCGCGAAAACAAGCTGATACATCCACATCCTCAATAATGTGAAAAGCTATGGTTATAGCGCCACTTAGCCGTCAAGAGAAGAAATGCATTTCCTAAGGAAACTGCAGCGGTACCCGTCGCGACAAAAAAAAAAAAAAAACACACATTCTGGTTAAGTACCATCTGTATATATAATACTGCAAGTTTAGAAACAGACACACACATTTTAACATTTATTTTGCTATATTTATCTTAATACCTTAAATCTAACAAATAAATCTGTATTTGTGACTTTTATTGCTTTTAACTATTATATTTAATTATATTAAATAATTTAGTTATTTATTTGTTTATTTATGAACAACTTTTTTCTTTGCCTTTTCTCCTTTTTTACGTATTTTTGTAATAAAAATGACAGAATTTTTATTACAAATTACAATTTGTAATAATTTTAAATTTTGTCTTCATAACTAACTAAGCTTAAAAACACACACACACACAGCCCATCCTCACCCCTGGGGCTCTTGGATGTGTCAGGTGATATAAAACACGCACAGACCACCCTGTCTCTGGCCCGGGGCTCTACACTATCTGTGCCATAATCTGAGCATTAAGAGTTTGTGTGTGTTCATTAGGGTGAGCAGGGGGCTAGAAACTCTACACCTTCGTAAGGCCTCGGGGCACCACAGGTCTCGGCTCTTTTCTCACCTCATAATCTTCTAATGGGGCCTAATAGGCCCTATTTGTGTCACCTGTGAGGAAGAGCAGTTTGAAAACATCTACATCTGTTTGTGCGAGAAAAGAGCGGAGAAATCCTGGAATCCAGACGGAACACGTGTGTTTATAATAGTTTTGTAAGCTTTGCCTTTATTTTTGCTATTTTGTTATTTAATTATATACCATCTGGACATCAGTATGAGAGCGCTCTGTTCGCACACATTTTTGCCGTTGTCTAAATACTCTCAAAAGCATCTGAGGTTTTTATCCCAGTATCTGGCATTGTGAAACAGTAGCCTCTTCCTCTCACGTGTGTCCTGCACACCCGTCTTGAATGGCCAGTCAAGTGGGCTCTTTTATCAGCTCTTTCCTTCTACATGTAGGGTAGTAGAGTAGATCAGACCCCAGAGGCTCAGGGTAATTCAATGCCGAGGGGAACCATAGCAACAGCACTACATCAGAGCACTGGGGACACCTGAGAGAGGGTGCACCTGAACACACCTGAACTCTGGGCCACCTCACAGCCATCTCTGACTGCTGCCACAGGTACCTGAAGAGCTGAAGAGAAAGATTAAGAAAGGGAAAAATGAATCTGACGGGAGACAGTCATGCCACACTGTTAAACCTGTTTAGTTGAATTATCACTCTAAAATATCACACTTACAGTATGCATCATTATTTGGACACGTACCAAGGTATTGTTTTAAAGTGCCTTGGAATACCATAAAAATACCATGGTATATGAATCAAGTAATATGGTATTGTTCACAAATTTGGGGTCAGTAAGATGTTTATGCTCACCAAGGCTGCATTTATTTGATCAAAAATATTATATTATTAATATAATAACAGTAATATTGTGAAAATATTTTTATAATTTAAAAAATAATTGTTTTCTATTTTCATTATAATATGCTGATTTGTGCTTAAGAAACATTTATTATTATAAGTGTTGAAAATACTTATGCTGCTTAATATTTTTTGTGGAAACTGCAATACTTCTTTTCAGGGTTCTTTGATGAATAGAAAGTTCAAATTATTTGAAACTTTTTTTTTTATATAACGTTATAAATGTATCCTGTCACTTTTGATCATTTTAATGCATCCCTGCTGAATTAATGTATTAATTTTTTTTTTTTTTTTTTTTTTTTTTTTTTTTTTTTTTTTTTATATAAATAATCTTACTGGCCTCAGACTTTTACCAGTACTATTACTGTACCATTGTAGTTCTTTTTTGGATAGGAAACTGACTTCATTGGGACAGTTAAGTTTAGAAATTTATTTAAATTTGGCTCACTGTAAACCCGAATAAATTATTATTCTAATTCATACATTTAATTTAAAATTATCATATAACCTCATTGTAAACAATTTAAATTTTTATCAGTGTAAATTTAGCTGGCTACAACAAGCTAATTCAGAAAATGCTAGTTTGCTAACATGTTAACAATGGCATGGTATAGCACTTACTGAATGAGGTACAGTAATATAAAGCATTTAACATTGCTCTCAAACCAAGCAGCATGCACCACTTGTCACCTTGATGGTAACTCTCCAAAACCCACATTAACAGAAACTCTTCTAAATTAGCATAAAACATTAACCACTACTAAATCTCCCACTTAACATTAATATTGCACACAAAAAAACATTATATAACACTTAATTTTAACATTTACTCTCCCTTTTGAGTGCCATGGGCAAAGCATACTGTGAAATAGAAATCCCAGTTAAACTTAAGTTCGTCTAAATTAAAAGAAATGTTAATAAAACTCAAAACAATGAAATAGCTCAGTCTACTTAAAATATATCAGTTCTGTGAAGTTGAAAAAGTAAGTGCTAAATATTCATAAAAGTTAATCTGACTGAACTATTTTCTTGACAAATTTAAGTTTGTCCTACTCAAACCAATTAGTTATTTTGGCATTAGTGTTCACAATGCTGGCTAAAACGAATTATTTTGAGTAAAATTGTACCACCAAATGCTTTGGAGTACTGAGAAATGTTAAGCATGTCTTAGACAAAATGTGCAAAAACTGTACCTTTTAGGGGAACAACAGCTTGCCATTTTTGCAGTTCCCTTAAATTACATCTTTGTACCTTTTTAAACATCTAAAATGTTCATAGCAGTACCTTAAGGAATGTTCTTATATACACATTTTAGGGGGTAAAAAAAAAAAAGCTACAGAGATGTAATTTTAAGGGTACTGTCCCAGTGGCAATCGTTGTTCCCCTAATGGTACAATTTTTACACATTTTTTCCTTAGAGTAGCACTTACTCAAGCAGTGAACAATTAAAAAAAACTGCTAGTTGACTTTAGTTTTAAGGCCTATTTCAGCTAAATGTGAATCACACCATGTCCCACTCAAGTCAACTTAAGATACGGTGTTCGACATCAAGAGCCTGCCGATTACCCAACTATCACCTCATCTGCCATTACAAAGCTCTCCTCATTTCTCACACCTGTTTAAAACACACGTTCAGCCAGTCATGTCATGAATGCACCTCTGAACAGATGCAGATCCTGCATCTAAACGCATGTAGGATTTAGATAGCACTCTAAAGAAAGTCACAGCAGATAAAACAAGCCTACAGTGATGCATAAAAGATCTTTAGATGTCAGAGACGTGATGTAACGGTTAGATGTAGCTGCATTGAAGGTGTTCTGTGGTGCATTCCTCTTCATTCTTCCATTGAATGCAGCAGACAGGTCTGTTTTATTCAAGTGCACCTGGTATCTGTGTGAGACAGGCCATTCATCTTGTTCCACTCTCTTTGATGTACGAGATTTCACCTTTAGAGCCTCACTCTCTATCGCCAGATAAACCTACTGCTGCTCTTGTTACACTGCTTACTGGAAACTGTGTGTGTGTGTGTGTGTGTGTGTGTGTGTGTGTGTGTGTGTGTGTGCGTGCGCCGATCTGCTCTATTTCAGACGTTTTTTTTAAACAGAACTTGTCAGGCAATTCCTGTCTCACATCTTAGTCAAATATTTTAGTTCATTATATTTAGCGGGGCCCAAAAAGTCTGAGAAGCTACTGTTCATTTACACACATTTTTTATGTATTTTTAATATAATTCTTTTTATTAGTTTTATTCTAAATGTAGCCCTAATTTAAATACTTTTTCATTACAAAATGATATATTATAGAATTTCAGAATGTCTTTTTTGTTTTGTCTGTTGCTTTAATAACAGCAGCACTCATGATGCTTAAACTCTACATATTTGTGTAAAACTTGATCATTTTTCCAGCATGATTTGAGATTATCCAAATAACATGAATTATGGAAGTAAGAATATCTTGACTGTTTAAAGGAGTTCACATGATCAATGCTTATTTGATTAGAGACCTAGAAATCGTATCTGAATTTCTTATTCTTTTATGTCATAAATTGTTGTGTACATTTTTCAAGATCCTAGAAGTTGCTGTTTGATTCCAGGTTTATGTTAGATTTTGAATCCCAGATTTTTGGAGCCAATTGTGTAAAGTATGTGTGGGATGTTTCTTTTGAGAGTTTTTCTATTTGTGTCACTTAGAGTAATAAAGGTAATTGTCTTATCAATGATGGAGATTTGGTGTGTGTGTGCGCGTGTGCATGCGTGCGTGTGCTTGCGTGCGTGTGTGTGTTGTTGTTGTTGTTGTTGTTGTTGTTGTTGTCCTGATAAACGTTGTGGGAACCAAATGTCCCAACAAAGAATACCAGTAGTTTTTGACTTTGTGGGGACTTTTGTTTTTTTGGTCCCATGAGGAAAACCTCTGAGCACATGCCAGTGTTTGTTTATTTGAGTTATTTGCATTTTCAGTAAATTTTTTCCTAAATTTCTCTATTCCCTGATATTAGGGTGTTTTTTCCATACTGGACTTTCAAAGACCTTGTGAATACTTCCATCCCTTATGCTTTGAGATGACAGCAGCCAAGAGTTGATGTATTTGCAGGCTCTATTGGAATTAGATGTTGCTTTCTTCTCCCTCTTTTTCTCTTTCTCTCTCTTTCAAATACAACAAACATTTAGATGGAAATCCAGCCATGTATTTCACCATCTGGTCCATTGGGACTTTGAATATCTTTGCTCTACACATTCAAAACCACAAACTGACTAGAGGAACATTGATAGAACATTTGCAATTCGGCTGTTTATATACACAAGTTGACATTAGACATATGAATGACTGACTTGGCTTATATTAAAAGCATTTTTGAACTAATTGCAAGTGGAATATTTAGTTTTGGGAGAAAAGGCACATACATTCTGTATTCTTTTTGCACATGACTGTGTGTGTGTGAACGTGGATATAGTCAGCTTGGCTGAGGCGTTTAGTCCCTAAAGCCAAAGGGCCAGGCTGAGGGTGAATGACCATGTCTGAATTGTTCTCATCTCATATTTACCATCACAATGGGCGGTATTAACATTCTTGGGCCAACATTATCACTGGCAGGCATGAGCAGCCAAACTCTGCTGTTTCACAGCACCACTGATTAGTGCACCCAGGCATAGTTAATCCATCCTGTCAATCACTAGAGGAAGTCACCACGTGGGACTGAATGATAAACACTTAGACTCAGTTCGCCTGTTTTAAGCGCTAATAGAGTCTGTCAACGTTTGCTTTCAGCTTTTGAAAGACCTGATTAAAGCTTTTAAATGGTCCGTTAGTGTGTACTTCTGACAGAGCAATTGATTACAGTTTTTGCTTGCAAGTTTGTCTACAACTGCAGTTACAATGTGTGCTTATAGTGAGTTTGTTCTTACCTGATTTCCATTTAGCATCAGCTTTTGTCCAAGTTGCATTTACAAAATGGCCAAATCCAACAGGGTAACATGATCGTCTAACTCCATTCAGTGGTAACTTTGAAGGCTGTAGTCAAAACCCTTCAAATAGCACACATGCCAGCTTTGGAGAACATATTCAGTACTTTGATTGCTTATGGCAAATGATGGGAGCATGTGAAATAAACTGCTTTAACTGTGTTTTGAAGCATTGGTGTAGTTGCTGGTCCTAGATGGTCTACCAGTCTAAAAACAAAGTCCTACCAGTTTAAGCTGTTTTGTTGTTGTTGTTGTTTACATGGTTGCTTGCTAATGGCCAGATATAAACTAGATACAGTTACCAGCTTAAACTGGGTTTTTCCAAAAGGAAAGTTGCATGATGTGTGCATGTTTGTTTGAGAACGTGTCCGGCAGACACCGAGGGAGTCAATGTCCTGTCAAAATAGTCAATGTGGACACCCTTGACTGCCAGCCGAGACAAGGCCACGATGGTTTATTATTCTGCCCTAAAAATACACCCATGGCCTGCATACTTCCAAAAGCCAGCTGGATTTATTGTATTTGTTCCAGAATTATCTAAAGAAATTATGTTTAAAAAAAGCATACTGCATGAAAATGTTTTAAAAAGTTCACTTTATCATTTTAAATTGTACAGTTTGTAGTATAGTGATTCCATTTCAAGAGTATTTATAACACACAACTTAACAAGAAAACATTAATGAAGTTTGACATTATACTTACATAGTTATTGACTTATTACAGTTTAGCATTCCCACTGTTGGTTTTGTTCGTACTTAATGCCTCTCTGGTCTTGCCTGATTGTTCGATGCATTGGCCTCCAATGAAAATGATTAAACTGCTATTATCAAAGAGAAAATTACGTTACCGCAGAGACTGTCGGATTTCAGCACGACATGAATATCTTTTCACCCATGCACATTTTTCTGTAATTCCTCTTGGCAACACAGAACACTTGTTTCATTCAGGGTCAAAGATGACATTAGTAGGGTGGAGGAAGCCATTTTGATTTCCAGTCATTTGGGATTTCCTGCCTCCCTGATGTTTTGTTAGACATCAAAGTCTATTTTCCTGTAATGGTGAATAGATTAGCTAATTTAGGAACACCTGAAACCTTTGGTAGATTGCTGCAGGCAGGTGTGCCTCTTGGCTTTGTGCTGGGGCCTTTACTGGTTTAGATTACAGGAAGATGATTTGTCTCGGAGCGCCGAGTTTAGACAAGTGGCGCAAGCATGTATGTTGAATAGCATTGCAAGGGGGTGGATCGGTGCTCTTTGACATTTAATGACAGGTATTTTCAACACAGCTGGGCCAAAGCAAACAGGATAAGCGCAGACGACTGCATCTCACACCCCACTAGCCTATGCCAGAATGTCCCTGTCTTGTGAATCAGACCCTTTGGAACCACAGAGAGCCCTTTCTTTTACTCATTCTCCATCTTCTTTTATCTTTCTGTCTCTCTCCAATTTCCTTGCTCCCTCACTGGCTTTCACACTTTTTTAGTTTGGATGTGTCTGTTATGATTAAGATGTTTTACAGTGAAAAGACACTCTTGTTAAACTGTTATAATTATCAGAGAGATGGATGTCTTTGAGGACCTTAATATCATTACCTCGCTGATTGTCTCAGTATCACCCAGTCGAAGACCAATGATTCTCTTCGCTGCCTGCTTGTTTAATTCATGGGTATATTTTGGCAGATGGGTGTTCTGATACTGGCCTTGCTTTGGCTCTTGTTAAGGGAGCATTTGTTTTGGTTGTGGAAATTTTTGAGATAAGTTTATTTTGTTCCAATTGGGAATTTTCAGGAAATTTATCCTGCTCCAGCTATGAATTAATGAAGACTTATGTGTCTGAGTTTTGCACTTAGTACCATGCAGTGCTTTCTAAGAATTATGATGATAACATCCGGTAATCTTGACTGTGATAATAGATTGTGCTGTTTATGCATACCTGAGTTCATCCATTTTTAAAATATGACACAAATAATGGCCTTGAAATCTTTTTCTTTTTTTCCTAACTCAACCTCAGCCCAGGTGAAAATAGTTTTGCAGAAACATTAGGTACTTTAAACTATTTGTGTTGGTATCTGTGCAGTGATTTCAGTGGTTAGTATTGCTTTAGATTTACTTTCATATGCATTTCATATTGTCGCACACGCATAGGGGAGAATGAAATAAGATGTAATTTTTTCCACCTTAGACTAGTGCTTAATTATATTTAGGATGTCTGCTGTTAGCTTAATTTTGAAAGAAAGCTCCTCTGTCTGTCTGTCTATATATATATATATATATATGAATGAAATGATGTAAATATGCTTTGAAAAGTTGGGT
Source organism: Elopichthys bambusa (assembly GCA_037101425.1). Classification (NCBI taxonomy): domain Eukaryota; kingdom Metazoa; phylum Chordata; class Actinopteri; order Cypriniformes; family Xenocyprididae; genus Elopichthys; species Elopichthys bambusa. The sequence continues at coordinate 17,589,325 of CM074447.1, read as the reverse complement.
TTTTTTTTCAGAATTCTTTGAACAGCATTTATCTTAATCTTTTGTAACATTATAAATTGCTTTACTTTAACTTTTGATCAATTTAATGTGTTCTTGCTGAATAAAAGTATTAATTTCTTAAAAGGAAAAAAAAAATCATACTGACCCCAAACACTTTTTATAGTGTGCGTTTTTCCCGCGGAATTGGGCTACTTTTACACTGTTGCCGCAGGTTGTTTTTCATGTCCGCGGGTTGAAGCGACCCCAAATAATATTTAGCCCCTGGAATGAAAATTTTACCAGGGGAACCCTGCCAGAAATGCAGATTTTACCCCTCAGAACGCGATTTTTACCTGGGGACCCTCCCTGAAACGCGATCGGGCTAGTTTTGAGTAGCAATTGGGTGGGTTTTGCTGTGAAAACCTGGTAGTGTGTTATATCAGTTTACGTTGACATGCAAAAAATGCTTGTAGGATAGGGGTGTGTGTGTGTGTGTGTGGGGTAGGGGTGTGTGTGTGTGTGTGTGTGGGGTAGGGGGGTGTGTGTGTGTGTGTGTGTGTGTGTGTGTGTGTGTGTGTGTTTCCGTTTCCGTCAGTTACGGACAGCTGTGTATTATGAACCCTTTTTAAAAATATGGTGACATTGTACTCCACTGCCTCCCCCTGTATCATATGAAGCAGAGGCATTCTGACAGGTCAGGTCATCATTTGGGAGCAGGGTTTAGAATGGTGATCTGGGTAGTACCATTAGCAGTTAACAGTTGAGATCAGTATTCTAGCTGACTGCCTCTGTCATCTGCCTCCCATTTCTTCTTTCTTGTCTGTCTGGCTTCTCATCTGTCTCACACACTTTTGAAGTTTACCAGGAATTCCAACACCCCTTTTCTAGATTACATCTAATAAGTTTCGGTCAGATTGGTGGTTGAAAGTTCTTTGTAGTTCTGATGTTGTGAGAGTTCAGTTAAATGGTTTTGTTAAGTATAGAAATCAGTCACAGATTCTCATTGGTGCTTTTTCTTGTGTGTGTTTTCCAGGCGGACATGATGTTCAGTTCAGGAGTGTTCTGGATGGGCCTGATCTTTATTCCCATCACCTCACTGGTGTTTGATGTTGCCTACAAAGTGTGAGTTGAGTTTCTTCAGTACCAGCCATGCGACCCTGAACTTGTCTTCCTATGTGTCACCAGAGGTTGTAATTAAGCCCAACATTTTTGTCATGTATAAAATATTAAAAGCATTGATGGATAATTCAAAATGCTTACTATTCATGCTTAGTTTTAACTGGTAGGCTGCAGGTCTGTTCTGATGGGGTTGCAAACAGTAGGCAAAAAAAAAGATGTTTTAGCACTTTCTTCAGTCAATAATTTTTTTTATTTATTTATTTATTTTTATTTTTTTGGTTTTAAGTCAGAATGGGTGTTTGGTGATAATCTGATGCTAAATTCATTCTTACCCCTTAGATCATACTGCTAAACAATATTACAAAATGCTTACTATCATTTTAATGGATAAAAATGTGGTTAAAAAAATAGGATAATTTACATTTTTGTTTTTTCTTTCTCACAGTTTTGACTTTGTGTTGTTTTTTCCTCAGTATGAAAAGGTTGTGCTTTAAGACCCTGGTTGATGAGGTGCAGGAGTTGGAGGCGCTGTCCAAAGATCCAGGAGCTGTGGTGCATGGGAAGAGGTGAGAGCCATTCCTTGTGAATTCATAATAAAACAGAACAAGCAAAAACAGCGGATCAGCAGGGATCACCTCCAAGTGTAAACGATCCTTCTGGCTGCTCTCCCGGCTCCGGTCTCGTTCTGTCTCCTCAACCTCTCACTGGAGACACATCTGTCCAGCAGGAAGTTTGTCTTTAATTCGATCACTCTTCTGTGGGAAGAGAAAAGAGACTCCCATTATGCGCATAATGATGTCTGAGTCTCAGTGCTGTTTTTTTCTTTGTGTCCTTCCCTGTAGTTTGACCGAGAGAGCCCAGCTCCTGAAGAACGTCTTTAAGAAGAGCACCGTCAGTCTGTACCGGTCTGACTCCATGCAGCAGAATCTACTCCGTACGTCAGCGGCACTCTTGTGCTCTGCCACCCACAGGCACACGGACACAGACACACCAACATGTTCTCCACAACGCAGATATCACAGACAGACTCATGCAGAATCACTGATGCACACACACCCCACTATTCCCATCTGCAGCATCAAAATGCAGGTTCACTCTCACACGCAAGGGCTTATGGACGTGCAACTGCAGACACTTACTGAAGTACAAACCTGAACCAAAGCCCTTGAAAATTAGGTGAGGATGGTTGTCCTTGACAGCTGCAGATAGTAACTAATGTAGCCATAATATCACTCGAAAAAAAACAGCTGCATTAACATAGCTTGAGTTAGACAGTGAGCTGGCACCAGTCATAGGGTTCCTCCTCAGGCAGCTGTTTTTGGGCACAGGAACTCAAATCTCATGCATTTATCAGTTCATAACATGGGCTTCCGTGTCAAATCTGGAGAATTTTGCTGAGGATATTGCAGTCCAAAATTGACTTTGATTATTAAAGATGATTCATGAGGTCATATATGTACAGTCACACAGTTCACACATACACACACTGTCTTATCACATTACTAACATTATCTCCCTGGATATGCTGTTATACTACAATTCTCATGTGCTTCCTTTCAGTGGTTTTCAACTGGTAAGCTGCGGGTCTGTTCTGATGGGCTCACAAACAGCAGCCAAATACTAATACTAAAAATGCAGCTAGTTAGAATAGAAAAAAAAGGCTTAAACATAAATATATATTTTATAATACTTTTATTATTTTGTTTTAAATATGTATATATATATATATATATATATATATAATTTAAACTTAAATTATGGAAATTATTTAATTATACATTTAGTAATTGTAATAAGGAAAAAAAAATTTATTCATTTATTAGATTTATTACTTTTTTTAATACATTTTTATAAATATTTTATTATTATTTATTTTAAATATTTAAGTTTTTTAACATTATTTTTCTATTCTTGTATTCTTTCTAGTATTCTTTCTAGTATTTGTATTCTTACTATAAGCTGTGGATGATGTCATAACCAGTTGAGAACCATTGCCTTTTCATTTCTTTATAGTTTTACATTCATATTTCCTTTCTGTTTGTTGCCTCTCTCTTTATTTGCTCTATTTTTTTGTGTTTGCTTTTAGGTGAGGATGGGGGACGTTCAGTGATAGTCTGATGTTATATGCATTTTTCCCTTAGCTCATACCACTAAACATTATTACAGTTGCCTTACAAAAACAATACATATTAACTCCATAATTAAACCTGCATTGTCCATTACGTCCTTCCCATTCCCCACCTGTGCATGTGCTGCAGTGCTGCTGTTTTGATTGACGGGCAGAGTCATATTTAATCATTTCAATTTGCCACTATCATTCCCACAATGCATTGCCCTCCTCGGCCTCTTGCATGTGCCCCCTCAGGCCAGCAGGTAGAGGTCGAGTCGGTTGAGACATAAGGTGAGTCATAGAACAAAGGGCCAATCCCAGTGTGCAGTGCTCTAGAGACCATAGCGCTAGTTATGAGTGAGAAATTAAAATGACTAGAATTTAAATAGATATTTTATTATATTTGTCTAGAGTCCAAATTTTTTTTTTTTTTTTTTGCTTCAAAGACTTAAATGAGCCACATTTCTTCTTAGAAAAAATAGTTGATTATTCCAGGTAGAATCAATAATCTGACATTACAACACTCGCAGTGTCTTATTTCCTGCCAACTTCCATTTGGAGTCTGCCAAGATAATTACTATTGACTACCCCAATCATCCCAGCCAGCCCACCCACAGTGCCATAGCACTTCTCAAGGTCCCCTCTGAGACCGATTTGAATTTTTTTGTTTATTTCTGGAAGCAGGCAATCAGGATGTCTTGCATACTGATGTCTTTTTGCTGCGTCTTTCTCCAGACAACAGACCTCCTTTAATTTGGACCAATACAACTACTTTCAGTAATTTTGGTCCCATTAGTTTATGTAGGTCGTTGTAAGGGCTTATTAGACCCCTATTAGAATCCCAACAACAGGACACTGTGAATAATCCAGACAGCCCTTGAATCCTCTTTTATGAGTTTACAGACAATGTTCTTTCTATTTTCTTCTGGCTGAGCAAAAACTATTTCTATTGGTCAGGGCCTTTGGCCGTATATTTATTTATAAATCAATATAATAAAAACAATTGTCTAATAAACTTAAAGGATTAGTTCACTTTAAAATGAAAATTACCCAAAGCTTTACTCAAGTCATCCTAGGTGTATTTGATTTTCTTCTTTCTGATGAACACAATCAGAGTTATATTAATAAATATCCTGACGCATCCAAACTTTATAATGGCAGAGAATGGAAACAACGAGTTTGACGCAACGTCACTTACGCTTTTTCATAAGTTAAATACGGAAGACTGAAGCTAGATATTTTACTTCATAATTTGTTAAATATGGATATTATTTTTACACAAACGCATCGCTTTGCTTCAGAAGGCCTTTATTAACCCCCCAGAGCTGTGTGGAGTACGTTTATGATGGATGGAAGCACTTTCTTGAGCTTCATACTCGTTGGTCCCGTTCACTGCCATTATAAAGCTTGGATGCGTCAGGATATTTATTAATATAACTCTGATTGTGTTCATCTGAAAGAAGAAAGTCTTATTGTGGTTATGATTAAGAGAGGGTTTGTGCTAAAGAAACACAAAGTTAGCTCTTTTTTTTTTTTTTTCATCTCATGGCTTGTTTATTTTGTTTGCTTAATGTTTTTCTATGATTTTATTTGTATCACTTGTCTCCTAAGTTTGCCAGCCGAATGTTTAGTTTAGTGTATTTATCTGATGTATGTTTTCTGGGTCCTGTTTACAGACGGCTACGCATTCTCACAGGATGAGAACGGAGTGCTCTCCCAGTCTGAGGTCATCAGAGCCTATGACACCACCAAGCAGCGGACCAATGAGTGGTGAGATCCGGCTTGCTGGACCCCGCCCCCTTTCAGCGGTCATTTAACTTTTTAAAAGCTGACAGAGAGCTGAAGCCTGTCAGTTTAACTTTGGCTAGCCTAGGGCACCCTGGGCAACAATGGATACGAAAAACAAAGCAGTATGAGAAAGAGAGAGGAAAAAAATCAAGTTCTGTTGTGCTGTAGTTGTATATTCAACAGCAGACACTAGCACTGTGCTAGCATATTTTTGCCCGGCCTGCGGACAGTATGGTTTCTGATCTGTCAAACAGAGGAGAACAGCATAAAAAATTGACTCTCCTCTCTCCTCCGCCATTCCTTCGGCTATGAGTGTTACAGCCAAATATGTGGTGTTGATGAGGGTGGTGATAAAGGTGTTGAGAAACATATGTGGTAATGGTCTTTGACTGTGACTTCCTAATCATTAATGGCACATTAAACACTCGCTTTTGTTTTTTTAATGCTTTGGTATTTTACTTGCATCACACACAAAAAAAAGACGTATCCCAAGTCACTGGAAATTTCCAAAGAACATTATGAATGCAGTCCCTGTTTTTAAAACAATATGTATTTAGAAATTATAACTCCTCAAATGCTCTCTGCACTAATTTGATAACTATTTTTTATTATTTATTTTTTTTGTTAAATCTAATGTATCAAGGCCTTACATTTGTTGTTGCCTTCAGCCAGTTACTTGTTTCATTTAGTTTTGTTTTAGTATGTTTCGTGTTGTGTTTTGATTTAGGTTTTGTTTTGATCGATCTGTTTATCGTGCCTGGTTCTTCAGATCTTCTTAGCTTGCACGTATCTGCCATTTTTATTTTACAATTCGGCAACGTTTCAATGACTTTCTTGAACACGTTTCTGCATTCCACATCTTACACGGCTGCAATGATCACAAAGGTGCCTAACAGTGAGATAGTATTTCAGAGACTCTAGCTAGGCAGCGTTATAATAGCACGCTTACACGTTAGACCAAAATAATAATGTATCAGGCTGCTACACGAGCGTATTGAACCTAGGCCCTGTTTATGCGTCCAGCTCATCGTAAGGGCCTCGTGTGAAGCTCTTAGACGATCAGATGTTCACCATAACGTTTATTTGACTTAGAACAGAGTGTTAATCCCTCAAACATAAGTGCCATTAGCATAGGGGAGGAACGGAGGACTTCGCCAGACCCACACAGTATCGATACAACTTTGTCTCTATAGTTATTTTGTGAATTTGTATTTTTATATTGGACTAAGTGTGACTTTTTGGACTGATCTGCTTTGTAATGAAAACGTCATCCCTCTTTTTTGTGGTTCCCCTTCAGAAACTGGTCGTGGTTCATGAGCTTACGTCGCCTGTGACTACAACTGTTTATTAACGCTTCTTTATTTGATGGTGGAGTTTGCGCGTTGGTTTTCTTCTCCCTGTGGGAGAGCACGTTTTGTAAAGTGCGTCTGCGCAACGTGTGTCGTCTGCATGTGCATGTGAGCTACGTTACGGATGTGTGTGCGTGTGTGTGTGTATGACTGCGTGAGTGTTCGTGATTCCGTCAGTGTGCATGTCTGTTTAACTGTATTACAATAGCTCTCCAGAGAGACTCGAATGAAGATGCGTGTGTGATGTCCTTTGTGTCCGGTTGTGTGACGCTGATCGTTTCGTCCTTCTGCACGACTCCAGGTATACTAACGGTGAGCTGTATGCCATTGCATGGCCCTGTACGTCAGCAGGTGTGTGTGTGTGTGTGTGTGTGTGTGTGTGCGCAGGTATAAGTGTGAGAGCGCATGTGTGTCACGTGTCTGTATGTCTCTGTTCGTATGAAGCTCTGCTAAAGCTTGACCGGAGATGTTGCAAAATGCACTCTCTTATCTTTTATGTGATGAATATTCTCTTATCTAGTTCATATCAGTTGCAGTATTATTTATCTGGATGGATGTACTGTACGTGTTCTTAATTTAGTTTCAGATCTCAGTGTAACTCCTCTTCTTCTTCAAGCTGAAATGTCTTTTATTTAACACAACAAGAATACATTAATAGCTCTGTGCATTTCGTTCCTTAAGCTGTGCTTTTGACCGATCAGTGGCGTCGTGGGTCATTATCTGACTCAAACACTGGAAATATGATGTGACGTTGGTTAAAGGCTTGGACTGTTGCTTTCTAAAATCCTGTCTGTCAAAGTGACCGATTGCATGAATGGAAAATTCGTTCTTGGTTTAGCCTAAATGTTAATTGTACGCTGAATCTCCCTCTAGTGTTGGTCACTTTAAAGAATGACAATGCACTTTGATATGGTTTCGAATTCTGTATTGAGTGTTTTAATTTTTCTTTCAGATCTTTCTGTCTTTTTGTTAAATGATTGTTTAGCATGTTGGAACTGCAAACTTTTAAATGTTTTGTCTTTTAACTGCCATGAAGGACTACTGAAATAAACTTTACAATTGAAGCTCTTCTCTCGTAGTTTCTTGATGCATCACTGGATTCTGTTAATTATATCCTGAAGAAACCTCAAGGTTATCCAAGATATATTAGTATTGCTATTACGCTTTTCTTCGAAATACGTGCACACAGCAGTGCCCATTCTCTTGAAAGGGCAGTTAGGGCGTTAAAATTAACCTTGATGTCTTGTTTACAGCAAGCAAAATCTGTTTATACTGTTTAATCATGAGAAAATTCTTGCTCAGCACTTCCCATGAATGTATTCCACTAACTTTTTGTATGTTCAGAAAATATCTTTTGTGCAAAATATATTGACTACCGTTCAAAGGTTTGAGGCTGGAAAGTTTTTAAGATGCTCACCACACCAGGCTGTATTTATTTGATCAAAAATACTGTATATAAAATATTATAACAAAATATAATATTGTGAAATATTATAGCAATTTAAATAAATGATTTCTATTTTAAAATATAATTTATTATTTTGGTGGCAAAGCTAAATTTTCAGCATTACTCCAGTCTTGAGTCTCACACGATCCTTCAGAAATCACTCTCTATGATGATTTGCTGCTCAAAAAACATTTTCTATTAATTGTTAGTTTTGAAAACAGCTGTGCTGATTAACATTTTTTGTGGAAAACAGGATACTTTTTCAGGATTCTTTGATGAAAGGAAAGTTTAAAAGAACAGCATTTATTTGAAATGGAAATCCTTTGTAACATTATAAATGTACTGACTGTCACTTTTGATCAATTTAAAGCATCCTTGCTGAATTAAGTGTTAATCTTACTGACCCCAAATTTTTTGAATGGTATACATATCCTCCTGGGACCCAGGAGTAGATTTTTGTCCTCTGTAGTGGACATTATATTTTAGTGATTTTCTCAGATATCATACATGTCACAGTTTGGATGTCGTGTAAAGAGCACATTCAGGGCTTTGCAGAGAAACCACATTTTTAGAGGTTTCCCTATGACAACAACAACTCCTTGGTCTTTAAATATGACTGAAAACCAAAAGTAGCACTTTTAAAGAAATATGATAATATTTTGTAATTATCATTTAAATTGGATTAATTTTCAAATTGTTTGTTATAAATCAGCATTTCAGGAAAATGTTATGGGGTTTCTAATCAAAATGTGACTTTCTGTTACAAAACAGGGCATTGATTTCATACATGACCTCTGTAGAGGACACCAGGACCTAAATCATGATTATCAGGCATTTTAGGAGACACAAGTGAATAGGGAAAGAAATTATATATCAATATTCCTATTAATTATTAGATATTATTATGAAAATGTTGCCAATTATTACACTTCTTTTTTCATTGCATGTTGCTCCAAGAACACATTAATATGCAAATTAGATACAGTGTATAGATGCATTGTATTGAATGGGAAAACCCATGTATGACTATTTTACCCACATATTGCATGAAGTAAAATGGTATATCAATTCATTCCATTCTATCTTTCACAATATAGTTGAGAATCATCTTTATACAAAGTTTGGTTAAAAAAAATCCTGAAGCCTAAAAATTTATTGTTTTTTTTTTTTGTTTTTTTTTTTTTTTTTTTTTTAAATCCTATTGTTTTTGTCTATACATGTCATTTAATGTCATTTTATTTTTTTAAACAATTTAGTCCTGGTGTCATATGCAAATTATATGAATAAAATATACTTTTTCAAAAATGTTTTTTTTTTTTTAATACTCTAAACAATGTAATGACGCAAAAAAAAAAAATTAAAAAAAACTTTTCTTTCTGGGTCTAAGGAGGATATATTAAAAATAAAGCATTTTCTGTGAATGTTGCAATGCACAGAATTGTGCTTTAGTGTGGACAGCAATGACACTGAAGCTGGTCATCGTGTGTGGCATTAAACAGGATGCGATATCAATCTAAACAGGAAAAGGCGGAAATACGTCAAATAAATGACATCCTCTTTTATAGTTTTGATTTGTCATATTTTAATAACAGCCGGATATTTATGTTGGCCACGCTTGATGTAACTTTATCCACTGCTATGTCCATAGAAAGAATTAGTCCATAGGTTAAAACAAGTTTTCCCATCTTGGGTAATAAATAGCTTTCTGGAATGCCACATTTAGGCTATGTTCACACTCTTAGTTTTTGGGATTGACAACCGCATTTACTTAAAGGTGTGAGTCTCGAAGGCCACATTCACACAGCAGCAGAATACGGTTGTCAGTCCTGTATTTGAGTCCTTAATACGGTTACATTCACACACAGTACGGTTATTTACGGGAGTGACAAACACATTCTATAACCGAACTCACACCCGTAAATTTTCAGGACTCACAACTGCATTCTCTGAATTTTCGTGCTGTGTGAACAGAATTGCACTGGACAACTAGTTGTCTGTCACGTCATACAGTGCGAGAGAGCCGCTCTTCGAATGTGTTTTGTGTGTGTTTCGCTTTCGGTAACTTACAGAGATATGAGCTGTGCGTCATCTTATGGTGTTAGATCCAGTCACTGTTCTCCACCGGAGCGGCTCCCGTCAGTTTTGTGTTTCTTTTCCAAATTCAAATGCCTTGTCATGCGCGAGACGTCGCAAAGCACGTGACACACGAGTGCAACACTTAAAGACTCCGGCTGGCACGTGTTTACATGCTGCTGTTGGTTAATGAAGTTTTGATGGATGAACGCACGGTTCAATTAGTCTCTTGTCATGTCAAAAGTGATAAGACTTTTCAGTTTTATGGACTGCCATAAGTTGCTGTGTAAACGGGACATTTCGGCCACGTTCACACTGTACGTTTTGGGGATTGACAACCGCATTTACTTACAGGTGTGAGTCTCGAAATTTACACAGCAACTTACAGCAGCGTCTCAAATACTGTCTGTATTAATGTGCAACCAGAGTCAAGCCCATATTCTCTTACCAGTAACCGTCAAAGTACCAAAGTAATATCAAAGATGGCGATGTCCATAAAACTGAAAAGTCTGATCACTTTTTGACACGACAAGAGTCCAATTGAGCCACGAGTTCATCCGTCAGATCTTCAATAACTGACATAAGCTTCAATGTAAACACGCGCCAGCCGGACGCATTTAACCGTTTGCACTGGCGTCTTGCGTCCTTTGAGATGCTGGGTCTTTTGCAGTGTCTCGCGCGTCAGACGCGCGTCAGACGAGCATAGAACGCAAAACTGATGGGAGCGGCCCCGGTGGAGAATAGTGACTGAATCTAAAACCTTCAGATGAGACACAGCTCATATCTCCGTCGATGTAAGTTACCAAAAGTGAAACCACACACGAGAAACCCCTTAGCATATAGCGGCTTTCTCGCACTTTATGACGTGACAGACAACTAGTTGTCCAGTGCGGTTCCGTTCACACAGCGCAGGCTTTCCGAGAATGCAGTTGTGAATCCTGAAAATTTACGGGTGTGAGTTCGGTTAAAGAATGCGGTTGTCACTCCCGTAAATAACCGTACGGTGTGTGCACGTGACCGTATTAAGGACTCAAATACGGGACTGACAACCGTATTCTGCTGCTGTGTGAACCTCATCCTGTTCTAAAGTGGAACCTCTTATGTGAGTGATGTCATACAGTTTCTTGAATGTGTCCTGGTCCTGAAATATAGAGTGTTTCTCTGTTGTATCTCTTTCATTCTTAAATCTGATGCATTACTGTTGTTTATAGTGGTGAAACCAACTAAACACAGGTGAAAGATAAAACAGTTTAATTTAGTTCAAAAACACTGAGGTTAGAGACCATAATACTTAGTTGAAGGCTGTCTCATCACATGATGTGGTTCCAGCTGGACTGTACATTTAGATACACCTGATCATTTACAAAACGTCTCATGTCAAATATAACAAAATACGAACTGCGTTGCCAATGTAATCTGAAACAGAGCCAGTAATGGCTTAAATTGCTACAAATTATACAAAATTGAAGAATGAACGCTCTCCAAACAATAAAAACAGAAGTTCTGTGCATTCATATGATGTTAACGTGTTCCTGATGTGACAGATACGGTATGTATTATTAACGAGAATAACGCATGATGAATGCCTGTTTTAAACATTATGAACAATCTCAGTCTGGTAACTAAACCTTTAATCTAATACCATTTCTATAAAACCCTCATCCATACATGGCACTATTTGTGTGCACGACTTGTGCGGGACTGAGATTGTCAAGAAAAAATTCTTATAATCTGTTATTCCTTAATCAAATTACCTCAAATACAGAGGCTAAATGTTCAGTGGAGTGTCATTGACAAGTCAGACTTTTCAAAAGTGTGTTTTTCAAAAATAAGACGTCTTATATCATAGAAGCAGATTGAAAGTGCATACAAAATATGATCAATTGTAGATATAGGTGCTTTGAAGTAGGCGTCCATGTTCTGGTGTGTTGTATCCAGCACCTGAGTGTCTGTCAGATTGATAGTTCACTCAGCAGCTTTAGCGCTCCACATGGCTCTCTTAAATTCCAGCTGCACTCCCATATGCTGAAAGAGGTATTAGTGCCCGTTTCCTTGAGCGGGAGCCCCTGTAATATGAGTCTACAACAACACATTGTGAATGACCGACTCTTTGGTGTCCATCTCCTTTTTGAGCAGCAGCCGAGAAGCCCAGGTCAGCTCTGGCTGAAGTCAGCAAAGCCCTTGTTCCCAGAGAAGGGTTCCTGTGGTAGGGGAAAGAAGTATTGTTGTGGCAGGAGGAACCCGGAGCTTTGCAGGGTCTGGTGGTGCAGCTGTAACTGGCTGTGACCGTGTGTGTGCTGGAGGGAGTTGCTGCCCTGTAGGCCCTGCTGGGAGGTGTAGGGCGGTGGAGGAGGCGGAGGCAGTAAGGGTTGTGTCGGGGTCACGGACACAGGAGTGGACGCTGAGGAGGATGAGACCATCAGGAGCTGCTGTTGCGAACACTGCCCCAGCGTGTCACCCCGGCCCAGGGAGAAGCGACGGACTGAGCTCCCTCCTCCCGCTGAGCTGGAGCTGGTGGTGGCCGTGCTGGACTGGCGTGATGGTGTGCGCTGGCTGGGAGGGGCTGTGGTGAAGATCATGGGGATGGTTTCGCCCTGACTGCGCAGCGAGAAGCGGATCGGCTGCTGGGTGGGTTGCTTGGGCCGCAGGCAGGTGCAGCAGTACACAGCCACCAGAGAACCCACCACTACAAACGCCACGAAGATGGAGCCCACCATCAGAAAGGGCACGTAGATGGGCTCTAAAAGAGAGAAACAGCACTGGTGCTTAAAGAGTTGAATCCAATAATGCTTATATTCCTAAACTTAATATTGAGCATGATATAAAAAAAATTTTATGACAATAACTGTTCTTTAAAAGAGTTTAGAGGACACTTAATATTCAGTAAAATTAACAACTGCGCTGCACTGCACTGACATGACTGGACGAGAATAAAACTTGAACTGAATTAAGCTGAATAATGGCACTATTGTCTTCTGTAGAGCTGCTTTATAGCTAAATCAAGTTCATTTCATAATTAATAAACTCTGCAACATTGACACTTATTGAACTGAACTGAATCAACATTAAACTAAATATAATAAGTATACAACACTATATAAATAAATGTGACTTTGAATTTAGGTAATTATCATTACAGTCTTATAAATTATGGTTTCACAAATGTTATTTTCAGATCCTTTTCTATTGAAAATGTGTGACAGTTGTTGCTTAAGATTTCATTTATTGCTTGGTTAATTAATAGTGAAAATTAATTTTGAAAGCACCAAAGTAATGACCAATGTTGAGCTAAATCAACATATAACACATTTTCTTTATATAAAGGGAATCTTTTAACTGCTTAATACATTTTAAATGTATACACATTAACTATCTTTTCAATATCTAATTTGGGAAAAAATGTTTTTTAAAATATTCAAAGCACATTCTGTTTGCTTGAGGTTATGGCTTTAAAGCACCCAAATGTGTTTGTGTACCCAGTTTAAGTCTGTGTAAACTGAATGTTTAATCATATTAAGATATTAAGACATGACTCCGTTTTGGTGGTCACTCACCAACATAAACATTATTTCTTCCTACCTTTATAATATTATGTGGAATGAGGAATAATGATCATCAGGTCATACAGATGACATTTGACAGCTCATGTCTAAATCATTAATGAAGCCTTTATCAAAATATGACTTATATAACAATATTTAGTTTGTTCATGAATGTGATTAGATGTGTAGTAATAATGTACAATACATTTCTTAAAACACTGCAAACATTTCGGTCAACTAAATAAACTTTAATTGCTTTTTATTTTATTTTGTATTAAAATCACAGAGGTGCCAAAGTCCCCACCTGCAGTGACTGCACCTTTTTAGCCACTTTGAATTGCTAAGTTAGAAATAAAGAAATCAGCAAATTAGGATGATAAGAACATTTTCTCCATGCAGTGGCTGTGTAGAAGGAGTACAGGTGTGTCAGGTTAACCTCTGCTCTGCTCAAATAAGTCTGTCAGCCAAGTGCTGGCATATGAAATCATTTTATTTCTGCTGGCGTTTTATCTGAGTAAAACATTGTGTAATACACTCTTCATTCTTAAGACCAAAAATATCACATAATCCTGTTATGACATTCTGTAATGTGATAATTTTGCTGATAACAAGTAAACTATTATAAGTACTAATTCAACCAAATGTCATTACGGGTTAACTGTATATCCCTGTTCTAGACAAGTAGCCCATTTTTCATAAAACACGCTATCTAGAATTATTTGTTTTACACATTTGTTAATAGTAAGAGGATAAAATTACTTTGCAGGAATACATTTTTTCTAAATGAGAAACTTTATAGTTGGCATATGTTTGTTCAGTTTCAGTCAGTTGCTTGAATCATAGGCATATAATGGCGAATATTATATGTGTAGTTAATTTTACAGCTTTTTATCTGAGTGTTTTACTTTTTTATTTTATTAATTTTAATTTTATATTTTTATTTATGAGTTAATCTGTGTCTTACGGGCAGCATATTGCGTGTTGTTCTCCACTTCTCTGTCGTTCGTGCAGGTTCCCTGGTCGAGGCGCGCGTCTGGGGCCGCGCAGCAGTAGCGCAGCGAGCAGCTCCCGCAGCACACCGTCGCGTCCGCCGTATCAAAGTCCTCCGGACACTGAAAGCCATCATGATAATTCCCACTGCTGTCTAGCCAGCCGTGACAGTACTCTCCCCGGGCATCAGATATCCGCAGATTCCATGTCAAATACCCCAAGACTAGGCAATTCAGCAGGCGCACCATACCGGCAAGATGCGCTTTAATTTGCCAGTTCCTCTCAAACCGAGCGCGCCCGATAAACTGGCGTTTTGGGATTAAGCGAGCTTTAAACGAACTAGCAATGATTTGGGAAAATACTCCATCAGCTCATAAGATTTAAATCAGTCAGTGGAGTTAAATCCAAAATTGTTGTCCAAATCCAATATTAGGAATCATCCAGCTCCGGTCTAGATTGATTTAAAATATCACTTCTAGAAATTCCATGATTCTATCCACATTTTATCCGCTCCCGCTGATTACTGACATTTTAGTCTCGTTAACTTTTCATCGAATATGCCTACTTTTGATATCCATGTGGATGTAAAATAATGAACTGTCACCTATAGGCTACGTTATTTATCAATGACTGGTAAAAACACTTTCCTATCTTGCAGTTCTTCCCAAGACGTTCTGACTGCACAGAGACTCGCGCGTCTGCTCTGAGCGACTTTTCAAATGTGCTGTTCTCGTGAGTTTGTTTTAGACTCGTACCCGCTCCGTTTCTATGACGCGCACGCAGCTGGCCGGCCGGACGTGCGCATTCATACAGCTTGTATCTAATCTGCGTCCTGTTGCCCGGGGAGTGTTTCATCTGGACCTGATTCAGGTGTATTCTCTGTCCAATATCTTTAATAGAAAAGTCTGTTTCTTTTTTTCTTTCTTTTTTTCTTTCTTTTTTTTTTTCTTTCTTCTTTTTTTACAGTATCTTTTTTGCTTAAGCTGTTTTTAGCTTAGAGTCTTTAAAATTAAAATTTCATAAGTGTCATGTTGTCGCCCTCTTCTGGCCATTGTTGTCTTTTGGAAAGCTGATAAAACACTGGAGGCTATTATTTACAGGCTCATTTGTATTTTATGAAAATAAATAAGTTTTTGGTTTGTTTATTTTACACATGCCTCTCTAAGGGCTTAAATGGTCATCACATAGGGTTAAAGGGATAGTTCACCCAAAAATGAAAATTCTGTCATCATTTAGCCTACTCGACCTCAAGTTGTTCCAGACCTGTATGAATTTCTTTCTTCAGCTGAACAAGAAGATATTTTGAAAAATGTCAGTAGTAGGCCCCATTAACTTACATAGTATTTCTTTCATTCATTCATTCTTTCTTTCTTTCTTTCTTTCTTTCTTTCTTTCTTTCCATACTATTGAAGTTATTGGAGCTCATCGGATGTTTGGTTACTGACATTCTTCAAAATACCTTCTTTTGTGTTCCGCAGAAGAAAGAAATTCATACAGGTTTGGAAAAACTTGAGGGTGAGTAAATTTTTGAGTGAACTATCCCTTTAAAAGACCTTCTGTAGACGGAGAAACCTATTTATTGATTCCATTCTCACACTCGCAGTGTTGATGTTCATGCTGGCGAATAACAGCGGGAGATAGGCGGGAAATATACACAGTAGCGAGTAATTTATACTGGCCAGTTAGTAGCCTATGTATAGGCCTACATTTTCTGCAAACGAAACTATTTCCAGCAAAGTTTCAATCTTTAGGTGTCGCCAAGTAACGCATAGACTGAAAGCAGATTTGGAACCACGCATGAGTGGAACGGACTAACAGCTTTTTCCCTTTCCTGCTCAAAGCATTCTGTACTTGGCTCCAGCTCCACTTCGGCTTTTCTATTTCCCGCTCCCGCCACACTATAAGAGAAACCCGCTGCAAAGATACTCCGACTTTCAAAAAGGTTCAGAAAACTGTTCCCCATTTGCTTCCATCCAGGAGTGATACAGTAGCCCCGCTGCTGTTACACCTGCGCTCCTAAAAAACAACACTATCTATCTATCTATCTATCTATCTATCTATATCAGTGTAACTGTATATACGACATGTAATTAACTAGCTACATTTAATATACATTTAAATGCCTGTTTTTTATTATTATTATTATTATTAATTTATTTACCCGTTATTTTTGACACCTTGTGAATGCGAAGCTTTAATATTTTAGCCTTTTGCATTTATTGTATTTCCAATTGGCTCTGATATAGCCTAAGTCCTAAAGTTCTTTCTTTTCGCTTTTTTCCCTGTCAGTTAAGCCTAAAAATAACAACAAAGAAAGCATGGGCTACCCCTAATAGACAACGTGGCTATGCGAAAGAAAAGAAAGAAAGAAAAAAAACATGGAGGGATCATGTACACCTCTTTATATCATCTTGCACCTCTCTCATCTGACGCTCCCGCTGATGGAGCACAAGCCACAAATACACACCGAGTGGCGAGGCGCGTGCGGGTGCCGCCGGTATTCCCCTGTTGGTAGAATTAAAGCCAGCGGGTGCTGTTACCGCCAGGGGATTGGAGCAATGACTTGTCAATAAAGTCACCCACCCTCTGAGTATCTCAGACAGAGTTAGAAGTGTTTGAGACACAGAGCAAGGCGGCGAGACACTGGGATAACTGATTTAACCATACCGGGACAGAACGACACTCAAGTCCGAGGGAGATGGAGGAGGAGATGCTACCGGCAGACGAGGGTATCTCTGCGCCCAAAATCTGCAGGCAGCAGCAGCAGCGGAGCCCGTACAGCTCCCTCAAGACCTTCCAGAGCAAGCGTGCGGCGGGCAAGGCGAGATATGACAGACCCACAATGGTGGACATCCCGCAGCTCGGAGAGCATCCTCATCATCTCAGTCATCAACAGCAGCAGTATTCACAGCGCGTGCCGCTACCTCAAGCTTGCCTCTCCATCAGCAGCAGTCAGCAGCACCGTCTCCCCTGCGAAATCAGGCCCAGCAGCAGAGTCGCGACATCCAGCGCGGCATCATCAGCGGGGAGCGCCACGGCGGCAGCGGCGGCGGCATCATTTGGCAGCCAGAGGAGGGTCGCCGGCCAGGAGTCAGGCAGATACCCGGCGGGTCGCACCGAGCTCAGCCACCAGTCTCCAGACTGCACCTATGGAATAAGCTCAGGTAAGTGAACAAGTTTGCCTAAGAAACTTTTACCCATGAAGCTGAGACCTAAACTGTCTAACTTCGAACAACCGAATAAGAAAGGGAAGTGTTAGCTATTTTTTTTTCCCCTTCATATGGGATTTATTTTTAAACGCGACACCATATTTTGATATCCACGCCCAAATGATGCGACTTATTAAAGCATTGTCGACATGCTTAATTTCGTTAATCGTTTTTTACCCGAAAATAATGACTGAAAACAACAACAGAGCTTAACAATTTCCTAATACCCCTGCAATAACATGTTCTGTATCTGTTATACACTTTGAGATGACATTGTGAGTCTTCTGTATTCACCAAAGTGGTTGACACACCTGCTTAGGTAATTCCTAAAATGAACACTGCTCATCTCTCAAATAGAACAAGACAAAAATGAGTATCAGTAATGAAGAGTCCTAGAGTTTTACAATAAAATGTAAACACTGGTCTCATGATCACAGAGATGAGCTATATAACAAACACGAGTCTCAACAAGATTTGTTTGGTTTCTTTACATGCTGCATTAAGATACTCCCGCATGCATTTGTGGAGAGGGTCTTGTTTTTCTCACCAACTCAATGAGTTACCCAACTTCCGTAATTGTTTTTCATGTGCTTGTCACCAGAGATTGTTTTCATTCATCAGAGCCTCAGGCCTTCTCAAATTGAGAAGTTGTGTCATTATCATACAGCAGGGCGCCTCAGTGTCTGTCAAAACATTCAGCTGATCTATTTTTCTCCACACAAGTTATTAGATTGGATATGGAAAGGTTTAAGATCAACCATGCACATTTTTTGTATTCTAATGCAGTTTAACATATAGAGTCCATTCTGAAATTCACCTGGACATCATTAAAAGGGTTTCACTAAATGTTAATTGCACATAGTGGGTGTTTCTAATGAAAATCAGAGTTCACAGTGTAAACAGTGCAGCCCTTTTGCTTTATTGTTATGGAATATCTGCTGCAAAATAATACATAGGGGATATTTTTTGACCAATCAGACAATGCTAATGGTTTCATCTTTCTGGCTCTGGGGAAAGGAGCCGTAGACACCCAAGGACACAGCTCTGAGATCAGTGCAATAATCCAAATTGCATTTAAAAGCGCCTCACAAGGAATTGTGATTAAAACAAATGTGGCTCATAAATTTGGCTCTGCGGCACATGTTGTGTTTAATGAAATTTCATGAGGCTCACTCTGCATGGCATAACGGAGGAAGAAAGAGAGGGAGGTAGAGAAGGAGAAAGGGGAAGTGAAAGGAAAGAGACGGAATGACAGCAGCAAAGGAAAAGAGAGAGGGAACGATAGAGGAGAATGATATCAAATCCATCTTGCTGGGGGTAAACAGAGATGCTGCGCATGTTAATAAATGGCCACATCTGCTTAAGCCTGATAGACACATCCAGGCGACGGTGGAGTCTCGAGCCTGTCAGTCATATGGGTGCCACAGCAACTGCCTGAGCTGATAATTGTCTGCCCTGTGTCTTTGTGTGAGGGTGGCAAATTCATAATCATCCTCTTAAGATTCTGCATCTGGGCGCGGCCAGAAGGCTGTGGGGAGACAGAGTAATTGTATGCGGTTGGTTGGTCAGCATTTTCCTTTTATTAATCTCTCTGCTGCTTCTCATCATATTTAGAGGATTTGGAAGAAATGAACAGTGTTTATTAGAACAGTGACACCATGTAAATGAGATATTTGTATGTGTGTGTGTGTGTGTGTAGATTCACAGCATCCTTATCTTTATCTGGTAAATCTGTAGGCATGTGGGGCCTAGTTGCAGATTTAAAGATAAAAATTATGGAAAGTGCAAATGGAGGACAAGAAGGACATAACAAAAAAAGCCTAAATAGAGTTTATAAAGATGCTGTGCAAGCAATACTATGGTAATGTTAGGCTAATTTGACATATTAAAGGATTAGTTTGCCCAAAAATGAAAATTCTGTCATCATTTACTCACCCTTGTGTTGTTCCAAACCCGTAAGATTTTCGTTCATCTTCGGAAACACAAATGAAGATATTTTAATAAAAATCTGAGCTAGTTCTGTACTCTCCATTGACAGCTACGCAACTACCACTTCAAAAAGTTCATAAAGATATTGTAAAACTAATCCATATGATTTTTAGTGGTTTAGTCCAAATTTTCTGAAGAGACTCGATTGTTTTATATAATGAACAGATTAGATTTAGGTTTTTATTCACATATAAACTTTGATCAGACACGTTGAACATGCTTGAACTTACATTTACCACAAATGATGTGTGAGTTGATGAATGTTTATATGTGAATAAAAGCCTAAATTCAATCTGTTCATCATATAAAGTGATTGTGTCTCTTTAGAAAACTTGGTCTAAACCACTCAATTCATGTGGATTAGTTTTACGGTCTCTCTATGAACTTTTTGAAACGTCAAATAGCATGAATAGTAAAAAAAAAAATTGAGAAGGTAGCATATTATAATATTAATATTATTATCTTTCTTTCATAGAGTACCAAAGGAGAGGTTTAGCAGAGATACAAAATGTACAAAATGGCACTAATAAATCATCACAAAATTAATATTTAAAAAAAAAAAAACCTGTGGTCACCATGTTTTTTTATTGCATAAAAGTTATGCTATTTCTTATGCATGTTTTGAAATACATGATAGTTTCCTTTATGGTTAAACTATTTTTTTTAATATGAAAAATGAAATGAAATCCAATGCTGCAATGTTATGGGTATTGGTGTCTAATTTTGATCTCTCCTCATAGAAAACCGGCTCATATTGGATGCTTTTGCCCAGCAGTGCAGTCGAGTGCTCAGCCTCCTCAACAGCAACGGACGGCTGCTTGAGGCCCAGCCTTCCCTGGCCCCTCCATCCTCTTCCATCTCTACTCTCATAAAACAGGAGGACAATAGCCTGTCTCCCAGAGAGAGGCTCAGTTCTAAGCCCAGGTCGGAGGAGGCATCCCTGGAGAACGCAGGTGAGGAGACCCAACGGGGCAACCACTGGAACCAGCAGCAGACTTCCGCTTTCCTCCGGATTTTCACAGAGTCACTTCAGAACTACCTGCTATCCGGACCCCAGTCATCAGACAGTGAACGGTGCCGCCCAGTAGACGCTGAGCCAGCAGCATCAGGGTCCCCGAGGCAGAACTTAGGCGGCTGGGCTTCACCAGCACCGTCAGAGTCCTACGGACACCCCTCATCCACACTGCCTGAGGAAGACGAGGAGGAGGAAGGCTGTTGTCCACGCTGTATGGAGCTGGAACAGGAAGTTCTTAGTCTACAGCAGGAAAATGAGGAACTGAGACACAAACTGGACAACATACCAGGTATAAAACTTTCTTTGATTACTTTTATTTCAGTCTTGATAACAGACACAGAATCTACTATAAGGTTTAATATTTATAATATTTTTGCAAAAATGTTCACTAAATAATTATTACAATCCTGAACTATTAAAGGTATACAATGTAACAGGCTAAATATTTATTGTACTTGCTGGAGTAGATTCTCATGAATTTGTAAATGAATTGTTTTTTTTTTTTTAATTTTTATAAAAATTTAGCCCAGCTTTTTCTTTTTTTTTTTTTTTTGCCAAAATAAAAGCTTCGTAGTGTAACTTTTGAAAGGAGAGAAATCAAGACAGCCATAAATAATAGTACTGTTGCTCTGTAAAATAAAAACATTATTATTATTATTAAATACTTGTCTTTTTAATTTTACTGTACAATAGTATTTTTGCAACAGTATATTTCCTTATATTTTAGTCATATTGGGGGGACACGTTTTCTTTTTTGTCCTTAGCTGTTTACATGCCTGGCCTTAACACTGGAAATTATTTGTATGTATTGAAAAGTTTTCATTTTTGGATGCCATTGTAAAAATACCCTTTCCTCAGTATCACTATTTGTCACCTATGATTAATTTATTCCACAACTGAAAGATAACAAGACTATGTACTCTCAGAATTGCCACTATGAAGGGGGAAACCCCTTATGAATATTACAGCAGCTTTTTCTAAGACACAGATAGTAAAGTGAGTAGTATGTATTCATTCATTTTATAGTTGTACTGTTAATTTCATTAGGTATAAAACTTTTATTGAAAAAATGCACATTGCACCTAACAGTTCATTGTTTCTGGCATATGTGCAACAGCCCAGCTGGTTTAAATAAAACTAAAAGTTCACCAGCCAGCAAGTTTTTCTGATTTGTGCTTTCAACAGCTCCTTGCCAGAATGTTTTGGACTTTTTTAAGACTGTTCTTCAGCACTACAACCAATTTGTGCAGCCTCAGCCTGAAGAGCAGCTTACTGAGGTGAGCCTGACTGAAAATCAGAATCCTCTGTTAAAACAGTTATGAAAACCACAGTGACACAACTTTATGCAAGACACTGTTATTAGTGGAACATGAACTGAAACTGTTATTCAAATTAAGGTCTAATCTAGGGTTATGAAAATACCACTTTGACGAACTGTTAAATAAAACTAAAAGCAACAGAATTCCAGTAAAGTTTCAGTTCTTTATATTGAATTTGCTTGTTTTTAGAGGACAATATTTTGGGCAGTGTCTGTTGAAATGTTCATGCATTAAAGCGCATTAAAGATTAAAGACAGCATTAAAGAATTTTTCTCCTCTACAATCTATAATCTTATAATCTCTGTCTTTTTTAAATAGGGCAGTAAACAGCTTCTGGGTAACTATCCTCTCTTCATCACCAATAAGCAGTGGGACGAGGCAGTCAACTCCTCAAAAAAAGATGGCCGGCGGCTCCTGCGTTACCTTATCCGGTTTGTGTTCACCACAGATGAGCTGAAATACTCATGCGGTCTGGGGAAAAGGAAACGTTCGGTACACACAGGAGAAACAGGACCGGAGAGACGGCCTCTTAACCCCGTCAAGGTCACTTGTCTCAGAGGTACTGAGCTAAAAGTATTTTTAGTGTGTTTACACTTTGCAGGTTTGGTTCGATTAAAACAGACTCTGGTGCGATTGCTCTGTGTTAGTGCGGTTAATTTGATTAAAGGGTTAGTTCACCCAAAAATTAAATTTCTGTCATTAAGTACTCAGGCTCATGTCGTCCCACACCCGTAAGACCTTCATTCATCTTTGGAACACAAATTAAGATATTTTTGATGAAATCTGTGAGCCTTCTGGCTTCTAATAGACTACAACACAATTACCAATGACTACAGTTCAACCTTAATGTTTAGTTATTTTAAGTTATTAACTTAACTTATTTTTGTTTGTTTTTTGTGCAAAAAAAGTATTCTCTTAACTTCATAACATTAAGGTTGAACCACTGTAGTAACATGGACTATTTAAACAATGTCTTTACTACCTTTCTGGGCCTTGAAAGTTGTAGTTATGTTGCAGTCTATCAGAGACCAGAAGGTCTACAAATATCATAATTTGTGTTCCGAAGATGAACAAAGGTTTTACGGGTTTAGAACGACATGAGGGTGAGTAATTAATGACAGAATTTTCATTTTTGCGTGAACTAACCATCCGAACCTTAGTGCGCACCAAACAAGCTTTGGTGCAATTTGACTGAAATATGAATGCAACACAGACCAAAGACATCTAAACAAACTAAAAACAGCCCCTTAAAATGACTTAGAATGCTCAAGCATACCTGTTTTTTGTTTTTTTCATAGTCACGGTGTTGCCCATTACAGTTCGGTACAGGCGTCAGAACCACATCTTCTTTCAGTAGATCCTCATTTGTGTTTGTAACAGAGAAATTTCTGGCTCTCTTTTGACTCTCAGCTGGTAAAAAAATACCATCATATGTGCGCATGTACAGCGAGCGCATTTAGCCCAGCACATAGCATTGGTTTGGAAGTTCTAAAAAATATAAATCTTAAAATTTATATTTAAAAATATAAATTTTTGAAAGCTTGTTTTTTAAAATATCTTTAGGTTTGGTGTTAAAAATGACACTGTGTAAGCGAACCAGGGCTAAATGTATCATTTTCTTATTTGGTCTGGACCACTGAACCAAGAGAACTGAACTACAAGTGTGAACACATCCTTATACTTTTTTGATTTTAGTATGTGGGAGGCATTTATTTTAATCAGATTCTCAATGCGATAATTATTCTAATTATTATAACTTAATTTAGCATCTCACATGTTCTGTCTCCTCCTTTTCTATCTCCCGCGGTGTTCCCTCTCTCAGAGTTTATCCGGATGCACTGTGCTTCTAATCCTGACTGGTGGATGCCCTCTGAGGAGCAGATAAACAAAGTCTTCAGCGATGCAGTAGGGCACGCGCGGCAGGGCCGGGCTGTAGGCACTTTCCTGGGTAACGGCGGCAGCGGTAGCAGCAGCAGTGGTAGTTTATACATGGAGAGCTACGACGGGCAGCTCTCTCAGGATGAGCTCTATCTGAAGGGCTCACAGAATGGCCTGGGGGACTAAAGAAGAAACATACATCCAACGTTCAGCACTCAAATGGATCATGGTGAGGAGTAAGCCCTACTGTCAGTCCGGATCAGATCACACAGAGATTGCAGCTCTTACATCATGTTAACGGGGTTTGTGGGTGAACATAATCCTTATTCCTTCCTGTCAATACATTCCAGGGATTTCACACCTACCCAGTGAATTATGTGGGATTCTTCCATGCTTTATTGTTTAACTCTGTGTTAAATGGTTAGTAGTCACTAGGCAGCGGAGTTGGTTGAATTCTACAAAATATCAGGTTTGTTATTTGCTCCATTTCCTAATTTGTTCCATTGAATGTGATTAAGAATATGATCCACTATAGCAACATGAATGTATCCGTTTCACTCCATTGTAAATAATAAGGAGAGCTTCCTTTCTTGTCAGATTGGTCAGATGTTCATCAGACAGCCTATAAATGAGGTGCTATTATGATGTTCTGTTGTTCTCTCTGATAAGGTTGAATTTAAAGTGCTGCCCCTTATTTTATCATCATATGACATGAATAATCTGTGATGTTTATAAAAAAAACTGTGATGTTGTAAAAATCAGTTTCTTAGTGGCTGCAGGATGAAATTACTGAATTTGTCCGCATCTGTGACTGTGGAGATACAGTAATCTATAATATAAATTGTTGTTTGGCTTCCTTATCTTTCCTCTGACTTTAAAGGTCCAACAAGGAGGCAATGCTGTTTATAATTTGTGTCAAACACCACAAAGAACATGTTTAAAGGATCAACCCATCATCATTTATTCTACCACACTATAATATTCTGTGTGACTGCATAGAAACTACATGAAATGCCTTAAAAAGAGACATCTACCACTAAGAACTACAAATACTGCCAATTCAGACTGTTGATAATCTCTTGGTGTTCCTGTTGCATTCGTGGCCTCTGGCTGTTTGGGTTTTCAAACAAAAGAAAAATGGGTTTGAAAACAGACCATCTTTCTTTAATGCCTTAGACAAAGTCTCTGTCTGTGAAAATGTTTATACATCCAGGTCATTGTGTAATGTCTGGTAGGATTCAGTCAAATGTCATTTAACTACATTTTGAATTAATTCGCCATGGCACTTCTTCAGATATCAGATGGTGGGGAATCCCCAACATTTAAACCTGTTCACATGACATCAAAACTCGTGATCACTGAGGGAGTTTCTTATCTGTGGCCTCATTCATATGCTACTAATGGCTACTGTATCACCCGAGTTCACAGGTTTAAATGCCAGCGATTCCAAACATTAATCAGATGATGATGATGTGTCAGAGTGGTATAAAATAAGTTACTACCAAGTTGCTGTTGCCTTTGACTACCAGACATACAAAAGCTTCTGTTGTTGTGATATGTAGCCTGTTGTGATTGTACAAATCCATGGTGATTGGAAATTGTTAGTCTTCTAGTCTATTCAAAGAATGTGTCAACACTGTGAACCCCACCAAAAGTGATGAGACTGTTTTCCCCACCTACTTATTAATGCTATTTTCTTTTCAAACAGAAGATGAATTTATGTAATGTGAACAAAAATGAAAAAAGACAATGAAACAACAAACTGATTCAGACAATGCCATCTGTGTTGTGATTCAATAGTAGCTACTCTATTAATTCCAGACATTGAACAATAGATGGCAGTAGACAACAATAAAGCCATTGCAGCCTTTCTTTGTGAAACCAATTCAAAGGCTGTCAAATTCACTCCAGTGTGAATAATAGCAGATGTCTGCGGGGTGAGTGTGCCTACAATTTATCAAATTATTCAGGTATTGTTCATGATAAACATGAGAGCAAAATTAGGCTCAAAGTGAAAAGTGCCTCTAAAACCATTTAAAACCAGACAGCTGACCAGATGGACCAGGCTGAGAGACAGAAAAACATTTTAGGCTAGTTTGAACTCTTTATGTTGTTGTTTTAAACATAAAAAATACTGTAGTAATTTATAGTATAGTGTTTTTGAACCATACTATAGTACATTGTAGTATACTGTATAGTATTTACAACACATTGTTAATGCTACAGCATACTGTAGTATTAACTAAAGTGAACTGATAAACTAATAAATACTTTAGTAGGCTATACTTTAGTTTTTACTACAGTAAACTGTAGTGTATTGTAGTATAATATACCCTATAGTTGTACAAAACATACAGTATTCGGTAAAGTAATTTGTTTATAATACTATAGTTGTTATATTACCACAGCAACTATAGAATTACCACATTAGTTCAAGTACTTTAGTGTTTTTTAAGCATACTATAGTATAGTATAAATTATAATAGTATTTTTTCATGTGGCAATCAACATTGTTTGCAAATTAAGTACAGTTATCTTTTCAACTATAGTATGTTGTGTAATGCAGGCATTTCCAGGCATTGCGTAACATGGCTGAAACAAGATTTCGTTCAGCTAGAAAAAATATAATTTTCATCATGGGACAGTTTAGCAGAGATAGCATCGAACCACACCCCTTGCACTCCTACACACCATCATTGTACTGCATGAGTAGTGGGGGGTTGATTCATTGACTCGAATCTCATGAATCAGTTTCCTAACAGAGTCATTCAGATTCTTATTCGTGCAGTGATATTTTTCATCCTTACACCATGTGAAGTCGAGCGAGTCATTGAATCATTCACCCAACCTATTAGATAAGCGTCGAATATTCCGAAAAAAGTTATCCTACATAACGTTACTTTATTAAAATTTGCATGCACCCAGAACGTGTTTAAGTGCTGTTCAAATTTCATTAACAATATTCCCAGTTCATTCAATTCATTCATGAATGTTGCCTACGTGGAGTAAGGTTTAGAGTTGGAGTTTTAGAGATGAACCTTCATAATTTTAGCAAATCGAGTAAAGCTGTTAAAACACCAAATGTATTAAAACGGCCACTGATTTGAAAAACGTCCATTTCCACTCACATAGACACCTGAAACTACTCAAAACAGCAAATCGTTTAGTGAAGGGGCGTATTCGTTCAGTAGGTCCAACCAATGAGATGCTCTTCGCGAGATCCATGTAATTGAACGAGTTAAAAGATTTGTTCAAACACACCGATTCGCTCACTGAAAGGATTAATTCAAAACTCTTTCACGAAAGAAATGCTACTACAGCTTTGAGCTGTTTCAGCGTGGAGACGTGTTTTTACACAATCTGGCATGTTCCCCTCATTCCAAGTCAAGGAAGAGCTTAAACTAGTGATATCTGCTAGATTATTCGTTATGTTCTGATATGAACTATCCCAGCACGGATTTTAGCTGCCTTTCTCTTTAATTCTGCTGGATACTTTATTGCAGAGCCCCCACAAAATGTTGGAGGGCGGGCCGCGCAGCAGCAGCGCAGTGAGTTGTCAAAATCTGTTGTGGTGGTGACGCCGAGGGTCCACAACGCCCACTGAAGTAAATTGATGTGAAGTTTGTCTCGCGAGGGATTATATGGTCTATTTATTATCGTCAGCGTTGCGATTGTGAACGTCTTTTGAATTGAGCTGAACGATAATGCAGCGATTTCTCTTACTGCAACTTCGCGCGGCGGACAGGCGCAAGGGCGCGGGCAGTGCATAGTTATCCAATGCGCAAGTGTCATTCTGTTAGATTATCCCAAACAACTGCGTTTCCAACTGCACCGGAATGCCTCTTATAAGCCTGGACGACGATGATCAGAGATGGGTCCCGACGCATGTCAACGTGACCGTCCTTCGTGCGAGGGGTCTGCGGACGAAGGGCAAGCAAGGCAGCCGCTATGTTTACACCATCATCCAGGTCGGCAAGGAGAAGTACACCACCGGCCTGGTGGAGAAGGCTGAGGAGCCGCAGTGGAACGAGGAGTGCTCGTTTGAGCTGCCGCCCGGGCTCCTGGAGGCGGGTGGGACCAGCGCGTACCCGCCCGGGAGCAGCAACCTGGTGCTCACCGTGATGCATAGAGTTCTGATCGGGCTGGACGTGTTTCTCGGTCAAATTATTGTCCCACTAGACAAAGTTTTCCAGGATGGAATGTGTCCTAGAAATGAGTGAGTATTAGAGCTAATAATAGGATCAATTAATAGGCCTCTTGGGCCTCTTCAAGACTTTTGTACTCTGTCAGTACCATGGTACAGTGGCATCAGTTACCATGGTACTGCATAATTACCATATTCACGTGCCAAGGTATTTACATGATATTCCAATATACATCACTGTGGTTTTTCGTCTTAGCTGGTTTGAGTGTCCAAAACCCTTCTAAAACAAGCAGTAACTAGGAGACCAGCTAACCAGCATTGGTTAAAGTTTCAGCAGACATGCATGAAAACATCTGTATAATAGGCAGGGTTATCATAGTTAACTAAAACTAAAACATTTTCATCATTAATATATCATGTATATAAAAACTTAAACTGATTTTATTTCAGCAAAGTTCCAAGGCAACATTACTCATTTTCATTTGATGTACTAAAATAGATAAACTTAAAACTGAAATAAAAATGAATAAAAACTATATAGACATACAAAAAACAAAAAAAAATGATTAAAACAGAATAAAATGATTAAAACACAAACTAAAATTAAAATGGAAGTGGGAAAACATAAAAACAATAATAGTATCTCAGTTATACTAAAATTACACTGATTATTGGGTAGATAAAATATGCCATTTTTACTGTTGTTTTTGCCGCTTCTCCATCATTCCCACATGACAGCATGAAAGAGTGATTGTGTAGCCTTAATTTTATCTTTATGGTTATTATAGCTTTACAGTTCATGTAATTTAATGTACTTTTAAAGCATAGAAGCTTTCCTTGTTTTTCAGTTGATATAGTCCTGGGATATTTGACACAGGCATGCCAAAACCTTGAGCCTGTGATTTTGGGTGGAAGAATTTCTGTGCACCCATTTCATAGTTGGACAGACATTCGCATTTGCAACATAACAGAACTGCAGGAAGATTCTTTGGCCTGCCACCAAAACTTAACCTAAATTACTGATGTCACATGCAATATTAAACAAATGCTGGTCAAAGCCACACAAGCAATCTATGGGAAGTGCAAAACCAACATTGTTTTGAATACCAGAGTAATGGGATATGTTTTTACAGACACAACAACAGCAACATACTTGGAGGGGCATGCTGCGTCTAGTCCTCATCAGTCCGCTTGCATAGTGCTGGCACAGTCATGCCTACACACAGGGCAGTACCAGTGTGTGTCAGAATGGTCACAGAGTCTGGCTGAAGCTTAACAAACACACATTTCACTGTAATCCAACAGACGTAACCTTTCTGGAATCTTGTTCTTTTTTCAATTTTCATTTTATTTGAATATATCTCTTGTTTAGAAGCTTCCACATCTAATACAGATAAAGTTTAACTACATATCTAGCAGTGCCATCATTAGGAGTAAATAATTTGTCATGGGAGGGGAGGAAGAGATGAGGTAGGTGGGGGCCTCTTGGCTGAAACCTCTATAAACAAGTGAGGGAGGAAGTCAGTGAGCCATGCTGAGCAACAATAACATTGTTATTTTTATATTCGATACGCCTTCCTTTATTCTCACGTCCACCATGCAACTTTTAAATTCACTCAGTGTTCAACTAACAAAACTGATTTAATTAAACACCATCAAGGTGTTAGTAAGTACCAAATGCAATTGAAGATTAAAATATAAGCCTAATATTTGTATATTTCTTATCAGTATAAGCATGTTACTGGATTTAATACTTCCAGATCTGCCAAAGAAAATCAAAACAATGTTTTCTAGTACAAATTTCTAGTAATCCTGAAGACCTCTTGCAACCACCGTGAACACTAAGGTGTGGTGGGTGGATTTGTCAATTTTTCAAGTCAACATTCAATGTTTATCTTTTTTTTTCTTTTTAGTTTATGTTTTCACTCTCTTGTAGGCCTCTCAGGCATTTCAGGTCATATGGAGATGTACGGAAATGTTCATCTCTGCACACACTATTCTGAATCATCACATGTCATTGTAGGCGTGAGGCTGTTCTGCACATCTGGATTTAATTGAGCTCAGAGTTGCACCTCTTTCTCCCTCTCTTTCTCTTCTGCCGTCTCCCAGTTTAAGGCGTTTGTCTTGGCTCTCTGCACGTGTGCGCACATGAGGTGCTCTGTGGTGTAGCGGAAATGGAGGAAATAGTTTCACCACTGGTTCTCTGTGAGACAAAGGGACGGCACTATAGTAATGCAGTAACATTCATTCAAGAGGCTTGTGTTTGCACTCCTGTATAGGTCACAGCAGTTTACTTTAGTTTGTTCAAGCCGATGTTATAAAAGATGAGGCCATCAGTGAAACAACTGAAATTGTTGTTTTCCCCCAAAATCAAAAGACAAATACCACTGTTCAAAGATTTTGGATCAGTAAGATTTTTTTTAATGTTTTTGAAAGTCTCATCCTCACCATGTCTGCATTTATTTGATCAAAAATGCAGTAATATTATGAAATATTATTACAATTTTAAATAAATGTCATGTCTTTAGAATAATGTCATAAATCATACAATTTTTATTATAAAATGGGTTTTAATTTGATTTTGCCAAAAAAAAAAAAAAAAAAAAAAAGTTTAAATTGGGTACAATATAATCTGAATATGTTCTTGGCAGTCTTCATGAGATTCAGATTTATGTTTATCATAACCATTAAAAGATACTGATGTTCTAAAAGTAGGAATGCACCAAAATTAAAATTCTCAAATATTGATTTTCATATAATTGTCAATAACTGATAAATAATCAGTATTACAATTCTATGATATTTTGTCTAAATAAATTAAATTAAAACTGTAATTTTTAATGCTTTAATGCTAAAGTGTTTATCACAACATTAAAATGTACAGTATGAAAAATGAATATTCATTTTAACATTTGTTTAAGATACTTTTAACAAAGTTATTAAAATGTTAGCATTTTTAAACATTAAATTTAAGCATGCATTAGATAATATACATTAGCTCTTAGATGATTTGCTTTTTCTTTTTTTTTTCTATGCTTAAGGTGGCTCAGGCTGCACTCCAAGGCTGGTCGAAAGGAGAAGGAGCGGGGAGAGCTACAGGTCAACATCCAGTTCACCCGCAACAACATGACCGCTAGTATGTATGATTTGACCATAACGGACAAGCCTCGTTCTGCATTTGGGAAACTGAAGGACCGCGTCACAGGAAGAAAGCGTGGAGATGTGGAGTCCTCCTCTGCCATTTTGCCTGGCCGCTATGCCGCCCTATCAGGGTCTGTAGGTCCTCCGTTTGCCGGAGATGGTGGACCCGATGAGCCAGGCGAGGAAGAGGTGGTCGATGAACACCGGAGCAAGGTGAAAGATTTCTTCCTTAAAGGGAAACTACGCAAGAATTCAGACACACGGTCCTGTTCATCATTGGCTTCGGACAGTAGCATGGCATCGTCTGCTGGGGAACCATTCGTCCCAATAGAGCTGTCCAGAACGCCTGTCTACAGCAGCAGAGTGTTGGAGCCCTTCCGAATGGACACTGAAGGAGGGATAAAAGGTCAGTCAGCTATAAGAAGAGATAAACTCTAATTATTATACAATTTACTATTCATAGTTTATATAATGTGGGCTCCCTGTAGTTTTTGATAATTTACTTACCCTCATGACATTCCAAACGTGTATTATTTTCTTTATTCTATGGATCAAAAATGTTACACAGTTACACATACAATTAAAGTCAGTGGTGTCCAAAACAACATTGGACAGCTTTGACTTTTATTGTGTGGACAAAGCAAAAACTTTGAGACATTTTTCAAAATATCTTCTTTTGTGTTTCAGAGATGAAGGAAATTTGGAATGACATGAGGTTGAGTAAATTAAGACAGAATTTTCATTTTTGGGTGAACTATCCCTTTAAGACCTCTTTCAAACCACTCCTCAAATGTCTGGTCGACA
Organism: Elopichthys bambusa; assembly: GCA_037101425.1. Classification (NCBI taxonomy): domain Eukaryota; kingdom Metazoa; phylum Chordata; class Actinopteri; order Cypriniformes; family Xenocyprididae; genus Elopichthys; species Elopichthys bambusa. The sequence continues at coordinate 17,557,429 of CM074447.1, read as the reverse complement.
CATACCGATCTTTGTTGGTACCTTTTCTCTCTCTTCTCTCTGTGATCCGTGTCTTTAAAGTGATGACCCACAAGCGTGCACACAGCGACGAAGCCAGTAAGATCACAGGTATTCCTCATCCTAGCCCTGCCGTGGAAAACCTAATAGGTCAGAACACGACGCTCTCCAAATCAACCCTCTGCATCAACGGTAGTCATATCTACTCATCCGAGCCTGTCAGCCCCAAGAGTCAAAGCACTAACCCGGCCAAGCGCTCCCTGCTGGAGAAATGCGCACCCCTTTCTCGCTCTCTCCAGAACCTGACCCGACGTGGCGAGGACTCACAGAAGAGCGATGGTAGACGCTGGTCCATTGAAAAGAGCAAGAAGGAGGACGGGGAGATGGATGGAGCTCAAAGTCAGACCCAAGGGGCCGCCACTCCAGAGGGAAAGCCAGTGCAGGCCGCTGGACCTGTGGAAGTGGTGGATAAAGGGAAAAAGCTGAGGAAAACTCTTTTTTCTAGTGGGAGGAGTGACTCTCTCCCAGCCAAGCCGGAGCAGAGCCAGGTTTCTGCTCCGCTTGAGGGCAGACGCAGAGGATGGTTTGGCTCAGGTGACTCACAGAACAAGCCAAGGTGAGTGAAAGCACGGCTACTAGGTTTTATGTTACAGTACAAAAGATGTCTGACTTTGCACATGTATCAATATCATCAATAGCCATTCCCCGTGATCTGTATCTGACTGTCAGATGTTATTCAAAAGGGATACTTTGTTTTTAAAGGAATGGCTTTGAATGTCAGCCTGCATTTTGGTCCTCAGAGAATATTCTTACAAAAAGGAGCTGTTTGAATTTGCTGATGCAACAGTTACTGCAGCAGCTTTTTCCATTTCATTCCTTTATATATTGTTCTTGGTCTGCAGAACAAGGGTCAAGACGTTTTTCAAAGAAGAGCTTGTTAATGTGTGTTTTCATCAAAAAAAAATTGTCAAGATCCACAAATTTGTTGAATCATTCAAAAGATCATCAGCTTTTATTTATTTTTTATTTTTTAAAATTTTTACAAGAAATGTCCACTTATATTAAATTTATTTATTTATTTATTTATTTTTAATTATTTCACCTTTCAGTAATTTCATCTTTTCGTTCGGCGGCATGTTTTTTTTCCAACACATCCAACCATTTTCTTATAGTTCACACCTGTTTTATTTTAATTAGTTAGAGTTGGGGGGGGTTTGTGCTATGACAAAAAAATCTTATATCACAATATGAGTCATTTTATTTCACAATAATATGTCTCAATGTATAGTTATTTTGCTGGAAATAAGGTTGTTAAGAAAACTTTAAACAATAATAGCCTAACTAATATATACATTTCTCAACATTAATGAAGACAAATAAACAGTTATTCTTAGTTCTTAGTTTATCACTGACTAACAAATAACTACAATAGAACAAAGCTACAAATTATATCAACAGTGCTTCTCAGATTTTCAGGTAGGACTATCTAACAGAAGTAAGAAATACAGAAACAAAATTAAGTAATCAAATGTGAAATAAAACACTGCATAGTCCTCGCCGTATAAATAAAATATATACTGATTATTATTAAAGCTAAAAATTATTTAGCCAAGAGCAGTGAGTGATTTTCTTATTCTTTTGTTTTTTGATTAACATTAAGGACACAGACAGCAGCAAGTGTATTACAGTAGGCTGTAAGATGTTTAAGACCTATACACATCTGATTTTCTCCCAGTTGTTTGTTCACTTAAAGGGTTCGTTCATCCAAAAATGAAAATTGTCATGAATTACTCACCCTCATGTCGTTCCACACCCGGAAGACCCTCGTTCATCTTCAGAACACAAATTAAGATATTTTTGATAAAATCCGATGGCTCAGTGAGGCCTGCATTGAAAACAAGTTATTTACACTTTCAAACACCTAGAAAGCTATTAAAGACATATTTAAAACGGTTCATGTGAGTACAGTGGTTCAACCTTAATGTTATAAAGCTACAAGAATACTTTTTGTGCTCCAAAAAACAAAATTGCGACTTCATTCAACAATATCTAGTGATGGCCGATTTTAAAAACTGCTTCATGAAGCTTTAAAGCTTTATGAATCTTTTGTTTCGAATCAGTGGTTCAGAGCGCCAAAGTCACATGCTTTCAGTAAATGAGGCTTCATTACGTCATAAGTGTTTCAAAATTTCAAAAAGTTTGATACACGCTCCAAACCACTGATTCGAAATAAAAGATTTGTGAAGCTTTGAAGCTTCATGAAGCGGTGTCTTGAAATCGCCCATCACTAGATATTGTTGAATAAAGTCATTATTTTGTTTTTTGGCACACAAAAAGTATTCTCGTCACTTCATAACATTAAGGTTGAACCACTGTAGTCACATGAACTGTTTTAAATATGTCTTTAGTACCTTTCTGGGCATTTAAAAATTGGTAATTATCTTGCTGTCAATGGAGGCCTCACTGAGCCATCTTAATTTCTTAATTTGTGTTCTAAAGATGAACAAAGGTCTTACGGGTGTAGAACGACATGAGGGTGAGTAATTAATGACAGAATTTTTTTATTTTTGGGTGAACTAACCCTTCAAGACACAACCGACTGTGTTTACCTGAATACTCAAGACGGGCATTTTTACATAACTTTAAGCACAATAAACCACGAAAAAGTACTGAATTCATTACTCATGCTGTGTGACAGATGGCTTTATGTGTGCGCACTTCGGGTGTGTCCACAGAAAACCGTCTGCCAGAATGCAAATACCTACTAGAATTATCTGTTGCACCTTTTTGCGCTTAAATGGTTTAAAATCGCTACGATGCAATGTCACATGAGCGATTAGATAAATTTACAATTGTCAAATTTCTATCGGTTTATCGTGTCTACTGATATATATATTGGCCACCCCTAATTATAGATTTTAAAATGAAAGAAACCCCCTCCCCCCCCTTGCTCTTTTTCAGTTGTTCCAGCTAAACCAACAATATTTATGTAGGAACACAATTTGCAAGCTGGTCAAAACATGCCAGACACTTCCTGAACAAAACATGAACAAATTTGAATCCAAAGACAGTTTTTCTTCTATTAACAGGTTTCTCTGTAATAGAGAAGAACTGTCTCTCCCCCCACCCATAGTTAGATGTTATGGCCCATTACACACTATGACTAAGAGGACTACTTGTGCCTTCCCTCCACAGGCTGGGAGTCTCTCCTAAGGTAGAGAGCAGCTCAGACACCCCCTGTCAGATCCCTTGCTCCCCCAGTCAGCCCCCATGCTCTCTTCCCCTCAGTTGTACTACTGGCTCGGTGTCTCCCCCTAGTGGCAATCACACCAACCCATTTACCCACTCTTCCCCAACACCCCCTTCCATCTCTCCCTCCAACCCGTTCCTCACACGACTACAGCAAAACCCTTTTTTTGAGGATCTTATAGCTGAGGAAGCACTGAAGTCTCCAACTGCTGGTTACTGTTCTCTCAATTCCAGTCTTTATCATTATCCAGTCGGATCCGGTCCACTCCGTAATGGAGTGACGAACAAAATGTCCGCAATAAAGCGGGATAGACCCAGGAGTATGTCCAGGCAGAGGTCTCTTCCGACCATTATGCCTGAGACCCCAGAAGCAAACTCAAATATTAATCCGAACCACTGTTTGTCTGAGAGGACTGGGGAATGGGATGATTTTGAGGAATTTGCCACCAGCCGTCTCAAATCGCCAAATGGGACTCCAACTAGACCTCCATCAGCACCGTTTCTTTCACAGGTACCAAATACAAACCAGATGATGTTTGTAAATGATAAAGCAATTGGTTTAAGAGTTGATGAAGTTGATATGGGAATTTCAAAGCCATGGGATCTGCCTCCTCTACCACCACGTAGACCCATGAGGACCCAACTGATCACCACGGACAGCTGGTTGGATAGAGCCCAGGAGCTGGCTGTGCAGAAAGAGGCCTGCTTTCTCTCCCAGACTGACTTTGCCTCCCTTCAGCATGTGAGAGACGGAGACTTGAAGAGGAACTCTCAAGTTTTATGTTCAGATAAAGAGTTGCATTACATTTCTTCAGTAGGGCATAACAAGATGGAAGCAGAGTTGCACAGCGGTATCATGGTTGGGGAAGCAACAGGGCAAGATTTCCCTACAAACAACAGTGCTGACGCTTCTCCAAATGGTTTTGGTGAAGATGCACTTGGGAGCTCTGAATGCGAGAACACGGTACCTGAAACGCTGTGTTTTCCATCTGATTGGGAAACCACAGTGGCCGAATCACTTTGCAGTTCACCTCAGGCCCAACCCAAACACGATTCAGAATTGTCCTGTGAAGTAAAGGTCTCGAATGAGCAACAACAAAAGACTAAAACCAATGACATGGGTTTGTTGACCCTCTCCCCTAGAGATTCGAACAATAATACAGATATTACTTCAGAGTTTGCTTTCATTGATTCTGAAAGTTCACCATCAGAGTTGCAACCACCTTTTGAAATTAATAAAGAAGGTAAAGCATCCAAAGATTGTTCACATTTGCACTCTGGGAACGATTCCTTACTTCCCAGATGCTCACCAGGCTTACCTGAGGATATATTGTGCAGAATGACATCAGAGTTGGAGATGTTTTTACCAAAGAACACCCATAATGATATCGCATCACATTTGTCTAACTCACAAAACCATAACCATTGCTCATCACCTTTTGAGAGATCTTGTGAAGGACTGGAAGGACAAAATGTCAACCCTTGTGAACACCAAAACACTGCTTCAACGTTTAACTGCGACGTGGCTGACGTTCTCCTCAGAGAAGAAATCACTGTAATCACTCAAACATGCTCAAGCAATAACAACGCTGTGACAACTCAAATCAAACCAGAGATGGTGAAAGACAGTTGTGTCTTGCTCACTACGCATGATGATGAGGAGCTTAATGTTCGTTTAACAGACGGTAACCTAAAGTCTGAAGTCTGCTTCTCGAAGAACAATGAGGTCAAGGGATCTTGTTCGACATTGGATGAACAAATCAGCTTTGAGGACTTGCATGCCAGAGTAGCTCCAAGAAACTCCAGAAGCCCCTTTTCAACAGAAGTCAGATCAGCCCGCATCAGACCACGCTCAACCACAAGCTCACCCAAAACTGTTTTCAGCGCCAACTCGCTCCCAGGCTCTCATAACCCTGCATCAGACCTCATTTTGCATGATTTTTCCCCTTCACCCACCCCATTAGCTGGTACTAATCCCTGTCTCCGCCTTGACCCTTCCCTTCCGGCAAATCCCCCAAACGAGATGCCCAGCATGGGTTCCACATGCTCCTCCACAGCCCAGTCCCACGTTGATGCACCGCTCTCCCTCTCACCTGAGGAGACACAGCCAGCAAACGTCCTCCTGCCCCATGAGGAGAGCAGGTGAGACCTCACTGCCTTTAAAAGCGCACTCACCTCTGCTCTCACCTGAGAAATGACCTCATTCTCTCTCACAGGTGCACTAGGACAGGCTCATAAATGCTCTCACATATGTTGGCCTAGAAGAAACTTTGTTTTTGCGCTCACAGCTTGCTATAATTTGGACTTTGACAAATGTGTAAAATGCATTTTTCCGGCACCATCTCTTATGTTTCCTCCTGGTTTGCTCATGCTGTGTTAGCTTTAGTTATTTCATTTTTCATCTTTGCTTTTCTGTTGCTTTTTTCAGTCTCATTCTGTTTTGGTAGACACACCGCAAAACATCTTTCCTTGTAGAGGTAACTAAACTTACCAAAAATAGTCTAAAGTTAGATGACAGAGTTGTATTGTATGCATTTAGTGTTTGTGAGAGGTTTGATGATGTAAGATGTAGACTCTAATATCATGACGGCCGACTGACCTGTTGGTTAGTACCCAGAGACAAAAACTGCAAATAAGATCTCTTTAATATCTGAAGTGCTTCCCCTAAACAGCATTGCCATTAAATTGCTTGAGACTCCTTTTTTAAATCAAGTAATCTCACAGGTGTCTCCTTTTAAAAATTACCTCAACAATGTCTTAGTGTTCAGATTTGCCATGATGTCTTAAATATTTTTTTTTTATTTCTCAGAAGGACTTTTGGGAGATATTTTATTTTAGTAAGTTGCCAAAATAGCATTTCTAATTTTCATTTAAGTTTTATAAAGTAAGTTTATCTAATATTTATATTTTCATTTATCTCAGCTTTATCTTAATTAACTAAAAGGATTTTATCCATTTTGTTAATTGTTTTATTAAATCTCCAAACAAGTTGATGCTTAAATGAAAGAAAACAGAGAGCATTAAAGGGTTAGTTCACCCAAAAATGAAAATTCTGTCATTTATTACTCACCCTCATGTCGTTCCACACCCGTAAGATCTTCGTTTGTCTTCAGAACACAAATTAAGATAGTTTTGATGAAATCCGAGAGCTCTCTGACTCCTTCATAGACGGTAATTTAACCACCACTTTCAAGATCCAGAAAGGTACTGAAGACATCATTAAAATAGTCGACGTGACTGCAGTGGTTCAATCTTAATTTTATGAAGTGACGAGAATACTTTTTGTGCGCACAAAAGAAAAGAAAAGAAAAGTAATGACTTTATTCAACAATATCCTCTCTTCTGTGTCATTCTCCTACGTTGTTTACGTCCAGTGCTTCCAGGTTCTAGTCAAAACACAGAGTCGTTATTGGCCGGCTCTTGCGTCAGCATCACACGCATGCGTCGTGCTGCTCACATGAACAGCGTCTGCCGATACTGAGCCGCCGTTCTGACGTAGAACCTAGAAGCACTGATGTAAACAGCGCAAGAGAATGACACAGAAGAGAGGATATTGTTGAATAAAGTCATTCTTTTTGTTTCGTTTTTGTGCACAAAAAGAATTCTTGTCGCTTCATAAAATGAAGGTTGAAGCACTGCAGTCACGTCGAGTTTTTAACAATGTCTTTAGTACCTTTCTGGATCTTGACAATGGTGGTTAAATTGCTGTATATTGAGGATTCAGAGAGCTCTCGGATTTCATCAAAAATATCTTAATTTGTGTTCCCAAGATGAACAGAGGCCTTACAGGTTTGGAATGACATGAGGGTGAGTAATAAATGACAGAATTTTCATTTTTGGGTGAACTAAACCAAAACAGAGCAACTCTTGAGTAATAAAACTGTTAAAAACTTGCCATTGCAAACATGGTTCTACAACAATCCGGTCCTAGTTTTTTCAAGCTATAGTACAATATGTATATACCGCTCAGGAAACACCAGACAAATTGACAATGATTCTGGTCATTGGACAAGTTTTTGTATACAGTATATTTCACTTTTAACCATTGCTTCTTCAACTATTCGCTATTGCTTGTGCTAAACTCACTAACTCACCAGGAAGTTAATAAGATTTAGAAAAGTAGCTGAAAGTACAAGATTCCCACACAGTACCAGTTAAATCATGTTGAACTCCCTAGGTCTACATAAATACTTAATTTATGTCCTTTTGCACCGCTGTACAGCCCTCACCCAGTGAAGCCCTTGACCAACATGGTTGTGCAGGGAGAGAAGAAACCTGAAAGTCGCTCCGTTCTGGAAAAACTCAAGTCCACCATCAACCCTGGAAAATCTGCGCCACCAACCACTGCTGAGGATGAGACAAACCAGGTACTGAAAGTTTCATTAAGTAAAGGTGCGGTAAACAAAGTTTTAATTTAATGTCCCTTTTACTAAAAAAGCATAATGATCTGAGAGGTTATTTAGGGTCTCAGTAAAATGAATATGGACTTGTGCTGATTGCACTGTGAAGATACTGAAAGAATGCACAAGTGATCGAAAAAAAGCTGAAACGCTTAATGAAGTAGATTTAGTTCATGAGTCTACATAACATGCAGTACCTCATTACTGTCTTTCTCTCGAAAGCATGACTGTGTTTCTGTTTCCTGTGCAGTTGGCTCTGATGGAGGCCCGGGCTCAGTATCAAAACATGACCAACATGGAGCTGATATCTCTGCTGCTTCAGCAGGAAATGGACGTCAAGAAGCAGCGAGCTGAAACCGAGGTGCAGGTGGCGTTATTGGAGAAACGTGAGGCCGAACTGAAGAAGATGAAGGTTCAGGTCAGAGACCTGGAGGACTACATTGACAAACTGCTGGTGCGCATCATGGAACAGACGCCCACCTTGCTGCAGGTACGCGCAAGACCCAAATGACTACGGTGACCCGCTCCGTCCGTCCTGAAAACACTATTGATCTAAAGCCATTTGTGATGCTCCATTAAATTTCAAAACTGCCAGATTAACATAGACACGATAAAGCTTTGCATGCTTTTTACTGGACTTCCAAATCCACAGTCAATGAAGCTTAGCATACTACTAGTTATTATATGAGCACAAGGCAGTGGTTAAAAGAAAGAAAAAAAAAAAGATCTGCGTTTAGATTGATTTTGTTAATCTCATGTAGATGTAAATATTCATAAAATATACACAAATATGTCTTCCTGTTCATGAATATGCTAATTTTCATAATAGGGAATAAGAGGATCTAAGATCTTGACGCATTAGTGTACCAAAATGTTAAACATAAAAAATGTCTTACGAAAGTTACAAAAATCCACAAATGTAAGTAAAAAAAAACCACTGCCTATAATAACCGACTTCTTTAAATGTCACTTTAACACTCTTCTTTCCTTAGAATTGGAAGTAAAATAGAATAACAATAAAATAATATTTAAAAAAAACTGAACTACTTATCTACCTTTCAGTCCTCCAAACATGTCCAGATGTCAAGAAAATATTGTTTATTGACTACATGTTGTATTAAAACGAATGGTACACTGTTCAGTATGAATCCAGAGATGTAAAAACATTAGTAATATTTAATACATATGTAGCCTAATACACATTGTGTGTAAGTTGATGTAAAATATTGCTTTCAGAAATATTCTGTACATGTAAATAAATATCTTACTTCTTGATAGCTTTAAAAGCACCTTAATGCGCATTATGCAAAACCGTTGTGCTTGAGCCAGTCAGTTTTGCCACATTGAAGCCACTGATATCAGTGCATGCTCACTTCCATCAAGCACTCGCACAAAAGCAGAGATTGTTTCTGCATCATGTAAGCTATGCAATAGTACAACCTGCTAAGCCGTAGCTTAAGTTAATATATGCTACATAAAATATATTCATGAAGCCTTAGCTCTGCTGAATACTTAGATCATTGCTCATGTAGCAAATTTAGTGATATGCAAATGCCTAAGCTTTCTAAACCACAAAAGCAATGTTTATTTTTAAGGCAAAAATGTGTTGTTTATGTCATACTGCATTGTTTCTTCATTGTGCTTTTTTTTTTTTCTGATATTCATTCCGATGGTGTCTTATACCATTGTTTTTGTTCGGTTTTTAAGGTTACAGTGTGTGATATATATATATATATATATATATATATATATTTTTTTTTTTTTTTTTTTTTTTTTTTTTTTTTTTTTTTTTTTTTATTTAGTATTCAGTGTTTTCTTTGGTTGATGTTTCCTCATTTATTCTTCTGATGAAAATCAGTATTGGACTTAAAGAAAGTACAGGGTCGCAGTTCATTTTGTCAACATTAGAAGTTGTATTTGTAAAAGTGCATCCTGAAATGAAACATTTTTAGTTGTAGTTACACAGCCCTCAGTGTTCCCCCATGTGTTCGAGGAAAGAACCATGCAGCACTGTGATTCTAGATTGTTGTTGATTCATTTTCCTTTTTAATCACCATTTTGCAATGTGCCTCTAAATTTATTTACAACATACATTCATATTTGTATTTTCTTATTTTGTTTTATTTATTGCTAATTATTTCAAACTGCTTCATTTTCAAAGTTATTTGAAAATAAAGTTTTAAAATCATTTGTCGTGTTTTGGTTTGAGTTCTTTACAGAAGAGACTTGTATAAAAACCTGTATAGGTCTGAAAGATTTAAGCTCAGTCTTCACTAAAGGAGCAGGGCTGCGTTTCTCAAAAGCATCTTGAGCTAAGTTGATTGTAGAGACCATTCGTGGGAATGGCTCTACTTGAGCATACAATGCTTTTTTAAACCCAGCCCAGAACAGTACAGTGGTAATCACATCAACAATCACGGTAGTGCTATATTTGATTGCCACTGGGTGGCACTACTGTGCTTTTAAGATGATTTATGGTGCTTAATCCACTTTGTAATCTTTAGACTATATTTTATTTAAATATAAACTCATTTTTGTATATTACATTAAAAACAGCCTACTGGTAAAGAGTACATTATTATGAATTTCACATATATAAGATTTTACAGTTAGCTGATTCATCACAGCAGCGAATCGTTTCCTATAAAATGGCTGGGTTTCAGATGGGTTTCATAAAATATTATTGTTGTGGGAATCCAAGTTTAAACTGACAGTGTCTCTGCTTGCATTGTTTGGGTGCAGTGTTGTTTGGGCTTTTAACATTAATATGCCACAGTAATGCAAATTTGATCTTAACAACAATTCCTACTGGAATAGCGGAAACTGAGGTTTACATTCTTGGTTAATTATCTCTAGTGGGACAAACATGAAGATAACATAACTAGGTGCAAAAAGAAAAGAGATTTAATGTCACTATATATATATATATATATTCCCTGATTGTAGTTATTATGGCTATAGGTTTGATTGGGTGTTAAAAGGCTTTAATGTTTTAAGAGGGGAAACAACAAACAGAAATATAAAAATGTTTATTTTAAATTAAACTAACATCACTTACAGATTTATCTGATATGTATGATGATCATGATATAACTGGCTAAAATATAAGTATATATGATAAATAATATCTCTTGGCTAAAATTATTCAAGAGATAGACTATGGTTATTTTTATTATTAATTTTAACTATTCAAGATTGTTATAATGGTTTTTATATCGGTTCACTGACCAGTTAACTGATAGTTCTGCTCCTTCAAGGACCTTTTTATTACATAATCCGAATATCTAGGACAGGAACAAATATAAAATGCGACCCTGGACCACATAACCTGTCATAAGTTGCACGGGTATATTTGTAGCAATAGCCAACAATACATTGTAGGGGTCAAAATTATCGATTTTATGCCAAAAATCATTAGGATATTAAGTAAAGATCATGTTCCATGAAGATATTTAGTAAATTTCCTACCGTAAATATATAAAAAAAATTAGTTTTGTGAGTGGATACGCATTGCTAAGGACTTCATTTGGACAACTTTAAAGGCGATTTTCTTAATATTTAGATTTAATTTGCACCCTCAGATTCCAGATTTTTCCAAATATTGTCCTATAACAAACCATACATCAATGGAAAGCTTATTTATTCAGCTTTCAGATGATGTATACATCTCAATTTTAAAAAAACTGACCCTTATGACTTGTTTTGTGGGCCAGGATCACATATTTTAAGAATCATTTGGATATTGCTCTGAATACATTTCCCCCAACAAACGATAATGATTATGGCTCTGTAATACATTCACATCATGCATGACATTTGAATCTAATTCATTAGATCTGCTTCTTATATTGCATGCAATGTCCCAACCAACCACACTCTTATCAGCTGTCAGCTAGGTGGCATCATTTATCATTACAGGTTTCCAAATTGTATCTTTAGAATGGTTAAAATTATTCAAGAGGCTATTATTTTTATGATAAATTTTAACCATTCAAGAAATGTTTTTAAAAAAAAAAATAGCTTTCAGAATCATTATTTTAATTATTTTTATGACTGTTATTTACAGTAATAACAAAGGTCTATTTTGTTGGAAACCATGGTAATTTATGTAGATATGCGTATTATTTTGCCCAACTTTAAAGTTGTCAGAAGTCAGTAAATTGTTTAAAAATGCTGTGGGGAAAAAAACATTGTGGTGTAAATCTTTCAGACTTTTGTAATTATAATGGATGTTTTTGTGTTTTGTTTTTCAACTTTCAGAAAACATACAATGACATTAAAAATAAAAAACAACCAACCAAACAAAAATTGGAGATACACATAACAGATCTTACATGAAATTATAATGGATGTGGAATGCGCTCTATCTGCTTTGTCTTGAGTTCGACAGAAAACTACACTTCCCATGAACCCCTGCGAGGTATTGCTTCACTAGTTTCGTACCCGAGTTGACTATTCTTACAAATTCCGTCTCATGGACCTTTTTATTATTTAACATCACTCCACCGCTGCTGAGATGGCGGAATCTGCGTCTTGTCCGGTGTTTCAGCTGGGAAAACCGCGTTACGAGCAGGTAAAGAGTTTGCCGCGATGTTAAAGTGCATCTTTGTCTGGGCATCTTTGATGGGCGTTGATAAACAACATATGTGTGCAGATACCTTTGCTTTGCTCCTGCACTGGACAGCGAAAGTCACCCATTCCTCACGCTTTTTTGCCTTGTCTTTTGTTCGTGGCTTCATTGCAATATTGTTGACCGATGCGGTTGTTCGTGATGAGCGTAACAGAGGTTTGATAGCACCGTTATTATAGAGACCCTAAAACATCAGATGCATTCCCAATAGCTTTTCATGTATGTGAAAAAATCAGGAAATTAATTGGGCAGGATTGGTTTTTAAATTCACTGGTCACTTTTATATTTGCATTACGTAGGAGTGTTTTCGCGGGACATTATCAAAGTTCATAATTTTTCTTGAAAGCTGGAAAAAACTGCCTCTCCTCCCTGTTTTTTATTTTCTTTTTAAAAACAAATGTGCTTATACACCGGATGAACACAGATTTTCAAGTTGTGCCTTTTGAAATAGCCGTTTTTGCTCAACGATTGCAAATAATTGTCTCATCAATTGTGTTATCTGTGAGATCTCACGCGCTCGTGTCGGTCAAATGAATGACCATCTATTTAAGTCCTGTTGCCTCCATGGAAACGCCGCGGTCATCCTAATTAACCCGTTCAGTCCCAAATTATGTTCCATGGAGTCAAAAATATGACCAGTTTATGTGTACTGTGAATACTGCCATAAATGATAATCAATCAAGAAATAGTCTATGATAATGTTTTAATAGTTATTTCTGATGTCCATATTGGTTTTTAACAACTTCTGGATAATCATGCATGTGGATTTGATGTAAGTTAAGTTTCAAGAACAAAAATGCAAATATGCTAATGCAGAATTATAGTAGATTAATTCAGGTTGTTTTTAAACAAATCAAGTTATTTTCTAATAGCCTATATCTAGTATTTCAATATACTAATAGCTTGAATTCAGTATTGATTTTGAATTGATTTATAAGTATTATAAAAGTTCTGAAAATATATTAAAAATTGTAAACACTTAGCAGAGACAATCATCCACATCTAACTGCACTTATCTCCTTTGCTTGCAAAAATAGTGGTGCAAGTAATAGTTAATTTGTTAATTTGTGACCCTGGACCACAAAACCAGTCATAAAATTCAGTTGAGTACTGGAAGCTGAATAAATAAGCTTTCCGTTGATGTATGGTATGTTATGATAAGACAATATTTGGCTGAGCAACTATTTGAATCTGAGGGTGCAAAAAAAATCTAAATATTGAGAAAATCACCTTTAAAGTTGTCCAAATGAAGTCCTTAGCAATGCATATCCACACACAACAATACATTTTTGATATTTACGGTAGAAAATGTACAAAATATCTTCATGGAACATAATCTTTACTTAATATCCTAATGATTTTTGACATAAAAGAAAAATCGATAATTTTGACCCACACAATGTATTGTTGGCTATTGCTACAAATATACCCGTGCGACTTACAACTGGTTTTGTGGCCCAGGGTCACATTTTATAGACAGGACAAATTTGTAGTTGATTATTATTGAAATCACACATGTCAGTTTTGCAGTAGTAAACAATACAATTGTTTGCTTGCATTGAGACCCCCTTTCCATGACAATTAATTGTGTTCAATAGAGGGCAGAATAGGAGGGTATAATTTGCCTTCCCTTTGTTAGTCTGCCAGTTATATATGTTGTCTCTGAATTCACCTCAATCAAATACTTGGGTCAGTGTTTATTTTGATGCAACCATGACTTTCATCCGATAATCATGCCATATGCTGCCCAAATGAGTCTGCTTTGGGTCTTCAAGGAATACTTCTAGACAAAAGATCACTGCCCTGCTGACAAGCTAGTTCAAGATTTCAAGATGTCTTTTGCCTAAGAAAGCTCCACTGAGTATTCATTAGATCTGTGCCTGTCATCACTCTGCTAAGATTGGATCAAAATCAAAATTGATTTTTATGGGCAAAGAATCCAGCGCATGTGCATGAATTATCTTTTTATTGCTGCTGCTTTTAGGTGAAATCAATGCAGCTAAAGGATATGGGTGTATGTTTTCTTCCTGCTCCATCTCTGCTAACTGTGTTGCATATTCTCTGGGGAGCAGAAACACATGCATAATTAACAAGTCTTCTCCAGCAGACATGCGCTCACATAGCTCTCCGCAACAGCTTTGAAGCAAGTGTCTGTAGCCCAGAAATAATGTTATTGGCCAAGCCAAGTCAGATCATCAGATTTTTTTTCTCTCTCTCCACCCTATATTGTAAGATAAAAATGGATTTCAGCTACAGAGACTAGTGAGATGAGCCACACAGGAGCCTTTTTCTCTGGATAAATCATTTAGATGCAGTTGATTGAGACTTTCTTTTTTTACTCTGTGTTCTTTGCCAAATAAACCCTTGGCATGCTCAACCATCGGGCCTCTGAAACAGTTGGCTCTCAGAAAACCGCTTGCATTGCTGCCCAGGGTTCAGAAACAGTGGGAATGTTGATGTAGGCATTCGTCGCTCCTTTGAGCACAGTCTGCACAAACTGTCAGTGCGTTGTCATTACATCCCTTAAATATTTCAGTCTAACTCTAAACTAAAATTAGACTACAGTCTGTTTAAGGCACAAAGCATCAAGTTTTAATTATTTTTTGGTTTGAGCTGTCAGCAAGTTGTCCTGTTTGCATCTTTTCTTTATAGGTTCTGGCTGACAGTGTAAGTTTGTGAAAACTAAAGGAATGTTTTTCTTCCTCAGAGCACATTTCTTGGCAGGTTGAGACATTTCATTGACATCATTGATCCTTCCACTTTGTTTGTGACAGAGGTATGGGAATCTTGTCCATGTTATAGTAATTGAGGTGAATAAAACAATGAGTGCATTGAACTTTTTGTTCTTCTATATAATATTCAGTCATTAAGTCACAGCTATGAAGAATGAATGCAGATTCTTATCATCTATTTAATGATTCTGGATAAGTCTACAGTCCTTTTCCTTTCAGATTTCTCTTTTATCCCTGTAGTGTCGTTTAAAAGAATGTATCAAACTCCTGGATGATTTCAAGCAAGGGAATCTTCCTTCAGAAATAACAGATCACCAGGTGAGGTCTCGAACATTTCGATGAATAACGTATGCAGTAGGCCTGGCCTAAAGTGTATGTGGTGCAGTGCTTTATAACGGCTTGTATTGTGTGTTCAGCTCTGGGAGGCTCAGAAGGTGAAGCAGGTGAGTCTTGAGGTCATTGTTCACTGTCACTTTTAAATGATGGTTTGAATTACAGTCACTGACTCATCTCCTTTCAGGCCATCATTCACCCTGACACCGGTGAAAAAATCTTCATGCCTTTCCGCATGTCAGGTAAGAGCATAGAGAGGAGTCCAGAGAATTTAAATCCTTGCCTACATTGACTATTTCAAATAAATGCTGTTCTTTTAGAACTATTTATCAAAAAATCCTGAAAAAAAAATCACCATTTGCACAAATATATTAAGCAGCACAACTGTTTTCAATATTGATGATAATAAGAAATGTTTCTTAAAGGGTTAGTTCACCCAAAAATTACATTCCTGTCATTAATTACTCACCCTCATGTCGTTCCAAACCCATAAGACCTTCGTTCATCTTCAGAACACAAATTAACATATCACTGATGAAATCCGAGAGGTTTTTTTTCTCCCATAGAAAGCAACGATATTACCACATTCAAGGTACAAAAAAGTAGTAAAGACATCGTTAAAATAGCCCATGTGACTACAGTGGTTCAACCTTAATGTTATGAAGCGACAAGAATACGTTTTGTGCTCAAAAACAAAACAAAAATAACAACTTTATTCAACAATTTCGTCTCTTCCATGTTTACGTCCAAACGCTAGCTCAGTATTAGCCGGCTCCTGCGTCAGCATCATACGCATGCGTCCTGGTGCTCACGTGAAAAGCTTCAGCCAATACTGAGCCGGCGTTCGGACATAAACATGGAAGTGCTGCTGTCAACTGCATAGGAGACTGAGGGTAGAGAAGAAAATGTTGATTAAAGTCGTTATTTTTGTTTTTGCGCACAAAAAGTATTCTTGTCGCTTCATAACATTAAGATTAAGACTGTTTTAACGATGTCTTTACTACATTTCTGGACCTTGACTGTGGTAATTTCGTTGCTTTCTATGGGAGATAAAAACTCTGATTTCTTAAAAAATGTCTTAATTTGTGTTCTGAAGATGAACGAAGGTCTTACGAGTGTGGAATAACATGAGGGAGAGGTACTTAATGACAGAAATTTGATTTTTGTGTGAACTAAACCTTTAAGCACCAAATTACCATATTAGTACAGTTTTAGGGTACGTTTACATGACAACGATATGGTTAAAATTGAGAAGTTTTTCCTTTGAGTTTTCCGTGTACACACGACACCATTGTCGTCATCGTTTTCACAGATTCGCGTTTTTGTTGTTTACATGAAGACCATTTTCAAAAACTTGCACTTTGAAATTCGTTTTCAAAAGTTTGCGTTTTCAGGCCACCAAAACGCCATTGTCGTGTAAATGAATGGCCAAAACGCATACGTTTTTAGTTGAAAACGGTGTCGTGTAAACGGCCCCTTAAAATATATATTAAATAAAAAAAAGTTATTTTACATTGCAATATATTGTTATCTCCTCCATTGTAATTATGTAGAAAGCGTATTTTACTAGAATCATGACTTTAGCAAGATTACATATACAACTCCACCATAATAACACTGTTTAAAATTAAAGTAATAAATGTTTAATTTAAAGTGAGAACAGCCATAAAGGTTATTTTTACTCTATTCTGATTTGTTGTTGTTCTTTTTCTTATCTGGATGCATTTCACAGGCTATGTGCCATTTGGAACACCAATCGTAAGTCTTCAGTTTGCTTATAAAAAAAAAAGATCAAAGTGCATATCCAAGACCACACAGACAGAGCAAATATGAGAGAAAGAAGCCAATCATTATGCTTGTGCCAGTGTTGACACGTCCAGATCCTCTAAGCATGAGAGGTGTTGGAATCTGTATTGAGTTTCTAAAGTCTGTAATAAACCTTTGTTTCTATAGATAGGTGTAAATTATTAACCAGCGTATGGCTATATAACACAGTTAGTTAAATTGTTAACATGAATTGTTAAATGATCCTTAACTGATTCTCCTGCAGGTTGTTGGTCTTCTCCTTCCAAACCAGACTTTGGCCTCTACTGTGTTCTGGCAGGTAAAGTGGCTTGTTCCCATCATTTGAGCCCCTCAATGCCAGGAAGCACAAATGCTAGCTCTGCATCATCAGTATCCCAGCAGCCACTGTTTCATAGTAATATGTAATTAGTCTAAAGTAGTCCTAATTAATCAGATTTCTTTTATATATATGACTTTTACCTGAAGCTGACTTAACAGAAAATAAAAGATTTTCATCAACCAATAGTTGAAGTGTCAAGCTAATCCAGAATTTCTCTCCTACAGTGGCTCAACCAGAGTCACAATGCCTGTGTGAACTACGCCAACCGCAATGCCACAAAGGTACGGTTTGAAACGTTCTTGTAATTCAGGTCAGGTTTTTGAGGTCTAACTATTGCAATGCCTTTGCAGATGGTCATTCAGTGAAGCGTTTCTTCTTGATTCCATTTGAATGATCATTGTTCTGTCCCGAGGGCCAGACGTCTGTTCTGCATCTGACTGTGGTTCAAAACCTCAGAGTATTTTTTCATTGCACAGCAGTCTGTGGAACGTTTTCTTAACCTGGATGTTTATGATTGTTTTTTCTCCCCCATTGTTATCCTTAGCCAACACCAACCTCAAAGTTTATTCAGGGATACCTGGGAGCCGTCACCAGTGCTGTTTCAATTGCAGTACGTGAATGATGTGCAAAGATTCATTTTATTTGTGATTTGTAATGTAAATGTACAGTGCGTAGTGTGTAGTGACCTCTTAATGAGCTGTGTATAAATGTTTGCCCTTTAAAATGTTTAAGAAATGTATTTATGGTAGTAGTTTTCTAGTATACTATACTACATCATAACATCTTGATAAGTACCATAGTACAGTTTACATGTAAATGACATTTAAATTCTCCTGTAATATGCTGTCTTATAGGTGGGTCTGAATGTACTTATCCAGAAATCCAGCAAATTTAACCCCGCCACCAGAATGTTGATACAGAGGTTTATCCCCTTCCCTGCTGTAGGTATGTCCATATAGATCCAGTATTTTGCTAGACTCAGCAGAGTCCTTCACTCTGCATTGCATAAAGCTCCCCCTGCTGTCAGTAAGAAAGCATTACACATACTATGAGGTATGTAATATTGTGTAAAGTTTTTGAAAGAAGTCTCTTATGCTCATCAAGGCTGAATATATTTGATCAAAAATACAGTAAAAACAGTAATATTGTGAAATATTATTACAATGTAAAATAACCATTTTCCATTGTAAAATATTTTAAAATGTAATTTATTCCTCTGATGTTGAAGCTGAATTTTCAGCATCATTACTGCAGCCTTCATTGTCACGTGATCCTTTAGAAATCATTCTAATATGCTGATTTGGAGTAAAAAAAACATTTCTTATTATAAATGTTGAAAAAAGCTGCGCTACTTAATATTTTAGTGTAAACCGTGATACATTTTTTTAATGATTCTTTGATCAATAAAAAGTTCAAAAGAACAGCATTTAAATGAAATATAAAACTTTTGAACGGTAGTGTATATTTTAGTCAAGTACATTGCCGAATCAAATAGGAATTCTTAAAATAACAGACTATCAAATGGAGATTATATCAGATTATTTTTACCAGTGCAATCTATGTCAAGATGAACAAATCTCCTTTCACAGAAACTGGATGTCATGCTTTTGTTTAGCATGGATGGTCATCATTAAGATCTGTGTTTATTTTACTTCTCAGCCAGTGCGAATATCTGTAATGTGGCTCTAATGAGACACAATGAGCTGTCTGAGGGAATAGATGTGTTGGACAGCAACGGGAATGTAGTGGGATCCTCACGGATAGCTGCCAAACATGTGCGTATGTTAGTTATACAATTGGGACACCCCATTTCAGTTTGTCGATGGCTTGAATGTTTTTTTTTTTTAGACATTTTTATTCTTACAAACCATTTTGCACTGTTACATGAATTTTCAAAAGTAATTCTTTTGTTTGTTTGTGTAATTAACTTTTATTTTTATGAATTTTTTCATCAGGCACTGATAGAGACAGCACTGACACGTGTAGCTTTACCGCTGCCAATCTTTGTCCTTCCACCAATCGTAATGGCCTTCTTGGAAAAGTATGAAATAGTATATATAATTAATAATATACAATCATATTTTTTTGTATTGTAATAAATTATTTAAGTTAATCATTAAATTACTGATTGAGAGTCTGTTCTCACTGTCCTCCGGCAGGCTTCCTCTAATGCAGGCCCATCGCAGGATGATGCTGCCTGTGCACAGTTTAGTGTGTCTGGCCGTCTTTGGTCTGTCCTTGCCACTGGCTATAAGCCTCTTCCCACAGATGTCAGAGGTACTGCAGCAACACCTGCATCACTTCCCCTCTTCCTCTATGGCAAACAATTACTGCAGCAGGTTTAATTTTGTCTGTCGACCTCTTGCCATTAATCTTTTCGTGTGTGTGTGTGTGTGTGTGTGTATGTGCTCTGAATAATAAATATTTTAGCAGGGAATTGCTTGCTAATCATTCTTTGCTCCTCACAGATCGAGGCATCTCACCTTGAGCCGGAAATTGCCATGGCAACAGATTGCAAGGTGCTGACTTACAACAAGGGACTGTGATGAAAGAGAGAGAAGTTTAATCAGATCGCCAAGGATGTGTAGCATAACAGGTGCAAACAGTATTAAGAAGGAAAATGCATTCTGAGCAATAGTAACCCTTTCCTTAACTGCTGAGCCATTTATCAGTTTTTATAGAACTATTCTTAAAGTAATAATTACAGTATTTACCATTTTACTGACAACTATGACAGGGAGGAAATAAGGCCTTATATTAAACAATTTTGTCATATAATAAAAAGTTATATATTAATGTTGATAAAAACGAATTATGAATAATGAGTTAAGTGCAGCTTTAAATTATTCTATGATATGGTCAGTGAATGCACTTTAATGAAAATGTTATTGTAATTAACTGTTTATTTGCATGTAACACTTAATATGTTTATTCTTTGTTGTTTTAATGTGTACATGGACAGGGTTTTAGTCCTTAAGTATTAACATTTTAAAACTATTTCTATTGCAATATTAACACAAATATATCTTTGAAAATTGTACTATTTTTGAGACTGTGGTCTATTTAAACATTGAATAGTATTAACGCTGAATTATTGTTTAATAATGTAATTTTGATAAATATATCTTTTTTTTTTGTTGCTTTTTTTTCATTATTTTTTCCATATGAGTTTTAATATATTTTCATTTTACTTTTATTTTGTTAAAAAAATTGACTTAATATCAAGATACCATGTTGTATTACCTTTACTCAAGTGAAAAGAGCTTATAAATACTGGATACAAACAGCAGTATAAAACACAAGCATAAAAAATAATCACATTTCCAAGCCATTAATGAACATTTCTCACTCATCTCCTTCCTGTTTCTTATTCAGCTGTCTGTGTTTCACAACAATCCTCCAGGTCAAAGGTTCAGGATTCAAAAAGGATGAGCAACATTCTTGACATTCCATCTCATGTTTTTCCAGCTTATCCCTGTCTTTGAATTTCCGTCACTTTATTAAGCAATGCTATATCCACCAAAAGTGGATTCTAAACTAGGAGGTTGCATCAACACAAACAGCTTCATATAAAAAACCTTCATTGGATTAGAAAAAGAATGTCTAGCTTGAGTGACAGTACCATTCGGTATGCAAAAAGTCACACTATACGTGTATAGGTTCACAGTACAAAACGAGCATGGGTCTGACTTGAGCACATGCAACAGGCTAGTCCTTCCTTCCCATTCACTTAAAATTTGCATTATATGGTTGAACATACAACGTTAGACAACATCTTGCATATGCAAGAGTGATGCATTAATAGTGCAATATATATCATATCTATTTGAGGATACTTTGACATTGAGTTATAAATGGGTGTGCAGTGTGCACAAAACACTTTACCTCAATGTAAGAACTACAATCTACACAACAAAAACTTTTCAACAAGTGCATAAAAAGTAACAGATGATACCCAGGATAATTCCAATGACTGAGGTTATTCTTTGTGTAACATGTATGAGAACTGTGGGGATTGAGAGTTTAGTTTAGAAGTTAATTCCCTTTTACGCTAATCTTGGACCAATCTTCTCATTCCTTCTTTTCAATTTGGCCTTAGATTAACCTCAAAGTACAACTTCTATGAACACTGTATGGCTAAATAAAAACACTGGGAGTGTGTGAAGGGTGTGAGTGTGGATGTGGATGATGAATTGGACATTCCGCTTGGGTTTGGCCCAGGAGGAGTTCCTTCTCCCTGGATAAACACGGTCCGCTGATCTGCTGACTGTGGGAATGGTAGAGCCTCAGGAAGGACAAAATAGAGTGAGCCAACCACAAAGCCGTTACACACCACAGAGAGATCTGCGAAGAGAGACACACTTAGGATAATGCATTAACATGTAAAATATGCATGCTGTGTTGAACTGTGACAGATCTCAGACAGAAATACAAGTCAATTCCTTCTTTACCTGCGCGCAATTGAGCTCAGAGTAGAAAGAGGATGTCTCAACGTCCAGATACAGAGGGACAGACTGTGACTCAGCACAACTGCGGAGAAAGAGAGAATCATTAAATGGAAGACTGTAACAATTATGTAATAACATTATGTAGCCATTTAATTCATTCATGAAACATGTGCAATCAAAAGTATACATTGCATATTTTTTAATAAACATATAACAGTATGCGTTTTGTTTTTAGACCATATTCAGTGTTAATTAGTAAAGTCTCTAAAGCTGCTCTGAAATAATATTTACTGTAAAAAGTACTACACAAAGAAACTAATTTGACATTAGCTTGTAGATTTAAAGCGTTGTGTACCTGTAGGGTCTGGTGTTATCGTCCGTAACAGTGTTGCACCAGGACACCAGACCCAGGGTGAGAGTGACACTGGCCCCTCCAGAGAGGAACAACACACATAGACTCAGCAACAGCGTGAGGAAGGCAGAGAACAGCGTGCTGCAGGAAAAAGAGGGAAAATAAGAACCAATGGATAACACTCATTATAATATATATTTTAAATTATATTATAATTATATATCATTATTAAAATATTACATAATATTAATATTTAAAATATTGTTATTTAATATACACACATTTTAAATAAAATTAAGCTGAATTATGGTATACATATATATATTTAATTAATGTTGTTATTTGATAAAATATGCCAGTTCAAGTTTCTACTGTTATAGATATGTGATTTTACCATTAACAAATGTACCATTTTCATGTTTTATTTTCATTTTTTGTAAGTCGCATCAACACTCACTCGTCATGCCGCCGATGGAGATAGAACAGGCTCCTCCAGCCCTGAACTGCGCCGTACAGCACTGTAAACACACCGACAAATGTGGCGAACTGGCAGGCGGCAAGTGGACCCCATTGTTGTACCACCAGATGAGTAACCGCTTTGGACTCTCCTTCGCCCACCGTGAGGTTCTCCGTCCTCCAGAAACCTTGACTAAACAGCGCGCACCTTCCCTTGAAAGCTGATCCGTTTAGGGCGAGCGGTACGACCACCAAGAGTCCAGCGATAACGGACAGGGTGTAGGCGGCGCAGTGAGCCAACAAGAGTCGTCGATCCAGCTCCATGTACTCGAAAATTAGTTTAGCCTGTGGGTAGAGGAGTGTAGCTTATCTGTTGGAATCTCGATGTTTGTTTTCGACTGTAAATGTAAACTATAAATACAGTGGAATTTTACAGCACAGCCCGTGAGCTTGTGTCAGGACTCCTCCCCTCCGGCGGCGGGACGCTGCTTACACAACGGTTCAGCTCTGCTCTGACTTTTGACTGTGACGACGGGCTGCGCGTGACGCTGACGCACTCACAAGATCCGCACGTATACGCGAATATAGAGCTGCAGTATAAACTAAATTTGTTTTATATCAAATATGTGTGTAATTGATTTAATTCAAATGTATATTTACAAATATCAGCAAAAGTGGGTGTTGGGGGTTTTCCGTGACAAAGGCAGTGCCACACCCCTATAAAAACTTAATTCGGTCAGTGGATCAGCGTTATGTAAGGCCGATTACAGCCCAAACATGAAAATGGGTCATTCGTCATGCAAAGTCTGTCTCTAAATCACACGTCACAAAAGTTGTTCTTACCAAATGAAACGTCTGAATTGACTAATATAGACTTTATAGACTAATCCAAAAAATACAATTTAGCTATACCCACCAGATTTTAAAAGAAATAAAACGAAAACATTTTTCCAAGTAATGACATATTGTGTCACTGGATTTAAGAATGTAAATAATTTTGTGTCCTATCATGACTAAACACTAGTTCTAAATGTTAATAGTTATACAAACGGTTCAATTTGTGTTAGTAGGCCTACAAACTCGTAAGAACCAGAAGTTGTGATGGTGAGATTATAAAAAAGTGTCATTAGGTAATCCTAAATTTAAGAGATGACGCTTCCAACAAGTCTTTGAAACATAGGTTATCTTTAATTTCTTTATTTTTATTTTATTTTATTTCTTTATTTATTTTTGTATCCACAAACAGAAATTTTCAAATTCATTATTGACCTACTTTTTCACATTTATTTTGCTGAAACAAACTCGCTTCTCAAATCTCTTCATTTAGCCTAACAAATATAAGGAGTGTTATGGTGTACCTACGATGTTTAACTTTTCTAATCTTGTCATTTTGCCCCCTTGTTTGTTACATGTGACGTTTTGTGTAGATGCTCTTTAATTTTCTCCACAAAAATGTCTGTACAGTGTCATTTCCTGTCATTTTTAAAAAAATATGTAATTTCACAATAACTTTATTATCCGTGATAATGATATTGTAATGGTTATATAATAATATAACTGGCCTATTTTTTTTAATTTTTTAATTTTTTATTATTATTAATTCACTGAACGTATAAATGATGTGATGTAAATCGCTCATGTGATGTTGCGCTGTCAATATTCTACCGGTAGGAGGTAGTATTGCCAAATGTCTTGCAGCAACCATAACCACGAAGAAGAGTGTCAAAGAATTGTTTCTTTAACGTCCCAACAATATTTTCGCCATTAAACTGGCTTCTAAGCAGACTGCAACCATTTTAAATCTTTAAACGCCATGGACGAAAAGGTAAAAATATACTTAGTATGTGTTGTTTCCTTTTATATGTGATAAAATCGAGGCAGTTTACTGCTGCATGCTGTGATGGGCGTAGTTCAAGTTCAATGAAATGAACTGGTTAGATTAAAAAAGTTAAGACTTTTTTTAATGATGGGAACTCTGTTGCACGCCCTTGTATTTTGTGTGCCTGTTTGTTTGGATGTATTTATTAGTAAGAGTTTAGATGTGTCAACTACACACCTAATGAATGATGGGAACGCTGATTGGAAAAACAGCTCAGACCAGCCTGAGGTGGTTTGCTGGTCTTAGCTTGTCTCCCTGCCTGGTTAGGCCGGTCTGCTTGGTACTTTTCACCTGGTCATACTGGGAGACCAGCTACACTAGTTGTAAACCTTCTAAAACCAGCATATAACTGATTTGACAGATTGTTCTTCTAATGCAGAGATTGTAGCTATATTTAAGTGTTAATAATGCAGTAGTTTTATGTTGTCATCACTTATATCCATGTGTGGCAGGCTTTAGATCCTACTGCAGGGGATGATGGGTCAGAGGCAGCAGCCAGTTCTTCATCATGTTTGGGAGCCACTGGAGGATCAACTAGTTCCCGTTTGGACTCACAGCTCCAGGAGGCCATTCGGTTAAAGACAGAGGGGAATGCATTCTACAGGGAAAAAAATGTGCGCACTGCCATCGGACGATATCATCGTGCTTTGCTCGTTCTCCGTGGCCTGGACTCTGAGGTGAACGCTGCCCTGCAAGGGTTTGGGGCTCAAGTGCCAAAACTGAGCCAGGAGCAGGAGGACCTGCTGAGGAGCACTCAAGTAGACTGCTATAATAATTTAGCAGGTTTGTAATCCTTACAAGAAAAAAGTACTTTGGCAGTGTGCTATGGTACTGAATAACACAACACTGAAATGTAATCATTTTGCAGACACTTTTATCTGAAGTGACTTTCTGGGTATTTTTAGGCATGTTTACATAATTTTTTTTTGGCCAGGCATTACCACAGTATTATTATTAGTCAAACTTTATCACACCATTTGGTTATTTCATATTCATTTTCATATTAATTTCTAGAGATGCACTGATTGAAATTTTCTTGGCCGATTCCGATTTTTTTTGTTAATGTGATCACCGTCGGAGAGAAGAGAGCGAGAACGCGCAGCTGACGTTATTGCCTGTGCAGCTGGTAACAAAACGGATCGGCTCGGAATCGGTAAGAAGTGAGACTGATCGAGCCGATCATGAGGAAAATCGGCCGATTCCGATCCCTGGCCGATAGATAGGTGCATCTAATTCCCTATTGGTTGAAAACCTCCAAACCCAATGCTTTCACCCTTTGCTGGTGCTTACCGTAACATCTTGACCACATGTTAAAACCTTTAACCCATGTTAGTCATATAAGAAATAGGAGATAAGAATCCTGTGAACTCAGTCCTTAATCTTTGATATAGGATCACCCATCTCATGATAACCAAGATCTTGCTTTAATTATTTGGAAAGAAATTAGTACTTTTATTTAGCAAGGACACATAATTTATCCAAAGTGACAGTAAAGAACTTTACATTGCAACAAAAGATTTCTGTTTCAAATAAATGCTGTTCTTTTGAACATTCTATTCATCGAATCCTTGAAAAAAAAAAAGCATTACTGTTTCCATATGTTTTGAAGTAACGGCTGCTGAAAATTCATTCATTACAAAATAAATTACATTTTAAAATATACTGCAATTGTAATAAGCTTTGGTGAGCATAAGAGACTTCTTTAATTAAAAACATTTTTAAAAAAATCTTACTGACCGCAAACAAACCATTTTGAGCAGTAGTGTATGCAAAAGTTATCTAGGAAAGCATTTTCCTCTTTACCTATTTCTGTGTCTCACAGCATGTTTGCTACAGCGAGAGGTGGTGGACTATGCCCGTGTGCTAGAGTACAGTCTGAAAGTGCTCCAGTGGAGGGCAGGTGACATTAAGGCACTGTACAGAGCTGGTGTGGCTTCATTAGAACTGGGTGATGCTCAGACTGCTCGACAGTACCTCATACAGGCCAGCAGGGGGAAACCTAACGGTAAAAACCAATCACATCTCACCTTTTTTTTTTTTTTTTTTTTTTGTCTATTTCATGGTTTTCGAACCTGCACCAGGGGTTGCTTTTAGGCAAACTAAGTGATTTCGCTCGATTCATTTTCAGTCAAATTATCGTTATGATGTTATAAACTGATATATCCAACTGAGAAACAAAATTTGTGATTAACTGTGATTAAAATACGGGTTCGTTCGTTCACAGTATACTTGTTGCAATTGTCTGTGTACATATGGATATCAGATCTTTGGTTTTTTGTCTCGCTGTTTTTTCAGTCTCATGAGCAACGTAAAGAGTAAGTCAAGTTAAAAATAATTTAAAAACATGTCACGGGGCCCCTGCATTCCCTTCCATTCCATTATCTATATTTAAATGCAAGGTGTCTTGTGTGAACAGGCATCTAAAAATACATGGTTAAATGCCACACAGAATCTGTTTTATAAGTGAAAATGTTCTGCATGATGTAGCGTGAAAGTGTGCAATGATATTCGTATGAAAATCATTAAAGTCACTCCTGATATAACCTGAAAAAAGTGTTCCCATTACAATTTAATTGGCTGGTAATTTAATAACCAAACTGTCCACAGTATTGCTGTGTAATTCATATTTATTTACATTGATTTAAAAGGCATATTTGTTTTATATCTACATGTTTCCTTCTGCTGTATGTGTGATTACTTTGAAAAGCTGTTATTAAGTGGGTGTCAAAAAGTGTGCAGTAAAAAAAAAAAAAAAAAAAGTCCCCTAAGAAGTTTGGAAACTACTGTTCTAATTAATATGCTTCCAGGGATTTTTTTTTTTTTTTTACAAGGGATTTAGCATGTGTTGAATTTTGAGCCTGTTACATAATGTTGTGTTGTTACGTTTTGTGGATTGATCCATTTTCTTCAGTTAGTAAGATCAAACACCTCTGCTTTGCAGCCTTTGATTGAACTGCTCAGTTTCACATCAAATTCATTTCAGTGGTTTAATTGGAAATAATAATAATAATCTCTATTTCTCAGATGCCAATGTAAAGAAACAGCTGCAGCGAGTGGAGGAGAGACTCAGCCAAGACTACCAGAAAGAGAAGGCACTGTACAAAGGCATGTTCAGCAAACAGAAACAGGGTGAGGAGCAGTTAGCAGAGGAGAAGACACAGAAACTGGTTTAAATGGACTAATACATGACTTAATAGGAACATACGTCAAGTTAAATGAACTAAGAGTTGACGGCATCCTGAAGGAAGTGGGATGTTTTGCCTCAGGGCATGGATAATTTGCTGCATATGGTGTTGAAGGTCCCATGGCAGGATTAAATGTGTGGCTGAAATCTGGTGCAATGTGGCAGCTTGAAAGAGAATTTTAATGCTATTAAAATGTTGTATTCTGGTATTGTATGGCTAAGGTGCTATCAAGCTGCTTCTGTTTTGCATTCAGTTCCCTACAGCTGTGGGTGTTCTCTCTTTTCAGATGAAAGTTGTCTTGTTTTTTGTTTGTTCACCCTAATAAATATTTTTGAAAGAACCCAATGCATAATTTATTTGCCATTTGAAATAGTACTCAACCAAGATAGATTGTTAATGGATTATGCTAATATGATTAGGGAAATGCTGTGATAAGATTTATTAGAAGTCTAAAGTATGGCAGCAGAGCTTTGTATGAGAGATCATTTAATCCTATTGTACCACAAAACTCTTCACTCAGCAGTAGCAGTCTATGAAGTCATTGCCAAGCAAATCAACAAGGATCATATTAAACTGGAAATACTTTTATTGATATTTCTTCATGTTTCAGCACTTTAACAATCATTTCAAATTATTTTTTTTCTTCAAAGTCCTGAGCATGAGTTCAAACAACATCTTTTTGTATTTGGTCAGCATATACTTTAGAGTGCTCTTTTAAGCATAATATGTTCATAGTAAAAACAACACCAGCACCACTATGACCATAAGAGTGCACAGAAACACAACACAGCATGGCATGCAGAAGTACCTAAACAAGCAGAACGCCAGTAGATCGTAAGTTTGGAAAAATTGGCAGCATGGTTTCTCCCATTTTGAAATGTTCTTACTAATCTTTCTTTTTTGACTTGTGATTTTTATTGAAACTGAGGGACCTCATAGAGCCAAACACTTTCCTTCCAAGGTCACGGAACGATCTGGAACGGGTGAGAGGAGCTGATGGGGGTGGTGAGGGTGAGAGGGAAGGGGATGAAAGAGGAGAAAGGGAGTGACTGCTTCCCTCCAGGCTCTGGGAGCGAGAAAGATGAAAAAGACTCGCAGTTGAAGAATGATGTTTCTCTTCCTTTCGCACAAGATTGCGAGTACGTTCAGTGCCTCGTCCGGCACGGCTGATCTCAAATGAGGAACGCCACTGATTGCTTTCCCGTTTCTGAGAATGTGGATCGAGAATTCCCTGAGACTCACTTCGAAATAATGCTCGTCTGGATAACCGAAGGCTGGAACTCCGACTGTCCCAACTTGTTCCTTTCTTTTTCGTGTTGTTCCCTCTTTGATCTTGCTTACTGGATGATGTTTCTTTCAAAGAGGTGTGCCTCCAACCAAATCCTCCAGCTCTCTCATCTCTCTCTTCATCCTCCTCCTCTCTTCCCCAAAATCGTGTTTCAAACCCCTTCCAAAACTTTCCACCCTTTTTAGGTGTTTGAGTGCTCATTTCATCCTCCCATCCGGTGCCATAGTCTCTTCCCGAATAGCTACTCACTGTGGATGCTCGGATAAGTTCTCTGGAGGCATGTTTTCCCTGGTAGAGCCTCTCTCCATCCCCACTTCTCCTCCAGCCTCTTTCTTGAGGCCTCCATCCAGCCCCTGCGTTCTGCCTGAGAGAACCTCCACGAGGTCGAATGGGACCCTCCAGTGGGGAACTACATGGATGAAAGCGTGGAAGAGAGCACTGAGATGGGGAGTCCCGCCGGAATACTGACAACTGGGCAGGAGTGAAAGGTGAATTTGAAAGTAGCCGAGGAGGGGAGTGGACTCTGGTGTGAGAGGAGCCTGGAGAAGAGGCAGGGTCCGATTGATTATGTGGGAAAGGCAGGATGGGAGAAGAACGAGTAGGCGTGTGTCCAGAATTGTCCGAATGAGGGCTACCTGACTGTGATGTCAGTGCCGAATGGCAATCCGAGTGGGAAACTTGTAGGCGATGCTGTTGAGATATGTAATCCTGTCCTGTGCCTGCACCTGTCCAGGCATTTGATGGTGGTGTCAGATTAGGTCGTTCTAATCCAAACGGGTGTTGAAATGAAGACCGGGAAGAGTTACTCGGAGAAGCAGAACCTACACCTATTTGTCGTTCGTTCCTAAAACATTCGGCATCCAACTCCACCCCCTCCTCCATCAAACCTAGAACTACAGATCTTGGCAATCCAGATACACGAGAGATCTCACATACAACTGCAGAGTCCTCATTAAGTTTGGGAGGGCTGTCTGAAGCTTTGATTGGGGGACAACCCTCTGCCTCTTCTCTTGAGGCTCCACTCCAGTCTAGAGACTTGGAGAATCCCACTGGAGCAAAGGTCTTTCCAGTTATCTCCAGAGAACCACGATGGTTCACTGAGGAAGGGCAGGTGGAGATCCTTGGTCTCCTGCTCCAGTTTGGAGTGCTGGTGATGGTGGACGTTGAAGAGGAAGGGGAAGCAGTTGGAGTGACTATGTTGGCGGAGAGATGCCCACATGATCCTGAGACCTCTTCTTTCACATTTTTAGCATCAAAACTCAAAGTCTTGTTCAGGTTCGGATTTAGGTTCAAATTCAGATTCAAATGGAAGCTGATGTTGAAATCCTCCCCTGTCATGGAGGGCAAGTTTCCGAGGTTGATGGAATTGCGACTTGCATGTTTACCAATACTGCTGAGGCTGACTCTCGCTGAATTGCCCAGGATAGACTTACAAGGAGTCACACTACCTCCAGACAGGCTGGAAGAGGAAGCACTTTTTGGGTGGAGTCCCTCATAACCAGCACCTGCAATGTTTATTTGGTGTCCACGACTGGAAGTTTCAGCAACCACCCTGCAGTGATGCTGATGGACTAATCTGTTGATGTATTTCTCCAGCTGAGTAAAGGAAGAAGAGGCTGGAGGCTGGTTCTCCACAGGAGGTTGATCAAGCCCTGGCTCCTCAGGCTGCTCACTCTCTGGACTGGGCGAGAGGCGGGTGGGGGATGGTTCCTGGCAGGTTGTGAACAGGGGGCTCTGGAGGGCCACAGCATGGAGTGGACTAGGGTAAGGGTACACCTCTTTTGTCTTCCGAGAAACTAGGTCAGAGCAAAACTTGGGATCCAGATGAAGTTGTGGACTGGAGTTGGAAGAAGGTAAAAGAGAGCCTGGATGAATCCCTCCCAAACTGGAACAAAGGTCTGTCAGGAACATGAGGCTATTGAGCTCAAGATCCCCTGTTCATAAGGAATAAAAAAAAAAGTGATATTATTTACATTGTCCTTATTTAGTATACCAAAAATTATTATTTTAATTAGAAGACAGCATAAAAAAAAACAAAAAAAAAACACACCAAATGATTACAAAAAGAACATATGAAAAAATGTCCAGGTCACATTTCATTTTTTTTTTTAAATGTACAACAAATACTACCATCCTGTGTAAGTATTTTTTTAACAATTCTTGCTTATATAAATAGGCAAATCATTTGATTTTTTTAATAAAACATGACTGATGTGTTTTTTCTTTTTTTAAAAATAGATTCACCCACAAAGACCTTATAGCATAGATGTAAGATGGCATACCAGTAGAAAATGGCCTTCTTTCTTGTTTTTCCACTGTGCCCTCAGGACACTCTGTACTAAGAGATTCAACCTCCCTCCAATGAGTGGCACTATGATCCAGTGAGCGCGGCCTACAGCTGACTTTCACTGACCCTCCAGGAGCCGCCTCGCTGGATACAGAGTAACAAGAGTCTGACAGAGAACTCCCACTGACTGAGTAAAAACCTGTGGTCAAGAGAATGACAGATGAAGTTAAGATTGTTAGGAGGAAAAGTGCCACAGGGGTGACACATGATATAAATGATAGGATTGCCATAAAAAGCTAGGGTTAATGTTTGCCAAAGTAAAAAGAGACCTGCCAAAAACACAGAAACTATGTGTCATGTTGAAGTTGAGAGGTCAACACTGAATCATTTGTTTCAAATAGAGCCCCAAGCCATCCAAGCTATGAGTCATACGCTTGTGTGAAATGGATTACAATTTCATGCAGGGCTCATTCTTCAGGAAAGCTTAAAGGATAACTGCTTTTGATTTAGACATTTCACATAGTTTCACTGACTGATTAATCTCTACAAAGTTTATCCAAACAAGTTTCAATGTGTGCAAGTTTAATCTTATCACATAGAGCTAATGTGTGTATTCTTCTTGATGTTAAAGTGTTCTTTAATACCAGCTTATAAATCATTGCTCTTTTTTTGTCTGAGCATCTAGACAGAGATATATTGTCCATGAATTTAAGATTAAATTAAATCTAATTAGCTAAAGTTCCTATAATTTGTGTTTCGCTGAAATATTTTGACCTATGGTTTTAAGTACTGTATATCTAAGAACTGAACAGTATTTTTTGTGATCAGTACTTTTTTTCTTTGAAAATATGTTGATTCAGCAAGGACTTTTACATGGTCACAAAATTAAATTTGTATTTCAGATAAATGCTGTTTTTTTTTAATTGTTCTATTCATCAAATAATCCTGAAAATGGGCACCAAATCAGAATGATGATTTCTGAAGGATCATGTGACACTGACAACTGGAGTAATGATGCTAAAAATGCACTTTACCAATTACAGAAATAAATCACATTTTAAAATATATTAAAACAGAAAACAGTTATTTGAAAATGTAATATTTTACAATATTTACTGTATTTTTATCATATCAATGCAGCCTCTGTGGGCATAAGAGACTTTTTTAAAAATCTTACAGACACCAAACTTTTAAATGAAAGTGTTTTTTTTTTTATTATTATTATTATTATTAAGGTTTTGATGAGCACTGCTGAAAAACATACAACACCAAGAATAGCCAGCTATGACTAAATAATTATATAATGCTTCAAATGCCAAATACTAAAAAGGGAAACAATACTGTGAAACAATGATTAATCACACAATTCCCTCTCAGTGAATAAAAACAGCTTTAGAGAAGCACCTCAGCGTGAGATACTTTAGAGGCCGTAGTGCCTTTGTTAAAGGTCCAAGTATGCACACAAAAATATTCTGAAGTTCTCTTTATAAAACAACAAAGGTATATAAATGAGGAATTTGGAGTATCGGTACCTGAGCTGGGTCTAGAGTCGCAGTCAAGCGGTGTGGTGCCAGGGAAGTCTGGGGTTTGAGAAGACAGCAGATCAGACGGGATGTCCCAAGACAACGTGGACCAGCGTGAGCTTATCCCCTCTCCTGTAGTGCCGAGGCAAGACAGATCAGGGTTTGCAGGGGACAGGCACTGAAACAGATGGAGGAGTCACGTTACTACAAGATAAGGTGATAACACAAAGACCCTGTTTACACCTAGTTTTAACATATGAACATGATGCATGTATTTGTACTTTGTATTTGGAGCTAAACGCTAATCCATCATGACGAATCCCAGACAGCAGCAAAGGACCGCCTACTCACCTGCCAATCGACTACTCCAATTTAAAAAGAGGTTTAAACTTCTTTTTTTTTAAATGGTTTTAGCACAAAATAACCATCTGATTGAATACATACATAAACATGCGCACATCACCGAACATCAATGCCTGATATTAACATGAAGTGACAAAAACATATGTAGTCCTGAAATCAGAGATCCTATTCTCGAAATATGATCACAGCTGGTCACTGGAGATGCATTTGAGATGCATGTTAACCAGGTGTAAACAGAAATCGTCTCGGCTGACCAGATCACCCACACTGATGTTATTACCAGGATAGAAATCCTGTATCTGTGGTGTATACATTTACAAAACAGTACACCTGTAAAAGAGAAGCCACATCATTAGCTGGTAACTTTATGATGTCTAAGCCTGCTTTTCACATTAAAGAATGAGGGAATGCTTTGGTTAAAGTTTTTGCTCAGAAGTTTTAAATCACTTATATGCATGACGTGTTTACTGGGTTTAGCTGTTTGTGATCCCTAACCTTCCCCCATCGCAAGGAATCTCCCCTTGCAACACTTCTGAGGAATCCCATCAAACCAAGTGACTATTGTGCATATCCTGTTAAGTCTGATCAACCTTCTGTCAGACTTTTACACAGACAATGCAGGTGATGCATTGGCGAAATGAAAAAAGCCGGGGGAGGGCGGTTAATAAGCAGAGAGCGGAGAAAGACAGATGATGAAACAAAGGAGAGAAAGAGAAAAGAAGGGGGGATAATGGGTATTGAAAGACAGACTTTGACCAGGCTTATCTCTGCTCCAGCAGTTTACCCACAATTCCTGTCTCGGACTCTAAAAATACATATGGAAGGGAAAACATACAATGTTAAGAGTGAGCGAGACATTCGGGGAGGAAAAAAAATTGAAGGTGGAATACTCATGGAGAGGAGCATAAAGAGACTGATAGCAAAGGGGGAAAAAAAGAGTTTTGAAGAAAAGTAGAGAGCACGGGGGATGGGTTGCCTAGTGAGACGAACAGCATGAAGGAAGCATCTCTTATGTGAGACCCCCCCTCCCAACCACCACCACCACCACACCACCACCACTACTCCTGGATATAACTGCCTCCCCCACTTCACTTCAGAAAACTGTCAGGCCTCTCTTCTCTTCCTGCCCTCTCTCTCCCCTTCTCTTTCTCGCTCTCCTTCTCCTCTCCTCGCCCACACATCCGATTTAGCAGAAATAATTTAACTATCTCTTTGCTGATGGAATATGAACTACCATGTGCATTGACACTTCCACATGCAATGGACAAAAACACACTTCTCACTGTGGTACTTCAGTTCATAGATATGCATTGGATTGACTATCACAAAACATTGATAAACTAAACATATAATTACCCTTTAAAGTCCCTAATTTTTCACAAACTTATGCGCACATCTAGACAGAATCTATACTGCTATATCCCAGTATATAGTTGCAATTTATTTCATTTCACCAGGAAGGGGGCTTGGAAAAAGCATTTGCTCAATAGGGGAAACCTGATATGGGTCTCATGCAGGGTGCACTGGCCATTTTCCAGCTACCGATCAATTCATGAAGGAGTGCTCTGGCACATGGAAACTGCATTACATGAACCTAATGATGCAAATGGCCATAAAATAATGGAAATAATGAGGTGAATATCCAGTCTGGCCATCAGCTCCATTGACAGAGGAATTACTCATTCAATTCCCTCACTGACACAGGAAATGGTTTTTTAACGTCATATTATAATAACAAGGTGAGTCTTGTGGGAGGACGACAGAAGAGAGCTTTTCTGCTGCTGAATCTGAGCAATCAAACCTTTGACTGAAAAACTTATCATATTGTAATAGTCTAATAAATCAATGTCAGTTAAAGGAAAGACTATGCATAGTAGCTATGAAATCAGATGCTGCATTCAGCCATTGCGCAGCAGTCCATCCTAGTGAGGGGTTAACATATCAGTTGCTCTGCATGGCACACCCCCGTTCTCCATCTCTCTGTCCATTTCCCTCCATCCTCTCTCTCCCTCAGCGGGTAGCAGAGGAGAGGTGATATCTGTGACGCCGACAACAGAAACATTTCTACATGTGGTGTTTATGCAAATGGAAGCGTAGGTGGAGAGGCAAAAACATTGCCCTGATGATGACTAATACTTTTGTCTCATGATACATATTGCTGTTTCTCATGCGCACATTTTGCTGGACTGAATGACTACTTGTAAATGTTCTTTAAAAGCCTTTTGAAATTGTGAAAACAATTTTGTATGCCATGAAAGAAAATGCTCTTAATCACAACATTTTGATCTAGGAGATCCCGAATAATTATATAAATGCTCTATAATGAATGAGGGACATGATAAATAATTTATGAGGTATATTCCACTATTAAATGTATTTCAGATTAGTGGCTTGACTTGAGTTCACTTACACACTGTCCCACTGTCCATTATATAAAACACAATGGTGCTTCTATTGTCAACTCTCACATACACTTCCCTCCTTCTCCCATTACACAAGCACATATCTGAACAGCACCTGTTATGCGTCTTCCATACCTGGTCAAGAGTCCTGCCACATCATCATGACAAAATCAACATTTTGTTACCACAGTCTGTGTAAGATGGTATGTGTAGATTAATATGGCATTGATATGTCATTGGGTAAATTGTGCCACCCTCTTAATCTACAAAACAGTGCATTATTTGTCACATGATCATAGAATTTAGAAAGAGTCCTTCATATACAGTTGCCTACATTTGAGAGATGCCAGTGAAATTAATTTAATATCAAAGCAAATTTATAAAGATCTAAAAAATGTCATATTTGTTGGTGAACTGCCAATGTATAAATAATTTGGATAAATTTTAAAACAATTACTACAAATACAAAATGTTACAATTTCTTGTTGAATTAAAATAAAAAAAATTGGAAAATTAAACTTTTTTTTCTAGCTGGTTTCTGCAAAAATTAACCATTGGAATGATAGAAATAATTTAAATAAAAAGTTTGACAAATAAAAGCAATAAGAGAAATATATTAGTAATTTGCTTATATACATTTTTATGTAAATTGTTAACATATTGATTCAACTCACCCCTAACATGGGGCAACTACCTTTTTTCAGTGAAGTCATATTTCTATATTTTTATAGATGGTTTCTCACTTCAGTTGATAAATTAAAAATGACACAGCTGACCCTACTGTCCCCCACATGATTCCACTAAGAGGTATTTGGCATTTTTCAATGGCGCAATCAACATGCATTGTGTGCAGTGGCCTAAAATAGCTATGGAACCTTGACACGTTGAAGAAAAAGGTGTGTACAATTCTGAAATGTAAACACAGCAGCGTCCTGTATAGGTCATGCAACCTGAGCTCCACTGGATGCCAGTGTCACTAAAACGTTTTGCAGGTGCCACCAGCAGGGTTCCAACTCGACGACGAGATCAAAGTTAAAATTTCAAGGAACATTATGTTCCTGTGGTATTTTCCCACGTCCCCACTGACCTGTTGCCTGTGGGAGGTTGCGGCACCATCCTCGGCGGCGCTTTCCTGTCCTTCCCCCTGGTGAGCGGGTGCTCCATTCACGTCCAGTACCGCATCCACCATCTCCAGTTGTCGTCCTCTGAGAAGGTCCAGCTCCATTATGCCGGCTAGAGTGGCTTTCAGCCGCTCTCCGATACGAACCCGCTCGCTCCCTGACCATAGCGAATTCACACAACCGCGGCGTCCGGCCATTGTGCGCGCAAAATTGGTTTCGAGGCAGACACTGTGGTCGCCGGTGAACGGGAGGGCTCACTGCTCGCCTCTTGCCAATGTACCGACTGTCAATGCAGCATGAGCGCTGTGCGACATGAACAGCACCAGAGCCGACGCTTAAAATTCAGAGTCCGTAACCATGTATCTTTGCAGCTCACGAAAATGCAGTACGGAGGCAACTCAACTTTCGCTCGGAGGCACATGTAACAAAGGCATACTTTCAAGGTCTTAATTTACACCCCGAATAATACTTCCCCACCTAACCATTTTGAGACGCTACAACCATCACGTTAGCTATCATTCGGTTCATGATGATGATGATGATGAAGATGATGTAGACTGAATCATATGCGACGGTCTTGCACACAGCTCACTGCTGTAAAGAAAAGAGTATGAATAGGGCGGAGTTAGAACGTGAAAGCTCGCTGCTGATTGGTCGGGGAAGTTTTCGAACAGAATTGACTAGTTTTTTAAGAGGAGGAATGTGAAATCTTCTAGTTGGTACAATATGTTTCTGTAGTGTAGCTAGTTGGCGTCTGACTAATATTTACACGCAAAAAAATGTATTGTGTTTTATATTAAATTGAGGGACTGAAAATGAGTGTTTACAGATTTTGTATTCACCCCAAAGACTCGATTCTGTTTGAATCGTTTGAATTCAAAGATTCATTAGCGCGCTTCACAAGCGGAAAATGATTCAGTGCATGGAAAGATTCGTTCATTTAAAATATTTCACGTTCGCTCACGA
This sequence comes from Elopichthys bambusa, assembly GCA_037101425.1. NCBI lineage: Eukaryota > Metazoa > Chordata > Actinopteri > Cypriniformes > Xenocyprididae > Elopichthys > Elopichthys bambusa. The sequence goes on along the minus strand of CM074447.1, from coordinate 17,519,693 downwards.
GCCATTAGTTGAATTATGGGATCACTTTCAAATACGCAAATAAAGAAAAACAAGCGATGACCCAGATTGTGATTTATAACGAGTATGCTGTTACTTTAATGACGTATGTTAGCCTACTTTGTGTACATTTCCATGTGATAAAATATCCGCTTGGTCTGGTTGGTTTCAGATAGCAGGTTCCTGCGTCGGCTGCTATGCGACGAGAACATCTATTGTAGAAACAAACAACTAAAATAATGTTTCTAACCAACAGGTGGCAGTATCTGCCTGTCTAACTTGCGCCTCTACAAACAAAATTTCCATCTGTAATCATTTAATCACCTACCACTCTGACAAAAGTGTAGTAAGAGACTCTAAAATAGGCCATACAGGTTGTATATTCCATATCCACGTTGGATAGACCTATAGCCTATAGTTTAATTCTAATTACTAATGAAACCAAATCACAAATAAAAATTTCTGATGAAAATAAATAGACGGGATAATGTAAGACTTGCTTCAACATGATGTATAGAAAAATGTAACCATGTAAAATCTGTTTTGTGTTTATAAAACAGTTTTCATGTCAAATTCATCTGATTGTGAAAAAAAGTGTATTCTTATACAAGAAGTTTAAAAGAAATATTTATATTTTTCTTTCTTCTTTCATTACTCTATATTAAAACTACACTAACTTGAGTATTCATAAGCTAACTTCTTGCTGAAACCATGAACTGAATATGAAACGTTTTCCATCCTCTTTTCCTACAGATTTACGTTGTTTATAAAATCATTTTCATTTTCAACAATTTACATCACCAGCTATTTTGCCTATATTACACTGATGTGAGCACCTTTAAGTCAGATCCATCAAATTTCGATCAAAATTCAAACAGCCTACTTTTCACCTGTTTTCAACCCGACATGTCTTGTCAAGTTTCTAAGCAACACATTTGAGCCAGTGAGGGGTAAAAGTGTGTTTAAAGTGTTTAACCCCACAATATGTCACATTCTATTGTTATTTTGATTGTGTTGTTTAATGTCAGGCACATAATAATGTACACTGTTTACTTTGTATCTCCCTGACCTCATTGAGAATGGGGGCATGGTGAGGATGGGCCTTAGGGTAAGCGAAAAAAAAAAAGTGGCTTTTGTTCCAAACTCTGAGGCGCTTGGACTCTGTTCAACTATAGCTGTGCAGCCGGTAACATCATACTAACCTCATTGTGTTTGGGCATCAGTCATCTGACAAAAAACACAAGGGATAGTTCACCTAAAATGAAAATTCTGTCAACACTTACTCTCATGCCATTCCAGAACTTTCTTCTTTGGAACATAGCCTATTTATATACCACAGCAGTTATGCAGCATATGTATATATACACGGCCTGACATTACGTTTTTTGCTCACCAGCCGTGGCTGGTGGTTTTTCAAAGTTACTAGCCACTCAGCATTTTCACTGGCCACAATTTTGGCATCAATACAATGGTGAAAAACTGCCATATACATAACGGACCCAATATACTGTTATATATGCGTTTTATCGGCATTTTTGCATTTTGGGTGTATTTGATTGTTTAAACGCCATTAGCAGTGAAAAAGAACTCAGTTTAGTTCTGAATTTAGTGCTTAGTACCAGCTTTATGTGCCTGCACTTTGGGTGTGAGCACAAAATCTGCGGGAATGAGTAAAATTATGCACAATACGTGCAATACCACACCGAAATTCAAGCCCTGTAAAGCCCGGGATACACTGCACGTTTTTAGCAATCCTATAAGATCATTACAAATCACACTGTGCGACATGGATCTATTAAACTTGAGAATGACATGCATGTAGACTGTACGATGATGACACCTATTGACTCGTAGGTGCAAGTTTCTATAGAAGAATAAAACGTCATCAGCATGCGCTAGTGGTAAACAAAAAGACCATGTTGAATCACACCTTAGCAGTTGTAGTTTTTATGTGTGCTGAAAACAAAGGAAGCGGCAAAAGAAGAAGGAAAAAAGAGCTTGAGGTAAGCAGTTTTAAGTTTTAGCGCCATGTCTCGTTGATTTCATGTCGCATTTTTATTGGCTGGTCAGTAGACGTGGGTCGTAGCAGCAAACACACTATGCGATGATCATGATGAATTTCTGACACTGTCAGAAAATTATCGTAGGTCGCAAGACTGGGAAAACGGCCGTCTTTGAACCTCTCTCACTGTACGACATAGGACCACCGATTAAGAGCCACGATCACAGAAATCGCCACAACTGTTTCACGATGGCAATCTTTCATCTGGGACAGCCGAAAATCATGCAGTGTATCCCAGGCTTAACACCAACAATATTCATCCAAAGCAAATAAAACGAGTGAGTGAGGGGAGGCGGGTTTGAGTATCAAATTGCTTGTCAGAGAGCGTTTCAGATATTTTAGCATCGATATGTATCAAAAAACCAATATTTTTGACAACACTACATTGCACTTAGTTTATTATTTCAGATGTGTGTTTTTTTAAAGACTACATTTGAAAAATGTATATAGCTTATATAAAATTAAACCCACCAAAGTGGCTAGTAGGAGTGACGTTACACGCCACTGCTGAAATCCAGCCGCATTTGGCGGGTTGGCGGTGTTAATGTCAAGCCCTGCATGTAAGTATCTTCTGTTGCTTCCGAACAGCAGTACTAAATGAAAAAATAAGATATTTAAACAAAATAAGAAAAAATTGGACATCTTTATCCTATTCAAAAGTTTTCACCCCTCGGGCTGCCTCTGCTGGTGATTATGGGCACTCTAGCTGGTGGATGTAACAAATAGGCTTCAATTTTGTCAACTTGAATCCCAATATTCGTCTTGTTCTGCAGGAGAAAGCAGTTTTGGAGTGACATGAGGGTGAGTAAATGAATTTTAATTTTTTTGGTCAACTATCCCTTTACGTCACACGTGTATTTTAAAGGTTATAAATGTATAGCCTATACAATTTATGAATTGCAATATTTGGTGGCCACAATGGTTTGATAGCTTTTGTGTATGTGAGTGTGTTACCTTTTACTTTTGATGTTTGTACATAACATTTCACGAATAGTTTTGTATTTAATGCTTACATTTAAAAGTAAAAACCTTTTTGACTAAAATTTCATACCCTTTTTAATAAAAAAAAAAAAAAAAATGGCCTATATTCAAAACGCGTCATAAATGGTCTACTGGAATTTGTCCCGTTAGTTGAGTTGAGTAAACCCTCAACTAGTCGTATGTCACGTCTGTTGTTCACTGTGGTGTTACACAAACTATTACACAAGCTGAAGCCGTGATTCCTAATTAAGCTGTTATGGCACTCACATTAGAAAAAAGCGGAGCTGAACTTCAAATAGCCTAACCGGCGTCTGTGAATGTTCTCATTTACGGCGACCAGTTCATTATTGATCCAGCGCGAGGACGGGAGAGGCTGTGAAGAGGTTTTGAAGAGCTTATGTAACTACTAATATATCCTAATATGATCGCAAGGTCTTTAATTACGTGCAAGCACTTCTCATCTTTTCACACTTCAGACTGTCCTCCCCCCTACAAACACACACAGACACACCCGTATAAAGGCCAAGCCCCGCGAGCTGAAAAGCAGGCATTTAAGAAAACCTTCATCCGTGGACACTTCGTCAGCCCGGGCACAGCCTCCTCCTACCACACCATCGTAAACGTCTCCATCCTCAAGTCAGAATGCCTCCCTACGAGAAATCCATGGAAATTATGCCTTTCAAGCAAAGGAAGTGCCTGGGTAGGTCATGGCTTCACAACAACATTCAACTTTTGGCATTTTACTAACTCTGCCCCGCTTGCTTTGCATTGTTGGAAATCTTTTATTTTGAAATAAATATCTGTTTTTAAAATAAAGGATCATTTTATGTTTTTAAAATACTATTGTCTACTTTTATGCCAGTCTTTTTAGCTAAAGACATTTTTCCACAATGCAGACAATTGTGCCTCTATGCCTCTTACTCATGTAGGCCTACTTACTTTCTTATTAGTTATTACTTTTATATTTAGGCTACTTTCCAATTATCAGAAAAACAAATAAAAAAAATGTTCTTCCTATGCAGCAACAAGAAAAGATGAAGTCTGCAATATTCGATCTAAGTTCCCCAACAAATTACCGGTGAGATGCCTTTTTGAATATGAAATGATTAAACAAAAATGGAACAGCAGCTATTTTTAAACTTATAAATTATGTTTTGTATTTTAGGTAATTGTGGAGCGATACCTTCGGGAGAAAAATCTTCCCCTACTGGACAAAACCAAATTTCTTGTCCCATATGAGCTGACATTAGGGCAGTTCCTCAGTCTGCTCAGGTGTGTAGACTCTCTTTCTTAATTATAAAAGTAGATGCAGTTTTTGTCTTGTCGTGTCAGTTTATGCAGCAGAGAATGAGTCAATTTTCTTAAGTCAGTGTTGAATATGTGTTGTGTGAACAGTGAATCAGACATGTTTTGCCCTGCCACATTGCTTAGGTCATTGTATGCATGTCTGTATAAGGCACGCCTGAAGTTTCAGGCACTTAGCAATTACTTTAAATAATGCCAATTTTATGTCTCGCTCTTTCTTTTTCTCTTACAGAAGTAAGATAGCGCTAGAGGCATCTCAAGCTCTGTACCTACTGATCTCAGGAAGGAACATGTCCTGTTTGTCAACCAGCATGGGAGAAGTTTATTCACAGTTCAGAGACCCTGATGGCTTCCTCTACATAACCTATGCATCCCAGGACATGTTTGGGTGAAAAGATCCTCCAAAATGACCATGTGACACACAGATCACCTCACATAACTCCAGACTGATGCCTTTCTGAGATCATAACTCACTATTGCTGCTAAATGAAGACTCTCACTGTGCTTTAAAAACCACACAGTCCACCAATCACACCTGGCCGAGAGGACTCTTCTGACCTCATTTCTTAGTAGTTTAGATTTCTTTGAGGCTAATGTTGAAGTAAGCTTTGAAAGAGATTACAACTGAGCCGTGTAATATGAAGAACTGTAGAGTGATGGCACTTGCACTACTCCTCAAGCTGCTCAGTCACGAGGCTCTGAATTATGACAAGACACAAAAAAGGACGTCCTTTCCCTCAAAGGACCTGGGATGTCCTGGCACAATGAGACAGGGTTTGTTCGATGCTGGTTTTCTCTCTGCGCTCTTTCTGTGACTGCGCATCTGTGTTCCTAAAACAAACACAGAGGAGACGGACAAACAAACAACTATTTGAGCACCTACTCTGGAATGAAAATGAGTGTAAACAACACAGTCATTATGTACTCAGCTTCAACTGCAATTTATCCTCAATAAATCAGTTTAGTTCTTTTAACTGAATGTGTGATTTTATTTGATTCAATGTATCAGTACTCTGTTCAACAGGGCACTAAGGTTAAAATATATATTAACATACACCATCAAAAAAGTGGTAGGGACCTATTTTGCTTATTTTTCATTTGGTTATTTCTAAGTACAGCTTAAAATATACAATGTGGTGACTTGAGTGATCATTTAACCTTCTATAGTACTGTGTTGCCACCAGGTAACATAGCCAATTTTATATATATATATATATATATATATATATATATATACACACACACACACACACAGAGACACTACCGTTCAAAATTTTGGGATCTGTAAGATTTTTCTGCTCACCAAGGCTGCATTTATTTAATTAAAAATACAGTAAAAACAGTAATCTTGTGAAATATTAAATTTAAAATAACTGTTTTCTATTTGAATATATTTTACAAAGTAATTTATTCCTGTGATGCAAAGCTGAATTTTCAGCATCATTACTCCAGTCTTTAGTGTCACATGATCCTTATGCATTTCTTAATCATTCTAATATGCTGATTTGATGCTCAAGAAACATTTCTTATTATTATCAATGTTTAAAACAGTTGTGTACTTTCAAGGGATTCCTTGATGAATAGAAAGTTTAAAAAAGAACAGCATTTATCTGAAATGCAAAGCTTTTTTAACATTATACACTACCGTTCAAAAGTTTGGGGTCAGTAAGAATTTTTATTTTTATTTTTTTTTAAATAAATTAAAGAAATTAATACTTTTATTCAGCAAGGATGCATTAAATCGAAGTGACAGTAAAGACATTTATAATGTTACAAAAGATTATATTTCAAATAAACGCTGTTCTTTTGAACTTTCTATTCATCAAAGAATCCTGAACAAAAATATATTGTATACAATAAATGTTTCTTGACCAGCAAATTAGCATATTAGAATGATTTCTGAAGGATGTTGTGACAATAAAGACTGGAGTAATGATGCTGAAAATTCAACTTTGCATCACAGGAATAAATTACATTTTAAAATATTTTAAAATAGAAAACAGTTATTTTAAATTGTAATAATATTTTACAATATTACTGTTTTTACTGTATTTTTAATTACATAAATGCAGCCTTGGTGAACAGACGAAACTTCTTTTAAAAGCATAAAAAATCTTACCGATCCCAAACTTTTGAATGGTAGTATATATATATATATATATATATATATATATAGAAAGTGAGACACCCATTTAATTGGTCAGTGCTATCTCAGGGGAGGAGTACTCAAATACTAACTAATGAAAATGCATGGGTCCATTTTGTGTCGAATTTTTCACTAATTTTCGGCCAGATAATTGCCAAAAAATCTGTCAGCTTAAAGAAGTATTTTCAAAAACATTAAATTATACATCATCAAATGTATCATAGGACATTACAAAAAAACTGCATGTTGCCTTGAGGCTGCAATGGAACGCATAAGGCCATACCAGGTATACTAGGCTGGAATACAAGTATATTTTTTATAAGGAAAAGAGTTAGAATTATCTGATTGTATTTGCATTTTTGCATGATTTTGTAATGCATTTATATGAATAGCAATTCACATTCTAGGCCTATATCTGCACATATATTAATGATTTAATGGTGGAGATAAATAAAAAGAACAGTCGGAAAAGCATTCAAAACCCCATGTAGTACCACGACTATCACTGCTGGTTCGCTTTGATCTGTTCCTTGGCTTGTTTGGGTTGAAAGAAAGGCGATGCAAATACCCAGATTGTTCAGGCATTGTAAAAGTCCAGTGCTCAAAATGTGCTACCTACCTGTGTTTTTCTGTTGAGAGGAATTGCTTTCTCAACTTTCACAAGCAGTGTGGTGCCATTAGTGAGGAAGGACATTTTGTGTGTATGTGCATGCTTGTAAGGATGCACATTAGGTGCATATTAGGATAAAGTTATGGTCATTTTTAATGTTTTACCTTGAAACAACACTGATTGTAAAGTTTTGATATGATAACTTGATGATATGATGGTTTGGTAATACTTGTGTTCCACAATGGTAAAATGTTGCCTGAGAGCAACAGCTGGATATGAAATGTGTAATAATGTTTGTTCGTCAAGTGTTTGGTTAAAGAAATTGATGTTTTCAATAAATATAGGCCTATTTCTTTTTTCTACATGAAAATGTGAAATGTTTCTATTTGTCCTTTGTTGCAACAAACTTTTAATAAATAATGAACATTTTTTTGTTATAGTGTCCAATTTTAAGCAGGAAAAACATCACAAAACTATTTTTCTCATTGATATATTGCGTACCAACCATAAATACTCAAACATGCACACAGCAGTGAAGCAATTCTCTGCTAGACATGAGTCAGTGTTTTTTAGTCTCACTCACACCTCTTCTAAAGATGCATCACCCTCTTACACATGGCTGTTATTAACCAGTATCTCTAATAGAAGGGTTTCAGTTACTGTGTCAGTAAGCAGTCACATGGGGAGGTGCTAAACGGGTCTGATCTAACAGATTATATGGCTATATACAATTTAAAAGGCTTGTACAATTTAAATTACTTGTTGGTTTCCCTAAAAATGCAACAATGCCCTCACACTTTATCCTTATCTAGCAAAGCGGTTTAATTTAAGATTAAGTGCAGCAAATAAAGAGTGAGTTGAGAGTGGTCATTTTAAATGTTTCACATCTGCATTCTTAAGGTCACTTAGAACATTACTGGGAACTTTAGCATGTTCCTGTAAAGTGTGTTGTGAAAGCGGAATGCATTAACCGAGAAATGACAATGAGAAAGTTCAAACGGTGGTAAATTGGGGTCACTATTGGACGGAATACATACGGATACGATGTTAAGGTGATAATGAAGTGTGCATATCACTGCCAAAACAAAGTAGTTATATACAAAGTTACACTATTGTTCAAAAGTTTGGGGTCAGTAAGATTATGTTTTTGAAAGACACTTATGATCACTAATGCTGCACTTATTTGATCAAAAATACAGCAAAAACAGGATAATTAATAAAAAGACGTTTTTATTTTTTCCTGTGATGCAGGTACAGTTGTGCTGCTTCATATTTTTGTGGAAATCGTAATTTATTCTTTTTATCATGATTTTTTGAATAATATAACATCTTTACTGTCACTTTTGATCAATTTAATGCATCTTATTGAATAAAAGCATTCATTTCTTTGAAAAAAAAAAAAAAAAAAGTCTTACTGGCCCTAAACATTTGAGCGGTATATCAAAGATAAGCTTGATTCAAAGTAACATGCATTTGTTGCTTTATATATATCTTTATACATATATTTTTTTTCATATAAAAAAGTGGATTTGAATACGATCCAGTTGATAGTGAGGGATCAATAAAAAAAAAATAAAAAAAATGAATGCTACGAATGTGTTGCAAGACGGTTCATGTCACACTAAACTAAGAAAGTAGTAGTCAGCTGCATGAGAAGGGGAAAAAAAGAAGAAAAAAAAAAGTGATCAGCTCCCAACAGCTGCCAAAGAAAACACAAGATGCTGTACAGTGAAGCAACTCAATATGTCTCAACATAAGCATAAGCATAGAGAAATAGGACGCTGTCACTGCATTACTACTATTCCAAAAAGACCTTAGTTTTTCCAAAGCTATTTCAAAAGCTTTATCAACGCAAGTACATCGTTCTCTGTCAGCACTCATGAAAACAGAAGACAGATATATGTACACATCTTTCACAAATGTCAATGGTGGCGTTTGTTTTAAAAGATTTCACTACATATTGCAATTTGTAAATTGTCTCTAAATGCAGAAACTCAAGCAGTCTTTGAAGCACAGCGTACAAATAAACTCTTTTATTGATCATTGTAATTGCTGCATTCAAATGAAGGTGAGGATTTCAGATCACAAAATCCCAATAGAAATTAAAGATACACCCTCAAAATTACAGAATACGTATACTGATATAGTTTAGAGATATTAAATCAGAAAACATTCAGTATTCAATTTTCAAAATTGAAAATACAAAATACAGATATAATAGCTTTAAAAGGAAAAGAATAAGTTAAGGATGTTTTGCAAAAAAAAACAAAAAACAAAAAAACAGCAATTATGTTTGGATATATATCATATATGGAATATGTTTCACATTTTTGTTCTTTTTAAAGAGCCCCCTAACATCCTCAATTTTAGCCTGCTGCTTTACAAGCTCAATTCAATGCACATTAAAAAAGTACCATAGTACCAAGTACCAATTTGCAATCAATTTAAATTCTTTGTGTGCTCATAGTGGTTTCTCCATTTCCAAGCCATATTAAAAATTAAGAGGAAGAAAGAAAAGTCTCTCACTGGCACACAAGTTCTTGGTTTGTCTTCTCAGTTCTATCATTCTTAGCCAAGCATTTTTGATTTATAACCCTTACTACAAATCTATGTTTAAGACAGCAATCCAGTTCCTGATGACAAGTTAGTAAATGAATGGTCAGAAAAGCTAGAAGACATGGCTTCGGCAATTTGGAATGTAGCAGAGAGCCACTGAGTTCCAATCAACTCAAGCGTGCTCAACTTAATTCTGCTCTGCCCGTTTGGAAGGTGGCACAAGGTGAGCGGGCAGTTTAGCTGGAAGCTCGTGCCCCTCTAGCTTTACCTTGATCAAGTGATTCGCCAGCGCAAACTCTTCATCGTCCAGGTAGCCATCTTTGTCAACATCTGCCAGAGTCCAAATCTTTCCAAGCACTGTGTTTGGCAGCTTGGACTTCACCATCTCCTTCTTAGCCGTGGCACCAGATACCTTCCCATTAATTGGCGAGAGGGTGTAGAATATTTCGTCATAGGATGGCTTATCACGGGCCACGATCCACTCTAGCTCATCAATGCCTTCACCTGCACCTTCTCCATATCCATGACCAAACGGGCCGTTCATGGTTCCCTCAAACGCACCACCCTTCACTGACTGGCTGGGCATGGCGGCCTCCTCCTTACGGACCAGCGTCATGAGCTTAGCAATGTCATTACCTAGCATGTCTTCTACCTGCTCCATCAATTTTGGCTTCATGGCAGCAAATTTGGTGAAGTCCTGAGAAGCTAGCAACTCCTGTAAAGAAAGATTGTGTTATGTTTTTATTTTGAAAGAAAAGCTCTTTATAAAAATTTAATTTATTGGATAAAAATGTATAGCTTCATACCTGCATTTTCTTTAGGTTAGGAAAGTCTCCTGGTGAAATGTTGTGCTCTTTCTGAATCTTTTCATAGATTGTGCTCAGGTTGGTAATAAGCTCTTTCTTTTTTGAGTCTTTGCCAAATACACTTGGCATCTCTTTCTTCAGAGCACTGATAATGTAAGCATGTACCTAGAAGAAAAGTATTCAGTGGACTCAAATTAAATACAAGTAGCATATGTGCAAAACTACACTTCTCACAAGCATTATGTTACCTCATAAAATGAAAATAAAAGGTGAAACTTTATCTGTGAGACCAAAATCCTGTGCACACTCAGTGGGGATTAAAGTCTCACAACGAGTGTAAATGGCAGGCGAGCAAACCCACCATATTTTTATAGATACTACTGTATCTATAAAATATTTTGTAACGGAATATTGTTTTAAGAGTTTTTTAGGCTAGAATATAGTTGTTTAGATCACTTTCCTCAGCAGACATTCAAAATGATTTTGTGATTATGAATATAAGATTGACCTGAAGAATATCAGCTAGATGCAGGTAATACACTCACTCAGGCGATCTCTCTCTCATAATACTCTACATACTACAGTGAGTTTCAATGAAGCGACTCAACGCTCCTTTGTTGCTAGTTATAAAGTGACATTTTAGAATTAGTAATGGAGGCTTGGTCAAACTGTTAAACTGTCAACTTGAGATTTGAATCCGTGGCCGAAGGAAGTAGTTCCTCAGAAAAGAAGTTTTTTTTAAGGCAATCCGTTGTTTCTTATTTATTTTTTTTCACACTCGTGCTGCCGAACTGTCGTAGCCGTGCAATATAGCTGTATATTATTACCTACGGCCGAATTACAGTTGTGCTGATATACAGCTATATTGAATGGCTACTCGTGTGATATTGCTCATTATATATATATATATATATATATATATATATACACACACACTATCATTCAAAAAATGTTAATAGTGTGAAATATTAATACAATATTTAATATAATAATAACATTTAATTTAAAAAAATAACTTCTCTATTTTAATATATTTTAAAATATTATTTATTGCTGTGATGGCAAAGTTTTTATATGATCCTTCAGAAATCATTCTAATAATTTGCTGATCAAGAAACAGTTTTTATTATTATCATTGTTGAAAACAGTTTTGCTGAACTATGGGTTCTGTGGAGTCTTTTAAAAAACATCTAAAAACATCTTTTTGGACAAGCTTTTAATTAACAATATGGTTTGCTTATTAAATTTGTATTGATGGTATTTGTAGAGTATATTAATGCATATTTATTTTATTTTTATTTTATTTGTTTGATGTTATTTTTATAGTAAAGTACTTTGTGACCCCTCCTTTTCTGTGAAAAGTGCTATATAAATAAACTTTACTTACTAATATTTCACAAAAACCCTGTTCAAAAATAACAGCATTTATTTAAAAATATAAATATTTTATAACAATGTAAAAGTCTTTACTGTCACTTTTGTTCAATTTAATGCATCCTTGCTGAATAGAAGTAATAAATTCTAAAAAAAAAAAAAAAATATATATATATATATATATGTCTTGCTGAATCACAAACTTTTGAACAGTAGTGTACATGTGTAAAAATGTTTCACCTTAGCGAGACGTGCTCTTTTGATCAGATCATTGAGCTTCCGTAGGGCTGCATTTCTGGGAAGACCTTGAATATCACTGAAGAGATCCTGCTCCTCTGCTTCAAACAGCTTCCGGTTATCTGCAATCAGAAGTGGCTGAGCCCAAAATGAGCCGATATACACTCGGACCACCTCAGGGGTGTTTATGATCTTTCCCAGTGACCACATGAGGGCACCATACACCCTCATCAGCTGCTGGGTGCTGATCTGGTCAGCTTTGTTCAGAACCACACGCATCTTGTCCTCATGGTTTTTCAGGGCCTTGATCACCTCTGAGAACTCATCAGAGATGTCCAGCTTGTGGGCATCAAAGAGCAGGATGATTCTGTCCACTCGTTCAGCGAACCACTCAAGAACTGCTGCAAAGTCATAGCCTGAAATTGAGAGAAGATACAAAGATGTGCATTAGATTGGGTCCTGAATCAAAGCTCTGGAATAAGAAAGTCAGCAGGGCTGCATCCAACATGCTTTATTTTAGAAAAGGAGGTCAGGGATAATGGATTTGATTAGCGACAGCGTCATCTGATCTCAGTGAATTCAGAGAATTGTAAACAGCAACTATAAAGCAATGTATTCAGAAGGAGATCTGCTGCCTGCGAAATCCCCAGTTGTCTCTGTACATGAATAGAAAGTCACCTATTGTCATCAAGCATCTATTTTTTTCCCTGTAGTGAACCAGTGGCAGTCCTGGCTCAGTCATAAACATTCATAACATTCTTTACATTTTCAAGTAAAGAATGGGTGATTTCTGCCACAGCAATTTAGACAATAATAATATTCATAATGATCAAAATGATCACAATCAAAAAAAAAAAGAGACTGAAAACTGAGCTGCAGTGGTCAGTGAGAGGTGCTTCTGGGAAAACTGCTAACATTTTCTAAGCAAAATCTCACATGACCCTGTACCACACAGGAACTTTTAGTTCCACATTTTATAAACTCCTATTTCAAGTCATTCAGTGTAAACACCTTCCCACATGGATGAACTCCAGTTGCAACAGTAAAACGCAAACAGCAGGATGACACAATAATAGCAACCCACGGCAGCACTACAGCACAAAGACCGGTTTAGCTGCAGTCAGACAGAAACGCTTAAACAGCCTTTCATGCTTAATCCCACACAGCTACAACTGCGGCACAGTCTGTTGTGTCTCTGCTGGGACTAGTGGTGTGGAAGCTCAGGGTCTGTAGCATGACTGCTGCGTGTCTATGGTATGCAGGGGCACCTTGATCTCTGTATCTGGTTACTGTCTCCGCTGGCCCCAGAAAGGACAAAAGGGTCACATGACTCTTGAGACATATCCTGTAACAATGCCACATTTCTGTTTCTTAACAGCTGTCTCTTTGTGATGTTGCTATCTGTATCTACAGTCGTACTCTGCAGTGAGCTGACACATTGTCCAACTCAGCATTTCCGTCCGATTCTTTCTGTTCACAGCTGAATGAGAATGGAGTTTAAGTGTACTATTAGATAGTGATTGTGTGGAATATTAGACAACTAAAAACACACATAAGCTACCGGTCATATGATAATAAAAAAAAAACACTTCTCGACCCACAAAACCTTTTTTAATGGTATAAAAATAGGAAACTGGAAACAGTGTGGTCAGGATTATTCTGGCACAATAGTTTTTTTTTAAATTCTGTCATTTATTACTCACCGTCATGTCGTTCTACACCCGTAAGACCTTCTTTCATCTTCAGAACACAAATTAAGATATTTTTGATGAAATCCAAGAGGTATGACTCATCCATAGACAGCAAATTAACCACCATTTTTTAAAGGTCCAGAAAGGTACTAAAGACATTGATAAAAAAGTTGACGTGACTGCAGTGGTTCAACGAGAATACTTTTTGTGAGCAAAAACAATGTCTTTAGTACCTTTCTGGACCTTGAAAGTGGTGGTTAAATTGCTGTCTATGGACGATTTATATACCTCTCAGAATTTCATCAAAAATATCTTAATTTGTGTTCTGAAGATGAACGAAGGTCTTACAGGAACGACATGAGGCTGAGTAATAAACGACAATTTTCATTTTTGGGTGAAATAACCCTTTAAGTCCTATAATTAGGTAAAATGACAATAAAGACAGTGCTGCAAAATATGTTTATAATAAAAGAATATGAGGGTGTATGAAACAAAATAAAAAAAAATGATTCATTATCATTATTAAATGACTATAATATTATATTAGATATTTTAATTAATTTAACATTTTAAAATAATAATAAAAAAAAATGTCATTTTTTTATTGTTATTATTATTATTATTATTAAATGAACGTGTAAAAAATAAAATGAGCCAGAAAGCACCCAAGGCTGCTGACCTCTGCTGATTCTTTGTTTCTCCCCCGACAGGATGCCTGGAGTATCGATGATACTGATGCTCTCCAAGACGGGGTTGTTTAACTGAGCACACATAAACCTGCAGAGAGAGCAAGTGAGAGAGAGTCATACAAGGAAAGTAAGTGTACAGGAGACTGTAACAGGTTTGGTGAGATTTTAATGAAGCCAAAATATAACAAAGTTGTCTGAAACAGATTTTATTTTACATGGGGAGAGAATTTCAATTTTAAAAACCACACAAACTTTTAACTTCCTTCTGTAACTATATAAATGCTTCAGGAGGCATTAGATGGGGACTGACGTTGAAATCTTGAAATTGTAATAACACAAAATGAACTTTGGCTATACAAAGACACGGATTGTTTACAGTGATTTACAGTCTTTCTCCTTGTCAGCCTACAGCACTGCCCAAGCCCAAATGCTTACTAATACGCATATCTCTGTCACAAGGCTGAAGCTTACAGCTAGAACTTTCTCAATGAAGCATAGAAACCACTAGAGTAAAGCGGTTACCCACAGACATCAAGAAAAAGACACCAATAGGATTAGGACATAGGCTCCCTTAAAAAAAAAAAAAAAAAAAAAAAAAAAAAAAAAAACACTGTTCATGCAAAATAATCCGCAAGCCATTGCTCTCCAATAGTTTTGTCAGTTTTGCTTGTTTAAGGGCAACAAAACAGGACTTTAAAGAAAACTGCCAAAAAATATTTTACTTAGTTTGGCAGTGCTCTTTTGTGTCATCTAATAACAAACTTTAAGAAATTACAAATTTAGGAAAAAACAGAACACGCAATACTAAAACAATTTACCCTCATAAAGTATTATTAAACTGGGCTGATAAATAATAAAGTATTTCTTTCAGAAAGAAAGGACAGGCAATCTTGTGACAGAATGTGTTGAATATTCTACATATTAAACCTTTGCTGAGAATTCCCTTGTTTTGTAAAACATGAATTAGTAACATTAAAATATGCACAGGAGTTTCCCATTGTGAAATATTCATACATCTGAAACATGGACCAATTTACACTTCTTATATTTTCATAATGACCACAAATATTCATGTGACTAACACTAAAGTGGGGAAAAAAGAGGAAATATCTTCAGAATGAAACACCATTATTATTATATTGTGGGTTTTTATGGTTCTCTGTTTGGGACCAAATATTTAGTTCTCAGCCTTGAACCTTTCTACACTAGCATATGGCAGGGCATTGGTAATCCCAGCCAGTTTCAATCCGCTTGTGTAAACTCAACACCTGGCAACTCCAAGAAATCTGTTACAGCCATTGTACAGTCAATGTGGAAGTTGTTCTGACTGGCATCAAACAACATCAAACTGCGTACTGCGTGTGGGCTAAATTCCCTGGTTAGGTGTTGCCTTATGTACTGTGACTATGTGATAATAGGTAGTTTAAAAAAGTTTGTTTGGAAAAGGAGACGAATAGATTAACAGCTCAAGAAAAATTCAAGTTCAAGAACATCTGTTTGACACCTGACATCATATGAATCAATCAAACACACATGGAAACGATGACACATAACTCCAAAGAAAGTGAAAAATGACTGAATAACTATGAGGTCATAATTAAAAACAAATGAATACAGTAATGCTTCTTTTGTCCATCTATTAAGTTACTCAAAAATACATTAAAATGCAATTAATATAAAAAGGACTATGATGAACATATATATATATATACACACACACACTTTTTTTTTTTCTTTTTAAGCAGTGAAGCAATTATGTTTTAAAATATTATTATTTAAAACGAAAGACTATTTACCACAGTTGTGTTTACCAAAGTCAGTGTGGCATAACCACCGCGCAGAAAGCAAATACGTTGCCACGTGACAGGAAAACCATAAAATAAACAGAGAGGACCTCTGTGTCAAAGATTTATTAAAAATATAGATTTAAATATATATTAAATAATATAGTTAAACATTTGTATATATATATATATATATATATATATTTTTTTTTTTTTTTTTTTTGTGACTCAAATTATATTTGTAAATAAAATATATAGGCTACCTTTTTACTTTATGGTTACACTAAATAAGTACACCAGTACTTTTTACTTAATTCTTACATTTTTATCGATATTTTTAGAGTAAACATTTGTAGAAAATGCTTTGTTTTTGTTTTATTCATTCAACGTGAATACAAAAATTACAAGAACTTGACACGTGTTTTGTCTCAATTTGTCATTGGTCTTTGTGTCAAACATTTTTCAGAGGTCAAAATAACGGAGATGCTCAAGTTTGCAACTGCAGTATTTGTAAGAGTCAATGGAGTGGCACGTACTTCAGCGTATTTCCTGATTCATAAACATAAGGCAATTACCTTGGTTTAACCTTCTACCACACCTGTCATTCCATATATAGTGACACGTGAGGTATTTATCAATGGGCCCTTTTATGATATATAATAAATGATATATTACCTATTGAGGAAAGCGTTACCAAAGGCGTTGAGCTTTCGGAAAGGCTTTTTCGGATCGACAACCAGCGCATTACCAGGTATCACACCTTCCTGTTCACCGTGCATAACCGCTATGAAGGAATCAGTCGTCGGCTCCGGGCCTATTCTCATCCCGGGGAAATCCTGCTCCATTAAATGCCTAATGAAGGTGGTCTTCCCGGTCGAGTACTGTCCCACCAGCAGCACCATGGGCTTGTTGTCAAAGTCAGCATCTTCTAAAGCCGGTGAATGGAAGTCGTGAAAATGATAGGTGTCCTCCAAAGGAAAGAGTTTGGTGCGGTAGAGGCGCTTCAGTCCCTCAGATACGTTTTGGAAAAGTTCTGGGTCTTTCTTCCCTTCTCTTTTAGACCAGCTGAACATGACTGTCGTTATACGACGATTCTAATTGAAAAGGAAGGCACGAATCTGCGTTCAAAATCAGGCGATGTCCTGTAGAAAGTTTGACTGTCCCACCCCTACAGTCAGTCAGCTCTGCGTTTCGGCTTGATGCAGCACTTCCCCCTGGCAAACCCCTGAACTGTAATGCAACGCGTATATCTGAGGCTGTTGCAACACTCTTCTATGACTGTACGGCGTTTAAAGTTGCATTAGTTTCATTCTAATCGGATCTCTTTGCTTCTTTCTACTGGTAGTCTATCTAAACCGTGTCTTACTGTAGTTCGCATGCGGAACTTATTATATAGGCTACTTCATAATAAAAGCCTTGATTTTGTTAAAACAAACAATGGAATTTATTCGTGTTGAATTACCTAAACAAAGCATTAATACGAGGGCGGATAGCATTAGAGCATACATAATAAATACATTCTTGAAATGAGATCGCCAGTTATGGAACATAAGGACCGAATTACTGTGGCTACGTGGCTCTTATGAATGCTAATGGTACTAATGAATCTAGTTAAAAAATAAATAATAATAATAATGAATCTAGTTAATATGCATGATTGTTTTAGGTTTTCTTTTTCTTATGTTTTTGCATTACTATTCTGTAAAAAAAAAAAAAAAAAAAAAGAAAGAAAGAAAAAAAAAGTATTTCTTAATGAAAAAGGAATAGGCAATCTTGTGTAAGTTTCACATTGTGAAATATTCAAAAGTCTGAAACATGGAACCAGTTTACACTGCTTATATTTGTTTAATTACCACAAATAATCATGTGAATTTCAGAACGAAATACCATTATTATTATATTGTGGGTTTTATGGTTCTCCAAATATTTAATTCTGCTGATTTAGCCTTAAACCTTTTTACTCTAGCATATGGCAGGGCACATGCCTCATGTTTTTGAAAGAATCAATAAATTACAAATATTAAATAAAAAAATATTAAATTAAAATATATATATTTCACTTTCATTGTGTCAGGAATATGAGGACGTTTTGGTAACTCCATTTGAACTGAACAAAATGTGCATTTTCCAACGTTTGCAACATTTATTTAAGCCCCATTAAGATAGAAAATAATTATTCAGACATTCAAAACGTTTATAATAGAAGGTGTCACTTAAAAAAAAAAAAAAAAAACCCAGAAAAGTTAAATAAATGTGTTTGCCTAATTCTATTTTAACCCTTAGATAACAGGGGAACCTTGTGGACACAAGTTGCAATTACACGTTAAACAGACAAAATTCTTCTGCTGCCAGTTGCACAACACGACCGGATGTAGTGGAATCTTTCCTTTACTACAACTGACAGTACTCACATTAATACTTTATTTTATTTTATTGTTAAATAACACACATATCTAGTTATTTCTAAATGCAATAATGCATTTTTACAAACCATGTGATGATGACGTTACATACAGTAGGTCTATTTGTACATTTATACAGATACATTATAATCGATACATTATAATGTAATGTCGATAACAACTTATGAAGAAACAAACAGTTCTATGTGCAGGATAAGGTATGGAGGGGGTAAAGGATTCATAGGCACGTGATGCAGCACTTCCGGCTTCCGTCACATGTGACTCTCTGCAGGTAACAGCCTCTCCACTGTCACTTCAATAGTTTTCCACATGGAGTTGCTGTTACACCCAGTGAGCACCAGGAGCAGCTCTTAACACTTCATATGCTTGTCCAATGTCCAACAAAGTTTATTCTGTTAATAAAGATAACAGATCAACAGTTAGAATGAAAAACATCACCAACAGAAACACTCTTCTTGTCACAACTAGTAATTGCATCATGCCACTTTGAGGATAGTCATATGATTTGAAGATCACTTTTTTAATATTGATATTTATGTAAACTGTAAAATCTCTATTTATTTAAACTGCACTGTTAACCATTCATTTGCTGATCTCTTTCTTATAAAAGAGACTTTGACATATTTAACTTTACACCTTGACTCTGAAAGTTATTGTCACGTTTCTGCCCACTGCTGTTTCCTTCCACTCCCCACCAGAGGTGTACTGTTTATTGCACACATGCAGTCACTTCACTACATTTCCCACAATTCCCCAGCTAGGCACTAATCACACACTCACACCTGTTTCCCATCAGTGACTCTTTGTAAGCCGCACTCAGACACACACTTTGCTGAGTATTGTTTAGCCTTTGATTGTGCCTTGTTTTCGACCTTGTCTCTGTGTTCCTAGTTCCTTGCCTTGCCTCGCCTCTCCTGATCCTGTTTTCTGGTATTTGACCTCCTGCCTGTTTGACTATGCTCTCATTTAATAAAGCTTGCATTTGGATCTACCACCCTGTCGTCTCGATTCCCACCGTTACAGTTATAAAGTTATAATTCTCTGTCTTTTTTTTATTTTTGTAATACAACAAACAATAAAACATTCTTTGTTGACTAATATCACTTAAGTATATATTTAGAGAGGTTCACTGTCATGGGGTACAAATACTTCCCAAAAACAAAACTGCATACAGCATAAAATCACAAAAATACTAAAAGAAGTATCCTAATAATAAATTGTTAAATATAACTCACTTTGTTCTCCTTTGTATCAGACTGCAGAAATTACGGTTGAAGCAGTGTGATGATCTATTTAAGCACACAAATGACTGGAAAAAATGGTGAAATAAAATAAAAATAGAGAGAGTAAAAGAGGAGCATGCATGAACTTCTGTCATTCAAAAGAATTATGTCAGAGAGTATGTTATTGGCAGATTAATTATTATACATTCATCCAATAAGTAAGCTGCTATATGAGGCCCATCCCATTCTGCACTGTGTAACATCATATCTTAAACACCTTGCAGAGTGAAAACAGACATTGGACACTTTGGATGTCATATATTGAATGACAATATGATTGTACTTAAATAAAATGAAAACTAACTGTTGTTTAAAGTATATGACTTAACATAATTATGATGTTAGGGAAATTTACAAAACAGTCAGAGACAAGAATAGATGATTTTATATGAACTGGTGCTTTTATTTTGCCCCACACCCCCACATAGGATGTAAATATATTTATAATTTAATGCTTTACTTCTCCTTTAAGGAATAAAACCACATGCAGTTTTTCTGAGGAACATACAGTTAAACCAAAAACTTAAGTCATTTTTGATATTTTTGATATATTTTTACTAGTGGGTGCAGGACACTATAGTTCATTTATGTAAGTGAGGAAAGCAAAGTAAACTGTGACATATTATACCCAAAGATTCTTCATACAGTGGACCACCAGTAAAATTGATAAAAATGTGGAACCAAACAAAAATTATTCAGACACTTTGACCTGACCATGTTTTGTTTAAGTGTTATCTGACATAATTAATAATTAATTTTTTCTGACACCGTTTGACTCTGAGATCTTGTCATATTTTATTACCATTTTTTTTAAACTATAGTGAATAAACTAATAATGAATGAAATGTTCAAGGTGTCTGAATAAATTTTGGAAGATATTCTTCTCAAAGGCTTACAAAATTAGTTTCAACATGCCATTTTTAAAAGATGTTAAAACATTCTTATATATAACAGTTTATATATATATATATATATATATATATATATATATATGAATGTTATAAGGTTCTTATAACATTCTTATGTATATATAAGAATGTTTCAACATTTTAAAAATGTGTCTTAAGTTTCTTATATATATGTATATATATATATATATATATATATATATATATATATATATATATATATGAATATGAATGTTAAAATTACGTTAGGCTCCTGTGACGTGTAGGTTTAGATATAGTGTAGGGAAGGACCCCACAAAGTCAAACAGTCCGTATCTTTCGTACTTTGTTTTTTGGACCCCTCAAAGTAATAAATACAAGTACACAAACAAACAAACAAACACACACACACACACAAATTCTTTACATTTTTTTGATGCATCTTTTGAATCTTTTTGAATCTTTTTTACCCCAAATTTAACAAGATAAATCAGCAAAAAACTTTTTCAACGTTGATAATAAGAAATGTTTATTGAGCACCAAATCAGTACATTAGCATGATTTCTGAAGGATCATGTGACACTGAAGAATGGAGTAATGATGCTGAAAATTCAGCTTTGCACCACAGGAATAAATTACATTTGAAAATATATCCAAATAGACATTTGATTTTGACCAGTAGCGTGTGCATGTGTGTATAATACAATACAACACAACACAACACAACACAACACAACACAACATAACATAACATAACATAACATAACATAACATAACATAACATAACATAACATAACATAACATAACAACATAAAACCAATTTTATAAAAATCTGAATAATTGTTTTAATTGTGTTTTTTATTGTGTAGTTTCTACCCTGTATAGCTAATCCTGT
This sequence comes from Elopichthys bambusa, assembly GCA_037101425.1. Lineage (NCBI taxonomy): Eukaryota > Metazoa > Chordata > Actinopteri > Cypriniformes > Xenocyprididae > Elopichthys > Elopichthys bambusa. The sequence goes on along the minus strand of CM074447.1, from coordinate 17,497,967 downwards.
GGTAGTAAACTACACGGGTGGGTCAAGAGCAGAGAAAGGCTCATTTTCGCGAATTGGCCATCGTGGGATTCCGTAGTGTGTGGAAGAGCGTCCCAGTGCTGACTACAAATGTAAGTAGCTGTTGAACGATGTACAGGGCTAATCAATGATGAAATTATCTAAAAACATTGTACCTGATATACTGAAGCGCTATTTCTTAATAAAGAAAACTCTGAACAGCTCTCTAGAAGATACTAGTTAGGCAAAAAATTAATTAGCTGTTGCTGGAGGCTGTTCAGTGTTAGCCTGCCAGCTAGCTGAATTTAATTATGTATTTATCAGTATAAATATTATAACCACACTTATCTTAACGGTCAGATATGATTGTTATGTAATGATAATATGATAATGTGACAGTCAGGAAAGTAGAATTAAATTATATAATTGTTTAAAGCTGGAGTAACTTTAGTATCTACACAAATGTATCACTTTTTTTGTTGTTGTATTTTTGTATGATACATTTATAAAAAGCTTATTCTGAAGAGAATAAAGAAATCGTCTCCAAAACTCCTTTATTCTAAGAAAGCTTTTGAACAAGCAAGAGGGATTTTATATTTATTTTCTCTTTATTTGTGAACTTTAAAAATGACATGATGTGCCTTGTTATAATGCTATTATACACTTATTTCCAGCACAATGGCTGAGTGCACTACATTAGACAGTTTGCTGGAAATGGGCTTCGACAGAAACAGAGCGTAAGTGATGTCTCTACAGTGATGTTTACACACTGATCCAGTATTTTGCACTCACCCAGTGATTGTTTTGTAGGGAGAGGGCAGTAGCACATACTGGAAACCAGGGAATTGAGAGAGCAATGGACTGGTGAGTCATCATGGATACATTTTACCAGATGTAACAAGCTTGATAGTCATGGCATTACTTGATGCCCTAGGTGAGATTAGGTATGACCAAAGGGAAAAGAAAAAATTATTAAAAATTATTTTAATATTAATAGTTTGAATAGTTTGTATTTTTTAAAATAAACTGCAATGCAACCCGATAGCCAGTAGGCATTTTCATTGTATGGAAAAGGTGTGATTTAAGTGCAATTTAATATATAAATAATAAAAAAAAGATATTTTTTTGGAAGTTGCATTTACAGTTTTGTAACTGTACAGGTTAATGGAGCATGAAAATGATCCAGATATAGATGAGCCGTATGTTCCACCTGCTGGGAATACTCTTGGCTCAACAGAAGAACAGATCCAGTCTCCTACAGAAACCTCTGAATGTATGTTCTTCTAATGCTCCTCGCTCTCAATTTCATGAAAACGTGGTCAGCATTTCGTCACACAACACAAAATGTTACTTTCTCTTTCACTTTTGCCTTTAACCAAAACAAAAAGCAGCTATTGAAGGTGTAGAACAAGAGGGAGATGCCAAACATCCTATGACAGAGGAAGAAAAGAGGGAACAAGTAAAACGGTTTGTGATTCGTACAGCTGACCTTAAAATGTATGAATGTAAAAAACATATTCAAAAGCTGACAAAAAGTATTGCTTTTCCCCCAGACTGGAGGAGTTGATGAAGGCGAGGCAGGAGGAGAGGAGAGAAAGAGAGCGACAGGAGGAGATAGAAAGAGAAAAGCAGAGGAGGAAACAGGGCCAAGAGCTGCTGCAGGTTAAACAAAAGCTTCAGGAAGACGAAATGAAGAAGCTGGCGGACCAGCGCAGGAGGGAGAAGATGGAGGACAGGCTTGCCAAGTAAGATGAGCATGGATACAGTGCCCGTTTAACTTTGATTAAAGCATTTTCAGTCATGCTGTAGGTGAAAAGTATTAACTTTAATTCAGTGGTTCTCAATAGATTTGATTCCAAGGCCCTTTTTTATTTTCTAATAAAAAAGTGATGCTTTTAAGAATAATTGATTCTTCATATAAAAAAAAATCACAGAGGATGCATTAATATGGACAAGCCCGCGATATTAAATAAATCTTTATTAATTAATGTGCATCCATATACATTTTTTTCATAGTAAAATGTCAGTGACGCACAAAGAAAATTGTAACGTGTGAGCACGCAATAGTTTCTTATAACCTGTGATTCCTTTCTCAGGCAGCGGGTTAAAGACAAGATTGCACGAGACAGAGAGGAGAGGGCACGAAAGGTATTTATTTATAATGCTCTTAATTTGCTCAGGTCACATTACTGTTAATATCTCTCTCGTGCCTAGTGCAGTATATCAAATATATAAATAATAAATTACAAAAACCTGATTCTTGGCAGTTTGGAGGCGGTTCATCAAGCACAGGTTTGTCATCTCCCCCCGCTGAAGCCCCTCTACAGTCTCCACCTGAGAACCAAGGGGCTCCTCCTGCTAAGAAAGACTACGATGACTGTCGGATACAGGTACTGCCACATGCTGACTTCAGTTTAATTGAGCAGATGAAAATGATTCGTATCAGGAAACTGAAACTCCTCTCTTACCCTACTTTGGTCATTAGGTGCGTCTTCTAGATGGCTCCACCTTGAGTACTGTCTTTAAGGCTCAGGAACCTCTGGCTGCTGTGAGAGTCTATGTTCAGATGAATGGGGCAAACGGACAGGATTTCAACCTCATCACCCCGTATCCTAGACGTGTGTACACGGATCTAGACATGGAAAAACCCCTGCGTGAGCTGGGTAAGACCACTTACATTAGGGTGATGTCGACTAATGATATAGAAAAAAAAAACTATCGCAGTTCTTTGTCTCTGAGGAATCAACTTCAACTTTTTTCACTTTAGACTTTGTTCTCAACATCAGTCATTTATGAAGCTTTTGTTTTACTTGACAGGTCTGGTGCCTTCTGCCGTCCTTGTCGTGACTAAGAAAGAAATGAATTGAAACGATTATAGAAACAAGCTGTTCTTCCAGAAGTCAATGCAAGATCAAGCAGATTACTCTATGGAGACTATGTATCAGTGGACTTAAACTGCAGTGATTACACTCAACAAAGAGCCAAATATACAATGCAATGAGTTGATCAGTAATTTCATTAAATGTAAACCTGCCGATACCGCTCAATAAAGGGCCAAGTGAGTTCTCACAAAGATGAACATTGAGAAGGTGGTTGTTACCTTTGTTTCGCTACATTGGAAATATGACATTTTCAACAATAAAATTAATCTAACTCATCTTATTTGTATGATTTGAATTGTATGATGGCTTTGGGAGTGAAGGCAAAATTTGTAAATAAGCAGGAGCTTATTTGGATATTGGAAAGAAATTATTTCAATTTGTTTTTTTATCATTTTAATTTAGATGGCTTAATATATTATTATTATTATATATTATTTTAATTAAAACAATTTTGATTCATTATGCAGCCCCTTTAAAGGTTTGCTGAATTCCCCTATTGGGCCCTGACCCCCTGGTTGAGAATCAATGAAGAATTAAACACTTTTGTACAAAAACAAAAAATACAGTACAAGATGATGATGAAAGTCTGCTGAAATATATGCAAAGTAAATTAAGTTAAAACTTCATTACAAACATATCAATTAAAAATTATTTTATGTATATTATATTTTATTAAAATTATAAGACAGTGACTGCACAGAATAAACTGAATTTTAAACATTTTAAAAGAACTTGGTACAAAATGGTCAATGGAAAAATTTTACAATACATTTCAGGGAGTCGGTAAATGTAACTTAATTCACAGATAAATTACATCAAAAATAAGTATGAACCAGTATATATTTATATATATACAAATGCATTTTAAGTTGCAAGGTGGCACGTAGTACAAAAATTTCAGGGAAAGAGAGGGTCACGCCCTTTAAAAACACAATAATAGGTTTATACATTTTATCCCTCACTCTTTTGACACTGGCTCAAGTTAAGCACTGCTACGGCTTTCGGAAGATTGAGGATGTGTGAGTGAATCACATGAAGCAGCACCCCAGACCTCCGTCTCTGAAGAGATTTAGCTGGGAGGGTAGTACTGATTATACTGGTTCCATGGGTTCTGGTAGCTGCCATACCCTCCATACTGCTGCAGAGACACAGGGACAATATTTGTATACAATACACATTTTAATCAGAAAGCTCTGATTGCCTCCTACTGGGTAGATGCAGTACTTTAACAATACGATGTACATGTACAAATTCAATTCTTTACCTGATACCAGCTGCCATAGCTTCCATACGATCCACTCATGTCTCCGCCCATCATAGAGGGAGGTGGTGTTGTCATGGGAACGTGAGGCATCGTGGGTGGAGCAGTCTGTGGAGGCACCGTCAAGGCAGATCCATCGTCCATTTTGTTCATCTTTTCTGGATCGTCATTATCACTTGAGGAATATACAGAAGCACATTAAAAAGTCTTTCACACAGCTAAATGTCCAAAGGGTTTTTTTTTTTTTTTTGAGCTTACCCATTCTCTGCTCCTCTCTTTGCATTGTGTTCCTTTAGCAGCTTCTGGTGCTCCTCATATATGCTCAAGACACTGATAACATACAAGCAAAACACCTAAATAACATTTAAGTAAACCTATTAATGGAGAATCCACATAATAACAAGTAGAATGTAGTGAGTAAAAAAAAAAAATATATATATATTAATATATATATATATATATATATATATCACTTGCGCTGAAGCAACATCTACAATGGTCCTAATTAAATCTGACCTCTGTACTGTGGTCCCAAAGTCCTCAGCAAACTGCAGGCTACGCTGGGAGAAAAGGATTTTGGTCTTTGGGGAGAGAGGAGCAGCAAGCGCTTTGGCCACACACTGCTGAACACCACCTCCATTAGCCCGCAGGTCACCTGACATCTCCAGCTCCAGAAGGTTCTGGTACAATCTACCATTATCCTGAGGAGCCAAATGCCAGAATACTGAAATGAGTGAGTCATAAAATATTGGTACTGTGAAGCATCATATTGTGATAATTTTCAAGAACAAAGAATTTTCAAGAATTTACATATCATAGTAAGATATAAAGACTGAAATAAACTACTGTTCAAAAGTTTGAGGTCATTAATTTTTTTTGAAATATGTCTCTTATGCTCACCAAGGCTCCATTTATTTGATTTAAAAAATACAGTAAAACAGTAATGTGAAATATTAATACAATTTAACAGAACTGTTTTTATTTGAATATATTTTTAAAATGTAATTTATTCCTGTGATGCAAAGCTGAATTTTCAGCATCATTATTTCAATCTTCAGTGTTACATGATTCTTCAGAAATCGTTCTAATATGCTGATTTGCTGCTCAAGAAACATTTCTTATTATCAATGTTTTGCTGCTTACAGGGATGCAAACACATCAGGGGTGAAAAAGGTGAGAAAGATGTGAGACCCCCCCCCCGCCCACACACACACACACACACACACACACACAAAAAAATATATATATCTATATTTAATATTCATACATTTTTATTCATGACTTATGCGTTGAGTATGTGTGCTAAATCTGCGCAGATTACATAAACTTCGCCAGCATATTGAGTGAACATAATTTGTGAAACACAACCTGCCAAATTGCCTAGCATATTGATTTGACATCATTACCCTCCACAGTTGGCTTTTATCCGCATTTTACAGGTCTTCATTTCAAACCCTGTCATTATGAAATTGCACAGAACATCTTGTGTGTGTTTCATTACGTTATGACAATATAGTAAAGTTCAACTAAAGTTGTATTCGTTGGCAAAATGTCAATGTTATTAGCGTTATACAAATTATATTTGGAATAATAAAAAGTACGTTCGACTAAGTGGAAATAATGAAACAGTGGAAATCACAACAACTCAGCCATGTCAGGCTTATTAACAGTCCCAAGCTTTACATATCGATACCCCAGGAGCGTTGCATGTGGTGCGAAGCCAGGATGTCAGAGTTTTTTTTTGTTTTTTTTTGACAACCGAGAAGGCGTGATTCTCATGATTTCATTCACCGTGACCCTGTCCAGAGACTGTCCTCTCAGTTCAAAAGAACAGCATTTATTTGAAATAGAAATCTTCTGTAACATTATAAATGTATTTACTGACACTTATGATTCATTTAATGTGTCCTTGATGAATAAAATAATTATTTTTTTCCCCAAACAAACAAAAACAAAATAAAATCTTACTAAGCCCAAACCTTTGAAAAGTACTGTATGTAAAATGTCAAACGCTGGTGTTTTACCGGACTGAGCTCTATGGCTTCGTGTAGAACAGCGCAGGCCCTCGCAGGGTCCTTGCACAGCTTGTGAAGGAAGCGAGACAGTTTGATGGAGTAGAAGGCGTGGAGTGTGGGGTTGTCTTTAGTCTGGTCCACTGTCTCCTTCAGCAGTGACTCTGCTACATCTAAATGCCCTGCTCTCCGCTCCAGACCTACCCTCCTCAGACGCACAGCAGCCAAACCAGGTACTGTTATCTCAAGGGATTCTAGAATACGCCGTGCCTCTGAAGTATTACCTATAGGAGAGAAGACAAACATAGTGACAGAATGTAAAATACAGATTATGCAATAGCGGACAAAAAAACAAAAAAACCCAGATTTTAATTATAAAGTATTAAAATTTTATCTTTTAGATTAGTGTATTTTCTATGCTTAAACTGACGTTCTCACCATGTTTTTCCTCAAATGAGGCCCACTGAAGGTGGATGCTGTGTTTGTACGGAAGATGGATTTCACAAGCTCTGCGGTACACATTACGCACCTCCTCCAGCCCGTGTGGCTCCAGGTAATGCACATACTGTAAAGCACACAAATAGATTACAAACGCAACAAAAAAAAGTCTCAAAATAATAAGGCAGATCATTGTGATATTTTATAAAAGGTAGTTTGATGTCCTTTCCACTTACTTTATCCCAGAATTCCTCATAGAGTGCACAAGCAATTAAACAGCGCTCAAAAAGAATCAGTACTCTCTTGTGCCCAGCTACACACTCTTGTTCTGAATCTTCATGGCCTTCCACGGCTGTCCCTTCAGCAGCCATTGCAGCGGTTTCAGCTTCTGCTATCTCCCAGTCCAGATAGCTCTGCCAGGCTTTCAACTGAGCTCTATCCAGAGGCTTCACGTGGAAATACGGCCTTTTAATCTGGAAAAAATGGAGAGAGATTCAAGCAACAGGAAGGTAAATTGCTTTGATTAAATGCTTTGGTGACTGGTTTGATGAAAAAGGGTCGCACCATTGATTTTAAACAAATCACCAAGACAGAATTAAACAAAATTCTCAGTGACACAGATTTCAGGATTTCAGCACCATTAAAGCAGCACCACACACCTGAAGGACTCGTAAACAAAGTCTGGTTTGACGTGCTGTGCAGTAACATTTTGGACGTAGAGGGAAAGAGGGTAACCGAAAACTCATGCCAGGCTAATTTTTCGCATTTTAACCAATGAAAATGTCACAATAAGCTTTAACGAAGAAACGCTTCGCGTCAAGCCTAACAACGCCCTTCAGCTGTGATTTATTCACATTACAGCATGGCTGCTAGAACCTCATTGCTTACTTAAAATAACATTTCTATTGGAATATATTTTTAAATGTTAAATATTCCTGTCATGGCAAAGCTGAATTTTCAGCATCATTAATTCAGTCTTCAGTGTCACATGATCTTTCAGAAATCATTCTATTATTCTGATTTGGTGCTCAAAAAACATTTCTTATTAGCAATTTTGAAAACTAATAATTAGAGTTTAGATTCCTCCCCAGGATTCTTTTATCAATAAAAAGATCAAAAGAACAGCATTTGCTTGAAACAAAATATTTGTAACAATGCAAATGTCTTGACTGTCACGTTTGATCAACTTAATGCATCCTTGCTGAATAAAAATATGAATTTCAATGCAAAAGCACAACTGTGAAGCATCTTTCTGAGAAACAGTTCTGGAACTTACAGCGTCCTCATAGTTCCATCTCTTCCTCACTTCTGCCTCATTTTGTTGGTACACTTCCTCTCTGCTGACCAACAGGAGCTCCTGCATCTTCTGCACTGTTTCTTCCTGCATAAAAACATATTAAAGATTAAAACGATAATCTCTACAGTCTCACATCAATCTTACACATTAAAAGAAAACCTTCTAGCATAGATAGCAAGTGGATTAGGGTTACCGAGTCCTTGCCATTGTCTGCAGACTCTTCCTCCCCTGGCGGCCTCTCCTCTTCATCTGCAGTGATATCAGATCTCTCTTTTTTGGCTTGAATCTGGCTCTGTTTGTACTCAGTCCTCACCTTACTGTACTCCTCAGAAGACAGGACGTCCTGAGGCGGGTGGGAGGTTAGGTGAGTTTTCAGTCTGAGTGAAGAGACAGGAATTCAGAGAACATCAGCCTTGATTAACGTAAGGGTCATCATGATTTTTATGGACTCTGAAAGCAAAAGAATTTTTGTGATATTTTGGTGATCTGGATTTGAAGTGTTTAACTGCAGGTGTTTGACAGTTTACCAATTAGGCTTTTGTTGATGCATTCAGCTGCATCTAAATATAAAGGGGGAAAGAGATCACAGAATATGAGCGTGAGAAGAAATTGTAACAAATTCTCACAAATCCATGCGTGTGTGTGTGTGGTACGTGGATTGTGTGCCTCAAATCTGAGGAGTTGTGCGAGACAAATAACATATGGTCCATGAGCATAGCGTACTTTTCATAATGTGTGTTGTAGAGCTGTGTGGGGACCCTCAGTACTCGGTCATAGACACTGGTCATGGACTTCAGGTTGGCCTGCTCCTTCTCCCACTCGGCGTACAGATCCCACAGCCTGTCTGAATGGAAGTCCCAGCCAGTGGCTGCAACTGCCTCCTCAAACACGCTGAGGAGAGGACAAGACTTTACTTTTCATGTTATATTGTTTCTTTTGATGTTTCATTGCTGTAAAGAATAATATTTATAGTCATTATGAATTTAAAATGTACAATTCTTATTTTTTAATGGCATACTGCAGTGTTTATATAAATGACTTATCCATGCACATAATTTTTTTTTCAATTTACGTGCCCTCGTAATCTTTAATCAAAAACACTGATGTCTCCTGCCCCTCACAACGGCATCTCTTCTCTGATGACGTGTGTCCTCAAACCAATCACTCACATGAGATCATGGCAATACCAAACAACTATGATCCAACAATCCAATCATTTCTTGATGGACAAATTTAAGTCCTGTTCTACAGGTTTTCTCGTTAGAGAAGCCATTTGACTCAGATATATATCACAACAGGGAATAAAAAAAACCCATCATTATTTCTGTTTTATGCTGACTTAAAGCTTTAAATAAATGCTGGTATACATTACACATTTTCAAACACAAGTCAACATACACTTGCTGACTTTGTGACTGGTAACAGAGAAAACCTGGGCATCATACACTAAATGACTGAGGACCACATACTACCTGACCTTCAAGTTATTCCATCCAAACACAACATATTCAGTCAGAAACTGGTTGCAAGGAGATGCATGACAAATAAAAACAGTATGTGTTTTAAAATCATCTCAAAATTTCAAATGTCTGATAACCTGATATCCTCATAGTCTGAAGCAAAAAATTGGAGTATGTGGCTATCATACACTACCTCATTTTCTATGAAATCCGTCAAATCAAATCTGCAGACGGGCTCTGATTTTCAGCAACTAGCGTTGAGTTGTCCGGACTGTAAATCACGGGGTAAAAATATGTGTAATGTGTTTAAGCCTTAACCCTTGCTAAGGAGCATTTAAATTTACATAGCTTTTAAGTAGCATTAAATTTACATTTCCTTTTGCTTAAGAACACTTGCTGAAATAATTTCTGGCTAGACAGAGTTTTGACAAAGATGCAACTAAAGTTATTCAACATTTCAACATCATCAGTGGTGACAGACGTTCAGACAAAATCTGATATTACCGGAAGGAGAAAGAGGTCTAGTAACAAACTGGATCTTACAATATTATTGAATAAAAATGGAAGCTGAAACTGCATCCTGGGGGAAAAAATACTGCAAGGTTAGTGTTTTATTTATTTTTATTATTATTCATACCTGCGGATGCGCCGTGTTGACTCTGGCAGGTTCATGTTGAGTGTTCCCAGCAGAAGGTTGATGTAGTGGATCCAGAGATCAACACTGAGAGGAATGGCCTTCAAACCTCGTTCACACACCTGTCAAAGGAACCAAACAGAGTTTTAAATTTAAATTTATGAACAAATCGTTTTTGAATATTACAAAATTGCAGACCAATCAGAACGGTTAATACAATAACATGACAACCATAACAGAGGATTTTTTTTTTGAGATTGTTTTTGCTCTTTTGTATTTTTATACAATAACTGAACTGTCCAGCTATGCATGTTCTTACCTCTTCAGCCTTATCGTTGTGTCCAGCCTGTCTCTCAAGGTCCGCAAACTTTTTCCAGTAACCGTAGCACAGAGGATACCTGACCAGAAATGCATTCAGGGCTTGACGGGAAGCTCTCATGTGGCCCTGTAGATAATGAAATGAAAAACATAAAACATTTTGGTGCCGACCCAATAACAAAGCAATATAATCTGTTTTCAACCCATTCACCTCTTGTTCACAATACTGCAGAAGGTCAGTCCAGCTGTTAAAATCTTGAGGATTGTCACAAGTATGTTTCCAAAGTCTGTCGAAGTCTGTCGGCATCTCTCCCTCCTCCTCCTCCTCTACTCCTTCTGCTGTGTAGGGTGCTGTCGAGATGCCTGCGTCCCCTCCATCAGCACCGCTCTTCACTGACTCCACTACATCTGGTTTGGGAAGGTCTGCAACCTCAGGCTCATAAAGCTCTGTCACAGAAAACGAAGCGTTTGATTAAATACACTGCACTGTACTTAAGTCATGTTGGTGCCAAAAATGGTTTATCTAAGTCAACATGATGTGGCAGTAGCTAAAACTGTAATTAAGACATTTAGGATTATGGATTTAGTTATCTCGCTTTAGTCTCGCTATAGGACACAGTTTATTTGTTTTTTGTTATTTGTATATGTTTTTACATATTTCGTTGACGTCATGTGCTTCAAAAATAATATTAATTATCCATTTATAAATGTTAGTCTGCAATTTAATCATCGTATTAAACTTGACATTAGTGTGTCAAACAACTCTTGCAGTATCAAAACACTCAAGTTCGATTCAATAAATCACTGGTTAGTTAGCAAGCTAGCATTATTATGAAGACGTGCTCGTGTAACTGATGCATTAAAGTATTTAAGAAATGAATACGACAAACCATTCATACATGCTTACAAACTCGGTATTTTATTAGGTAACTTTTAAAGGGAAACCTGGAGGGTTTGTGAGTTCCCCGTTGTTGCTCAGGTCCTCTAAGCCTTCCGCCGCCATTATTTACCACATAACAAATGACGCGTAAAATGTGCGACCCCTGCTCTTTCACATTACTGTCGCAGTAGATAGACGATGGCAAAATCTGAAATCTCATAAAGAGAAAGCAGTAAATATAGTTTTACAACGGTTTGGAAGTGATTTATAATGATAAATATACATTAACAATATAGTGTGACACTTTCAGTTTATACATGACTACAAAAAAAAATATTGTAGTTTTATGAATCAACACAATCCAAGCTAAATTAGCTGTTTATTTCAGCTTTATTTGTAGTCACAGACTTAAAATGCATGTTTGAGCTGTTTAAACTGAAAGCAACTTGAATTTAACATATCTTAAAATATGTCAGTGCCATTGTTTTGTCTAAAAGATGCACACTAGAAATGTGTTGTTTTTTTCTATAGGCATAATCCTGGCTTAATCTAAGCCCTATCTGTGAAACCAGGCCCTAATTTTAAATTGGCAGTTTTAAATGGAATTATTAACCATCACATGCTGCTATAATTAGGTATAATTGAACAAATAAAATGTCATTGTAATATTTTCCATAAGTGAATGTGCTTCCAAATATATGAGGGAAAACAAAAATGCAGTTGGGAATGTACAGTTAATCTTTATTACCATCTCATTTAAACATCAATTAATCAAAACTGTAGACTTTACATTTAGTCTTTATCATTTTCAGAGCTTTCAGGGTCACCCTCAAAAATGGAATGAAACAAACGGGAAAATCAGCAACACAGAGCAGTCACACAGGATGGTCAAACGGGAATGTACAAAATGCCCTCCTTTATTAGAGGCCCTGCCTAAAACACTTAAGTCATTTTGACAAGTTATCGATTTTAGAGTGAATAATAAAATTAACTTCACAAATCATCTTCCCCATTACAGTTGGAATTATTATAAGTGCCTGACTGTTACATTCTGCTTTGCTGGCTCAAAACGTAACCACCCCAAACCCAACATATTCAAGTGCTCTAAAAAAAACAAAAATGGAAAAAACTAAGCAATAAGACAAAATACACACAGATTTAGTGGGTTATTTCCCTCTTAATGAATCAAAACCCAAAGCCCCCATCAAAATTAACTAGCAAACAGAGCTTAATAGTAGTCTCTAAAACCCCTGATGTGCAAATGTGATCATAGTTAAACAATTTCCTAGAGCTTTTATGTTTTTAAAATAAGAAAAACAGCAAAGATTTGTGAACCTGATGTGTCATCTTCCTTGAAAAGGAAAATATCCATTTGTTAAGGAGATTAACTTCCATAACAACTGGGTTTTCACTGTGCACTGAGAGTTTAAATACAATTAACGCCCTCATTTGCAGCCCTGAAATTATTTAAATCCACTGCATGATTCAGTTAATCTGACTTTATCACTACTTTTCTCACTACATGAAATTAAAAACAAAAGCTTTTGATTTGTGAATGACATTACATTTAAAATGGAAAGCATTTACTATCTGACCCTGCCAGTTGCATTCATTTCTTTTTAGCACAAAAATCTCTGACCCATTGCACCACTGTTCGCTTCTGAATTGTCACGTTCATTTTTGTAAGTGCTCAATGTGTTTATGAATTAAAAGTGATTTTATTTTATTTTTTTTTAATTCTCTTTTTGGGTGATTGTTTTTTTTTTTTTGTGTGTGTCATCTGGCCTTGGCTGCTGTAGAGAGATCTGGTGAGCTACTGCAGCAGCAGGGTCCAGTCATTCCCAGCATTCATCCCAGGTTTACGAAGGGTTAGCACTGACATGGAGGCATCAAACTCAAACTCCACAGGGGTTTCTTTGCCTGTTTGTGAGAGCGTGAGAAGATTAGAATGCCATGTCATCTCAAACACTGAGGTCATTTTCATTAGAAAATATTAAATTAGTTTTTGATATTACAATGTTGAGCAGACTGGAATAAACAACTTACCATCCATTTTAAGAAGAACCTTTTTGGGCTTGCTGGCACCCAAAATGAGAACTTTTTCAATCCATGATGAAGTTAAGAACTTGCAGTCTGGGCACAGGTTGCTGAGATTATAAATGAAATTATTATTATTTTGAGTTAAAACTTTCTGCAGTAAGTTATACAAAGTTTAATCCAATAATGTTTGGACAATGACAGATTAATATAAATACCTGGAGGTGAGAGCATTATTGGCAAAGGTGATTTTCCGGTGAATTAATTCTGTCTTTGTTTCATAGTTAAAACTATAGCCATCATCAATGTAGAGCTCACCTTCAGCAAATTTCTAAAGACAGAGAGAGGGAGAAAAAAAGTAGCTAAATTAATCTGACTAATGGACTTTATTCTGTTACACATTTGTTTAGTTAGTCAACAGAGAGAACTAGCTCTTTACCTTAGGGCTAAGAGCCACATACAAGGTGTATGGGTCATTTTCCATGCATGCAGATGACCTTCGAACTCTGTCCTTCCGAGGGATGATAGAACCACCACGCTGGAATACTGGGATCTAATATATATATATATATATATTAAATGAAAATAATTATTTAGTGGATATAAAACTCAAATAAACATTCTTTTTCTTTTTTTTGAACAAGGAAAGCCTCTTACAGAGCTAAGAGTGACTGGGATGTAGAGATTCTGCACACCATTGTGTTTTTGAAAGGTACGGACATCATACCAAACCTGGATATAGATCAGAAAAACAAGATGAATTATCATGGTGAAAGTGTGAGGTGAGTAAATGAACATGGGTTAATTTTATATAACATCAGTTATTATATACATTTCCATTCATTCTAACATTAAAGCTCTCATGATGAGCACAGTTTTGACTTGGACACATCAATGGATGTCCCACAAAAACAAAAAACAGGCAAATAAGCTTTAGTTTATGTCACAGGGCCATGAATTATGGTTTGCTACTTACTATTGAGTAGTTGGTGGCTGATACTGAGACTTTTTTTTTTTTTGCACATAATGTACATATCACCCTAACTGCAATAATGATTTTGATATCAGTGAGTCTTTACGTCAACAAAATTACCTCTTCAGCTCCAGGAAGATAGGCTGTGACTCCACGAGACCCTTCCTCTGTGACTGGGTGAACCAACAAATCCCTTCCTAAACAACAAAAAATAGAAAACGACTTTACCAAATAATCCTTTTTAAATTACAGACTGACTGATATTAGACATTAACTCAAAACTTTGAAAGTTTTTTTTTCTCCTCTCACCAATTAGGAATTCGTCATCAATGGTGAAAGTTGCTGTATCCTTGGGATAATCAACCCAAAGAGGTCTAAGACATGACAGAAAAGAAAGAGCACAAATGTCAAATGGAGTATGAATTTTGACAACAAACAATCCAGTCTACTTGAAATAAAGAACAATATTCTAAACAAGCATTCACAGGGACCGCACTCACCTCATGACGGGCATTCCGGTTCTGTGTGCATGGTAGAACAGCTGGTACCAGTAAGGCAGAAGAGCGTAACGCTGGCGGATTGCCTCACGGATAAGTGCTGTGTTCTCTGGACCAAAGAGCCAGGGTTCCCTGCGTGTGGTGTCTAGATGGGCGTGAGCACGGAAGAACGGCTGATATGCACCCAATTGGTACCAGCGAACCAGAAGCTCAGTGCTGGGATTCTTAAAAAAGCCACCTACATCAGCTGTATGCAAGAAGAGAGATACATTATTAGCATGATTAAGAAATGCAGAAAGATAAAGTTACATGCATGTGCTTTGCATTATACATGGAATCTGTCTGCAGACTTGGTGTAGAATAGAAACATTTATTATTCAAAATACACACATAGCCCTGCTAATTGTGTTTGTTATTAAATGTTTTCCCTGATTTGATTGTGCTCTTAACTATGAGTAAATCTGTAATACTTATTTTAGCATGTTAAAATCCATTTACAAAATCAGCACAGAAAATGAAATTTAGTTTGTGCCTAGTTATCATCACTACTACAAAGTTAATTACTGACCTCCACAAAACGAGAAGCCCACAAGCCCAAGACTGAGACACATGGGAATAGTAATCTTCAGATGATCCCATTCAGCTGCATTATCGCCAGTCCAGACAGCACCTGATGAAAATACACAAACCCAAATATTTCTTACACAAAACATGTACAATAAAATGATGATGTATCAGGCTTTAAGTTTAGTGTGCACAAACAACCACATGAATTTACCATATCTCTGAGAGCCGGCAAAAAAGGCTCTGGTCAGCACAAAAGGTCTTTCAACTCCACCAGATCGCTGAATCTGACCTTCAGCAGTGGCCCTTTGCTGCAAAATAACACAAAGAGGAAATTAAGGAAAAGAAGAAAATAAGTATATTTTTGAAGAACATTTAATGCAGGTGGTAGAGTATAAAATAACTAACATTATTGATGTCTGTCCTTCTATTATAAGTTATAATTTATTATAAATTACAAAATACTCTTCATGTTGGTTCTCATACATCTTGTAGAGTTCCTCACCACATAAAGTCCATAGATATTGTGTATGTCTCTGTGCTCCCAGTTTCCATGTACCGCATCTTTGTGCATAGTGACCTCTGGGCCATTGAACACGGACGGCTCGTTCATGTCATTCCAAGTAAAGAGGTTCTTCATTGAGCCCTGAAAAGCAACATGTAGAGTTGTGACAATGGGATTTGTTTTGTCATTTTCACTTTTAACACCGTGTCCTAACCAGATGTGAGGCAACAAAATCCAATGAAAAAGAAATTTGTCTGTTCACACGGAGTGCAAAACTGCTGTGCAACATCACACAAAACAAATAGGAAGATATACTAAATTAATTTATATTTATTAGGAATGGGAGACATTAGACCATTGAGATTTCACAGTGAGAAGGACCACCTAGCAGAAACCAATGATTGATGTCCTTCACAGTCCTCTGGAGTTTGGTGTACAGCCTTGATTTAAACATGTTTATATGCAAAATCTGTTTGTTTATTCTGTTTTGAACTTATTCTTGCGCTCTGATTTTGTGAGCGTAAGCACTTCACAATCTTCTTGAACAATCAAATG
Organism: Elopichthys bambusa; assembly: GCA_037101425.1. Classification (NCBI taxonomy): domain Eukaryota; kingdom Metazoa; phylum Chordata; class Actinopteri; order Cypriniformes; family Xenocyprididae; genus Elopichthys; species Elopichthys bambusa. The sequence continues at coordinate 17,481,657 of CM074447.1, read as the reverse complement.
TAGAAGGGAAATGGAACATAAGACATAAAAGCATCACCACATCCTGTCTGGGTAAGATGAGGGTAGGAACAGAGGTAGAGCTACAACATCTACTTGAATGAATTCATCTTCAACCATTAGAACATTAGAATGATAAGGAAATCATTCAATCTAACAATCCTTTTGGTCAAGACCGTTATGATTCAAAATAGTTTCTGATCCATTTTCTAGATCAGGGCTTCCACTTTTGAGATTGACAACAGAAAAGTCTCACCTCATACTGATCATAGGCAAACATGCTGGCCCACCAGGCCCGCATTTCTGGATTTGTAAAGTCTGGGTAACCAGAGTTTCCTGTGATAAGACCATGCCCAAAAAAAAAAAAAAAAAAAGGAAAAAAAAAAAAAAAGAGATATATTTTAACTACAATAAATGTTAATATTAAAGGGTTAGTTCACCTAAAAATGAACTTCATTGATGAATGTCATTAAGTACTCACCTTCATGTCCTTCCAAACCCATAAGGCCTTCGTTCATCATCGGAACACAACTTATAAGATATTTTTGACGGAATCCAAGAGGGTTTTTTTTATCCCCCATAGAAAGCTATGTAATTACCGTCATTCAAGGTGACGTGTCAACTACATAGGAGACTGACAGCCAAGAGATGTGATAGTTGAATAAAGTCATTATTTTTGTGCACAAAAAGTATTCTCTTCGCTTCAAAACATTAAGGTTGAAACACTGTAGTCACGCTGACTATTTTAATGATGTCTTTACTACTTTTCTGGACCTTGAATGACGGTAATTACATTGCTTTCTATGGGGGATAAAAAAAAATTTTTTTTAAAACTCTCGGATTTCATCAAAAATATCTTAATTTGTGTTCAGAAGATGAACGAAGGTCTTATGGGTTTGGAATGACATGAGGGTGAGTAATTAATGACAGAATTTTCATTTTTGGGTGAACTAACCCTTTAAGCATCTAATCACAAATACAACATATGTTTAAATTATAGTGAAATTACTTAAACCACCAATTTTTTTAAAGAAATTAATACTTTTATTCAACAAGGATGCATTAAATTGATCAAAAGTGACAGTTAAAAAGATGGAGTAATGCTGCTGAAAATCAGCTTTGCCGTCACAGGAATAAGTTACATTTTAAAATATATTAAAATAGAAAAAACAGTTATCTTAAAATGTAATTTTTTTTTTACAGTATTACTGTTTTTACTGTATTTTTGATCAAATAAATACAGCCCTTGTAAGCATAAGAGACTTCATTCAAAAACAAAAAATTAACAACTTCAAACTTTTTGATGAAAGCGAAAATGACATGACGTGTGGCCAAGTATACTTGGAATTTGTGCTCTGTATTTCACCCATCCAAGTGCATACACACAGCAGTGAGTATTGGCGCACACACACTGTGGACACACACAGAGCAGTTTTTTTTTTTTTTCTGCAGTGTACGGGGAGCGATTGGGGGTTAGGTGCCTTGCTCAAGGGCATCTCAGTTGTGGGTAATGAGAGTGAAAGAGCGCTGTTCATTTACACCCCCCACCTACATTTTCTGCCAGTACTGAGACTCAAGACATTACATTTAAAAACAAACTTCTCACCTGGCCAGCACCAGCCTTCATAATTTCCACCATCTTTGTTCTTAGTGTAGAAGTCCTTAGTAGTAATCTCGTTGTGGATCTTGTAGCCACTATCAACCTTAATGTGGGGATCTACTATAGCCACCATCTATAAACAAAATTGTCATCACAAAATCTTAATACTTAATGTTTAGAAGAAGAATAAAAAAAAATAAAATAAAAATAATAATAATAATAATTTACACCATACTACACTTATACAAACAACTGTGGCTGACCTTGCGTCTCTTGTCCATTAGGCCCTGAAGCATCTCTTTAGGCTGAGAAAACTTGTGGGGATCCCAGGTGAAGTAGCGCTTGCCATCTGCATGTTCGATGTCAAGCCATATGAAGTCATAAGGTATGTCATATTGGTCAAAACCTTGGTCCACTGACTTCACATCCTCCTGGTCATTATAATTCCAGCGGCACTGGTGATAGCCCAGACTGGCCAGAGGAGGGAAGGACTGGGTGCCTAGAGAGTATAACACACACACACACAATATGTATAGATATGTAGATATGTACAGGGTTTTGTGAATGGTTTGGCTGGTGAAGTTTAGAGCTCATAGCTGACATTTACCTGTGAGAGAGGCGTACTGTAAGAAGACATCTGATGGTTTGGGACCAAGCATGATGAAGACATCAATAATACCACTCTCAGAGATCCAACGGACATCAGTCTGTGGCGTCTCACTGGAGCCTTGAACAAAGTCTAGCATCTTACCAAAGACAGTCTGAAAGGAACAACAAAATTAACCATGAGGAGTTTTAAAATACACTAATAAGAGATAACAGAGAGCCCTATTGATCTCTTACCTTTCCTGCTGTATTAGAACTGATGTCTACCCAGGTCTCAGCTGCATTAAGCCAGAAAATACCCATGGTTCTCTGCGTGTTATGGGCTAGCATGACAGGTACGGATCCATACAAGGCCATAGGATTATAGAGCTCATACTGAAACACATCTAGGTTATACAGCCTGTATGGATCACCACCACTAGAAAAAGAAATGACAAAAGAAAAAAACAATTGTTTAGTGTTTTTATAGAAGGTATATTTTGATTGTGTACTAAGACATTTACTCACTCTGTAGTTTTGAGTTTTAAGTTGTCAGCATGCTCTGGAATACCGTATACATGTTCTACACCCGGCAAGGAGAAGTCTAAACTTATTGACGTGGGGCCTAAGAAAAGATTTTAAACAAAATCAACACAGATGATAATCATAAGTACAGTATGCAGTCGTATCAGAGATATCTGTCAAGTAAAATTTCATTATAATCAAAATGTAAGTCCATCAATGTTAGCTTTGAAGCCATCTATATGAACCAATATGCTATAAATGTACTCTAAAAAAATGACTGCATACTGTTCAAAAGTTTAAGATTTTTTTCAAATGAATGCTTTTATTCAGCAAGGATGCATAAATGGAGCAAAAGTGACAGTAAAGACATTTACAATGTTACAACAGATTTATATTTTAAATAAATGCTGTTATGATCACAGTTTCCACAAAAATATTAAGCAGCACAACTGTTTTCAACACTGATTGAAAGTGTTTCTTAAGCACCAAATCAGCATATTACAATGAAATTCAGCCTTCAGAATAAACATTTTAAAATACATTAATTTAAAAAAAACTATTAAGTTAAATTGAAATAACTCTCAATATTACTGTTTTGACTGTGTTTTTGATCAAATAAATGCAGCATCTGTGAGTATAAGAGACTTCTTTCAAGAACATTAAAAAAATCTTAGCGACCCAGAACTTCTGAATGGTAGTGTACACTTATAAAATTTGCAGTCTCTCTTCTGGGAAGTCAGAGCCAAAATATTGATGGTTCATTAAGTAAAGTCTATTGGCTTCTTTAAAAAAAAAAAAAAAAAAAGGAAAAGGAATAAACCCTTTGAGATGTTTGTATCAATAAGAAACACATAAATACTGATAAGAAAATTGCATTTGTGAAGCAGTTTCATGGGCCTTTTAATTTACATAGAAACATACCATTTGGTTTGGTATCTGTATGAGATTTAAATGTCTCTTCCCATAGACCATCTTCCTCTTTATCACTCTCTCCATCCTCATCCTATTGTGTGGGGGGGGAAAAAAAGAATTTTTTTTTTTTTTTTTTTTTTTTTTTTTTTAAACAAAGTTTTACTTCTGGTTCAGTTCTCAAAAGGCATAAAGTTACAATGTGATGATCATTGAGTAATACTTTAGTTATTGTGGTACTTTCACACACGTTATTGTTGCTACATATAGCTGCTAAACCAGATCAGGTGCAGCAACCGGATGTGTTAGTTTTAACTGAAGACGTGGCAAGATGACACTTGAATCATTTACCTGAGCACACCCACAAACAAATGCATACTGCTACTGACCTTCTCGCCTTCAACTTTCTGTTGATCTCCATCTGCACTCTCTTTAACCTCAGCACCATCTGGTTGTGCTTGCCTTTGATAAAACACCCACATAGACACAAAATAGAGATTAACAGTCAGGCTTGGGTAGTAAATGATTCACATTTGACTTGATTTAGATCCATTAACAAAATCTCATTTGCCATTTTTGTCTAGCATATGGGAACGGACGGAGAATTATTTCGACCCAAGCAGACACTGGATATATCTTTGGGGTGAACAATATTTTCATCAACTACACAAATGTTTACATTTTTTTGAAAGAAAAATACTTTTATTCAGCAAGGATGCATTCATTGATCAAACATTACAGTAAAGCCATTTATAATCTTATAAAAGATTTATATTTCAAATAAATTCTGTTCTTTTGAACTTCATAAAGAATCGTATCACAGTTTCCACAAAAACAAAGTAGCTCAACTGTTTTTAACATTGATAATAACAGGAAATCATTCTTGAGCAGCAAATCAGCATATTAGAATAATTTCTGAACGATCGTGTGACACTGAAAACTGGAGTAAATTCAGATTTGCCATCACAGTAATAAATTACATTTTAAAATATATAAAAATAGAAAAGAAAATTATATTGTAATTTTATTTTATAATATTACTATTATCACTGTATTTTTGATCAGATAAATATAGCCTTGGTGAGCATAAGAGACTTCTTTCAAAAACATTAAAAATCCTCACCAACCCCAAACTTTTGATCGGTAGTGTATATATGCTTCCCAGCTTCCAAAAAGAGAGAAAAACTCAATACTCACGTGTCTTTGCGAAGTCGCAGGTGCTCAAAGGCCAGCAGGCCTCGAGAGTTGAGGGATAGCAGCACCTCTGGCCCCTCCATGATGTCCAGCCTAAATGGACGGGCACTAACAATCAACCTCTGGCTCTCTGCTCCCAGAGACAACACAACACCATTTTCATCCTTAGACAAAAATGAGAGACTGGAAAAAGACATACAGAGAGTGAAAGAAGGGGGTAAACAGGGGAATCAGAGGAAAAGGTAAGAAGCGGAGACAAGCCGAGGTTACTCAGAGGAACACAATAAATCATGCATGTGTTTGACTGTTCTCTGAATTTCATTGTGCACTCTTAGATCAGAGACACACTCACGGCTCAGTAGGGGGCTCTGCTATGAGCACGTCTGGCACCTCAAATCGCGGCTTCAAAGGTTTCAGCTCATTTATCTTCACCCGCGTCATATTACCCTGCAGTCTGTAGAGCTCCAATAGCAAGTGCACCTGCAAATAGTAAGAGAGCAGCCAAAATCATGACTTTTGATCAGCAACATCATCCCAGGCCTTGTAACAAGAGAATAAAAAACAACCCTGAGCAAAGTGAATAAACCACTGAATATAATGAAATGCTGCAGCTCTTTTAGTAAAAAGAGACTATGAAACAAACCTTGTTGTTGTCATTAATGAGCTGCAGGGTCAGTCGGGAGTCACTGAGCTCCAAAGTGTCCAGAAGAGCACGGTATGGTGACTGACCCGGTTTGAGCGCCCGTTGACGTCTATAGACAACCAGATAGACAAAAATCACTGTATATGTGGAGCCTTTGCAGATGCAAGTCAAGTTAAGCACTCTCTACTACTACCACAACAGAGTATAGGGCAGATAATCTTAAATATAATTTTAAATATGTCAGAGTATGCCAATTATTTGTGATCTTTGACAGGATTTTTAAAATGCAATGCTAGTTGTACACTGCAGAGGTCATCTATAATGTACTGGTTTACAGTATAACTGACATACTTGCAGAAGGCACTCTGATCGCAGGTTTTGAAGTTTCCCCGATCCACAGCAAAGGCGCTGCTGAAAAACAGACACACACAGACCACAGACAGCAGCCCCATCCTAAAAAAAGAAAGAAAAAAGATTGAATTACAGTAGGCTACTGCTATGGATCAGGTTTGAGTAATAAATGAGCAGGGTGGAGTAACAATAAAAGAATGAGTGCTATGTTCACTTCCTTTTTTGCCACCCTTAAGGATCAGTTCCTTCTTCGTAATTAGAAGGATGACTATGGTGGAAAATTAAAACCTGCAGCCACCTGAATGGATTTTCACAGAAGCAGGTAATTTTGCTTTATGTAAAAACCAGTGTGACAAGCAACATCCTCTAACAAACCCTAAGACTATCATGAATTTGTACCACAATACAATTGGCACCAAGAATAAAAAGGCACTTTGCATTCACTTTATTCTGACATTTGTGCAATTTGAAATATTCTGGGCTCTTCTTATCATACTGGGTAATCATTATTATTCAGTGCAACACCAGAGAATAAAGTGCAAACTTTTCTTTTTTTGAGTGTGTACTCAGACAACAATCTCATTCATTTTCTGCAAGTATTCTTTATTTCATTGTCATTATTTTATTTTTTTTTTAAAGAAAAAGCCATCATCCACAATTAAAGATAGATCAAAGTCCACTTACAGGACCTGGCAGAGTGTGAAGGGGGGGAGGGGAAAAAAAGAGATAACAGCATTTACATATTTTTAAACATTTTCTAAATCTTTCTTAAACATTTATTAACTATACTAAATCTTATCTCTGATAAAATAAAAAATAAATAAATGACGGGTCCGTTTTAGACTCAACTAGTGCTGGATATAATAATCTGCAAACTGTTTTGATTTTTATCTAGCATTGCACGCATATCAAACTACAATCTCGACGCCCCATTACATTTATCTAAAAAAAAAAGAAAAAAAAAAAAGGATTAACGCCAGGATGAGATGAAAACGGCTGCAGTGCATGCCTAAATAATCTATGCAATAAGATATTCGTATGGTCTAATTCACATAAACCCTAAAGATGTATATAAAGACATCAGTGTCCAATAAATTAAAACATGACTCGTCATAATGCCAGCGATGGCTCAGCCACGCATTCACATCTACTTTTCGCTTACTCGTTTAACACCTGCAGCAGATTTACAGACTAGCTCCTACACGAACTTCTCATCGATTAGCTTGAAATAAACACAGACGAAACCCAAAAAAACAGAAGACATGACGACGAACTGATATGAGAGCCGAGTCTTTGTTTTACCTTTCAATGGAGATAACCGCCATCTTGGACACACAGCGTTAAGCCCAGCCTCCCGAAGGTTGGTTAGTTAGCGTGTTTGCAGGAACACTATTGGGTGACAACCGAGTCCCCTATAGACCACTCTTACCATGGAAACGAATCCGTTTGATATGTATGCTTGTGTACACAAGATAATTGTGTGATGAAACTCAAACTACATATTACAGTTCAGCACAATTATAAGTACTAACTAGGCATTTTCTAATGATAAAGACGATTTAGACCAAAAACCTGTATGCCACTGGTTAATACTAAACAGTCTTGTTTGGTTTATGTGGCTTTTACTTTTTATTTTATATTGTGCTATTTCTGTAAATAATAACATTCATAATAATAAATAAAAAACAGAATGAGGCATTTTAATGATTTTTTTTTTTTTTTTTTACTGTTTTCCACATAGCAACACAAAGAAAATAATGAATATTCTCTGCTGTAGGCCTAAAAATTTTTCAGTGCTTAATAATAAGAAAAAACTACAGAAAGCTAGACAGTATAAAGAATACAAAAAAAAAAAAAAAATGTTGATCTGGTTAGCAGAAAAGCACAATTAGTTTGCCACAAGTGGTTTTTGCTACTATTTTTGACAAATCTTAAAACGTAGAAATATCAACTTAACACCTCATTTAACACTATGTAGAAAAATATCTAAATACAAGAAGTCTGTGACTCTGGAACCTGGGTTTTTAACAACATTTCTTATAAATTCACAGTTGTCAAACTTGAAACCTCCAGCAAAGGTGTCCTAGGCGGTCAATGTTCTTATGCAGAACACTGTGGATAGGTGCAATATAGCGTGCAACATCACCATCCCGTGAAAAGTCCCGAAAGAAAAGTCCTTGGTCAGCACAGAAGGTAAATTTCTGTGGCATTGGGCTGTTACCCCGCATGTACTCCCATACGCCCAACAGCAGTAGCCTAACTTCAAAGGGTGAGAGGTGAGGCAAGACCTCATGGATGTTACTCAACACTGGTGGTAGAAGCTGGCCTTCACCCATACATGATACAAGCAAACATGAGGTCTGAAGGTGCCAGGGCGAGTCTGACACTGATGGTTCCCTTGATGCTTCCCAGTGAGCCAGTAAGGTGGAAAGTAGACCCCTTAAAATGACGGAGCAGTAGCACAGAGCTGGACGTCCAGCTGCGACCACCCGGAGGAGGTGGAACAGCACAGGGTTATTTTCAAAGCTACGACGAATGTGTATGTCTCGCTCAACTGTGGTTTTTGCATGTTCCTCTGGAGGCCAGGACAGTTCTCCGTTTGCTACATCTGGGCAGATGTTCTCTACCAGGGTTACGGCAATTACCTTTGCAGCTTCAGCATTAATTGGGGGAAGTTCATTAGAAATGAGAGGTTCACTGGCAGAAAAGCTGCCATTACTGGTACCTACAGCAGAGCCATTTCTAGAATTGCCAGTGGGGCTTCCTCCACCTGAACTACAGCACTGAACCATGACTGCAAGCAAAGTCTGCATATTCTGATTGATTCTATCTGGGTCAGGTTGTAAGGGAGTGTACGGAGGTTTCAAACCCTTTCCAATTACTCCAGCATGGAAAACGGACCACACATTTCCAGAGAAGTTAACAGAAGTGCCAAATTTGCAGTTGACATCCAATAGAGAGATGCCCAAGTCTGGGACAAGGTTTGGTGATTGTGTGATGTCATCACTTGGGTTTTCCTGCAGACCTCCAAACAAATCTCGGTTGCCTTTGTGCAGGGCTCCCTCCACCAGTTGTTGCAGCACAGCTTTTAGTGTCAAAGGACAGTAGGCCGCAAGACGTGACAACAGTCGCATAGAGTAGCCCACTTCCTCTTCCCCAACCTTAAGGCTCTCCCCTTGCAGTCGTAAACACACAAAGAAATGTGACACTGCTGCTCTACATATCAACAAGAGATGAGCTGGAGAGCAAGCTCTGGGAAGCTGGCTACACGAGAGCAGACGGACAGCTGCCTTGGATACCATTTTGTCACCATGGAGAAGCAATGGGCAGAAATCCTGAAGGTGGCTGGAAACGGCGACTCTGACTTGTGCAGCCATCGATGACTGAGCTGAACATCCCATTGTAGCCCCTCCATTTTTACGATCCTCCTCTTGACTCTGTACTGCAGTAGCCAAGTTGTTCAGGAGTTGAGCCAACTGTTTGTTGTCAAGGGTTTGAGTGTGGATTTGGGCAACACAGCGAGCTACTGTTGAGGAAAGCAACCCAGAAAGTGAAGTGGAAAGTGGGGTGTACAACTGTGAGGCTAGAGCGAGCTCCTCTGGGTTTCGGGCTTGAGTGAAGAGCTGACACAAAGCTTCAGTGGCCACACTTGGGCCGCCATACACCGACAGCAGATACAGGAGCTGATGCAACCAAAGGTGCCTCTTCCGCTCGAGCCGGAGAGTTTCAGCACACAGATCACCTATGTGTCCCTGGAGCTCCTCTAGAAATGGGATCACTTGTGGCATTGCTGAGGCAGCAGAGGACTGTGGGAAGGTTTCATCACCCTCTGGCCGGTTGTGCACCAGCTTGTGAAGATGTAGCAGAAGTGTTTGCAGTAAGCGGTCACAGGCTTCTCGAATACTATCATGGGGAGAGGGTGTAGGGCCTGATATAATCACAGAAGATGGTGTGGCAGTGTCCGCAAGGAACTTCAGCACCCTTGCTCCACCCGAAGGGCTTTGGCTTATGAGATGCACCGCTAGACCCAACATATTCTCGACTTCCTCCCGGGGCAAGGCCTGGAACTGAGCCTGGAGTTGAACTAGGACAGGCGGTCTGAGAAACTCCACCAGCTCTGCAGAAACAGCACCCAAGAGAGTAGGGGAAAGAGCAGCCAGTTGAAGCAAGAAAGGTACAGTGGCCCTACGGAGATGAGGGGAGTTCTCCCACCCGCCTGCCCCAGATGAATGCGGAGGTACATTTTGAGGGGGTGGAGACAGACTATCCTGAAACATCCTGAGAAGCTCTTTCTTGATGCTATCAGAATGTCTGGAGGCCAAGTGCCCCAGGATACCAACCACTGAGCCTATTTTGGGGACTCTACAACTCTTGTCTATTGCCTGCTGTTGGTTGACCTTCTCAGCAGAGGAATATCCATGGGCATAAAAGTCTTTGAGGCCACAAGCCAGCACCCTGCTGATAATAGTGCCAGGAAAAGCTGAACCAATGTGAGCGACAACCCAGTCAAAATGAGGGGAGTGCTGGACAGAGGTATCCAGCAAGGCATCTACACAGGCATCAGGGCACCAGGCCAACATGGCTGCTAGACACTGAGAGTAGCATTCCATAAGTGAGCGAGTGGCTGCACACGACATCCAAAGCTGCAACAGCTCATTCAGGCTGGATGAGTGAGGAGCTGCCCGTCGTCCTGCATGCTTGCTGCTGAGCTGGCCAAGAAGGTCTACAGCCCATGTGGACACAAGTGGAGCCCAAGCTTTAGGACTAAGCTTGATAAATTCTGAGAGTACAGCATGGATTTCCTTAATAACATCCTCCAAATTGGATACACTGGTGCTGCCTCCTCCACTTGTACTGGTACCTCCATTTTCAACCTCCGCCTCCAGATCTTGTAGAAAGGATGCAACATATTCATCATAGACTCCCCTCAGGTGCTCCAAGACAGCTCCACGGCAGGCTGGCACAGTTCGAAGGAGGCGCACTGCACAGCGGGCATGATCCCGAACACTGAGTTTACGTCCCTGTGTCTGGTCAACGCCGCTGATAAAAGCTTTAATTTCTAAAGCCAGCTCTTGAGGACTGATGGAAAAGAAAAAAAAAGGTCAGTTGGTATGGTTTTTTGCAATAATATAAATTTTTTAAACACATATACACATCTTTACTTTATCTAATACTACTTTAAAAACATGCCGTTTTATGACTGTGTACTAATTGAGAAACATATTTCTACTTTCAAAAATGTATTCATAACATATTTTAAATGTTATAATTACATACAATTTATTAATTAAAATATTTTAATATATTGTGGCCAAAACAATGGTTTGATATGTTTTACATTTGTGCTGCTTAATTAATTGTTTTATAACAGTTTTACATAGAAGTTTTCATTCCAACAAATCACATACAGTGCGACAACTTGCCAAGGTTGAGGCATGTTGACACAAAATGTCAATGTGTTTAATTAACTGTATCCCTTTTTGTGGGCAATAACTGTGAAAGTATTTATTTATGAATATACTAATAAATATATATGTTTATTAATGCTTTAGCAATGTAAAGCTGTTTACAATACCATGAAATCTGACTGAATCTCAAATAAGAGAAATGCAATGACAGAAGGCAATGAATGACATTTTATCCAAAATGAACATGCAATTAACATGAGCATGTATGCTCCGAGTAGTTATGCTTACACCTGTACTGACTATTATTAGACTGAATATGCAAAACACCTGTATGCTATATAATTTCATATTAATACTTAAAGACGCGATACAAAAGAATAAATCACCTTAATGACAGTGAAATGAGAACGATACGTTGTTCCTTTATACAGATAATACAGTTTAATGCAAACTGGAGTTCCTTCCATTGAACTGAAGCATTCATTTATAGTTAGAGGTAACCCGTATTATTATTACTCACCTGTAATTGTTTAGAGAAGTGTGGCAGTGAGACTTCTGCATGGCTGACATGGCATCCCCCTCGAATATCGCAGACATCGTTTACGTGCGTTAAGCAAAATACACCATGAAAATATTTTATATACATACAAAATAACAACTACAATGGCAAATTGTGAATGAAAAGTGCAGCCTTTGCCACTTTTAATCAACACTGTTTCAATAAACGACGCACCAGACAGCGTAAAACTCACTCACAGTCTTTCGCCACATGGGAAATTACGTTTGGTTACACATATCGCCCTCTGTCGTTGAGGAGAGCTATTTTGTTTGAAACTGCAGCCAAGTATTTTGCAAGTACCGATGATGAACAAGCAGGGTGCAGTGGTGTTCTGAAATGAGGATTAAACGAGGAAAATGAGGCAATTAAACAATGACCTCGTTTTTTTTTTTTTTATAAATAAAATGTAGATTCGTATCCGTTAATCTTAACGTCGTCACATTTTCTTCATTAAATAAACATTTACATTAGATCAAAAAAGAAACCACATTAACAATGTAATTAAAGCATTTTTTCGTGTTTTAAGCATTTTTACATTTATTCCAAAATAATAACTAAAGGCAGTAACAATTTAACCCTCTATGGTAGGCCTACGCAATATCAATGAGGAAAAAAATATTTGTGGTGTTTTTTCCTGCTTAAAATTGGACACTATATCTATATCAATAAACATTTTCATTTATTTTTGATTATTTTTTTTATTTCTATTTTAGTTTGTTTTTAATAAAATGAGACTTTTAAATGAACTTTTAAAAAATAAATTAATAACACCGTACCATAGAGAGTTAAACAATATATTTTATTTGTGTATTGATTTTCAGCTGTTCTTTTTAATAGTCAACTTATTTCGCATCATCAGTCATGCTCGGTAAACACTCGAAGTCACAGACACAAAGATGTATTTTTAATTTCACCAAGCTGGTTGATCACTAAAACCCCCGCAGTCATCATGTTTTCAGGTCTTTTCAAGTTTGATTTTGACGTGACATAATGCCGTGATATCTAAGTGGGTGAGCTGTTTCATTTTTTTTTTTTTTTTTTTGTTTATTTACAAGAAGTGAGAAAATGTACAGTTTCTTACATGAGTTACTAGTGTAAATCAACACTCTTGGTAAATTAGAAAAATGAAGATTTAAATTAGCTAAAATGGACACTGCATGACAGCATCACATCAGTATGCTTGGAGGAGCAATTCAGTGTGAAAAATAAACGGCACTTTAATGGAACTTAAAAAAAAATGAGCAAGAAAGCCATGCAACTGGGGTGCAACTAGGGTTGCAAATTCCGAGAATTTTCAAAGCTGGAAACTTTCCATGGGAATTAATAGGAAAATATGGGAATTAACGGGAATATATGGGAATAAACAGGGAATTGCAGGTTAGCCTATAACAGGGAACTTAAATGTAGTTGAAAAACAATCTTGCAGCATAATCTTGGTTAAAACAACCAGATTTTATGCAATTTCAGTTTTTCAGTTTTTACCCTGCACATTCCTCAGTCATATTCACACAGCCACACCCCAAACATGCATTATGCATTTCTCCATAACATGCACATTTGATCAAAAATACAGAAAAAAAAGTAATATTGTGAAATATTATTCCAATGTAAAACAGCTGTTTTCTATGTGAATATATAGTCAAATGTAATTCATTCCTGTGATCAAAGCTGAATTTTCATTGCTAGAAAAGATTCCTATTTTAAATAAATGTTGTTCTTTTTAACATTTTATTCATCAAAGAATCCTGAAAAAGGAATCACAGGTTCCAAAAAAATATTAAGCAGCACAACTGAAATTTCCAACATTGATAATTGAGTATCAAATTAGCATATCAGAATGATTTCTGAAGGATCATGTGACACTGAAATAAATAACATGCATAACAATTGTCAAGTCAAGTCAAGTCACCATTATTTATATAGCGCTTTTTACAATGTAGATTGTGTCAAAGCAGCTTTACAGTGATAACTGGTACATTATTTTGGCTGCACAGCAGCTCGTAAGGAATAGTGTCAATGCAGGCAGATCAAAGCACTGTTGAATATCAAATGTCAATTGTCAAGTGTCCCCAACTAAGCAAGCCAAAGGCGACAGCGGCAAGGAACCCAAACTCCAACAGGTGACATCAGGTGGCAAACAGGTGTTAAAATGGAGAAAAAACCTTGGGAGAAACCAGGCTTAGTCGGGGGGCCAGTTCTCCTCTGGCGAACAGTGCTTTGTTACGACTCAGGCTGCTATCATAAGTCAGATATGATCGCAACATTCAAAGTGTTTAATTCAGTTCCATCCAGTTGAGGATCATATTCATCACACCGGTATGGACGGTTGTTGAGGAGATGTGCCACTGGTTGTCATGTTGATGAGGCCTTCATAGTGGATGATCTAGTTGACTCAATCTCTGCAGATACTTCAGGGCTGTGTTGTGGTTGTGTCATGGTGCAGGTCCTCGATCTCACCCGGATACGGCCCGGATCCGGCTGACTACGGTAAACCTCGGGATAAACAGAAAGACTAATATTAGCGTAGATGCCATTCTTCTTCTGATGTAACGAGTACATCTGGTGTTATTGGAAGTGTTCCCGGTTCCGGCTGACCTAATTTATGCAGCCTAATAATCCTTTAACGGATTTGAAAAAATAAATTGATAATGTGTTATGTGTATGCCAGGTTAAAGAGATGTGTTTTTAGTTTAGATTTAAACTGACAGAGTGTGTCTGCTTCCCGAACAATGCTAGGAAGATTGTTCCAGAGTTTAGGTGCCAAATAGGAGAAGGATCTACCACCTGCAGTTGATTTTGATATTCTAGGTATTATTAGCTGGCCTGAATTCTGAGATCGTAATAGACGCGAAGGACTATAATGCATTAAGAGCTCGCTCAGGTACTGGGGAGCTAAACCATTTAGTGCTTTGTAAGTAATTAGCAAGATTTTAAAATCTATACGATGTTTAACAGGAAGCCAATGCAGTGTTGACAGAACCGGGCTGATATGGTCATATTTCCTAGTTCTAGTAAGAACTCTAGCGGCTGCATTTTGTACGAGCTGTAGTTTATTTATCAGGCGAGCAGAACAACCACCTAGTAGAGCGTTACAGTAATCTAGCCTTGAGGTCATGAACGCATGAACTAACTGTTCTGCATTTATCATCGAGAGCATATGTCGTAATTTAGATATATTTTTAAGATGGAAGAATGCGGTTTTACAGATGCTAGAAACATGGCCTTCAAATGAAAGATTGGTATCAAAGAGCACACCCAGGTTCCTAACTGACGACGAAGACTTAACAGAGCAGCCATCAAGTGTTAGACAGTATTCTAGGTTATTACGTGAGGACGTTTTTGGTCCAAAAATTAGAATATCTGTTTTTTCTGAATTTAGTAGTAGGAAATTACTGGTCATCCAATTTTTTATATCAGCTATGCATTCCGTTAATTTTGTGAATTGGTAAGTTTCGTCAGGGCGCGAAGAAATATAGAGCTGAGTATCATCAGCGTAACAGTGAAAACTAACACCATGCTTCCTGATGATATCTCCTAAGGGTAGCATGTACAGATTGAAAAGCAATGGTCCTAGTACCGAGCCTTGCGGTACTCCATATTCAACTTGTGATCGATATGACCTCTCTTCATTTACTTCTACAAACTGATAACGGTCAGATAAGTATGATTTGAACCATGACAATGCAATTCCACTAATGCCAACATAATTTTCGAGTCTATTTAAAAGAATATTATGATCAATAGTGTCAAATGCAGCACTAAGATCCAGTAACACTAATAGAGAGATACAACCACGATCTGATGATAAGAGCAAATCATTAGTAACTCTAATGAGAGCAGTTTCAGTACTATGGTATGGTCTAAATCCTGACTGGAAATCCTCATAGATGCTATTTCTTTCTAAAAAGGAACATAGTTGTGATGATACTGCCTTTTCTAGTATTTTTGACAGAAAAGTGAGATTTGAGATTGGCCTGTAATTGACTAATTCTCTAGGATCAAGTTGTGGTTTTTTAATAAGAGGTTTAATAATAGCCAACTTAAAAGTTTTTGGTACGTATCCTAGTGATAAAGATGAATTAACGATATTAAGAAGAGGATCTATGACCTCTGGAAGCATCTCTTTCAATAGCTTAGTTGGTATAGGGTCTAACATACATGTTGTCGATTTTGACGATTTAACAAGTTTAGACAGTTCTTCCTCTCTTAAAGGAGTAAATGAATTGAATTTTTCCTCAGGGATACTACAATGCACCGTCTGACGCAATACTGTAGTAGACGGTTGCGTGGTTATAATTTTTTTTCTAATATTATCAATCTTGCAAGTAAAGAAGTTCATGAAGTCATCACTGCTGTGCTCTTTGGAAACATCAGAAGTTGAAGTTTTATTTCTTGTTAATTTAGCCACTGTATCAAATAAATACCTAGGGTTTTGTTTATTTTCTTCTAAAAGTTTAGAAAAATAGGCAGATCTAGCAGATTTTAAGGCCTTTCTGTACTCAACCATTCTCTCCCTCCACAAAATGCGAAATACTTCTAGTTTTGTTTTCTTCCAGCTGCGTTCCATTTTTCTGGCTGCTACCTTTAGGGCCTGAGTGTGCTCGTTGTACCATGGCGTTGGATTAATTTCCTTAATCTTTTTTAAACGCAAAGGAGCAACTGAGTCTAATGTGCTTGAAAAGACAGAGGCAATAGTTTCCGTTGCAACATCGAGGTCTTCTAAGCTGTCTGGCATGCTAAGGCGATGAAACTGATCAGGAAGATTATTTATAAAGCGTTCTTTAGTGGTAGAAGTGATGGTTCTACCAAATTTATGGCAGGGAGGCAGTTTAGCTGTTTTGACTAAATGTAGTATACACGAGACTAGGTAATGATCTGAGATGTCGTCACTCTGCTGCAGAATTTCAACGGCATCAATATCAATTCCATATGACAATATTAGATCTAAGGTATGGTTACGACAATGAGTGGGTCCTGACACGTGTTGTCTAACACCAATAGAGTTTAGAATATCTGCAAATGCCAATCCCAATGAGTCTTTTTCATTATCTACATGGATATTAAAGTCACCAACAACAAGTACTTTATCTGCTGCTAGTACTAACTCCGATAGAAAATCAGCAAATTCTTTGATAAAGTCTGTATGGTGTCCTGGTGGCCTGTATACAGTAGCCAACACAAATGTCAACTTACATAATGTTACGTAAAGTACCATCACTTCGAAGGAATTATATTTGAGAGACTTTTGACTAATACTATAAATATTACTATAAATTACAGCAACACCTCCTCCTTTGCCTTTCTGACGAGGATTGTGTCGATAATCATAACCTTGAGGGCTAGACTCATTTAAAGTAATGTAATCGTCCGGTTTTAGCCAAGTTTCTGTCAAACACAGCATATCTAGATTATTGTCTGTGATAATATCATTTACAATAAGTGATTTTGATGAAAGGGATCTAATATTTAACAACCCAAGCTTTATCATTTGTTTATCATTACTATCTCTATTTTTTATTTGTTGAACATCAATTAAATTTTTACCATTAAATGGGTTTGGAAGTTTTTTGTTTTTACTGATTCGGGGTACAGACACAGTCTCTATGTGATAATATCTAGGTGTAAGAGTTTCTATGTGTTGGGAATTATCTGACTTCTGTAAGGTGAGGCAGCTAGCAGACGGTCGGTTTAGCCAGTATGTCTGCTTCCTGACCTGGGCCACAGTTTGTCATGTTTCAGCTCTAAGACTAAGTGCCATATTACTAGAGAGAAGAGCAGCACCATCCCGAGAGGGATGAATACCATCTCTTTTCAACAGGTCAGGTCTGCCCCAAAAACTTTTCCAATTGTCTATAAAACCTATATTATTTTGCGGACACCACTTAGACAGCCAGCCATTGAGTGATGATAATCTGCTAACTATCTCATCACTCCGACGAACAGGAAGGGGACCAGAGCAAATTACTTCTCCTGACATTGTATTTGCGAGTTCACACACCTCTTTAATGTTAATTTTAGTGATCTCCGACTGGCGAAGTCGAACATCATTAGTGCCGACGTGAATAATAATTTTAGATTATTTACGATTAGCATTAGCCAGCACTTTTAAATTTGCTTTAATGTCAGGTGCTCTGGCTCCCGGCAAACATGTGACTATAGTGGCTGGTGTCTCTATTTTCACGTTCCGTGTGATAGAATCGCCAATAACTAGGGCACTTTCAACAGGATTCTCAGTGGGTGCATCACTGAGTGGGGAGAACCTGTTTGATGTTATTATTGGATAGGAAAAGTGGTGTTTTCCGCGGCTAGGCCGCCTCACTGTTACCCAAGTGCCCTGCTGCACGGGCTCTACAGCCGGAACCGAACGATGTACAGAGTTCACTAAGCTAATCGCATCCAAAACAGTATCTGAAGCCCTTGCGTTCTTACTATCCTCGATTAAAGTTTGGATGCGTGTCTCTAATTCTGAGATTCTCTCTGTCAGCCTGACTATTTCCCTACATTTATGACATGTAAATCCCTCGTCGCTGACAGAGAGAGCTATACTGAACATGTGGCAAATGGAACAGGTAACAATGCTAGGAGAGGATGACATGACTCACCGTGTTTGTAGACTGATCCGAGTTACCACAGCTGTTTGATGAGCGCGTTGAAAAGGAGCGCGCGAGAGACTGATGACAAGTTAACAAGCTAGCGAGATGCAAACGCGTTGTAACAGCGATTTAGATTCCAATTGCTGCAATAAAAATATATTTATTTGACATAGTTACTAAATTAGAATTAACTGGATGCAAAAAATAAATAACTGTTATTTCATGTTATGACCAAACAAAATGTTTATATTTATGTTTGTATATGATATGTTTTATATAGATTTATATAGAATTTATATAGAAATTTATATAAATTTCCCCAAATTTCCAATTAATTCCCATAAATTCTCATAAATTCCCATTAATAACTGCTTTTCCAACAATAGACAAGTCGCCATCTAAACCCACTCTTGCTTTAAAAAAAAAAAAAAAAAAGATCCTAAGACATATAAAAGCAGTCTTCCTAATAAATAAAATAAGGACGTCCACTCAACGCTGAATGACTCCTGTGCGCTGATTCGCTCCCCTCAGTTCCTTCAGCTGATTTACAGCCTAGGAGTTCTTTTTACTTCAGATACAAGCACATTTGCGGGTGGTTGGGACGGGTGTGACATGTCCCCACCACTTTTTGCCAGGGTTGATATTGCCCCCACTCACTTTTGATACTGTGGCACCACTTTTTGAAAGTCTCGCAACATGGATGTATCTAACACAAAAGAAACATCTCTAGTTGATTAGCAATTCATTCGTTTGTGTTAAATAAGATGCAATTTGGCACTGGGATGTGTTGTTTTCGAAATCATGCTGAGTACTCATTGCTGCTGTTATCAGTAGCACAACAGTGTTCTCTTGACGCTCGTGCACACTGCACAGTCTTCACACAGACGAGCGCTTCAATATATCACCTAATGCCGTTGTGGAGACTCTCTATTCGTTCCTGTGAAATCACATAACAAAATGCACATAAACGTGTCCCTCCCTGCTCTTAATATACAATCACAGATGAACATCTTGGTTTTAGGAAGAAGAAAGAAAAATACACAAGGGCGGATTAGAACCTCTGGCACGCTTAATGAAAATTCTACCACTAGCCCATTAGGAATAATGCTGCCTTCACGTGCTATCTATAGTCACCTTGCTGACAATTATGGAATTTCGGTTAAATACAAGCTATTTTTGCTGTGTATAAAACATACAATACGCTTCAAATGATTATTCATACATGTAGGCTAAATATGTACTACTTTAAAGACAAGACAAGGTGATGTAGCTGGAAAAAAATAAGAATACCAGTCAAAGCAGCAATCGTTTTGCCCTCTGCCATGTTTAAAGTCTGACACGCCCCACTCAGGAACTTGGGTATCAAAATTATCCCGACCTTCCCAGAGGTAAATACGACTTGAGAGGGCATTCATGTCCAAATTTGAACTAGGAAACTCGTATTTACGATAATAGCACGTAAATGCTGCCTTCACATGCTATTTTAATTATTGTAAAAGATGTCAACCCTTACAAATAAGTTTATTCAAGTGTGCTATTAGTAGCCTATACTTCTTTTAAACTAAGAATAAGAATGTATACTTTCAGTATATTTTTTATATACTGCTCAGAAATATACTTAAAATTGGACTTAAGTAAACTTGACTTATACTGACAATAAAGTAACAAGATCATCAAACATTAAACAGCACATAAATCAAAATTGCCTTACTGAATAAAATGTCGACCCAGGACGAGCTATAGGACTGTGAAGCTTTGGGGGTGTTGTTGGACTTGATCTACTCCATCTGTGTAGATAAAAAAGGATTCATGAAGCTAGAATAAAATGGTTTTAAAGTGGAAAGAGTTAAAGTACAGTTAAAGGTATATTTCAAGTATAAAAAATAATACCTAAATAGTATACTTAAAGTGCAAATAAGTGTGATGTTATGTTCACTTAAAACTTACAAGTATACTTGCACTAAACTAGTAGTTTATTGAGAGTATACTTCAAAGTGTACTTTCATGTACTAAAAAATGTTACTACTAGTATTAAAATAGTAAACTACTAGTATACTTATAGGTTCACTTGTAGTACTACAGATGCAGTACAAATGAGAAATGTAGCTGTGAATTAGTTGTGCACTTAAAGTTTACTACCGTTACACTTATAGTACACTTAAACGTATACTTCACTTACAAGTTTACTACTAGTACATTGATACTAGTATACTTACATACATAAAGTATGCTTAAAATATACTTGAACATTACTTAAGTATACTTCATAAAATTAACTTCTTTTTCGTAAGGGAACTTTACCATCACTCCCACAGTTGCTGTATTTAGAAACACTTTCAAAGTAGTCTCGCTTAGCCAGACCTTCAGACTGACCACAGAAGGTCTGGACTCTAACGCAGCTTTCATTGGCCAAGAACCACCCATGAGGACGTTTGACTAACATGTAACGCAACAAATTTACAACAAAGGTTTAGCATCACAGTGTTTGTTTCCAGGCAGACCATTAAAGAACGCGACGCACTCGTCTCCCGGACATCCTTTATAATTCAACCAACCAGATGACGACTTCGAAACTCCTGAAGTGTTTCCAGATATGTGTGCCACATGCATCAGTCCTTAGGCATGGTGTCTGAGGCTGAGATTACCTTCACAGCAGTGTCAACTAATTTTTTTGTAATTTGATGCAAAGATAATATAATACTAAGTATAGTGTTATAAATGTACATACATTTTCTAAAAAATGAAAATTGCAAGATTTACGATGCTGATGACCGTTAAAACGCGTCATCACGATCTGTGAAAAGGGTCTATACCTAATGGCACTCTATATATTTATTCACTATAGACTCGAGACTTACAATATATTGTATTATAGATGTAGGAATTAAAATATCACATTAAACATGAATTCTATGTCAAGTGTGCATTTATTGTATTTCTGATAGAGACAGAGCGCATTTACACACTGGTGTGTGTAAATATGCTCTGAAACAAGCATATTTGTGCAGATAGCCAACAAAATTAACAAAACTACAATCAACAGAGTTACACCTTCATTTTCCTTCTTTTTATCTATTCACAAGTGCAATGGTTTTGAGTGATTTTAGTTATACAGTGTGAGATCATTTTGTTGACAAGTTAAATGGTTCTATTAAAATTAAACTCGATATTGATATTGTCTCTTAGTATGACAAGAAGCCTGAGCTGATACGGGGCGTATATCAGCACTGGGCTATTTATGTTGGCGATGGTTATGTGATTCACCTGGCACCACCCTGTGGGTTATTTACATACCTCAAATGATATCTATTGAACTGAACTTGTATTGAACCTGATATTTATTATTTAATTATTATTATTATTATTTTGCTTTTCCATTTCTTTCTTCATAGCTGAGCATGCTCAAGCTGGGGCCTACAGTATGATGTCAGTACTGTGTGACAGAGCCATAGTGAAGAAAGAAGAACTTTATGAAGTAGTTGGCAATGATGAATACCGTATCAACAACCTTCTGGATGAAAAATTTGAGCCACGGGACGCACACAGCCTTTAGAAAAAGGAACTTTCATATAGTCTTCGCACTAGGAACTGTGAGCACTTTGTTACAGAGCTGAGATACGGAAAGCCAGAGTCACGCCAGGTACGGTTACTTGACATTTTGAGATAATTCAAATATAATTCCCCTGGTAAAAATTGCATTCCACGGGCTAAATATCATGTTATTTGGGGTCGCTTCAACCTGCGGACATGAAAAACAAACTGCAGCAACAGTGTTAAAGTAGCCCTTAAAAAAGCCCAATTCCGCAGAAAAACAGCGGACTTGGCAACACTGCTAAAGGCCTTACTTACATCACATCTGCAGTTTGCTAAAGATCATGTGGACAAGCCAGAGGGCTAATGGAAAAATGTTTTGTGTGTTTTGTAGACATTTTTGGTTGAAATGTGAAGCATTATTTTTAGACAAATGAAAACACTGCATTCTAGCACAAGAACCTTTTCCCATCTGTGAAACTTGAAAGTGACATGATGTGAAGGCCAAGTACTGTTAACCCATACTCGGAATTTGTCCTGTGCATTTAACCCATCCAAGTTAGTGCACTATCACCACACACATTAGGAGTAGTGTGAGTAGTGAACACACACACTGTAAACCATGGACGCACACACCTGGAGTAATAATAATAATAACTCAGCAATAATGCATTTTGTTTTTAATAATTTTGTTTTCTAATGAACTTTCAAGCACTTTTATAATATAATCAAAATATGGCAAGTTAAATATTTTACCAAATTAATCTTCAAACAAACTGCTGTGTTTCTATTTTTGTGCCAATAAATATTTGACCAAACATTTTTCATTGTGTAATTCATTTTCAGTGGTTTCATAAGACTCTTATTTCATTATTGTCAAGGTTTTTTTTTTGGGGGGGGGGGGGGGGGGGGGGGGGGGGTTTGTGCAAGATACAGAAATGACAGAAACCAACCCCCACTGAAGATGTTGCATCAGCTCTCACAAAAACATAATTCACTGATTAACCAGAGAAACTGCAGACTAGCACAGACAATCAGAATGACTGGACTACCTTAATGACTGAACAAAAGGGTAAAGTTTATACTTTTCACAAGTTAGTCCGTTTAAATGTACTTACTTATCTAATCTCAGTTACTGATTTGGGAGCAATCTCAAGAGCAAAATCTCGTCAGTTTTTTTAGGTGTGACAGTATGTATGTTTTTAGGTATGACAGTATGTATGTTTTTAGGTGAGACAGTATGTATGTTTTTAGGTGTGACAGTATGTATGTTTTGAGGTGTGGCAGTATGAATGTACATTGTGTTTGCAGTAATGCACTTACAATAGAGATCTGAGGCAACCCAAAATTTAAAAGTGTATAGTCACAATACATGTTCGCATGATCTTAGTGTGATAAAGAGAACTTTACAAAATACAAGCTTCACATTTGTGCTTAAAACTCTCTGGAGTTTATCTAGTCCCTAAATTCCTGTTGTAAACGCATTACTTTTGTTTGTTTTTACTAACTGAAGGTGATTGGCAGTATTACCAGCAAACTTTAAGCTAAATTAGGCCATTAGGTTAGTGAACAAGAAGAACTGTTCTAATTCACATCTGTTTTATGTCAAACAAGGGGAGAGTATGGGTTGGTTGGTAAACTTTCCATTATTAGTTGAATATCTCTAGCAAAACAAACTTTAAAGGTAACCCAACTAGGTGCAAATCTAAATTGGTCTACTTTGTAGTATATAAAAGTATACGTTTAAGTGTACTAGAAGTGTAACTTAAGTAACTTGTACTGCATCTGTACTACAAGTGAACTTATAAGTATACTAGTAGTTTACTATTTTAATACAAATTTTTTAGTTTATAAAAGTACACTGAAGTATCTCTCAGTAAACTACTATAGTAGTTTTATACTGCAAGTTTTACTGTTTTAATTGTACTGATAAGTTAGATTTTACTGAACACTATAATGTCATTAATTTCAGATACCGGCATGGCAGCTGGTGACTCCTACACCACCATTGCTTCTAGTTACAGAGTGGGCATCTCCACTGTGGCAGGCATTGTGCCAGATGTGTCCAAGGCCATTTGGGACAGCCTGGTGGATGACTTTCTGCCTGTACCAAAGACTGCTGATTGGCAGGAGATTGCCCTTGGCTTCAAGAAGAGGTGGATCTTCCCTAACTGTGAGGGTGCAATGGATGGGAAGCATGTGGTAATCCAGGCACCACATAATTCAGGTACCCAGTATTTTAATTACAAAGGAACATACTCTGTTGTACTTCTGGCAGTTGTGGATGCAAGGTATCTTTTTAGGGTGGTGGATGTTGTAGCTTTTGGTCGGAACAGCGATGGAGGGACCCTTGCTGCCTCTGCTTTCGGACAAGCCCTGTGGGAAGAGAAGCTGCATCTCCCAGCAGATGCTCCTCTCCCTGGCGCTGATCACCTGGGGCCCATGCCTCATGTCTTTGTGGGAGATGAGGCTTTTCCCCTCAGGTAAGTTATGTTGATTGCAAATCATGGTCTAGTGTACATATACAGTAGGTACGGAAAGTATTCAGACCCCCTTAAATTTTTCACTCTTTGTTATATTGCAGCCATTTGCTAAAATCATTTAAGTTCATTTTTTTTTTCCTCATTAATGTACACACAGCACCCAATATTGACAGAAAAACACAGAATTGTTGACATTTTTGCAGATTTATTAAAAAAGAAAAACTGAAATATCACATGGTCCTAAGTATTCAGACCCTTTGCTGTGACACATATATTTAACTCAGGTACTGTCCATTTCTTCTGATCATCCTTGAGATGATCAGAAGATCATCTATCTTCTATCATCTATCATCTTGTTCTATACCTTCATTTGAGTCCAGCTGTGTTTGATTATACTGATTGGACTTTATTAGGAAAGCCACACACCTGTCTATAGAAGACCTTACAGCTCACAGTGCATGTCAGAGCAAATGAGAATCATGAGGTCAAAGGAACTGCCTGAAGAGCTCAGAGACAGAATTGTGGCAAGGCACAGATCTGGCCAAGGTTACAAAAAAATTTCTGCTGCACTTAAGGTTCCTAAGAGCACAGTGGCCTCCATAATCCTTAAATGGAAGACGTTTGGGACGACCAGAACCCTTCCTAGAGCTGGCCGTCCGGCCAAACTGAGCTATCGGGGGAGAAGAGCCTTGGTGAGAGAGGTAAAGAAGAACCCAAAGATCACTGTGGCTGAGCTCCAGAGATGCAGTCGGGAGATGGGAAAAAGTTGTAGAAAGTCAACCATCACTGCAGCCCTCCACCAGTCGGGGCTTTATGGCAGAGTGGCCCGACGGAAGCCTCTACTCAGTGCAAGACACATGAAAGCCTGCATGGAGTTTGCTAAAAAACACCTGAAGGACTCCAAGATGGTGAGAAATAAGATTCTCTGGTCTGATGAGACCAAGATAGAACTTTTTGGCCTTAATTCTAAGCTTTATGTGTGGAGAAAACCAGGCACTGCTCATCACCTGTCCAATACAGTCCCAACAGTGAAGCATGGTGGTGGTGGCAGCATCATGCTGTGGGGGTGTTTTTCAGCTGCAGGGACAGGACGACTGGTTGCAATCGAGGGAAAAATGAATGCGGCCAAGTACAGGGATATCCTGGACGAAAACCTTCTCCAGAGTGCTCAGGACCTCAGACTGGGCTGAAGGTTTTCCTTCCAACAAGACAATGACCCTAAGCACACAGCTAAAATAACAAAGGAGTGGCTTCACAACAACTCCGTGACTGTTGCACTTTCCCAAAAAGACTCATGGCTGTATTAGATCAAAAGGGTGCTTCTACTAAATACTGAGCAAAGGGTCTGAATACTTAGGACCATGTGATATTTCAGTTTTTCTTCTTTAATAAATCTGCAAAAATGTCAACAATTCTGTGTTTTTCTGTCAATATGGGGTGCTGTGTGTACATTAATGAGGGAAAAAAAATGAACTTAAATGATTTTAAATATAACAAAGAGTGAAAAATTTAAGGGGGTCTGAATACTTTCCGTACCCACTGTATATCAGTGGCGCGCAGTGGTGTTCTGAAATGAGGCACATTTTTTATTTATTTAAGAAATAATGTAAATTCATGTGCATTACTCTTAACGTTGACACATCTTCCTTGTTAAATGAACATTACATTACATCAAAAAAGAAAAAAGAAACCAAATACAATTCTATTTTGTTATTTTAACATTAACAATGTATTGTAATGTTCTATTTATCAAAACCAAGTCAATCTCATCAAGTTAGTGTTTTAAGCATTTCTACATTCATTCCAAAATAATAACTAAAGGCAATAATAGGTTAATTTAAACAATATATTTTATTTGTGTATTGATGTTCTTATTTTTAATTGTTTTTAATTTATTTTTTATAAATATCTAACTGGGTGATCTGTTTACTTACTTTTCAATTAGTCTTCCCATTGACGCCATCATTTGTTCATTCAAACTAACGCGCGGAACGCACGCGTAAACAAGAGGTGGGATTTAATCGCACAAACCAATCATATCCAATCATAACCAATTACATCCAATCATAGCACGATAGAGACATTGCCTCCTCTCACGTGACTTTCCCCCCATTAATTCTCAGTTACCCCCAATAAAACCCACTGCACACTATAGAGGGTCTAATGGTTTTCTACGAGTGGAAATGTTACAGTATTAGGTGTGTAGACACACGCACGAAGAGGAATGTAATATCCAGAGTCAAACTTTACTAGAGAATCCAAAGGAGCATACAGGAACACAGGAGAAACACACACTAACATCCAACATAAACGAACAATACCCGACAACATGATCAACAGAAACAGGAACTTAAATACACAGATGATTGAACTCAAACGAGGAACAGCTGACATGAATGAGATAGTGTCCATGGTGACAGATTGTGGCGGGAAACTAGAACAAAGGAACATGTGACAGATGAAAACACAAACAGAAAGTCCATGTGACTGTAACATTACGCCCCCTCCCGGAAAGGCGCGTCCTCGCGCCGTAGAGAGAGGGGAAGAGGAGGATAAGATGCTGAAGATGATGTAGGAGGCGGTTCAGGAGGCGGACGGCTAACCGGGAGGAGGCGGAGAAACGGAGTCCAGGGTGGTGCAGGAGGTGGTGAAGTCCGGGAGGTGGCCTTGAACAGGGGCTGCAAGTTGTTGTGCCAGGCACCAGCCAGGGTAGTGCCCCACGGCGGCGTTGATGGAGGGAGGAGCCATGGGAAAGAGTTGCTGAGGACCACCATGGGGAGGACTGAAGTCAACAACGGCGAGGATGGAGCCCACCGCGTAGTTGACGAGCTGAGGAGGAGGAGAGATGGTGACGAGCCAAGCGGCCGCGACGGAGCCGCAGTGACGACCTCCTGAGATCGAGGAGGGGATCCGGAGGTCTGAAGACGCGCAGGAGCGACCGAGGGCGAGACGGAGCCTGAGGTAGGGCGGAGCAAGCCGTAGTGGAAGGGGTGGAGGGCCAGAGAGCAGCGAATGGTCCGTAGAAGCGATGGAAGCGATGTCTGACCCAGGTGGAGCCGACGTGCCGAGGGAGTCCGGCGTGGTCGGAAGGCCGATGGTCGACTCAGAGGTCGAGGGTGGGAGGAGCGCAGGCGCAGGAGTCAGAGTGATGGGAGGAGGCAGCTCGAGATCATCCGAAGCTGGAGGCAGAGCTTCGGGCTCCTTGTGCCCAGGAAGAGGCGGATCCCGGCAGGCCCGAGATGGTGCCACACTACTGAGAGGAGGTGGTATCGAGGGACTGGAGGGAGACGGAGATGACTGGGTGGCACAGATGGCTGTGGACTGGGAAACAGGCTGAAGTTCCATGAAAACATCTAAAATCAGTGGAGAGTCACAAGAATGTAGATGAGAAGGTGGGAGTGGAACGCTGGACGGAACCAGCGGGGAGACAGGCGGTTCAGGGCTGGACGGAACCAGCGGGGAGACAGGCGGTTCAGGGCTGGACGGAACCAGCGGGGAGACAGGCGGTTCAGGGCTGGACGGAACCAGCGGGGAGACAGGCGGTTCAGGGCTGGACGGAACCAGCGGGGAGACAGGCGGTTCAGGGCTGGACGGAACCAGCGGGGAGACAGGCGGTTCAGGGCTGGACGGAACCAGCGGGGAGACAGGCGGTTCAGGGCTGGACGGAACCAGCGGGGAGACAGGCGGTTCAGGGC
The DNA here is from genome assembly GCA_037101425.1 of Elopichthys bambusa. Taxonomy (NCBI): domain Eukaryota; kingdom Metazoa; phylum Chordata; class Actinopteri; order Cypriniformes; family Xenocyprididae; genus Elopichthys; species Elopichthys bambusa. The sequence continues at coordinate 17,453,584 of CM074447.1, read as the reverse complement.
TGGACGGAACCAGCGGGGAGACAGGCGGTTCAGGGCTGGACGGAACCAGCGGGGAGACAGGCGGTTCAGGGCTGGACGGAACCAGCGGGGAGACAGGCGGTTCAGGGCTGGACGGAACCAGCGGGAGTGAAGGCAGTATAGGGACAAGACCGGTTTCCTCTCCACACCTTAAGTCCAGCAGTGTCTCAGCAAACTCACTCTCAGTAGCGGGGGGGTGGGCGGGGCTCCTTTCCGGACCCTCGAGGTCCACCAACACTCCCTCGGCGATGACAGAAACGGCCGGCTCACACACCTGGTCAGGTATACGCTGCTCGGGCTCCGTGGCGATGTGACCCCCGATCGCTCTTGTGGGCGGCTCAATCGCGGCGGTCTCCGTCGTACTACCTGCGGTGGGCTCAGGTCGAATATCCTCGCCGTCTGGGTGGTTCTGGCTGGGCACTGGCTGGGAAGTGGGGCTAGCGTCGTTGTCGTCGTATCCTACAGTCATAGGTGATCCACATGACGCCAGCATCCACTCCACGTAGGACATGAAGCTCCCTCGAGGACCCTCCCCTGACAGCTGTGCACGTGTGGTGGAATTGAGTCCAAAGTGCAAGAACGTGCACAGGCAGTAGTCCGGGAAGGTGGTCTGATGTGCGAGATCCAAAAACAGTTCTAAATGTCTCTCGAGGGAGCTTTCTCCTTGCTCAAGGCACATGAGTTTCACGTCTGGGAACATGGTGCAAGCAGGAGTGAAGAAACAGAAAAAAAAAAAGACTGAACACGAAAACCACAAAGAAAATACTAAATAAAAAACGTCGCTTAAAGTTTTGGTCGGGTATTCTGTTACAGTATTAGGTGTGTAGACACACGCACAAAGAGGAATGTAATATCCAGAGTCAAACTTTACTAGAGAATCCAAAGGAGCATACAGGAACACAGGAGAAACACACACTAACATCCAACATAAACGAACAATACCCAACAACATGATCAACAGAAACAGGAACTTAAATACACAGATGATTGAACTCAAATGAGGAACAGCTGACATGAATGAGATAGTGTCCATGGTGACAGATTGTGGCCGGAAACTAGAACAAAGGAACATGTGACAGATGAAAACACAAACAGAAAGTCCATGTGACTGTAACAGGAAAGGGAGGCATGACTCCTGCTGTAAATTTACCTGCAGGTGTCGCTGTTGGGCAGTGTTCCTTTAGAAATACGAGTGACTTGCGCTCTTTTTAATGTCATAATTTGTAATATTTGTGCTGTTTTATATGTAATTTAGGTTATTATCTCATCCTATTTTTTTTTTTTTTTTTGAGCAATCACTGCCTTGCAAATAATTAATTTTATCTTGGGTCTTGAGTATAACTCTGAACAGAAATAGTCTGTCAAAAGACTTTTATATTTTTATTTTGATGCCATTAACTTGACTTATACTATAATGTCTGAGCTATATCTATATCTCTTTTATATAGTAAATTACAGAGTTTCTGGCCATCTTTACAACAGTTCAGTGAGACATTTTTACCATTTGCTGGACTAAATTCTGTGAAACATAGCAATTGAGCAACAGACTGTTTCTCTCTATCATACATATAAAGTTGATTTTGTAAGAGTAGTGCATTTTTGCAACAAATGCTGCTGCTCAGCTTTGGTAGTCAGAAGTGCTGCAATTACTGGAGCCATCAAAATTAGTCTCTAGAATATCAACAGCAGCAGAGCAAGATGCAGCTGAGAAGTCCTCATTCATGCTGGTGTCAGGGTCTTGTTCTAAATGTGATGGGTTTGCAACCTGAGCATGCTCTCTATTGAGATGTTTAGCATAAGAATTGAAGTTATGGTATGTTTGTTGGCAATTGTTTTGACTACAAACAATTGTATAATCCTGTCCGAAAGTGCATGGACATGCCTAAGATGACTTATAAGTTTCCGGATGTCTTTTTAAGTAGATTTTTTACACTTTGGACATATGTACATGGTGGTACAATTTAGGAAAGTGCTTGAAGCTTTGAAATAAGCTCCACAACTTTGGATCTCTTCCCACCATTGTATACAATAAACAATAAACCCACAAATCTGGAGAAGAGATCACGAAGCAGGGGAACATTTGCCTACTCTTCTCTGCTTACCCATTCTGATCCCCCTCTCCTTCTAAAGTTTAATTTAGACCACATGTACTGTATCTTGAGAATTAATGATTTTAAAGGGTTAGTTCACCCAAAAATGACAATTCTGTTATTAATTACTTACCCTCATGTCGTTCCACACCTGTAAGACCTTCGTTCATCTTCAGAACAGTCTATTCAGAACACTGGCCTCTAATAGACTGCAACACAATTACCACTTTCAAGTTCCAGAAAGGTAGTAAAGGCATTGTTAAAATAGTCCATGTGACTACAGTGGTTCAACCTTAATTTTATGAAGCGATGAGGATACTTTTTGTGCACAAAAAGAAAACAAAAATAACTTAATTAAACAGTATCTTCTCTTCTGTGTCATTCTCATATACTGTTTATATTCAGCGCTTCCAGGTTCTACGTCAGAATGCCGACTACATCATGCGTCGTGCTGCTCACGCATGCAGCTGGCATTCGGACATAAACACGGAAGCCTTCACTGTGTTTACTCCATCAACTGTGTAAGGATAATAACTTTCTGGACCTTGAAAGTGGTGATTATATTGCTGTCGACGGACGAGTCATATACCTCTTTTGGATTTTATCAAAAATATCTTAATTTGTGTTCTGAAGATGAATGAAGATCTTACGGGTGTGTAATGACATGAGGGTGAGTAATTAATGACAAAATACTCATACACTGCTGTGTGTCTATCTGCTGTCAGGTATGCATCTCTCACTCTTAGATTCTTCTTTGAGCAACTGATGTTATGTATCATTTCTGAATTGGATTCTCATTGATTAATTATGTGATTGGCATGAGTGCACGACGAAAGACAATGCAAATATCACAGTCTTTAATAAATCCAAGCAGGGGAAACACAGGAGAAAAGGCAAACACATCCATTTTAGGGCTAAATCTAAGGATTATTTTGATAATCGATTAGTTGGCTGATTTTTTCGATTAATCAGATAAAAAGCCCAATTTTCTTTTCTTTTATTGACAAAACACACTATTCCACATCCTGCCCAATGCTGTCCTTTAAACAAATGTGCCAACTGAATGCTATGAAATTATATATGAATGCAATACATTATACAAAGATATCCAGGATATATCAAAGATATATAGGATATTGTTACGGACAGAGGAGCGGGAGACAACAGGTTAGTACGATGAATGAGTTTATTTACAAAACAGCATGGGATGAACAGATGACCCTGATTGAATAGATAATACTGTCCTTCTTTCTTTGCAGGTGAATGACTCGAAGATGGCAGGAACGGAGGTGGAAGGACCAGACAGGAACGGTAGGGATACACACACACGCAGACCAGGAAGATCGCTGAGGTTGAGTAGGTAAGTAATCTCTCGATGCAGGCGCATGGGAGTAGCAGTCCTAGTGTCAAACGAGACCGGACAGTGAACTGAGGTGAGTGCTGTGCTTAAGTGTCTGGTGGTGATTGCGTGGTGATGGGGATCAGGTGAGTGTGGTTAGAACTCCGGTGAGGGAGTGCGCTGTGATTGGCTGATGGATGAGCCTGGCGGGTCTGTGACAGATATATTGTTCAAATTTCCCTTGGTGGTGCTGCAGTGTTTGGTGTTGCTGTAGACCTTGTTCTTGTTGCCATGTTTTTTTGACAAAGAAGCAGACACAATGAACAGTGGGAAATGAAGAACTAAAACTAAAATTGTGGACTCATTTGATAATCTAAAGTCAGAAAATTGTTGCATTAAGTTTAAATAATTTAAATAAACAATCAAACTTAAATGTACTAACATGGTAGCCGTAGTGTTATGAGCACAAATGGAAATATTCATAAATAGAATGTTGTTACAATACAGAAGGGACAGAGACACAGGAATGCAGGTAATGGATGTTTATTGAACAACCAGAAGAGTGAACAGCAGCGCAGGTGAATCAATGTGGAATTTGCAGGTAACTGATAAGGATATCTGAGTAATACTGTCCTTTTCCTTGGCAGAAGAAGCGGAGACTGACTGGAGCAGAGAAGACACAGGAGAATTCACACAAGACAAGGAACAACGAAGGAGACTTGGGAACACGCTGGAGACAGGTAAATAACTTGAAGGAGTCCTTGAGGTGAGCATTAAGATAAGTCTAGATGCTAACGAGACCAGACAATGACTGTGTGAGTGAGTGTCTTTTATGCTGCTGGTGATAGCAGTGCTGATAGGGTGCAGGTGCGCGTGATCAGTATTTGGGTGAAGGAGTGCACTGTGATTGGGTGATGGTGGAGCCTGGTGTGTCTGTGACAAATGTAAAATCTGTTGTGTTGTTTGGTAACTCAACAACAGTGTTATTAATCTGTAGATTTAAATAAACCTTTTTTCTTTTTTATAAATAATTTTGATATTACGCATTTCTCTTTCCACTGGATTTCGAATGACATTTCAAGCACTTTTATAAGTATCTTTTATAAGTACATAGCAGTTATAAAGTGGGACCCAACAGAGTCCTTTGTCAAAACTCTTTCTTTTATTGGTGTGTATATAGATTGTACATTTCCTGTGCAATAACTGTGGAAATTTTTATTTATAAATATACAATATGTTTATTAACACAATGTAAAGCTATTTACAATACCAGGAAATGTATCTTAAATAAAGAATTGCAATGACAAAGAATATAAGACATTGTATCCAAAACGGATGTACAATTACCATATGCATTAATGCTTGGAGTAGTTGTCTAAACTTTACTAACATATTGGACTGAACGTGTCAAACACTTGCAGTTGCAGACTGTCATGTCTATAAAGACTTAAAAGAATCAGAAAGAACAAGTCAACTTAATGGTAGTAAAAATAAAAAATAAAAAGAGAGAGAGAGAGAGAGAGAGAGAGGGAGAACGACACGTTGTTCCTTTTACAAATGATGATGCAGTTGAATGCAAACTGTAGTTCCTTCCATAAAAAATTATTTATAAGTTATTAATAACCAGTATGACTGATTAATTATTGCACACATCACATGTAAGGTGTTTAGTTACATAGCCTACAATAACTAGGCATGTCCAGTTGTGAGGGAAACATCGATCTGTATAAATGGAGGGGAAAGTGCAGCTCTTGCAACTTTTAACAACTTCAAATAATTAAATGAATTATGCATTAGACAGACAGCGGACGTTTTGGATAAGTTACACATTTCGCCCTCTGTAGTTTAGGAGAGTTGTTATTGTCATAATTTTATTTAGGCAGTCTAACATTGACCATTGCTACAGTATAAGTAATATATGTATCCTAAAACGTACAAAAGCAGTATTCCTGATTAAAATGATACAAATAAAACGTCAGTAAAATTGTAGATGTGTTATAAATAAGAACATCAAGATCACTTTAATGGCGTCCATGCTTACGCTGAATGACCATCACGCTGATTGGTCGAATTCGCTGCCAACAATCACATCAGCTGATTTATAGTCTGTGATGTTATTTTTACTTCAGAGCTCAGACACAATTACACGGAGTGCTGTTCGCGTTGAGAAATACATAATTGTAAGTATGATTCCTTAATTATTTCAGTGTTACTCACGCAACTGGAGTAAGTTACGAGATGAAGACCGTGTTCAAAGCCTGGATCTTAGAGCGCAAAGCTGTTTGTTTGTTTGTTTGTTTGTTTATTTATTTAACTTGTCGTGTTGTTTTCGCCTTCATATTCACGTACATATAATATAATTCAATTCCCAAAAACGTGTTCTTTTACCTAGCGGTTTAAATGGTCGCAAATTTGCTGCCCTCTTATTTATTTTATGGGTAAATAAACGATGTGCATAAATTTAACGGTAAAGAGCCCCTTGTCATCTATTCACCAAACGTGCATCTTATTACCTGGCGGAAACAAGGTCTAAATGTCGTTTGTTGTGTGTTTCTCACAGGATTAGAGTAAAAACAAGAACAGAAGGTTGTTGAGGTTGCCATGGCGCCGTCAAAGGTAAATGTCTTTTTAATAATCTGAAACAAACGGAAAAAATTGAAATGTAACATTAAAAAGCAAATACATCATGTAGTTAGTGCAGTTGTTATTGATGAAACCGTAGTTTGATACTATTGCACAGTTTGGTAATTGTGTGCTTATTGCTCAAGGTCTGTTTTCTAAGGCAACAGAAGGAGCTAGATACATTTCTGAAACATTTCATGTCTGTGCGCAAAAACGCAGCAAGCACACTTTCACTTTCTTTTCTTTTTTTAAATCCACAAGTGCAACATGTTATTTGTGTTAAACAATATGATATATTATTGACAAGTTAAATGGTTCTATTGAAATGAAATGAAACGAAACTCGATATTGATATGGTCTTTTAGGATGACAAGAAGCCGGAGCCTGGAGACCTCATTGAAATCTTCCGAGGCACATATCAGCACTGGGTTATATATGTTGGCGAAGGTTATGTGATTCACCTGGCACCACCCTGTGGGTTATTTACATGCTTTACATGCTGCCTGTCAAGTTGAACTTGATTTTAATCTTAAACATTCCATTTAAAGTAACAACTTTCTGAACATGTAAAGGTTGCGCATTTTATATTTAGTTTTTACTTTTCCATTTCTTTCTCTATAGCTGAGCATGCTCAAGCTGGGGCCTACAGTATGATGTCAGTACTATGTGACAAAGCCACAGTGAAGAAAGATGAACTCTATGAAGTAGTTGGCAATGATGAATACCGTATCAACAACCTTCTGGATGACAAATATGAGCCACGTGCCATTCGAGATATTCTCCGGGACGCACACAATTTTTTGGGTCAAGAACGTCCATACTGTGTCTTTAGTGGGAACTGTGAGCACTTTGTTACAGAGTTGAGATACGGAAAGCCACAGTCACGCCAGGTACAGTTTGAACATTCAGATAATTCAGATTAGTGATTTGTAGTGCTCTCATTCATTTCTCAAAAATTTGTAAAATCACAGTATTAATACAGGCATGTTACCAGTTACCATGTTGATTACATGTATCTAGATTATGTAATCAGATTACAAGTACTTGTAATTAGATTATATTACGTTTTAAAATAATCGTAATCAGACTAGTTACTACTACTTACTTTTACATTATAAAATATAAACCCCCTGCAGTTCTATCAGAACCCCAGTCTTAGAAACCCTGATGTAATATTTAATGCACTTCATGTTGTTGATAACAAAGACTGGAATATATTTTCTTTGTATTTAACTATTTTTGGTACAAGATTATCCTATTCAAATCATTGTGATAAACGAGTAATCTAAAAGTAATCAAAAAGTAGTTCGATTATATTACCTTAAATTTGTAATGTAATTGATTACGTTTCTAACTACAATTTTTGTCATGTAATTTGGAATCAGTAACCATCTAAAATTTGTAAGTAATCTACACCGCACTGCATGCCAATCAGATACGTCGCACAGATTACTTGTAAGGGCTGCGAAGAGTCTGTTTTGCCATGCTAAACTTAGCAATAAACATGCTGAAAATGCACTATAAACACAATATTTTAAAGAAGCAAGTAAAGGAATGGAAAAATTACTCACCTGCTGCTTTAAAACAGACATCTGTTGGACAGTTATCTGCCAAAATGCACATTTGTTTACTAAAGTAAGATTGGGGGAGACATTACTAAGTTTGATTGTATTTATTAACTTATTTACAAAAATTACAATTCAAAATTTATTAAAATATCTACATTATATCCATATTTACTTTTCAGTTGACCTCCGAATACTACATCCATGATTACAGGGCTGTTTTATGGTAAAATATTTAATGTTGATTTAGGCAATGATGGACACATACTGTGAATTAATATAAATGCTTTCTGTCCATTCTATTAGGTGCGAAAAGCGGTGGAGTTTGGTGTTGGAATTGGTGTCGCTGCAGCAGTTACTTTCGGAGTTCTTGCTGCTGCTGCAACTATTTTTGGTTCAAAAGACAAAGAGAAGCAGACAAAGTAAGGACTGCAGAAGTAAAAAGTACACTTGTGGAGGCCTTTCATATTTAAAGTCAATGTAATTTAAAGTCATGTAATAACTTAATAGGCTTAGTTTTGTGAGCACACTGGAAATATTCACAAACATTTTAATATGGACATTCTCAGTAACCAAACAAAATTTCATCTGTTCCGTTTGATAGCACAAAAGTGTATTTTGCTACTGACAAATCTCAAATACCCGAAGAATTTTTAAAATAATTTGGATTCTTTTTCTTTTTCTGTTTCTTAATGACATTTCAAGCACTTTATCTGTATATTCAAAATGGCAAGCTAACAATTTGACCACATTTATCTTAAAACAAACTGCCATATTTATGTTTTTGTGCCATTAAATATTTGAAATCATATACTAGGTGTTTGTGTATTTATTTGTTACATTTTGTGGTGTTCTATACCAGCATATCGGAGTGCAAAAGATGATATTAATCAAATCAATTCTGTCGTTCCATGGTGCGAGATCACCATTTACACTGGAGGTTTCTGTATTGCTGGCTTGAATTGCATCAGCTCAATGAGACCTTTGTTACCATTTGCTGTTAAATACCAAATTCTTGCGACAAAGCAGTGGGAGGCACAGCAACTGAACAACCCACATCAGAAACATCGTCATCTGTTGAATATCTCTAGTGGAACGAATTAAAGGGATAGTTCACCCAAAAACATTTACTCCTGAAGTTGTTCCAAACCGATATGAATTTCTTTCTTCTGCTGAACACAAGAATGTTGGTAACCAGACAATTGATGTGCCTCACTGACTTCCATAGTATGTGGGGTGGAGGGGGGAATACTATGGAAGTCCATGGTGACCCCAGCTGTTTGGTTACTGACATTCTTGTGTTCAACAGAAGAAAGAAATTCATACCGCTTTGGAACTTGATGAGTATATGATGACAGAATTTTCATTTTTGGGTGAACTGTTTCTTTAATTGTTCATTAATGACTAAAATCAATCTGGTGTCGATACAGTCCCTAATATTCTTTGTTTTTTTCATGCCATATAATTCTATAACTTTTTTTTTTCCTTCCGAAATTTTAATCAGAGTTAGAATAAATCCCAATTGTTCATCATTACTGCATTTTTATGAATAATTTTTAAAGATAGAAATGATTTATGCTAAATTTAGCCAATTAAATATTGGTTGAAGCTGAGGACAACCAGTTTTATTCTAATCCTGGGAATTATTACAATTCCTTTATTTCCAGATTTTACATGGCTATAGAAAATGACGTATGAAACTAGTTCTATTTTAAATCTGCACTTTCAGCAATAAGATTCACTTTCGCCCCACTGACGACAAAAAATAAATAAATTTTAAGTAGGTGCATTCATCTTCCATTATGCATTTTTGAAAAACAACATCAGTTCAGTTAGAGCTTTATCATTTGCTGAACTAAATTCTTTAAAACATAGCAATAAGATCGTGTATGGCACATCTCCAAAGACAGACTGTTTCTCTTTATTATCATACATATGAAGCTGAATTTTACATGTGTGTATACAGTACATGAATTACCCCTTTTGAAAATATTGCACCAGATCTCACATAATGTCTCTAACTAAAAACAAAATCATCTGTTGGTTAGTTTTTTACAACATAAAAATACCGTCTACAAGGAACGAAAAAGAAGGCACAAACCAAAAATAACAGGAACATCCACCTCACCGTGTCATATGGCAAACAAAGAAAATAACAAAATGCCTTTCATGAGCTGCAATGTATTTGTCCAGTGAATTCTTTGTTTTGAAAATATTCATCTGTGTTTATACATGCGCTAGTAATGACATTGTCCCACCTAGGATCATGATTAAGTTAACAGCATGTTTGAGTTTCTCTGCATCATTCATTTTCAAAAATCCTCAAAGTCCACATTCAGGGCAAAGATTTAATGTATAATCAGTGTACATACATACAAAGATATCTAGGGTTATATTGTTCAAATTTCCCTCAACTCCTAATACTTCTCAAAGCAGTGAGTTCATGCACACTCAGTAAACTATGATATTGTGTAATATAATAATCATAGTACTGTGAGGAGGGTAAAGGAATATCATAGTTTATGGTGTGTCAGCTGTTCCTAAGTCAGAATTTCAGTTCTTCCAAGTTGCCCAGCATACAGACAGCTGTGAGGCTCGTCGTCCTTTCTCACATCACGGAATGTTTCTTTAAAATCTCGCAGTCCCTTCATCTTTAAATAGTCAATGATCTGCTGTATCTCCAGTGCTTAGTCCAGTTTGCGTGCGCCCAGTTTAAGAGGACCCTTTGCTGCCTTGCGCTCTGCCCGTTTGGCCTCCAGCTCCTTCCGCCTTTCTTCTCGTTTCTTCTTTGCCAATTCTGCTTTACTTAAACCTGAGGGAGCAAGAGAAAATGTGGTTATTTGGGCTGTGAAAACACAAATGAATCCGAATTTAAAATACGCTTCAATGTGTAACTGGAGAGAAGAAAAGTCTCTGACCCTGATCTCCATCTAGTGACTCCCAGTTTTCTTCTGTTCCCCAGTCTCCTGCACTGTCTGCGTCCCAGCCATCAGACTTCTGTGGACCAAAAACAAATTTTTTTAGTGACATGCAGGGATTACACTGGGCTGGAACTATAATCCAGAATCAAGTTCCGCCACTTTTAGCAATTTACAACTCAAGAAAATATTAACTATCTCTTCCACCAGAGCCTTACCATAGTACTTCGTTGTGACACACTGGACAACAGATCTGATGTTGTTGATTTTCCTTCTGCTGCATCCCAGTTATATTCGCTGGCCAATCGTACCCCTTCTTGTGCAGAGCTTAAACTGGCACTCTTTGGAGCCCCAGTTGAGGATTTTTTTCGAGGCGTTGGGGTGAAACTCTCAGCTAGACCCCCTTCATCATCCCAGTCGTTACCCCAGCCTTCATCAGCAGGTGAACTTTGACCCTGACCATCTGTGTCTTTCTCGTTAGACCAGCTGTCATCGGCATCCCAGCCTGAGCTCCAATCGGAACTCTGCTTCTTCACTGCCTCTGTGGACTTCCGACCCACCTATGGAAAGATAAGTGAATAACAGTTAATAAATGATTTATAACATATTTCTTTATTTGTGAAGTGAAATTTGAATAAATGCACATAAAAACGAGGAAGATAATGGCATTTGGTGTTCATGTGCATCTGCGCAGCTGTGTGTGTGTGTGTGTGTGTGTGTGTGTGTGTGTGTGTGTACGCACAGAAAACAGCCGCGCATTCAGAACTGAGTTCTCTTTCGCGTCTTCATGCACTTAAATGGTTTAAAATCTCTTGAATGTTTAAATTGACAGGACCTAAAACACGTTCAAATTATAAACTCTCATTGTATGATGGTCAAACTTTGCAACTAATCAGAGAATCATGTGCGTTTTGACGGATTAACGGTCCCTATACTAGACATCCCACATCCTGCGATGTGACTATTGCGGATGCGTACATTGCAATTTCGATGCTAAAACGATCTATCGTGCAGTCCTAATATATGACCTGTCATGTTTTTCCATGTCAGTAAATAAAAATCACCTACATTGCTTTTCTTCTGTGTTGAGGACACTGCCGACCAATCAGAATGCAAATCGTCTGGATCGGTTTGTACTTTCTCAGGGTCCTGTGCACGCACAGATAAGGAATTATTCAAATTTCTCAGTATTCATGTGTATGCTAACTTTTCATAGTATAAAAGGTCAAGCACTGAAAAAACACTAGAGAGACTTTGCATCATTGCACCATCAGTCACCTCAAGGCTTCCCCAATCTTCATCGTCCCACCGATCTCCATCTGGCTCCACTGTTTCCTCATTTGACGTCTCTGATTGAATCCTACGTGCACTGGAAGTCTGCGCTCTCATTTCTGGGCCTAAAAGGAAAAGAGGAAATTGATGAGATGATAACACAGCACCTCTCATTTCAATGATTATTTCTGCTCAAACTTTTTTTAAAGGAATATTTGGCTAAGATTAAGATTGTAGAAATAAGCTGTTTGGTAGGCTGAAAACTAGGTTATTAAATATCTGTAATTAACAATTTTTTCTTAAATTGAAAAGTGATTATTGAATATGTTAATAAGCAAATCACTTAATCTCTGCATAAGGTTTTTTTTTTTTTTTTTTAATTTTCATATGTAAATATGCAAACCTTATTTTAAAAATCTCAGAATTATTTATTTATTTTTTTTTAAATGTAAATGCAAAAGTTGTTTTGAATATGTACATTTGTAAAAAGGTTTAGTGGCAACTGGTTATATAACTTTCTTCCTATTCAAGTACTTCCTTGATATGCAACCAACAAATATGATCTTTGTTGCACACCTTTGTTTGCATTATTTGTGGATACAGGTGCAGCAGTAGGTAGAGATGCAGTGCTGTTTTCAGCAGGTGGTGCTTCCGAACCAGCCGGAGCATTTCGGATGAGTTTGGAGGTGAGAGATGAGACGCCTGTTACCGCCCATCCTGCCCATGTAGCAGCCGACCCTCCTGTCTGCGCAGACGAAGTCACATCCTTTTCTGCAATTAAACCATTTAATTACATTAACATTACGTCGTTTCAAATGAATGAAATTTGAAAAATTGAATGAAAAACGTAAGGGACAAAACATGCTATTACCTATTTCAGTTAGTTTAGAAGGGTCTTCAGAAACTGTCTCCAGCTTACTGAGGAAACTTTTTATGGCTTTGAATGCCTACAGGACAAAAAAAAATTTTTTTTCAAAAATGAGGATTATACACCCAAACCACAGAATATATAAATAGATACTGTGTCACTGTGTACCTCAACTCTGGCCGTGCATTTTTCTTTACCTGATCTCTGACATTTTTGTCTGGATCCACAGTCAGTGTGCACACTGTGGGCAGGATACGATTGGCGCTTTCAGCCACACTATAGTACTGATGGGTGGCAGCGAATCCCAGCACGCCTGCTGCACGCGAGGCAGGAAACGGGTCTTTAGTTGCCCGTGAGAATGCAGAGATTAATACACGCTGGCGCATCTGAAAAAAAAAAACAAAAGAAAAGATTGTCATTTAGAGAGAAAAATGTGCCTGAATAAATAGAAGAATATGGGTTGTTAGTTGAAGTTACCCCAGCATTGAGGTAGGGGGCAATTTTGCCCAGGCAAACAGTGGTGTTGCAGCGGATGGGGCCCTGATCGTCCCGGGCCTGCAGTCGTGCAAAGTGACGCATCAACTCTTGATTTAAATTGGTCTCATTCAGTTTAGGGGCCAACAGAAGCATGGACTACAGGAACAAGAGAAATTAAAAGAAAAGTAATTTAAAAACATATTAAAGTCTAATAAGCATGGCACTAGTAACACCAAGGATATGGGTTCAATTACCAGGAAAAGTGTGAACCGAAGAGCTTCAATGAAAATTAAGTTGCTTTGGATAAATCCATTTGAATGCATTTAAATGCATAAATGTAAAAGTATGCCATTATCAGTTACACTGACCGAGTGTCAAACACTGGAGAGGAGAGAAGACAGAGCATACAAGTACCTTTACGGTCTGTTCTCGGATGGCAGGGTTTGTGTCTGTGAAACCATGAACCACGTGTGGAAAAATCTGGGAGTTAACTGCTGCTTCATTCAAATACTGAATAAATTGCTCCATCTGACAAAAAAGAAAAAAATAATTCATTTAGAATTGACAAACTGTGTATACAGGGATGCAAACACACCAGGGGTGAAAAAGGTGAGAAAGATGCGAGACATCCCATACCCATCCCATACCCCCCTATTATATACTCTTTTAAAGATAATTTATGATTCTGGATAATCTGGATTTTTTTTAAATACAGATCGCGGTTCTCCCACAACTAAACAAAATAACATTTAATTTACTTGAGGTTCTGACAAAATGTTCTATTTAATGTAATAAATCGATTTATAAATGTCTAAAATTGTTATACAGAAATATGTATTACTTTAAATGAATTCATTGTGTAAAACAATACGATTGAAATTAATGAATGAAGACTTGTTTCGGCCAGAGTTTTTGAACAAATCTCTATCTATCTCTATCAAGTACATTTTAAAAGTCACTGGTCGCCACCTACTAGCATAATGTAAATCAATCTTTATTTGAAGCGTAACATTAGTTTCAAAGGTCATTTACTCATTTTAATTGCTGCTGCAACATCAGTGTTTATATCTGGCCTGCTCATTATGAAATTGCACAGAACATCTTGTGTGTGTAAAAACAAACTGTTTAGTTAGGCTATGACAATATAGTATAGTACAGCTCAACTTAAGTTGTATTCATTCGTTGGCAAAATGGTAATGTTAGTAGCGTTATACAAGTTGTATTTGGAAGATTCTCATCGGATCTACGCAAATCTCGTAGGTGACCTATTTTGATCTCAAAAAGGTGAATTCTCACCGAAAGGTGAGGAGTTTGCGTCTATGGTACGAGAGAGTCAGAGAGTTGGGATTAGACTTTTGTATGATTAAACTGTAATGTAGAAGCTCTTACAAAAACTACATAAAGCACTGAAGTCATGTATACCTGCTGTAGCAATCGTATCCTCATGGCACGGTCAGTAGAAGAGAACATCTTCACTATGACTGGGATGATTTTCTGCTGGTACTCCTCAGCTGACAAAAATTTCCCTACCTAGCACAAACAAAATATCAAAATGGTATTAAAGGAACTTGCTGCTTATTGGTTAGGATGCTAACCTAACTGAACATGATGTACAACATGGGTAAGAGTCAATGCAATACCAAAAATGTCTCACCTTAAATAGCGGTGTAAGAACGACAGCGCCAGCATTGCCAAACTCAAAGGCTGTAAGGAGCTGAGGCAGCACTTTATGTTTACAGAAATCTTCAGGGAAAGAATCGAGATTCTCACTCAGGTCCTGGAAAAACTGCTGCTTCTCTGCAGGTTCTTTAATCTACATGAACACATATACCCACGAACACACACACACACAAAAAAAAACACTTAAGTGACTTATCTGACCAAGTATTAATGCAAAGCAATACACAAAAAAAAAAACAGTAGTCTGATCATTCAATACATAATTTGCAGGAAAGCCTTTATACTTGTAACATGCATTAAGAGAATATCTGAATTATTCCTTTTACAAAGAGTATCACCAATTTACACGTTCAAATGCCTGGGGTAAGATTTTCTTCAAGAAATAAAAACTTTTATTCAGCAAGAATGCAATAATTCGATCGAAATTGTCAGTAAACATTTACAATGTAGCAAAAGATTTCTATTTCAAATAAATGCTATTCTTTTGAACTTTATATCCATCAAAGAAACTTGATAAAAATGTATCACTTTCCACAAAAATATTAAGCATTACAACTGTTTTCAACGTTGATAATAATAAGAAATGTTTCTTAAGCACCAAATCAGCATATTAGAATGATTTCTGAAGGATCATGTGACACTGAAGCCTGGAGTAATGATACTAAAAATCCAGCTTTGCATCACAGAAATAAATTACATTTGAAAATATAATTAAATAGAAAACAATTATTTTTAACTGTGATATTTTACAATACTACTGTATTTTCAGCTTTGGTGAGCATAAGAGACTTCTTTCAAAAACATAAAATCTTACCAACCCTAAACTTTCGAATGACAGAGTAATACAACACAATACAGACTCACAAAATAAGATGAATACACAACAGTTTTAAATACCTGTATCTCTTCCAGAAACAGACAGCTCTCCACAAAGCTGTTGTTCATAAAGCCTCCAGGTGATCTACAGTTCAGCAGGAACCGAGCAGGGTTGGGACGAATCTTTGGGTTTGCTCCCACTAACTCACAGTAATGCGGCACTAACTGCTTTGGAATCTGTGAAAAATAAACATGGTGGCTTAAAAGACTAGATAAATAGCTTTTAATCTGTTTGTCATTCTAAAAACTACTTAACAAAGCTATTATTGCAGTTAACACTAATCAAAAATGATCTGGTACCTTGCCCAGAGATCGTAACGAGGAGGCACGTGGTAAAGTTCCATTAAATACTTCCCAAATGAGACAACCAAGACGCCACACATCCCCTGTCCTGAGATCATAAAGACATACACAACAATGAGCTATGGCTGATTACAAATGCATTTTACTGAACATTCTAGGTCCAGTGGTGGAGCCAGGGTATTTTCACAGGGGTGGCAACCAGTCTAGGGTGGCACAGAAATCTTTATTATTCAAACATAAAAGAATGAGTTTGACTATAAAGTATTGGACTGTTTTAGAGTCTACAACACAACTGAATACAAGTAATTGTACTTATTTGTAATTGAGGTAGTAATAGAATAGATCAAATAATACTGAGTGAATCTGACAAAAAAAATTTAACATTTAATTGGTTGTCAAAATTAAGTAACTGCAACAATTCTATCAATATTAAATTCATTTCAAAGGAACAAAATATTTTCTCTTTTAAATCTCCATGTGCAACAATGTGAATTTGGGGCAGCACATACAACAAATGCCATAATGTAAAATCAGTAATTTTATATACACAATTAAATGTGATCCATTTCCATTTGTTCTCTGCCAACTTGTGCAAAATGGCAACGGTTTTCGAGTACAAATGAACAGGCATTTATTTGTGCATTAAATTATAGATAAAAATTAAATTTGTACCTTATATTGTGAGCTCACATAGCATATACATGTGAGGGCAATGTTCATAAATGTGAGGCATATATAACAAATACATTCATTTTTTTAAGTTTTGACGCCGCTTTAATCATCTCCAAATTTAATCATGTTGTTTTTACCCAACTGTTCAGTGATTTCGTATATCTGCTGTTCTTGCTTGATTTGCGCCTGGCACTGAGGAGAAGTTTGGGTGTGTACCTAAAAAGTCTCCTGTGTGTTGTGGTCTTTAATAGATGGTTCTACGCCTAAAACTCAATTCTGGTCAAGATGAAAGAAAAAAAAGAAAAAAGAAGAGAGAGCAAATGTGAGCAGGGTGGCCAAGCTTCGGTCAATGGGGGCCACGGCCCCCAAGCTCCACACTTGTTTAGGGCTGGAGTGAAAGTCAACCAAAAACCAAAGATGTACAGCTCCTATCTCTTTGAATAAGGAAACATCAAATTCTCCAAAGCTGTTCACAGAGCTTACGATTAAATTTCATATTTGAAATCAACAAATGCAATCTAATAATAACCGTTTCATAATTTTAGTTTCTAAACGCTCAAATCATGACAAATTTTTTTTTTATTTTTCATGCTGGACCAGCCATTGCTCATATGCAGTCATAAACGCATGTCTCAGAACACTGTCTGTTTCTATAGCAACCAGAGCTTCTAAAGGCAGCAGTTCTCCCACGGAAGAAATCGCGTTCCGGGGGGAGAATGCAAATTTTAATGTGAATCGTTTCGATTTTGCAAAAAACATTCTTGAATCGAATCGAACACCCATGAAGATTCACAGCCCTAGAAAATATAAATGGCCTACAGGGAATAGTTGGGCTGAAAACAATTAAAGAGAACTAGAAAACAAGAGTTTTCTGCCTGTACAAGTTACCATTTTTCTCCGCCACTGCCAGGGCTCTCTGGGGGATCATATCTCTCCAGGTCAGGGTTGATCACTTTAGGTGGGGGTAAGGTGATGGAGTCTCCCTGGTCTGAGCTCACATGATCCAACCCTCCAAGCTTCCATTCACCAGCACGGTCCACGAAGACGGCCCACATGCCCAAGTTATTATGATTTAGATGGCAGTCATTCACCAAGAAGCTCAGCGCTTTCTGATGGGAAAGCAGTGACAGCAAACTGTATAACTAAACTAATAAATGAAAATTTTTTAGTCCATGTCTTTACTTCTCAACATACCACAATTTGATGAAGGCCCCACGACACCTCTAAATCACTCGCACCACCCTTCTCCGCCTGGACCTTCAGGTGTGCAGCCAGAGGGGTCACTGGTTCTGTGACAATGTACAAGCTTTTCTCGGTCTGATGTCCCAACAGGAAAAGAAAGTTTTAATAAAAGTTCCTTTTTAATAATTACAATTAGGATGAATCTAGAACATAAAAAGTTTGTGTAAAATCTCCAACTAACATAAAGTGACTAAAATGATTATAAATATTTTATTCAGGGATTATTTCTTACAATAAGAGTCTATTATTGACAAGGGGTCACATTCACAAAGAGCTCACCTCAACCTGAATAATCAAGATGAAATGAGGGCACAAGAAAAGATGAGGCATTGTTTGAAGAGAACAACCTCCTTATGATTCACCATCACACTGATAAACAACTTCATTTCATCCATATGAAGTCCTTACCTCCAAGCCATCTACATAGGACAAGATGTTGGGATGTCTGAGAGTTTTTGTGCGTTTGAAAGCAGCTTTAGCAAGCTGCGTCTGCTCCTCCGTTCCCTGTGAAACCTCGTACACAAAGACTGACACCGGCTCACCAGTGGTCTGGAGTAAAAAGGGGGGGGGGGGGGGGGGGGGGGGGGGGGGGGGAGTTAGGTTAAGTTGCAATTCATCTGTATAAGGCAAAGAAGAACAGTGCAATTTAAGAAAATTTGCAAAACCAGAATGTCCTGACTTACTAGATTTCAAATAAACCAAGCCACATCAATATTTTTTGCTATGCTGATGATTGAGCTGTCATTCTGATGTTTATCAGATGATGATCAACATTTATTAATGCATCAGTAATCTTAGTAAATAGCAATGTAATAAGTCTATTGATATAATATGCCAGTAATTCTGGTAAATGGTGATCAGATACAATTATTAATTTGGGCTGTCAGGACACGTGTACCGTAAACACAAACACTGCAACTTTTCACTGCTACCATACATTATTAAAAGAGTGTTACAGTGTATTTATCGATACAAAAAAGATTGTCACATAAATGAATGTAAATTGCTTAGTATCACAATAATATTTCAGCTATTTAACGTGACTGCAGTTTTCTGTTGACGTGGCCACAGCAATGTTACGTACTCTGTTGAAAGGATGACAAAAGAAACCTATTTTTCTTTAAGTAATGGTCTTATTATCTAACCAATACGCCCCAGACGATACTGAGCCCTGAATATTAAAACATACAACCTTACAAAGAAATTATATGTGTTTTTGAGTTGCTACTTCGGCTTTGCTGTTTTACTCGCTGATGCGCAATGCTTAGCGGGATGCAGCTAAACTTTAGACCGAGGCTTCAGCGGCCTGCTGAGACACTATTTGCTTTATATGAATATGTCAAGTCATTTTACCTTGCGCTTTCCCCGACTAAGGGTCCATATGCCTGACTTTTCTTGGTTTTCTGGTAAAATTTCATAGTTGAAGTCTTTGATAGGATCCCGTGCGAAAAAGGACCACATCCTTCCCCGTCAGTCGAGCCCACGGTGCTGCTGTAGGACGCACAGCGAACCAATAGAGGGCGCAACTGTTCCGACAACTGAGAATCCTCCAAGCAAAGGCCACGTGACCCTAAATCCTCCCGAGACCCTTTTTGTGTTCTTCGGAACCGCTCTAGCATCAGGGTTTCGACACATTTTACATTTCAAAATTCAATACTTTTCCAGACTCAAATCTCCAATCCTTACTGTAGATTTTTTTTAGACCATATATTTAACAGAAATTATTAATGCAGCATTATATATGGTACAATCTGTAAATATTTTCTATAATATTTTAGTGATAACATGCGTTTACATGATGAGAAGAACCTAAAACACTTTATAACCTGCATATATTCACCTCTAACACATCGGTTTGATGCTGTAATCGTGGTTTGATGTTGCACGACTATCAAACAGCAAAGTAACGTTACAGTCTGAATAAAATATCAATTTGCTCCTTTATGGTTTAAATAGCACATGCAAATTCATTTAGTGAAGTTCAAAAGAAATGTATTTCTTTTTCTAACATTTAAACTTAGACCACATTATTAGATTACCCTTTGACTTTATGAATACACATAAATGACAGCTTAATGATTTTGTGTGTGTGTGTGTGCATTTATTTAAAGATGTATTTTTTGTCACTGGTGTTACCTTACTTCTCTGGCAATTTTAAAGGTTTTTATGAAATATTATTTCTCAATGTTTTCAGCACATGCAGTCAGAGTTACAGAAAACTAATGCTAATGCAAAAAATAAGGAGATTATTTGTTATTTATTTTAATCACGTTTGTCAAAAGTGTGATTGAATGATGTTAATTCATCGCAACCATGTATTTGCTATAAAATGAATATTTGAAAAAACAGTTATGAACAAGTAATGATGCAATCCTTTAAATCTTAATTCTTGAGTGTAGCAGAATTCAATGGCTGTAAAATTATTATCATGTCACATATGACACATTTTATTTAATGTGACAGACAAAAAACAGTAACACCAGTGACACAATGAATCACCAGTGACATACAGGTGCTGGTCATATAATTAGAATATCATCAAAAAGTTGATTTATTTCACTAATTCCATTTAAAAAGTGAAACTTGTATATTATATTCATTCATTACACACATACTGATATATTTCAAATGTTTATTTCTTTTAATTTTGATGATGATAACTGAGAAATAAGAAAAATCCCAATTTCAGTATCTCAGAAAATTAGAATATTGTGAAAAGGTTCAATATTGAAGACACCTGGTGCCACACTCTAATCAGCTAATTAACTCAAAACACCTGCAAAGGCCTTTAAATGGCCTCTCAGTCTAGTTCTGTAGGCTACACAATCATGGGGAAGACTGCTGACTTGACAGTTGTCCAAAAGACAACCATTGACACCTTGCACAAGGAGGGTAAGACACAAAAGGTCATTGCAAAAGAGGCTGACTGTTCACAGAGCTCTGTGTCCAAGCACATTAATAGAGAGGCGAAGGGAAGGAAAAGATGTGGTAGAAAAAAGTGTACAAGCAAAAGGGATAACCGCACCCTGGAGAGGATTGTGAAACAAAACCCATTCAAAAATATGGGGGAGATTCACAAAGAGTGGACTGCAGCTGGAGTTAGTGCTTCAAGAACCACTATGCACAGACATATGCAAGACATGGGTTTCAGCTGTCGCATTCGTTGTGTCAAGCCACTCTTGAACAACAGACAGAGTCTCGCCTGGGCTAAAGACAAAAAGGACTGGACTGCTGCTGAGTGGTCCAAAGTTATGTTCTCTGATGAAAGTAAATTTATGCATTTCCTTTGGAAATCAGGGTCCAAGAGTCTGGAGGAAGAGAGGAGAGGCACACAATCCACATTGCTTGAGGTCCAGTGTAAAGTTTCCACAGTCAGTGATGGTTTGGGGTGCCATGTCATCTGCTGGTGTTGGTCCACTGTATTGTCAAGAGAAAGATGAGAGACACCAGACCCAACAATGCTGATGACCTGAAGGCTGCTATCAAAGCAACCTGGGCTTCCATTACACCTGAGCAGTGCCAGAGACCGATCGACTCCATGCCACGCCGCATTGCTGCAGTAATTCAGGCAAAAGGAGCTCCAACTAAGTACTGAGAGCTGTATATGCTCATACTGAATTTGGGATTTTCCTTAGTTGTCAGTTATAATCATCAAAATTAAAAGAAATAAACATGTGAAATATATCAGTCTGTGTGTAATGAATTAATATAATATACAAGTTTGGAATTAGTGAAATAAATCAACTTTTTTGATGATATTCTAATTATATGACCAGCACCTGTACATAAGACCAAAGATCCTTATTCTTCAACTATAATTAAGTAGATGAGACTAAATTGTTACACTTGGTATACAGTCAAAGACTTATCGTTGACACTTAGTGAAAGCAGTCAGTAAAAGATCAAACATTTTAAAAATGTCTGTAAAATACGCTGCCTGTAAAGTCGCTGCTTCTCAGCTGCACTCAATTTAGCCATACCTGCCCAAAGGATGATTGACAATAAGAAAGAAAAGTTAGAATCACGTAATCTTAGTGCTATTTTATGCAAATTAACTAAATGAATAGCTTAGAATAAAGTATACTCACTAAATTAAGTAGTTTAATCCATTTGTATTCTAGATTTTATTTTTTATTTCCTAACAATAAAGTAGGTCATACCAGTGAGTTCAACTAAAAGCTTTTATGAAATTAGGATTTTCTGAATAAAATTTCTGATAACTGAAAAGAGACAGTGGACTTTCCATGGGCCCTTCTTCATAGATCTTCAAGGAACATGAAAAGGGAAGTTAAGTGATGTCATCAGTGTGATTTTTATTTCAAAATAAAAGATCTTTGTTAAATTATAACACCAGTGACGCAACTCCAGGGGACCACTACTTTATTATATATTTTATAATATTTATGTAATATTTTATTCATTTTTTTTAATGTAATTTACATCATTTGATAGTTATGTATACATTATTGTATTTTAAATGGTAGAAAAACCGGTTTCTGAGCTCAAAATAAAGCACTTTCCTTCTGTACATGACTGTGGGGAGAAGCACTTTTGGTGCTTGGAATTCTATATAATGAACTCAAAAACAAATATTGCCACATTGATGGCTCAAGGTGTAATAGTTCAAATAACAGTTTCATTTTAAAATATAGAAGAAATTGTAATCCTAAAGTGTTTTATCAAGTGTAATATTTCTGTAAAGATTAGGAACAGAAAAATGGACGTTTCTGCAGAATGACCCATAAACAGTTTTGCGACAATCACTAAATTTTTGCCATGAATTCACTCTGCTTTTATGATATATTTATTTAGAAATTCTTGATTTTATATTTTAGAAAACTGAATAGGGGAAATATTTTACTTTTTTCCAGATCTGGAAATTAAAATCAAATTCCATACTTTTCCAAACTGCATAGGAACCCTGTAGCATACTACTCTTGCTATTTCTGCCATATAAAGATGTGACAAAGGTAGTATACGGTTACAAATTCAGCAAGTTTATTTTGTGCATGCATCCTGTCACACTCATTATGGTCATTCTAAATTCCATTAAAGTTTACATAATGCAGGGGAGGACCCAGGATTTATTATGGTATAGCTGTATTTGAGCAAAGAGTCTAATAAGGGTTTTCTCTAGCAATTATTTTGTCATTTCTTCTTAAATTAGAATATTTTGTTGAATAATTGTTAATGTCCTACAAACCATGCTGGAATACATTCAGACAAGATACATTTACTATACAATTAAGTTTAAATGTTCTCATGTGAACAAAATCTGGCTATTTTGGACCAAGCGGTCACAGGTTAAAAAAATAAAATTAAAAAAAAAAGTACATTTTGTGCAGTTTGGTTTGATACAGTTATACATTAAGACTATTATGAAAGTAGAAAAAAAAAAAACTCATCTTTAGCTGGCAGATAATCAAGGTTAAAGAAAATGTGGCATGCATCAATTAAAATACATACTAAATTCATCCCATGTATTTAAAATCTTTATTGAAACTAGACAGATGTAGGATCAATTTCGAGACTTCAGCAATGTGAGATCCATGCAGAACAACATTAAATCAGCTCAATTATTAGTGCAATTAGCCATATAATCCTTGGTGAACTACTATAAAACCCTTTCAGGCTGTAAAGAGGTACACAGACATTGCATTCTAGTAGATTTATCAACATTGTATTACAGCATTTCAGAAATCCCATTTATAAGCAACATAAATTAAATATTAGGGAGCACGGAATGGAGTACAGATCATGAACTTGATGTAAAAGTTAAAAGGTGACAAATCATTAGGTCATTATCAAGTCTTCATTTTACAAGCATGAAGTTTACATCAATTTTAGTAGCATCATCAACACAAGAAAAACAAGTGAACTAAAACTAAGTGTACACATTATGTACTCTAAAAAGTAGTTTGAGCAGAGGTTAGAAAGCAAAGACGCCGCAGGGAATTGAACCCCGTCCTGAGAATCAGGAGTGCCTCCACCAGAGTCTTTTGCTTTTTTTCTTATGAGGTTAAAAAAGCAAAACCTAAAGGAACAATCCTAAGATTGTTCCCTCAGGAAAAGAAAAACCTCAAACCTGCTGCTCTACAATACTCTTCTATGTCTTGAACGGCTCTTCTTTAGCCTGAAACTACACAAAAGACTGCAGGTTTCCCCCCCAATCCCCAGATAAAATCTTCAAAACATCCAAAATGCCATCAATACTACTGTAGTCATTTTGTCCACAATACAAAGTCAAATTTTAATATGCTTCTACTTGGAAGATCAAATCTCTGACCAGTGAGGTCTTGAACAAGGCTGCACTTGCATTCAGGTGACTCATTCCTATTTAAAAGCTGAAACACAAAGAGAAGAGTTTAGAACCCCCGCCCCCCCCCCAACCCAACGTGTCATAACCAGTGTAATACAAAATGTCATTTACCACCAAACAATGGTCCAAGTCTTGAAATCCCACCAACATGGCCAGAACAAATTGCTGCCTTTGTAAATCATTCCTGTAACTAGACAGATGCTCGGTTTTCCCCCCAGACTCCCCGAACTATTTTCATAATCTTTTAAAAGGCAAAAGTACACGTATAAACTTATCTCCAGCCAGCGACGCTTTACACCCAATTCTTCAGAGTAAAGTTTTAGCAAGTCTACAGCTGCAATGAAAAAGAGCAAAAAAAGTTTACAAGCCCACACCCCCCCTCCCTCCCTATCCCAAAGCAATTTAAATCAATTTATAAACCAATGCAAAAACTGGTTACTCAAATGCTTTGACCCAAGCACATCCATCCACTCCCACGTTACGGCTCAGTCTCAATTTTAGTAGAATCACAATGGCATACCTGAAAAGAGAGAAAGTGTTGCCCCACCCCTCCCCAAAGCTACCAAATTCCAAACACTGACATTGGATTTGATTGAAATTTTAGTGCAAGTGTTAAGTGCATGCATATTTAAAAAAAAATAAAAAAAATAAAAAAAGTGAATGCTTGTTCTACCCATACACAGGATTAAGATCAACTACATGTACTTAACTCAGCAGATAGCAGCAGAGGGATGCGCAATTAGCAGCAAATTATGACGAATATGAGGTTGATCAGAGCGACTGGATGTCCCAGTGTTTCATCAGGCGGTTAGGGCTCTCCCAGATGACAAGACAATTTTGCTCCCTAAGTGAAATTGACCTAAGAAAATGAAGAATTGGAGGGGGGAAAAACAGGAAAGACGCGCAGACACACTGAAGGACTTCGGCGAAGGGCTTCCGAGGTTTGGACAAAGCTCTCAAGCGCACAGAAGGGGGATTCGGATCGCCATTCACTCAAGTGAAGACATTCACCGGTGCAACTGCTCACAGACAGCCTTGCATTCAGATGCAGTCGAGAAGGCAGGGGGACAAACAGGTAATCTGAAACAAAGAGCTTCTACACACAAACACTTCCACCACACCAATTGCAATTCTAACTGTATGACTCAACTAAGGAGTTAAGAGATAAAAGAAACTTAAAGTGCATGAAGCATAAAAAAGAAAAAAGGGAGTGTAGCTTCTGAAGCACTGCTGATTATTGTTACTGAAGTTTACAAAAAGTTGTTGCATGAGGTTTCTACAGTCAAGTTTAATGATTCAGACACCTGGTAACTACAGACTCCACAGGGTGACATCATGTAACTTTGACCACACAGCTGGCTGATGTGATTTCTGCAGAAGAGAGAAAAAAAGTGCATAGCCCTCCCCACCCCAAACAGCTTTTTCAGGTAATGTACAGGCAATACCAAATAAAGCTGCACAGTTGTGCAGCTACTCCCAGCCACTCTAAATTTGGAGTCTGGAGCACAGTTGTGCAACAGTTGAAAAGAAGACCATTGCTATACATTTGTAAAGCAACTTTCACCCTGCACAGTTGCGCAGAGTAGTGGCTAGGCAATTAAACATTTTAAAAGTGAAGTTTTAAATCTATTGTAGCACAACGAACTGTCCTGCCTGCCGAAGCGTTCAGTGGAACCAGGTGATTTCGGGGCATAACTTCTTCTGATAGGTGGCATTCTTCACGAGGCTTTGTAAGATTCTGCAAGACCAAAATGGCAAAAACAAAGACCCCTATGCCCACCCTCACAAACAGCCCAATGTCGAAATTAAGACATTCAAATCTGCAAGTTTCAGATATCAAGCGTAGGCTTAAAGCCAAAGAGACTACAATTTAATGCATAAAGCATATCTTCAAGTTAGATTGGTAAATTTTGCCTTTCCTCCTTCGGCCTGATCACAGCTGTAGGACTGGACTGATCTGCCCCTCCACCTTGAACAGAGTTGACTTCAAACCCTGGCATCCAAGCTCTACAAAATGCGCCAAGCTTTACACTCATACCTGAAAAAGCATAAAGAAATCCCCAAGAAAGCCCCACATATACCCAAAGAAACAAAATGCATACCAAAATATTTCAATCACAACAGGCTATGCATTTATTAACTGAAAATGGGAACAGTTACAGAATGTACACTTACATACAAATTACAAAGCTAATTTGTAAAATGTGCTCAACCACAGATCTTACAATTGTAACACACTATTAATGGAAAAAGGTTAGGAACAAATGAGCTTGCTTAGTGACCTTACGTGACCAAAAGAGGCTGAAGTTGATTGATGCGAAAGCAAATCTTTACATACAATGTTAGGATGACATCTTCAGTGGATAGCATTCAGGGACACTGCACACTGAAAAATGCAAAAGGGGGAGGAAAAGAAAGCCTACACACATCCCCACTCTTCAATACAAAAATTGACCAAACAATAAGCAACTAATACAATTACTGCTTAGACACTTAGCCATCAAATTGTATTCAAGTACAATACAATGACAGACAAAAGCAAATGAATGCCATTTACATGAATATCCAATTACTTGCCATTAGAAAACGTTAAAAGCGCCTTGGCCTCTATTGAAGTAGCTTTGCTCCTTAAGTGGGGGAGGGGAGCAGATATTGGTTGGACCACCAGCTTTGTTCTTTGAGGGTTTGTTTCAATCTGTAAGAGTCAAAATTAAGCAATCCCCCCAGATCCACAAACCCCATAGACAATATTCATACATACAACCAATATCGATATACCATTCAATTAAGAGACAAGAGTGCCATCATGATGTGTGTTAAATAAATGGAAGCGTTTGATCCCATGCCGCGTTACCCAAGATGTAAACGTTGGTATAGCTGCCATGGAAGGCTTGTAACTGGGCCACTCATCCACTGGCAGACACACTGGTGGTTCCTTCCCCCAAACAGCGCTATTCAAGCCACTGCCACCCTTAATAAAGCCGCTTTCACAAGCTGCAAAGTCTAGGAAAAGATTTGGGTTAACGGCCCACACCCCTCCCGCCCCGTTGCACGTGACAATCCCCGACATTCAATACTGGAAAAAACTGATGAAAGTGTATGGTTCTCATATATCCAAACAAGATTTAATACAAATCCAATGAGGTACCTTCCTACATCCCATCAAAGCAGAGGCTTTCCTTGAAGCTTTATAAGAATCGTTACAGAGCAGTCAACAATTTGACTCTAAAAGGGTCCACACAACATCCTGGAATCCCTTTTGGTTCTATCGCCTCTAACGTGACCAGGGCCTGTGGGAAAGAGAACTCGAGAAACGCATTTGCCCCTCCCCAATCCCAAAAAACACTGTGCAATAACATAACTATTCAGAAACTGCATTTGCAAAATCTGTATGTCAATACTCTTACTCAATACTTTTACAATAGCGCATTTTTTTTTTTTTTTTTACAATAGCGCATTTATTTATTTATTTTTTAAATTAGGAACTTTTGCTCCAATTTATCATTAAAATTCATGCATGAACTCGTCAAAATTTTTACCAGCAGGCAATACGCAGCTGCCCTGGCATCTTATGTCGGACTGACGCAGCGGGTGTGGCAGTAGAGGTAGTTGTGTCGTTTAGGGACGCAGGGTAACCAACTCCGAAAAACCCTTCGTATGTGGATTGCTTCTCAGGACAGACCTAATGGATTTAAGCGGATAAGGGGACGACTTTTCCACGGGACTATAGCCGAAACTCAGTGGAGGCGTGGTCGATTAAGGACGGTCATCTCCACAGCACACTAACAGCATTCATCAGACTTGGCCAACAACAGGACAGATGAAACATCGGAATTTCAAACAGTCACTCACCACGCCTGAAAAGGAAAGAACAGAACTTCGCGAGCAAAATTGTTCTGGAATGCAAACTACTGAAATTGACTTTAAAATTACACAGGATACCTCTACCCATACAAACCAAATGCCCTCCTCATGACTTTTCTATGGCGATGACCCCCTGATACTCTCTGCTTGTGAGCCCTTTCTTTCTCTGCTGTTGTTGAGACACCCATCTTTGGCTTGCTCTGATCTAGACCAGCTGAGCTCCCCCTGGTGGCCAACGCGGTACGCTATTCTGCCTTGTGGATCTGGCTCCCCCTCTGGATACTGCTGCTCTTCACCCTGCTCTGTGCCCTCTGATTCTCCCCTGGTCTTGCCTGGCTTGACATCTGGTCCTGTTTCTCCCTGGTCCTGGCCTCTGCTGTAGATCTTTTCTTCCATCCGTAGTCATCTAAGAGCTAGGTCGTTACTGGATAAATTATACTCAGTCCATTTCTCCTTCCCTCGGTACTTCGGTCTTCTGCTGATATTTATAGATCATGAAAAACACACTACGCTCCCATTTCACAGCTGTTACGCAACATGTGACTCAGTCCATAAAGCGATCAGTTAGGTAGGTCGTTCAAACACTCAAATGTGCGTCATCGTAGCTGATTTAAAAACAAAAATCTAGGCTTATCAATTGAAATACTTGTGTAGAATTCTTCGAGAAAAACAAAAAAAGAAACAGGCTGCTTCTAAAATCGTTGTCTATGTCTTTCAAACTATTAACTCACTTTGTTCAATAATTTATTCCTAAAAAAAAAAAAAAAAAAAAAAAAAGTCAACGAGAGCGGGCATCTTTTTTTTATATGTTTCAAAAGTAAAAACGAAACGTTTTCCGATTGTCTGGTTTCTTTTGGCAGTAAGCTGTTGTTGATTATGTTATGGTTTGCAGATTAAAAAAAAAAGAAATAAGTCTTTTTAATTGAAAATCTATTGTAGTCTTCTTGCAGATAAATGCGCCTTCACGATCCTAACTTGCTCGTTGTTGCGACCGCCATTTTGTAAAGGCGTTCTAACGTCGAGAATGAGAAACTAAACTATTTTAAGTCAAGTCTCTTCAGAGAAAAATGTTGAAATATTTAAAACTAGCTCAAACGAACAGTATAACATGGTCATTTATAGTTGGCTCTTTGTTTAAGCTCTTAGCCAGCTGGTTAAACATTAAGCTAGTAGTAAAATAATCATATATTCAGTTATACAAAACTGTATATTTTAAGTCAAGTTACTTCAGAAAAAATACGTTGAAACAAAAATATACTTAAAACTAGCTTAACGGAATAAGATAACATGTTTATTTATAGCTGCGTTTTGCTTAGGCTCTTGGTCAGCTGGTTAAACGTTAGCTAGTAGTAAAATAACAACCGTATGTTCCATTATATAAAACTGTATATATTTTATAGTCTGTCGTCTTGTTAAGACCAATAAAAGGTCGAATATTTCTTCATAAAAGGCACTTTAAATTATAAGTAAGCTTTCAATGTATCTTCTTTACGCTAAAGGTAACTTATTAGAAGAAAGCCTTGACATAGTCAACTGTAACAACGCATAAACTTAAAAGATAAGTCGACAAAGAACAGTTCCTCTAAACTATCGTTAAAAAAGTAAAACCAAATAAAACGAAGACACATCACCAGACCAACGAAACTTCCCTGCCTTCCTGTGCGCCTCACCCCGTTGTGACGCGCTTTGTAGTTGGCATGGTTTTTATAGACCGCGGTAAGGCGGTCATTTCAGCTCCTTCCGCCATCTGATAAAAAAAAATTAGTTCCTCTCACAAAGGTTTTTTTTTTATTTATTTTTTTAGATCAAGATATCCGCCTATATATGAGTATGACTATTTATTTATATTTTGTCATTTATAACAAAATTATGTGTGTAATCAAAAATAGCATACAATGTTTTTATGGTGCATTGTATATTAAATACCCGTGTTTAAACATCACGTCATATAGGACAGAAGGTCGAATTAGAACACAATTGTTTTCCAAAATTAAAAGTAGATGACATGGAAATTTGGTAAATTACATAAGGAATTCCCCCAACAAATGCGCTTTTCGTTTTATAATGTAAGACCAACGTTCACAGCTGAGCTACCCAGAAACGCAGGGTGATTCATCACAATTGCACTTTTCAAACAGAAACAATTACGTCAGTGCGGAGGAATACAACATGGATCTAAAACCCCCTCTTTCAATCCAGCACAAACCGGTTTCACTGCACGGATCTTTTCTTTTTTTCCGCAGTGCCCTAATGCGCTTGCGTGCAACATTTGTTGGCTTAAAAAAGATGATAGATCAACTCGAAGAAATACCAGAATGTTCTAGTTTAACCCAGATCGAAAGTTATACGAAAACAATCCAGGATTTTCGGAGGTCAAAAAGTATATCTTGTACTTTACAAGGTTAAAACAATGGTCCATCATGACAAATTACAGCTTTTGTGAAATGTTTTTGATTTGATATACATCTTTTGTTGTACTTTTACACTCTTGTGAGCTGCTTCCGATAAATGAATAAATGTACATTTAAACTGAATTTGAAGAGTTAGTTGACACGTTTAAGGAAATTCGTTTCTTTGTCACATTGATAGGGTGGGTGCGGGGCAAACGAGACCTCCAGCACGTCTCCTCTGGTATTTGTGCTGACGTTCACATCAGGACTGCTACAAGTGAGAAGGGGGATGGGCAACACAAATACACTTAAAAAACACGAAATACCAGTGGATTGCCTGTTTATGTCTAAACATGCATCATGTAATTTGCCAGTAGAAACCTGTTTAGTGACGAATGCTTTCAGTGTTCACTTAGTAAACATCAGTTTATCTGTTAAATGGTTTTATATTACACTGCGCTAAATAAACGCATTGTCTTGGGGATTAAGTTTCAGGGACCGTCAAAGTTAAATGATAGTATTTAATCTACAAAGTTAAATGCTACAATTTGTTTTACATCCCTAAAGATTTACACAATTCAATGATTTATTATTCTTAGCAGCTGTAGTCACGTTGTTTGCGCAGCTTTTGGAATGAGTTTGCAGATTCGTCATCATGATCATCATAATACAAACTTTCTAATACATAACTTTACAATACTCTGCTAGTAAAAATAGTCTTGTTTTATGTACTTCATCCGTTAATTTTGCGTCACAAAATGATGTGTTGAATTAAAATGAATTCTAAACGTTACGAATGTGGCAAAGTGTGGAAAGATCTAGATGTTTGGGGCATGGATTTCATTTGCATGTTAACCACTAGATGGCACGGATCTTAAACTAATCACAGAACATTCATAAAGGAAAGTCCAGTTGCCCACGAATAAACCGTAACAGTCAAATGACCTGAATAAAAACCTTCAGCCAGTAAGTTAATCAGACTCGTTTACACCTTTTCTCTTCATCAGCATTATCACATAAAAGGCCGTTTAAGTGGAATGAATGGTCGCCCATTTCAAAAGTCTTTCATATAAAGCATTTCAGACCCAAAATGTGATAGACAGAAACGGGATTTACAAAAATATATTTGTTGTAGTTTCACAGCAACTATTTTACGTATATGATGAAATAGCATATATATATATATATATATATATATATATATATATATATATATATATATATATATATATATATATATAAAATATCTACAGAGCCTAGAAAGAATGAACAGTGCATTTTACTGAATGCTCACTGTCATGAAGCTGATGGCTTATTGAAGGGAATTTGGAGATACAGGCAACTCATACAAAGATTAAGAAGAAACAGACATACAGATGTTATATTGTATTTTAGTCTTTAAATATAGATTACATGCCTTTTAAACATTTAAAAAACATGACAAATCAAAGATGATTGACATTTAATGTTTTATGGGTAGTCGGTAGACCTACATGTCCTGTTTTTAATCAGCATCTGACTGTGTATATTTAAGGTCCTGTAAAATTTTATTTTTTTCACAATCAGATTCAATGATCATAAAAATAAACACAATAATGATAAAAGAATTAACAAAATGCTCATGTAAACTTACTGTTACATAAACAAGACATAGCTGTTGTTTAAACTTCATAGGTGATGGGGTGTGTTATGACTGTCTATAAGAATTACAAGAAAAAAAAAAAAAAACTATTTCTATGTCTGTGAATATAAATATAAATGTCTTCCAATAAATAAATCTTGTTATTGTGATGTAACTGAGTACCGTCATGAATTTCATTCACCCCATTTTGTGCATGTAACCCAAATAACATGTCATGCAATGTCCTTTCACCAAATCAATCGACCAAACCAGATCGATTGTGTTCCAACTGTGTTCTCCCCATGAGGGTGGGTTTTTATTGAGTTCAATGTGGAGTCATTACATCATAATCAGATGGATATTAGGTGATTGAATGCCTTAGTGGCACTAGACTTGTTTCACTCCTGCTGCAGCCTGGTGAAGAATCATCTGCTTGTTAACGGATGCACTTTTGAATATATTTCTTTAGAAGAAAATTCTTTCTTCGAATTTCTGGAACTTTACATTTTAAACAGACTACAAAAAGCTACAAGGATCACAAATTATTATTATTTTTTTTCTTTCATAAAGTACAAGGCAGGCATCAGCAGAGTAACACTGCTAAATACTGATAGTGTAGCAGTTATAAGACATGGAAAGATACTTCGCACCTGTGCGAGGCTCCTCAGAGGATGAGGTCAAAATTTACAAACATTCCCATCCCATACCTCATCAGCATCCTCACAACCATCATTACCATCATGACCATTATCACCAACATGGATCACACAGGTATGTGCTTAAACTTTCTTTTTGGGATATGTGTCAGTGTAAAATAATTGAAATAAAAATGAAATACGGATGCCATCTTTCCATATTCATACTTTTTTTGGTCACGTGGCACAATGATCAGAAGTTGTAATTTCATTATATTTTAATATGAAGATATAGGCCTATTGTATAGATATATGCAACAAGCCAATTGTGTGCATTTGTTTTATATTTGTTGGACCATTTAAATAAAGTGTTACCAAATATATATTGTGGCCTGCAAAAAAATGTATATTCCTTTGTCTTTCATATGGCCAAACTGAGAAATAATGACTCCTTCAACACAGTTTAAATCATTGTATGATTTACTGTCATTATATGACAAGAACAGATCACATAGTTAGAGTATTTTCATTATTATTCATTTCATTTTCTTACTGAACCCCTCTTAAATCAGTCACAGCTCTTCAAGCAGTCATGGAAAGCACAATGATAGACATACTCACCATCAGCATGACAACCAGCATCACTCTTATCCACATGCACATGCTAAAGTGTCTGAAGAACGCCACAGCTTCACTAAAAGGTCTTCCTCCAGCCTGTCCTCCTCCTCCTCCAATTCTTCATCTCCATCTTGGACCTCAGAGCCCAGTCTGGATGATGAGACGTATCTCATGCACAAACCCAAGTATTCCCTGTCCTGCTCCAACATCTCTGAGGTTCAAAGGAAAATCAATGACAGAGAATCTGAGGATTTTGTTTTTGATCACCGCGATCAGAGGCACCGCCGCAGCCTGGAAAACGCTGACAAACTGCTCCCCGGTTCTCAGCATGGACATGGGATGGCAAAACTCTCCAGGGGCCATAGCAAAAGCGAGGAGGGCCTTCTACAAAATAAGCACAACGATTGTTACTCAGCAGAAGCTCAACACATGGATCATGGGCCACTTTACAAAACTGCAAGCCTGGGACAAAACCTTGCCTTCAGTGGTAATGTCGACATCGCGCTCGGAGGCAGGGCAGTTCCCAAGAAGGCTGTATCAACTATTCAGCTGCCCAGCAAAGGTATTCTGAAAAACAAAGATGAGGGACAGAAAGGTGGCAACTTCAGGAAAGCCAAGTCTATGGAGGTGCTCTCCACTAGGGTGCACGTCACAGAAACAAACAAGCAGATCTCTATGGAAGCTGCGAGTAATAACTTTGTGAAAGGGAAGCTGCAGTTCTCTGCATTTCTGGATGAGATTACCAGGCAGGTTATCAGTCCCTGTGCACTTAGCTCTTTTGGCGTAGCCACACCAACGCCCCCAAAATCTCCTAACGAAGAACGCATAAACCGCAGCGGCAAGCAGGAGAGTGTCGTGTCATCACCAAAACAGCAGCCCACCAGAGCCGAGAGACCTGATTCAGGAAAAACTGGTACAGATTCAAGCTCGCTATCTCGATCACATAAGAGACCCAGCAAACAACATCAGGACCAATACCACAACCGAAGCCTGACCAGTCCTCCTCCACCTCCACCCCGCCATCCTTCTAAAGCTGAAAGACAGGGGGCTACTTCAGGTAAACAGCACCAAAGGCAATATTCTCAGTTGCTCACTGACGGTACCAGCACCAGTCCTGAATCTATCCACCGCCAACTCTCTAAACACAAAGTGCGACATCAAAGTAGTCACAGCCCATTTAGGCCTTTGGTTAAGCAGGAGAAGGGATCGCCGCCTCCTCTGCAAGCCCCAGGGCTGGAGTCAGAGTCTCAGTCAAGTAAATCATCCACCAGTGCTAGCTCAGAGAAAAGTGACAGACCCAAACACACGGGACACAGGAGGCAGTCTAAACCACACAGGGTAAGTTCATCAAAAGACCAAAAAAAAGCTAGGTTTTTTTTTCTTTCTTCTTTTATGTTTAACACAATATTTGGTGCAAAACAGGGCTAAAAATGTTTTAAAAAATGTTTTTAGAAACTTAATAATTAATAAAATAAAATAAACAAATAGTCAGTTCCAATAATTTAAAATGAGGTTTGTTCATATGATTGACTCGGTTAACCAAATTTGAGATGTGATGAATTTGTATGATTGTCTTTTTATTTAGCAATAAACATTTGACAAACTTCATATTAAATAACATTTTATACAATTAAAAACAAATATAAAAAACGATAATTTATGCAATTTACAAATCAATATAAAAATTAAAATCTTCTTTTAACTAAATTATGCTATTAATCATTATGAGTTTCAGACCAAATGTTGTTTTGCATTTGCTGATAAATTTAGTTTTTTTTTTTTTTTTTTTTTTTTTTGTCAGTGAAGATAAAAAATTATATTTCAAATAAATGCTGTTCTTCTGAACCTTCTATTCATCAAACAATCCTGAACAAAAATAATTGAACATGTTTTCAACATAATAATCATAAATGTTTCTTGAGCAGCAAATCATCATATTAAAATGATTTCTAAAGGATCATGTGACACTGAAGACTGGGGCAATGATGCTGAAAATTCAGCTTAGCCATCACAGGAAAAAATAACATTTTAAAATATATCCAAATAGAAAAGAATTTAAGAATTTAAATTGTAATAATATTTCACAATATTATTGTTTTTTTTTTTTAATAAAATAAATGCAGTGTTGGTGAGCATAAAAGACTCATTTCAAAAAACATATAAAAATCTTACTAACCCTAAACCTTTGAATGATATAAAGTGTATTTCATAAATTCAGGAAATATATTTGTTTAATCATTTTCTCCTCATAAACACCTGGGTAACAGGATTCAATATTTGATCTTGAAGAAGTCATATAATTTATGTCATTATAACAAGTACAGCTCAGAAAAATCAAAATGAAGGTTAATTCAAATAAAATAAAATTACGGATAGCCTTGGGTTAACCTCTAAAGCTGGAAGCATGAGGGATACCCTTCACTGTGTCCGTATCTGTTGATTAACACAACTGAACTAGAACAGTCATCAATCAATGGTCTTTCCTGGACCATATCACTTTAAAATCAATTTTCTATTTTCTATTCTGTTCTCCGTTTACTGTTTCAACCCCCTCTCTTTTTTTCTCTTGCCCCAAGGATTCGGTCAGTTCTGTGGAGAGAGTTCGGTAAGTGGTTTTCCCCTTTTTTCTGATTGGTTATTGCAGACTATTGATTTTGCTCTTATTCCAGAGCTTTCCCCCATTTGACTCTGCTCAGTTTCCTAAACTCTGTCATCCAGTCAGAACCATATCGATTGCTTCTATTTTCATCTTTCTGTTCATCTGTCCAGTACACAGAGTCATTGTTTTTTTTTCTTTTTGCGAGTGATTTATGATATCGAGTCTCTACTGAAACCAGCAGTTTACCTCCTGACATAAACACATCGATCTGTAATATATTGCAGGATGCTGGAGGAGTACAACAAAGAGCTGCACGAGAACCTGTTGCAGACGGTGGCGTGCATTGAGAACCTGGAGGCAGAATTACACTGTACCAAGACAGAGTTAGGCAGCTTCAAAGAGAAATACAGAAGGTCAGCATTTAAGCTCCACAGATGCTACCATGAAAAACAAACATTTTTGCAACAGTTCTTAAAAATGATACCACCCTCTCTCTCTTTGTCTAATGTCTTATTTGCAGGCTTCAGGAGAGTTATTCTGTTTCTCAGCAGGCAAACAGCACCTTGGAGCAGAAACTCAAATCTGCGGTAAGATTAACATGAGTTGTAGGAGGCACTTTCCACAAAAACAGTACAAAATAGGATCAGAAAGAAAATGTATTTGTTTGAAATAAAAGGTCTGTGAAAGAAGGTGCTTAGCCTTCATAAAATGTTTGTCAACCTTAGAATGTTAGCTAAATAATATATGAGCGTTTTTATTCTTATTTTATTTTATGAAGTTTGTAGTTTTTTCAGCCTTGTTAAAATTTATGACTAAATACAGTTTAGACCCTATTTTTTTTGTAATTTTGTCAATTTTATGCAATAGACAGTCAGTAAATAGACAGTAAATTTACATTTTTAAACCTTTTTTAAATAATAAACATCAAAATTTAATTTAAATATTTGCAGTTAAAAAAATCAAATGTAACTTAAATTGTTAAAATTAACTAATAATTACACTTTGTGTTTTTTGTTTTTGTTTTATTTTTTATTGCGATGAAGTATAAATGAATTTAATAGAACTATTATGACATTTTACATGTTGGATACAGCAGAGAAGGTCAAGACTTCTAAGGTAGGAACAAAACATCATTTTGGACATAGATATGAGATTTATACTTAAAATTTACCACATCTGTGGAAACTAAACAAATCTAGAAAATATGAACAACAAGAAAACACTGGTTGCTGCAAAAGATACACATACAGTATGATCATTCTACAAACAAGCTCTTTGTCATGAATGTTACTTTATTAGATTTGTACATAAAAGTGCCAATCTATAGTGCTGTTTTCAGGCCTTATGGCTTACTGATTAAAGCACCTGTTTTCCTTTGCATCGCGCTCTTAAAAATGTAAATTCACATCTGCTAAAATGTCTCTAGTGTCTACAGACATACCATCACTTGTGTTACATTTAAGCAGTATATATATATATATATATATATATATAATTGTTTTTTTTTTTTTTTTACTGTATTTTGACAGGTAGATAGCTTGGACTCAGAGAGGAAGTTCCTCATGCAGAGAGTTGTGGATCTGACTAAACAGCTGGATACTGCTCAGAAAACCATCAACTCTCTGGAAACCATCAATGTAGGTGCAACACACAGACAGATAAAACAAACAGATGCCCCACATCTTTCATTTTTTGGACAACTTGTCAATTCCACACTAAACAGTGTATAGTATAAGCCTAAAATATTATAAGCCTATAATATTTCATTGTAGTAGAATAGATGATTTTTTTTTTAGATGCATTTCCATGTCCTGAACGGGGAGGAACATGAAAGGACATTATATATTTATACAAATATATTGAATGTTGAATGTTAAAGTCTCCAAAAAAAAAAAAAAAAAAAAAAAAAAACGGAAGTTATTCTTTTTCTTCCATTTTGTGACTGAGTGAAATTGCTTCTTGAAAAAGATAAAATGTTGGGCTGGACTTGATTTTGTCCGTCAAAAATGGATTGGATCGTTGGATTATTGTGATTTGCTATGGAGAGCAACATTTGAGTTATGGAGGTAAAATTCCTTTCATTTTCTCTGTAGAGATTTTTAACGATAATTTCTAAACCCTTAAGGACAGCCCAAATGTAAGCTACAAGTTGATAATCTTTGGCATTTGCTTTTGTCAAAGCTATCTGTTATTTTTAACATTGGAATTTATCATGAAAAACTACATTACCCATAATGCTGTACAGAAAATTCCACCAATCAGAGAGCCACGACAAGCAAAATGTGGCAAAGAGGTAATGAGGTATATATGCATATTTTGCAATAAACTAAAAGTTTTGTTTTATTATATACAGTATATATATATATATATATATATATTCAACATTTTTTATATTTTGTCAATGATTTTAAATCGAATTTGCTGTTTGCAATGCTTCATGGGATTGTTGTTCTTTCCCTACTAAAGCCATTAAGTACACAGTCTCAAAGATTTTAGCTTTAACCTCATAGCTAGTTGGTTTGGTTCATAGCTTATAATGCTTTAAAGACTTCCCTATGGGAAAAATGATCTGAAAAAAATACTTCCAAAACCAGTGCCACTGAAAAATTGGGCAGGCACTAATGCTGTGAGTGTCAGGTTGTCAGAGAAGAGAAGCAATGACGCTTTAAGAGGGAGGGGAAGTTATTTTGATTAAAGATGACAAGGGCACATGAATTTAAAAAAAAAAATTTCCATGGATAAATCATTTATTATAAATCCTGCAAAAAAAAAAAAAAAAGATCTATTGATTTCATGGTGACTTTATGGGTTATCATCTTTCCTCAGGTTCACTCACTGATTAGTGAGTTGTTGAAAAATCACTTTGACTCTCAGGAAAGACTGGAACACTTCTTATGTCCTCAAACATCTCCAGGCCACCCTGATAACAACCAATCAGACAGAAAAAACCAACCATCTGGAGGAAAAAGAGAAGTTTTTGAATGGCCACAGACTGGAGAAACATGCTCAGGCGTCAGACAACAGCCTGCCACAGCCTTTCTGCCATGGAAACATGATCATGATCCATGGGCAGGGACAGAACAAATTGTAGTTAAAGGAAGTGACTCACAACTTCTTTTTCCTTTTACTGATCATGTGCCAATCCACAAAACGATGGCAGATACAAAGGCCCCAAGTCATCAAATGCATCAGTTAGCCATGAACACAGAGATCCGCATTGTTCCCCCAAACCCATATAACCTAGATGAGATGAGGCTCAGCAGACAGACAGGTGGAGAAGGAACCGTCATGGTGGGGAAAGACTCCACTGATTTCAGCCATTTCACAGCTCAGAAGATGCTGAATGAGTTTTTGAACCAGATCCCTCCTCCAGTGCATGATGGTGAAGGGAAAGATAGTTTAGAAGCAGTAATGGGGGCCAGAGAACTAACAGAAGGAAAAGAGTAACATTCAGTCTGAAGTTTATATGGTAAAAGATATAAGAACTGGATGAAAATCTCAATATTGTCCCCCATTACCAATACTGCAGGAACGATGCGAATAACTGTAGCTCTAATGGATCTTTGTTGGTAAAATTGTTGTATGCAAATAAGTATACCATCTGGTTTTGTATATAAATTGAAATAATTTAGTTTTCAGGATTCCTGCTTTGATTTGTGGTAAAATACATACGTGAATATATATGTGAAAGGCATTCTCTGTGTTTGTGTTTTTATACCTGTTTGCACTTTTTGCCTTGTATATTCTGAAAAACTGGTAATCAATAAAATAATATAGTTAGAACAATGTGTTCCAATCATATTATTTTATTGATAACCAAATTTCCTGTCAAAGAGCTGCTTGGGAAAAGTAATATTTTTAATATCTTATTCATTTATCTTTGACTGCTTAATGTTTGCTAGTAAAAAAATTAATTTGGAGAGTAAATAGAACTTCTGTGAAATATGTAAATTAACGGCTGAGACCATTAATGTTCATGTGTCCATTTATTGTATAAATTACCAATTAGCAAAGTTTTTATTGTTGTGATTCTGAAATCTAGAACTGATAGAATGCAAGTTATAATTACTGCCAGAATGCAGATTAGCCATATAAGCATACAATTTTATTGTATAATATCCTGAAATATATTAATAAAGACTTGCATGTAAATTTGCTCTACATTTGAGAATTGTTTATATGTCTATATTATATTGTTTGAAAATTTGGTGTGTTTATATCCATATAAAACATTGTGACATCCAGTTTTTTTGACATCCAATTACTCCAACCGAATTCAAGTTTAAATTAAATCAACATCACATGATCAATACTGCTTTGTTATATTTCAAATGATCCATTCCTGGTGTTATAATATAGAGCATCTATATTCTGTATAGTCACAGTAGGTTTAGATCAACACACTTTTTTCCATGAAAAAACACTTAATATTAGACACACATTAACACTCACCTCTGAGCCAGCAAATGCAGATAGCCAGCATTGACACACCACTACGTTGTAACCCATCCCAAGATTGGCCTACAATACAATACAATAGAATATGAAATATGTTAAATATATCATATCATATAAAATGTGATCGCAATTTTTGCTACTATGTTTTTAATATGTGGGTCATTATTGTCACTTCTGGTGACATTTTTGCCCTGAGTCCTCATTTATTTCTGACCCTGCCATTTATTGATGCTCACAGGGTTAAAATGTGTGTCACGTTCTGTCATGCCTGTTTTCTTCTGTGTTTATTTCAGTTTCACGCTTTCTCAGTCCATTAACATGGCACACCTTGCATCAAAACCCTCCCTCTGGCACTCTTTCTAGACCTGTTGACCAAGGGCAGGTTTGCTTAGAGGACACTGGCCTGGATTCTCATTGGTAGAGTTGGTCTAATAGGATCAGGCATGAGGATAGGAGATTATGACACTCAAGCCATAATGCTCAATATCATATTTTTAAGCCCTTGTCAAAATGGCTGCCAAACTGTAGGAGGCATATTGAAGGCTCAGGGTCTGAAGAAAAGGGCACTCAAACATTCTTAAAGGTAATTCTTTTTCTTTCTTTTTTTCTTTTACACAAATTAAAATCAGATCATCTTGTAAACAACCTAAACTGTAATTTAAATTTAACATCAAAAAATGTTTTCGTCTCACACCCTTGTATTAGTTATATCTGAAGTATTTTGAAGGTGATTTATGAGTAATCTGGAGATACTTGCACAGTCCTGTTCCTTATTTTTAGATTTAACAAAACCTGATGACACTATAGGAATTTACCTGAAAATGACAGATTATTTGCTGAGCTGGATACTGATAATGCATGACCTCTATTAAATTCCTCTTCTGCAATCTAAACTTCCCTTTCTCCCTGTCCTACACCTCTTCCTAAGCAGCATGGTGTTGTTAAAACTTAAGTTCCCCTTCCAAAAGAGGGTGCGTCTAGCCCAGGGTCTGTGGCTGCTTTCATGGGTGGCTATGTTCTCTGGAGCCATCACCTTTGCTATAGGAGTCTTCCTTAAAACTGAGCTATATCGCAGATCAGAGGTAATGAACTTTTCCTTGTTAATAAACAGAAAGAGAACCTAAAAATGAAGAATGAGATGTACTAATGTATCCCTCAATACATGCTTGTTTGCCAAGAACATAAGTGGGAACATAACATATTGTAGTGTGCCTGCCATTATAGTCCATTAGGATATATAAAGTGTGTGAAAGGATAATCAGAAATGTGCTCAGTGTTTCATATCATGCTTAACAGTTTTACAAAATGATGTTTTTACACTAAGCGAATGCCATTTGTCTTAATAGTTTGCTATTTTTGCAGATATTATTTGATGTATGTACAATACTACTACTACTATTACTACTTTCATTTACCCTTTCAATTGTCAACACAAGTGTAACAGGCCTAAGCTGTTTTGTTGAGAGGAATAATCTCACATAATCTGAGGATTGGCACTCAGATAAGGTCCTCTAGTGTGAACCAATACCTCAGCTTGTATCTATTATGAAGTTAATAAACCTCACAATGAAACCTGATACTGAGTGCATAGAGCATTGTGGGAAAAACTATTATTATCCCACACCTGTTGAACAGAAGCATTATGTGAATAAGATCAACATTATATGATATTACAATAGATAACTTAAAACTTTCAGTCATGTCTGTAGGCTACATGTAGATGCAGGAAGAATTTAAAGGGTTAGTTCACCCCAAAATGAAAATTCTGTCATTAATTACTCACCCTCATGTCATTCCAAACTCATAAGACATTTCGTTCATCTTTACACAAATTAAGATATTTTTGATAAAATCTGAGAGGTATATGACTCGTCCATAGACAGCAATTTAACCACTAATTTCAAGGTCCAGAAATGTACTAAAGACAAAAAAGTTGATGTGACTGCAGTGGTTCAACCTTAATTATGAAGTGACGAGAATACTTTTTGTGCGCAAAAACAAAACAAAAATAACAACTTTATTCAACAATATCTTCTCTTCTGTGTCATACTCATACGCTGTTTATATTCAGCTTATCCGGGTTCTACATCAGAATGGCGACTCATTATTGGCCGGCTCCTGCGTCAACATCACACAAATGCGTCGGCCAATACTAAGCCGGCACTCTGACGTAGAACCTGGAGGCGCTGAATCTAAATAATGTATGAGAATGACACAGAAGAGAAGATATTGTTGAATAAAGTCGTCATTTTTGTTTTGTTTTTTGCGCACAAAAAGTATTCTCGTCGCTTCATAACATTAAGGTTGAACCACTGTAGTCACATCGACTTTTTTAACAATGTCTTTAGTACCTTTCTGGACCTTGAAAGTGGTGGTTAAATTTCTGTCTATGGAGGAGTCAGATACTTCTCAGATTTCATCAAAAATATCTTAATTTGTGTTCCCAAGATGAACGAAGGTCTTACAGGTACATGTGGAAAGACATGAGGGCGAAGAAATTTTCAGAATTTTCATTTTGGGGTGAACTAACCCTTTAAGGACCTATCAGTCTGCACCTTTTAGAGTTTCATGACAGAACTTTGTATTTGCTTAATAGTAGGTTAACATTTTTCTTAGACTGCATTAATTTAGGGTTCAAGGTTTGAGCTGAAACATCGGCCTTGAGTACAGAACATAAAGTGAACATCGTTCTGGATGTTCATCTACATAACTGCTGAAAACAGGATAGAGGGGGAAATAGCAAATACTCAATTCTTCTCACTCTACACAGGTGATGCACAATATGGACATCCACATTGTGCCAAATCTGCTGATGGCAGTGGGGTTAGCATCAGTGGGCATCAACATCTGTGCTGGTAAAGTCTGCCATGACTCACTGGACCCCTCGCGTTTCCCACGCTGGAAGACGTTTCTTCCTCCATTCTTCTGCATTTCTGTCTTCTTCTCCTCCCTGCTGCTGGTCGCCATGATTCTGAGCTTTGCCCTGCAGCCCAGCCTGGAGGAGTCTCTGAAGATTGGGCTGAAGAATGGCATCCGTTTCTACAAGGTTGGTGAGAGAAAGACAATTAACAAAGTTATTTAACAGCAATCAGTTGTCATTTATTAAATCATTCACAATATATTAATGACTATGGCATTTCAGAGCTCTATAGATATTTAAAAAATAAGTCAAGTATTCAAGAGTCCAATAAATAAATAAAAAATGGGCCAAGCCCAAAGTGGCTAAACATTATGCTTTTAATTGTCTTGACCACAAATTATTAATCAGAAAATTAGCAAACTTTAAGCAAATGCACTACTTAAAAAGCCATTGTTGTCTCAGAAAAACATCAAAGATAGAATTAAGTTTATGGCAAAAAATGCATCTCTACTACAGTGAAGAATGGAGAAAGAGGTGTCATTGTTTGGTGAGCCTTTTTAACTGATGAAAAGTTATCTGAAGAGGAATATTCAGATGTTATTTTTCAACAAGACAATGCTCCTGTCCAAATTGCAAAGACAACCAAGAAGTGGGTTGAGAACAAGTCCATCAGCCTCATGTTTTGGCCTGATTTGAACCCTATAGTGAATATTTGGTCTCACATTAAACTCAAACGAACTGGGAGACATTTTTGCAACTACTCATGAACAGTTTGAAGCCATTAACAATGAGTGAAACAACACTTGACACTTCCTCCTATAAAAAAAACGTCTGCAAGTTGTGGAAAGCTATTCCATGCTAAGTTACAGTATCTACAGTATTTGTTCAGTGTTCAGTATTTTTCTGATTAGTGATTTGTGTTGTGATAAAATGGTTAAGACTATTAAAAGACCACTAAATATTTTGTCATTTTTGTGTCTACTTGATTCAAAGAAATATTTCCAAAGGCAGGACAATATAATATACAATGTCTAAAATCAAAACAATATAAAGAATTTGATATTGAATTGAAGGAAGTACCAAGTCATACATATTTCTTTTAATGAACTATGTAGCAGTTATTTAATGTTAAATATCTACAGGACACAGACACACCAGGCCGTTGCTTTCAGAAGGAGACTATTGACCGTTTACAGATTGAGTTCCAGTGCTGTGGTAATACCAACTACAGGGACTGGTTTGAGGTGCAGTGGATCAGCAACCGCTACCTGGACTTCACATCCAAAGAAGTGAAAGAGTGAGTCAAAAAAATCAAAGATAAACTCGCTCACAATGCAATCAGTCAAAGGTATCAGAAACTGCAAAGTATTCAAATAAGGAAAACATTCCAAATGCTTTCTTTTAGCTTGCAAGGTTAATCAGAATTTAGAATGTCATGTTCTGAAACAGGATGTCATCACCAGATGAACAAAGGCCAACCCCTACTTGCAAATCAATTATGCATGTGTGCATGAGTCTGGTGCATTGATCAGAAAGTCAATAAAGAGTTGCAGAATCAGTGTTGTAACAAAACTAGGAAATGTATTCCTATAATTGACATTATATATAGTCTTATGTTTCTGTCTATTCCATTTTTCCGACAGTC
Source organism: Elopichthys bambusa (assembly GCA_037101425.1). Taxonomy (NCBI): domain Eukaryota; kingdom Metazoa; phylum Chordata; class Actinopteri; order Cypriniformes; family Xenocyprididae; genus Elopichthys; species Elopichthys bambusa. The sequence continues at coordinate 17,408,633 of CM074447.1, read as the reverse complement.
GCGTGAGGAGTAATGTAGATGGCCGATATCTGGTAGATGGGGTCCCATTTAGCTGCTGTAACCCCGCCTCCCCACGGCCCTGCATCCAGAACAGTCTCCTGGACAATTCTGCCCATTACAACTACGAGTATCAGACTGAAGAGCTAAACCTGTACAGCCGAGGTTGCCGCCAGGCCCTTGTCAGCTACTACATGGGTTTAATGAACACCATCGGCCCTTGTGTTCTGCTTTTTTTCCTTCTCCAGGTATGGGCTGATTAATGGTTCTCTCGGGAATCTCCTGAGGGTATTTTTAATGGAAGTTTTTGATTTGAGTAAAATAAGATCTGTGATAATATCTGCCAGTTGCATCAGAGGAATGTTTTATGTGGACTCCCCCAAAAATAACCACATGATTTGAAGCGTCAACCTTGAATAACACATTGTATAATCTAATGTGCTCAACACATTGAACCGTTCACACTCTCATCACTCAGTTAATATTGATACACTTCCGGAAAGGCTGGCAGTACAGTTGTGAACTCAGAAGTGTCAATATTCATTATTTAAGCATTAAAATAACTTGCACCCAAAACCACATCACTATCTCAGCTTTTATAACAGTCACAGCTTTTGTAACACTAATTGCATGACCCATCACTCCTCATCTGCTAATTCAGTAGTTAGAAAAATCAACTTCTGCTGCCAGCACCAATAAAACTAGATTTGCTTTGACAAAATATGATATTGAAGTAGTATGATATTCAATGTTGCATACTATTAGCTGTTACTTCACAAATTCAGGTGTTGTTTGTTGTTCCAGCCACATATTAGTATAAAGTGGAACAAAATGTTGTGTATAAGAGAGGGAGAAACTCTTTAAAGAGATAGTTCACCTCAAAATTAAAATTCTGTTATTATTTAGTCACCCCTGTGTCTTTATAAACACGACTTTCTTGCTTCTGTATAACACAAAATAATATATTTTTGTGTTGATAAATGTCCTAGTGTTTCTTTGTCCATACAATGAAAGTCAAATGGGTCAGATGTTGTTTTGGACCCCAAAATGCTCTTCAAAATATCATCTTTTGTTGAAAACAAACATCTGGTTTGCAACAACGAGGGTGAGCAAATAACAGAATTTTAATTTATGGCTAAACTATCACTTGACGAAGACTCTTTAAGAAGAGTCATTTGAACTCTGACCTCTATATCTCCTTGGTCCTCAGATGTCCATTCTAGTGAGTCTGCGCTATCTGCAGACTGCAATGGAGGGTGTGCTGGGTCAAGAGAATATGGAGATCGAGACAGAGGGATACATCCTGGAGAAGGGAGTGAAGGAGACATTGTTGGAGACTAAAGAAAAGATGATGAAACTCTTCCAGCTCGCTCAGGTGGGCGATGCGTCCGCTGCGACCCCGGGCACAGAGCCAGAGGCAGAAAAGCCAGCCACAGCCTAAAAGACCAAGTGTAACTGTTCATAATGAATGCTCATGTACACATGAGTGCTAACTGTCCTTGATTATCATCATCAAAAGGAAATAAGTCATTATAATTATAATGTAACATTGCTACTTCTTTGTTAAATGAAGTCATCAAGTTACCCAAATATTTGAGGTAAAAACCAGTAACCTCTGGTATGCTGGAAACTGAAAAATCTGATGGTACCAAAATACCCCTGTCTGACATGACAATAATATATAAGTTGAAGATGTATGAGGAAGAGTTAAAGAAGAAAATTTCAAGGAAATGAAGGCAATGAAATAGTACATTTCATCACATGAGGTCTGTAGATGTTTTGCTGCTTCATGCTTTGCTTAAATAGACAAAAGTAGAGAGCTGAAACTGCAGAAGATGTATGCGACAAATAAAGAGTTTTTAACTGATCTGTGAAGTCACATGGTTATTGTGTCTCATGAACGACTATTCGTCAAGTACTTGTTTTTGTTTTTCTGTTTTGTGTTGAAATGTGTTTTTCATTTTGGACACTTCTTCCCTCACACTTAACTTCTCTTGTGAAATATTGTAGTGTTAAATCCATTTCCTCTTCTTCTGCCTATAAGCAGATAGATAGATAGATAGATAGATAGATAGATAGATAGATAGATAGATAGATAGATAGATAGATAGATAGATAGATAGATAGATAGATAGATAGATAGATAGATAGATAGATAGATAGATAGATAGAGAGAAATGAATTGGATTATGCTGACTGAATGCGGCAGGCCTGTTCTGACACATGAAATCTCTTTATCCCTTTGATGACCATTAATACTGCTGCCAAAGCACTCATACACAAAACACAACATTAGGCCAACACAAGAAATGCAACTAGTTACTTATTAAAAGCAATTAGTTTTGCACTAGTGATCACATTAGGTTCAACTAATCTGCCATTTCAGTGGATTGGTCATTACATGGAAAAAAGTGCTTATTTCATTTTGAAAAGATCATATTTTACATAAAAATTTCTATCTTATAATTTGTCATATAAAACACATTTAATTGATCTAAAGTGACACTAAAGACATCATGTCACAAAAGACCCGATGATCTGCTAGCGCACTACACCGTTCCACCACTAGACTGCGGCAAAAACTTAGTTTTACTCTTCTGTCACTCCCAATCTCGAAAAAAATCTCAAATTACCTTGCAAATCATGCATTGCTGTATTTGCATGTCGCTTATATCAGTTATTTCAAGTGCAGTGTTATCGATGACTGATTTTATTACTGTGTTGCCCACACACCTTGGTTGTGTCTCAAAGACTAATGAATCTGATTAACCTATTTAGGTAGCAGTTGGGGGAAATAAAGCGTAGGCTATAGAATAGAGTCTCAAAGTGCAACACAAAAACGCCGTCTAGATAGGCAGCCTACTAGGTTTTGTGACACATCTTTCAGTTGCGGTCTTGCTGTGTTCAATGTGGAAACAGGCGCGTCATGGGCGTCATGCTGACATGAGGACGCGCAGAGGGGAACAGACCCAGTGCAATGCAACTCTAGATTCCGGTGTGGTTTCTAAGTGTGACTAATGAGGGAAGGGAGAGACACAGAAAGCAAAGATGTTAACAGTTAAACAGTTCTTTCTTGACAGTCTATTGTCAAGATAATTACGGTAACCATGAAATGTACTCTTCAAAGTCTATTATTTAAATAATCCATTGAGTTTTATGGAATAAAACCGATCAGGTACGGTACAAAGAAGATGGACGTAAACGTTACGGAAATGTTAGAAGAATTTATGGGAAGTGCACTTGTTACATGGGTAGGTGGTAAGCAAAAAGACAGTTAAAGTTCTTTGATAATCTTCATGTTGTTCAGTAAAATGTTTTGTAAACTTTTCAAACCAGTTTGAAAAAAAAAAAAAAAAAAATATATATATATATATAACAAATTTAACTGTGTTTTGCAACCTGGTTTCTTGCAACCAGCAACAAACTGGCTACCAGCTGGCCACAACTATATCAGTCCGGTTTTTCCAGCTAATGACCAGCTTAGATCAGCTAAATACAAGCTAGCATGTTTCAAAAACACAGCTATATTTAAACAGCAAGAAGTATCTTAAAATACCTTAATGATTTCTTTAGAGTTTAGAGTCAAAATGAAACTTTGAATTCACCTAAAATTCTGACCAACTTTATATAGATAGGTGCAGTAACAATCAAGCATTCACAACAGTGGACTACTCAGTTTTTCTTCATATGCACCTTGATATGAACGGGGCATTGTTTTCATTGTCTGTAAGGTGCATCTATTTGAGGGTATTGTCGATGAGGAGGAGACTGGATCACTCTCTCAGGAATACATGGAAGTAAACTCCAACTCCCAGAATGCAGTGAGGCAGTACCTGAAGCTTACCAATGGAGTCTACCTCAATGAGGTCATGAGGATCATGTAAGAAAGACTCAAAAAGTGAAAATGAAAAAATTAAAAGAACTTCATCTAATTTGTTTTGAATAATGTAGTTTGATAAAAAAAAAAAAAGAGTAAATTAACAGTTCATTGATGATGGCCTAGTTCAACAGTGACTCAGCTATTGGTGACATTTTTGTTGTTTGTTTGTTTGGTTTCTTTAATCAGTGATCCCAATCCAAAGGTAGAACAAATCTACCACAATGTAGGCGATGACAAGATTCTCAGAGTGCAGAACTTTTCCATCCTCAATCGACATCTGAGATCATACTATCAGGTACTGAATTAAAGCATTAAACAAATTACTTTGTAAAAACATGAGAAATATCTTTACAAGTACATTCCACAAATACATTATATTACTTGATTCCTTTCAAAAGTGACTAGAATCAAAATGATGCCAGCACCTGATGGTAAAGATCAGGTAAATAGCGTATGGATGGACAGTTCACTAGCTCACTAAACAGCATGTACTACGCCTGTAGCTGTAGAACAAGTTAGCCATGTTTGTTTTGTTTTTTTGGTTTCTGTGGTTTCACTTCTTGTTTCAAATGTCCTAGCAGTGGACATGTTTTTTTGCACTGTTATTTTCACTCAAAGCATGTGGAAATTACAATGTGTTTTGTGTTCCGGACATTTTAAAATGAAATTGAAAAAAACATGCATACATTTCTGTGAAAGTGTATGGGAAATCTTTTTTGATATAACCAGTGTTGTTATTGTAAACTAAAAGTAAAGCTTTTAAAAACCATTTTTGTTAATTTAAGTAAAGCTGAAATAAAATATAAATATTAGATGAAAAACTTAAACTTAAAAACTGAAGCTGAAGCACTAAAATGACAAAAACTATAGCTGAAATTAAAGCTAAATATAAATATATAAATAAACTAATGGTATATAACAAGCATATAACAAAATTACTACGATTTGAAATATAAAAATAACAGCTAATTCAAAATATTAATAAAAACTATAATGGTATATAAATAATACTAAAATAACACTGGATGTAACTTGTGACCATTTCTTAAAACAATTTTACCATTTTTACACAACTCTTCGCCTTCACTACTTGTTAAATGTGCATAATTTATAGAATTATTAAATACAAACAGCACATCACCACCTGTTAAATACCCACATATGTATTTTTAACTTATGTGCTATGAATGTTCATCAGCTACTGGTACTGTATATATAGATGAGACTTAGTACAGTCTATTTATGTACTCTTATCATCATTTGCACATTTATCTTAGTATGTTAGCGCTCATTTTTAAAAATGTATTCTTGATAATTTTTATTTATTATTTCTTTTTAATCTGTATATTGTAGATCGGTACAGAGTCGGAAGTGTCTTATTTGTTAAGTGTGGTGCTGTTAAGTGTGGAAGCTGCTGTGGCAATGTAATTTCCTGCAAAGCATTAAATAAATATCAACAAGAGCATTTTACAGTGTTAGCCAACGTCTACATACACTTAAAAGAAAGTACCATGGTAATAGCATGTTTTTGAATTTTGTTTTCATGGTGTTCTTTAAAGTACTTTGGAATATTACCACTGTATATGGATTTGGTAATCATTCAGTGCCATCCTATAAATCACTGTACCATGGTATTTGCCACAGTCCTTTTTGTAATGGTAAGTCGTTTTTAAAGGCATTAGATCATTACTCATACTAAATGAAATTGCTGCAGATTAATAAGCCTGTTTTCCACAATCTTGCTTGTTTCCTTTTGGATATGACTGTATATGAAAAAATGTCTTCTGTATTCTAATATGTCATACTTAAACCTCTTACTTGTGCATTGTCTGGGATGACAGCAAAACACCAATGAATTTTCAATGCCTGTCATTTCTTTAATGTGTGTTTCTCTTTCAGGAGAATCTACAGCAGCTGGTGCTGATGCCACTACCAAATGTTGCTGTTTTAGGTCGAGATCCCCTGACAGGTGTGGTACAGTTTATTTCATGGAAAGAAACAAACAAAAAAGTGCACATTTTTAAGTAAAAATGCTTTGTTGGTGTCATGTCGGTTTCCATGTCAATAGAGGGCGCTGTTGCAGAGCTCAGAAGACTGCTACTGTTATTGCTGGGTTGTGCAGTACAGGTAACTAAGCACTGTAAACACATTTAATACCTTTAATGGAGAGTTTCAGCACTGTTAAATCGATTAGAGTGCATTGTTGAAAAACATATTGACGCTTACAGTGTGTGATTAATTTCTCTGACTCATTTTTATCAGTGTGAAAGGAAAGAAACGTTTATTCAGCAAATTCAGTGCTTGGACATTGACACACAAGCAGAGATTGCACTTTGCATACAAGAGGTCAGTGAATTTTGAACATAACCTAAGCATAATCTCAAACTAAAGCGTGTAGTGTGTCACTAACCCTGTGATTCATCATGTTCCAGGTGACCCAGGACCCGAGCACAGTGCTTCCTTTGGAGTTTGGAGATATGTGTGGGCTGAATGGAGCTGAGCTACAGACTCTTTTCTGCTCCATGGCCAGACAGATCCAGAACCTGTTAGCCCAACGAGACACACACTTGGAGGTGAGAGAAAAACTTATGTTGGCATTTTCTTGGGCAAGTAGGTGAGGCTAGATTTGCAGTAGTGTTCAGAAAGGGTGTTCTTTAGCTTTGAATGTCTATGTTATCTCTTGATATTTAGAGGATAGCAGAACTTATTCAGCAACAGGAAACATCTACAACCCATATAACCACGTTGAGTGGGTTTGGTGATGGGCCTGAAGGACTGGCTGTGCAGCTGGCAGAAGGAAAAGCTAAACTTCGTCGACTCAAACAGGAACTGTGAGTTGTTTTGCTAATGCATATGTGATGTTTTATATGTTTACGGACAGTATACACTACCGTTCAAATTTTGCGGTTACTAAGATATTTTTTATTTGGCAAGGACGCATTGAATTGATCAAAACTGACAGTAAAGACTTCGACATATATATTATATTATTTTGTCTCAAGATACACATTAGTAATGTTTTTAAGTAATTCCAAGTCAGCATATTAAGAAGCCGAATGATTTCTGAAGGATCATGTGACACTAAAGCCTGGAGAAAGATGCTGAAAATTCAGCTTTGTCATCACAGGAATAAATTACATTTTAATATATCTTAAAATAGAAAACAGTTATTTTAATTTATAATAACATTTTACAATATTACTGTTTTTATAGTATTTTTGATCAAGTAAATGCAGACTTGGTGATCATAAACTTATTACAAAATCATAAAACAAAATAAAAAAAACTGACCCCAAACCTTTGAATGTTTTTTTCAGTTGTTTTAATTTTATTCAACTGAAGTCCCTGTTGTTATTATAATTATTAAAAGTAATGTGTGTGATTTGAGTTGAAATACCAATGCATAAATCAATGCATAAATCCTTTTTTGTTTGAACTTTCCAACATAATTACATTTGTGAATTTTGAGCCTTTTTTTTTTGCTTCTCCAGCCAATGGAAAACATTCATTATTTTTTACAATTCCATTTGGTTACACTAGTGGCACAGAAATTATGCTTCACCTTTAAAGATATTTACAAATCAAAATGTTTTACAGGGAGGACAAAGGTGACCAACTAATGGATTACAAGCAAGAAATGCAAACTATGGAGGAAGAAATAAAAAAACTACAGAAGGAAGTGAGCACACTACTCTGATAATAAACAATGTATAATGGTCATTAATACATGTGTATGGACACTAGACAGATCCTCATTTCACTGACATATCCTATGTTTGGTTGGCTCAGAACCGATCATTGCAGGTGGAAGTGCGTGTGAGCCGGGGTCTGAAAGATGAGTTGGACTGTCTGCGTGAGCGTGCAGCCAGAGTAGAGCAACTGCAGGCGGAGCTGAAAAATAGCACACATCGGCTCCGCAGCATGGAGCTGTACCGCACACAGTTGAAGGTAAAGGAGGAGATATACATCAGGCTGAAACGTCATGCTTTGGAATGACAAAGTGGAGTGCTATAATTTGAAAATGGAGTATTATTTGTGCTAATTTTGACATGTATTCTGGCAAATTATTAGTTTTATGAAATGAAAGTTGCAAAAAAGCAAACCTAAAGTTACATTAATTTGTAGAAAGGTATGTTTAAATAAATAGGTCTCCCAACAATGAAAATGATCATGTACTCACCCTCATGTTGTTCTAAACCCATAAGACTTTCTTCAGTGAAACACAAAAGGAACTCTGCATATTTAAAAATACATTAGTTTGAAAGAGAGCAAAAACAATACTGTTCAAAATACCATGCATGTATTTACATGGTTTTATAAGATACTTCAATATTGTTAAATTCTATTACAATTTAAAATAAATGTTCCTTTGTTAATGATTATTATGCTTCTAGCATGTTATATGTTTGGCAACGGTTCTTTTAACCCTAATTAATGGAGTGTAAATAATAGATCCTGACCAAAAACTGATGCACCTCTTGATGGAAATAAATTGTGATGTCATATCCATCAAGAGGTGCATTAATTTTTGGTCAAGATCTTGTACTGAAAATGCAAGAGTCAAGCACTCTATAAAGTCTACTCCAGCACATCCCAAAGACTTTCAATGAACTTCTGGCTCTGGACTCGGAGGTGCCAGTTCAGTGTGTGAAAATGATTCTTCATGCTCCCTCCCAACTGTTCTTTCACAATTTGATCCTGATGAATCTTGTCATTGTCATCCTGGAATATGGCCATGATACGCCTTCCTACATGGTTGGTTAAGAAATGAAAAGCTACACACTCCATCAATTAGGGTTAAAAGAACTGTTAAAAGAACTGTCAAAGATGCTAGAAAACTTAATAATCACAGCAATACTAATCCAGACATAGACATAAGTATTTGCCCATTTAAATCCAAACAGTGACTTGTTTTTTGGCTGGGCAGTGTATAACATGCATACTGTACATACAGGCAAATGATCAACTTTGTGGAACAAAAGCTTAAAAAAAAATGTTGTGATCAGTCATAAAACAATCATAAATAGACAGACAGTCCCTGGTAAGCAGCGTAAACATTCTGCAAAAATATCACAGAAGAAAATAAGTTAGACGGGTTTGGAACAGCATGAAGATTGATCATTGTTTTTCATTTTTGAGTAAAAAATTCCTTTAAAGCACATTTTCTCTGGCCCTACAGGAGCAGCAGCAGTACTGCGCCTCACTGCAAGAGAACAAAGCTCTTCTGGATGAGCAGCTGGCTGATGCTCGGGCGCGCTGCACTGCTCTGCGGGAATTGGAGAAGGAAAATCTTCTTCTCAGGCAGAAGCTTGTGGATATGGAGAGTGTATGAATGACTTTATGAACTTATAGGGTTTTATTGCCATGCTTCCATTGTATGGAATTCATTTTGATTGATTATGTTGAGTTAAAAGAAAACTTCTAAACTTACTTTGAAATGTATGAAATTAAATGAAAGAAATGCATTCTTCTAAAATGTATGATGCATATTCATAATGCTATATGGGTATATAATTGCATTTGTGTAGGAGCGGGATGTTGAGAGGCAGAGGGTAGATGAGCTGTTGGAGATGAATATGAGTCTGCAGGTGGATCTAAAGCGCCAGGTTCATTCTGTGGGTGTCAGTCAAAGAGAGACTCATCATCAATTCCTCCAATCAGAGCTAGAGTCTGACGAGGATGTTCAAGAAATAATGCCTGAGATTGGTAGGTTTAATTATGCATGGTTTGATATTTGATATTATGACTCAACTGCCATAGCTAGACGATTGATTTCTTGACTTCATGTGTATGTATATCAATCATGTTTATGCAAATCAAGCTGTCATGTTTAGAAACAGACATTTATGAATACATTTACATCCCATCCTATCACTCCCACTTAATGTTAAAGGGATAGTTCACCCAAAAATCTAAATTGTCATAATTTACTCACCTTTATGTCATTCCAAACCTGTATGTTGTTCTTTCTTCTGTAAAACACAAAAGGAAAAGATTAGCATTGTTCTGGATGCTCTTTTTCTATACAATGAAAATGAATGGGAACAGACAGAGCTGAGCTCCAAAAATTATAACAACTAACACTTTCATGTTCCTTTTTTATCTTTTTTGAAGCTTGACAGTGTTCATCCATTTCCATTGTGTAGAAAAGAAAAGTAAACATCCTGCCTTGCTTCTCATGAGTTGATGATAGAAATGTCATTTTTGAGTTGAGGGATAGTTCAACCAAAAATGAAAATTCTGTCATCATTTACTCACCCTCACATTGTTCCGAACCCATAAGACTTTGGTTAATCTTAGAAACGCAAATTAAAAGCCTAAATTAAACCAGTTCATCAAAAAAGTGATTGTATCTCTTCTCAAGACTTAAATGGTTAGTTCACCCAAAAATGAAAATTCTGTCATTAATTACTCACCCTCATGTCATTTCCACACCCGTAAGACCTTCGTTCATCTTCAGAACACAAATTAAGATATTTTTGATAAAATCCGATGGCTCAGTAAGGCCTTCATTGCTAGCAAGATAATTAACACTTTTCAGATGCTCATAAAGCTAAAGACATATTTAAAACAGTTCATGTGACTACAGTAGTTCAACCTTAATGTTATGAAGCGACAAGAATACTTTTTGTGCGCCAAAAAACAAAACTACTTTATTCAACAATATCTAGTGATGGGCGATTTAAAAAAAACTGCTTCATGAAGCTTTGAAGTTTTACAAATCTTTTGTTTTGAATCAGTGGTTCAGAGCGTGTATCAAACTACCAAAGTCACGCCCCCAAGTGGTGAACCCTTGAAACTTCGAAACACTTATGACATAACGAAGCCTCGTTTACTGAAATCACATGACTTTCACGCTCTGAACCACTGAATCGAAACAAAAGATTTGTAAAGCTTTGAAGCTTCATGAAGCAGTGTTTTGAAATCGCCCATCACTAGATATTGTTGAATAAAGTCGCTATTTAGTTTTTTTGGTGCACAAAAAGTATTCTCGTCGCTTCATAACATTAAGGTTGAACGACTGTAGTCACAAGAACTGTTTTAAATACTGTTTTAGTAGCTTTCTGGGCATCTGAAAGTGTTAATTATCTTGCTGGCAATGGAAGAACTAAAGAAAGGAAGATATCAAAACTATCTTAATTTGTGTTCCGAAGATGAACGAAGGTCTTATGTTACCAAGTTTTGGTTACCTGGACTTTCAGTGGAGGGACAGGGGAAAAAAAATGCATCTCTCTTACTGTCATTCAGACCTGAAGCCTCTAAGTGAGGAGGTAAACGAGGCTTCCTCACTGAGGCTCCTGGGAGCTGAAAACGAGAACGCTGAACTGAGGAGACGACTAGAGCACCTGCAGGCTGAACAAGAGGTCAGTGGATGTTTAGCCAGTTTTATCCTCAAGTAACAAACTGATTTGTGTCAATTCTCAGGTTTCCCATGTTCTCATCTCTCATATGTAGGCTCAGCAGGCCAACTCTCCTGAGATGACTGAAGAACTCCAGAGACGCATGGACCAACTCTCACAAAAGCTTCAAAATACCCTCAAGGAGGTGAGGCACTTTAGACGGATTTAAAGACATTTATTCCAAGCGTTTTGTCTACTGTCATTTTGTCCTCAACTCAACTCTATGAATCAGGCCCTGTCATTTCTCTTTCAACTGTTAGCTGGAGTGTCTAAAGAATGAAAATAGCAGCTTGAAGATAAATCTCGAAGAGCTGAGGACAAAACAGAAACAGAAAGACCTAGAGGAAGAGAGAACAGCCTCGGAGGGAAAAGAAGGGAAAAAGCCAATAATCCCAAGAGGGGAATGTGAGGGAAATGACACGAGAAGAGAGAAACATGATGGAAAAGAAGGCGTAATAAAAGCCCAGAGAGAAGATGGAGAGGGGGTAGAGGGGGGCGACGTAATCCTCAGCGAGAAAAAAAAGAAGGTTATAGATGAAATGAACAGCAAAGAGAGAGGAGAGGCTGAGGGTGAGAAAGAAATTGAAAGAAAGAAAGACATCACAGAAGAGACATCTCAGACGTACAGCACTGAAGCCCAGAAGACAGAAGAAGATAAATTCTCCCAGGACACCCTTGCCCTGCATAACCAGCTTCAGCAGGCCCTGGAAGAGGCTGACAGACAGACCACTTTAGCCCAGGATTTGCGCTCCAAACTGGCAGAGCAGACAAAGAAGGTCTTGGAGGCCGAACACAAGCTGGTTTTCCTGGAAGCTGAGAACCAGCGGTTGAAGAAGGCAGCAGAGAGCCTTATGGAGGCTAGGAAACAGATTGAGGTAATGAACCATCGAGTTATGACACAAAAACCCCTAATTACTACATAACTGCACCAGTTAACAATCCACTCTTTCACAATCCACTCAAAGTGAGATAACGGTCCAGTCGATAAAGGCGATGATGACTCACCAAGTATAAACTCAACTCCCTGCCACTAGTAATTAAGAAGGACATACAATATGGTTACTAGACCTGTGTAAAACAAAGACTATTTCTCACAATAATGACTTTTTCCACTTGTACTCATTGTATCATACAGCATAATGATCTGGGATTGTAATTCAAAAAGATGCCGCTTTGATTTCCTCAAGGACCGATCCATGAATCATCAGCATTGTGCCTTCAAGCACAGCACTTCGCTTTGATTTGGATAAAATAACCACTTAATGTGTTTATTTGTCAGGTGCTACAGGGTGAATCTATGCAGCAGGAGGAGGAGCTGATGCGTCTGCGCAGTCAGGTGGAGTTCCAGAAGATGGAAGCTGCAGTGATTTCCCAATTAGAGGGAGAGAGAGCAGCCTTGGAGAGGGAGAGGGAGACTCTCAGAGGCACCATAGACTCACTCAGGGCTGCTGTACGCAAGGTGAGGCGGGTTATTTGTTCAGCCTTTTGCTGTACTACAAGATATGGATTACATGACTGGAGGAACATTGAGATTAATGGTGCCTACATTAAAATTATGCTATAACAATAAGTGGATATCAAAAAACACATTGGGCAGAGCATCAGCGTGGGTAACAGTAATGAGATGCCAATAGTTGTTGGTAATTGGTCTTTAAAGTGGTAGTTCACAAAAAAAGAAAAAGAAAAGAAAGCTCTGTCATAATAATTTACTCAACCTAATGTTGTCCAAACCCACTTGCTTTCTTCTGTGGAATGCAAAGGAAGAGACATAAAATTAAAGTGAATGAGAAGGCTGTCAATCTTCAAAAAGGACAGAAAGCACCATAAAAGCAGTTTATATGAATATATTAGTCCATATGTGCTGCATTATATGGATTTGTGTGAAGAATAGACCAAAATATGTCACTCACAAATTTTAATCTCTTAATTCTCATTTGCATGTTTAATGTCAGTAATGCCACTGATTTTTGCATGTCTCATGACTGAACGTGATATGCCAACTTTAAATATGCAGATTTTAAACGTCTGTACTGAAAAGGATTATGCATTAAACTGATCAAAAGTGAAAAATTCAAATAAATGCTGTTCTTTTGAGCTTTCTATTCATCAATCAGTTTTTTAATCAGGGTTTCCACAAAAATATATCATAAATATACCCGTGCGACTTATGACTGGTTTTGTGGTCCAGGGTCACTTATATTAAAATGGCAAAGGTATGACGCTTTTTTTATTGCCTTTTGAATGCTCAGTCTCCATTCACTTCCATTGTGTGGAAAAGAGCAATGTAGTACATAATGACAGAATTTAAATTTTTGGGTGTACTATTCAATTAAATCTGGAGAAAAGTGTTTGTTTGTTGACTGAGGGCACCAAACTCTTTTCTCATAGGGTGATCAGTTAGAGCTGACCAACCAAAACCTTAAGGCAGAACTTGAAAGATTGGGCCGGACCTTAGAGTCTGCCAGGCGGCATGAAGAAGAGCTACAAGCTGAACTACGAGAATCTAGTGTGGAGGCGGAGTCTCTGACTAGAGGGCGGGAAGAAGCTCTGCTTGAAGTCACGCGACTGGAGCAGGAGAAGGAGGCGTGTCAGGCAGAGCTGGACAGTCAGCGGCGTGAGCTACGACAAAGAGAAAGAGAGATGGCCAGACTTAGACAGCAGCTGGAAAGCACAACATCTGCCCTAGAGCATGGCAACCAACGAGCCTGCAGTCTAGAGGCACAAAACAGGTACAGACATGCAATAGGACCTTTGCCTGTCGCTCACACAAATCATATAGCTTCATAAAACTTGGAATATACTGCACAAGTTGTATGGACTATGGCCTTTTGGTTTTTGCAAAACACAAGGAGGAGAATAAATGAATACTTTTTCATTTTTGGGTGAACTATTCCTGTCACACTGAACCTTTGACAGAGTCTTTATATCTGATCTTATGAAACAAATAGCATGGCATAAGAATATTATGTGTACCACTCACTACATCTGTCATCTGCCCACAGACGCATGTGTCAGGAGCTTTCTCAGCTCAAAGAGACATGTGCACAGTTCGAGGAGCTGCAGAAGGAGAATCTGCAACTTGGCACACTCAACGCTGAGAGCAAGGCCCAAATTGACTCTCTAACAAAGGTCTGTGCAGTATTCAAAGTGTTTGCATGCGATATCTGAATGATAAAAGCAATTACTATAGCGCCTTGGTACACCATATTTCTGGAATTATGTTTGCCTGGAGGTCCCATTGAGCTGAGAATTGCAAAATGGCCTACTTTGAATATTTCCTTTTAACGAGGTAATTGTTTTCAAGTTGCTTTCTTATCTGAAAATCCTCAGTGCAATTAGATTTCCCCTCCTTGGACAACTGTGCTGAAAATGCATCTTTGTGAGATTGATGAAAGCTGTTATTGCTCAGGTTTTCCTAAAGAGGCACCTGGTTGGTTCTGGATAAAGCTGGCTAGATACTGCACTTGTCTAACTTTAATATCCCACTCACAACCAGGATCTGGCTAATGAGAGCGCCCAGTCTCGAGAGTTATCCAATCAGGTCACAGAGCTGAACCGAACACTTGAAGAGCTGCAGACCAAGCTTGAAATGGCAGCTACACAACAGCAACGGCCTGCTCCAGAGGTAGCTTTTTCACCTCCTGACTCGCACACACAGAGGATCAAGGGTTGTGAATCAAACAGACAGTCTCCACCGCTGGCAGGAGGCCCCCAGGAGGCCGCTGTCAGTATTGTAGATAAGGATAACCACAACCAGAACTCAGGGCCCACAGACTCTATCTATGCAGCACAAGACACTGAAAACTCAGGGAACAAACAACCGCACACAACGGCAGAGACTGGCATAGGAAGCCAGGAGGCGTTGAGTCAAAGACTGATAAATACGGAGAGGGAGGTGAGATAAAATGCCAAATGCCCATTGAAATGTAATCACGTTTTGGGCCCCCTAGGGCCATTTCACATATGTCTTTATTTAAACATCATTAACAGCATCCAGAGATTCTGATTACATTTTAAATGAACAGATAATAACTTGCCGCTCTGTATGCTGAATTCTGTGCCCCTGGTTGTATCCCAGAATGCAGTGCTGCAGCGAGAGCGGGAGGTGTTGCTGTCTCAGCTGACTCAGTCTCAGTCAGCCTGTGCTCAGCTCAGAGAACAGTTAGACACCCTGCAGCGCCACTCCATCTCGCTGCAAGAGAACTGTGCTAAATTACAGGCCCTCAACACCAAACTACAGGTGAGTGCTTGATTGAGTGTGGGTTGCTGATCTCAAAATGGACCCTTGATGCTGATACAAAGGCCGAGGGTATTTTAGTACCTGACATTTGTTTAAATCCATATTAGTTTTATAGTGGGCGGACACTCAAGGGTTTCAATCATACCGTTGACGGATCATAAATGTACACTACTTTAAATTATAGAGGCTTTTCATAAATGTGTTATTTTCACCCGAATGACTGCACTCTCATTATATCTGCTTTATTTTACTCACTTTCTCTCACTCAGGTGGAACAGGCATCTCTGAGTTCCGAACATGCGTCTGCGTTGGCACGTTGCAGTGAAGGTGAACTGCGATATGCAGCTCTGGAAGTAGAATCGAGGGTGTGGCTCAAGGAGAAGGAGGAGTCAGTGATGCGTCTGGAGGCTGTAAGGCGGGATCATGAGAGATTGACAGCTCTGCAACAAAGGCAGGAGGCGGAGTTAGAAGAGTTGTTGGTCAAACATAGTCAACTGAAAAGCAGCAGTCGCAGTCTAGAAGCTCAATATAAAGACACTGAGGCCAGGTACAGTACCTCAGACATTAAATTAATTAATAATAAATGAATAATCATTTATTTATTTAAAAACAAAGGAATTTATAATAATGTATTTAATAATAAAAATAAGAATGATTTTTAGCTTATTCACATAAGAGGCCTATAAGGAAAAATTACATGTTTTTTATTCATTTATCTAATACGTATATATATATATATATATATATACATATACATATATATATATATTAATATAAACAATAATTATTATAGTATTGGTTTACTGTAATTGTTCCACTTGCATTTAACATCAGATTAAACTGGAACGTGAATTTACATTAGCTAAGATAATACATTCTCTCTTCATTTTTTTTTTTTTTTTCCAAATTACCTTTCATTTAAAGCTTGTAAAATATTCTAAAATACTGTACTTGTCTAGATATAAGGAGCTGTTGGAGCAAAAAGCACAGTTGGAGGAGGCAGAGAAATCGATACGCATGGAGAGACAGAAAATGGAGAAAGTGACACAAGGGCAGGTGGAGAGCGAGAAGGAGCTGGAGAGACTGAAAATGGACAATGAAAGGTGAGAGGAAGTCATAATTGCAGTGACCACAACACTGGGTTGAAGTTACAGTTGAGCACATTCATGGGAAAGATGGAGGAAGTGATGCTACCTCCCACCACAAGCTGCATTTCTCCCAGTGACGGTACACCCCACCAAAGTTTCGCCACTGCATGAGTCATTTCAAAGCTCAGTTTCCAACAGTTGTTGCCATGGTTTTACAGCCTATGATAAATATTTGTAAAGCTTGTTGCTTTAGTGAACAAAATATTTTTTTAACATAACATAAGGAGGCAGTTTGCTTTTATTCAGTAAACTGTGTTTAGATTGGTGCTTTGATTACTTGTCTAGATGAATGGGCAGATGGCTGTAAAGACAGACTACTTTAAATCATTTCGACTACATAATATGGAATGTATGTAATAAATGAAATTTCAATGGCAAACATTTTCTTTAAGCCTTCTTTAAGTCTTTTTTTTATTTCTTTTGGTAAAATAAGACCTTGACATTCATGAGATTCACCTGTTTAATGTATGTATTATCTGTAGATATCAGAGCCTGCAGAAGGAGTGGGTTCAGGTACAGTCTGAGCTGCTGGCTCAGAGTTCAGTTCTGCGGGCAGAGTTGAGTGCGGCTCAGCTTGAGCGAACCAGACTGGAGGGACAAATCAACACTCTTAAAGAGCAGAACCAACAACTGGATCTCAATAATGTCCGTCTCAGCAGCCAGAACCAGGTCTGCACATTATGACAATTCTGAGTGACTGAACAAAATTATAAATGCAACACTTTTGTTTTTGCCCCCATTTTTCATGAGCTGAACTCAAAGATCCAAGACTTTTTCTGTATACACAAAAGGCCTATTTCTCTCAAATATTGTTCACAAATCTGTCTAAATCTGTCTAAATCTGTGTTAGTGAGCACTTCTCCTTTGCAGAGATAATCCATCCACCTCACAGGTGTGGCATATCAAGATGCTGATTAGACAGCATGATTATTGCACAGGTGTGCATTAGGCATGGCCACAATAAAAGGCCACTCTAAAATGTTTAGTTTTATCACACAGCACAATGCCACAGATGTCGCAAGTTTTGAGGGAGCATGCAACTGGCATGCTGACTGCAGGAATGTCCACCAGAGCTGTTGCCCGTGAATTGAATGTTCATTTCTCTACCATAAGCCATCTCCAAAGGCGTTTCAGAGAATTTGGCAGCACATCCAACCGGCCTCACAACCGCAGACCACGTGTAACCACACCAGCCCAGGACCTCCACATTCAGCATCTTCACCTCCAAGATCATCTGAGACAAGCCACCTGAACAGCTGCTGCAACAATTGGTTTGCATAACCAAAGAATTTCTGCACAAACTGTCAGAAACCGTCTCAGGGAAGCTCATCTTCATGCTCGTCGTCCTCATTGGGGTCTTGACCTGACTGCAGTTCGTTGTCGTAACCGACTTGAGTGGACAAATGCTCACATTCGACGCTGTCTGGCACTTTGGAGAGGTGTTCTCTTCACGGATGAATCCCGGTTTTCACTGTACAGGGCATGTACATTATGGTATGGGCAGGTGTATGTTATGGACAACGAACACAGGTGCATTTTATTGATGGCATTTTGAATGCACAGAGATACCGTGACAAGATCCTGAGGCCCATTGTTGTGCCATTCATCCACGACCATCACCTCATGTTGCAGCATGATAATGCACGGCCCCATGTTGCAAGGATCTGTACACAATTCCTGGAAGCTGAAAACATCCCAGTTCTTGCATGGCCAGCATACTCACCAGACATGTCACCCATTGAGCATGTTTGGGATGCTCTGGATTGGCGTGTTCCAGTTCCTGCCAATATCCAGCAACTTCACACAGCCATTGAAGAGGAGTGGACCAACATTCCACAGGCCACAATCAACAACCTGATCAACTATGCGAAAGAGATGTGTTGCACTGCGTGAGGCAAATGGTGGTCTAAGTCTAAGGCACACCTGTGCAATAATCATGCTGTCTAATCAGCATCTTGATATGCCACACCGGTGAGGTGGATGGATTATCTCGGCAAAGGAGAAGTGCTCACTAACACAGATTTAGACAGATTTGTGAACAATATTTGAGAGAAATAGGCCTTTTGTGTACATAGAAAAAGTCTTAGATCTTTGAGTTCAGCTCATGAAAAATGGGGGCAAAAACAAGTGTTGCGTTTATAATTTTGTTCAATGTATATACAGTACCAGTCAAAAGTTTGGAAACATTACAATTTTTTAATGTTTTTGAAAGAAGCCTCTTATGCTCACCAAGACTGCATTTATTTGATCAAAATGAAATATTACAATTTTCAGGATTTTTTGATGAATAGAAAGTTTAATAAACAACATTTATTTGGATTTATTTAATGTATTTATTGAATTTAATAAAGCATTTATTAAATAGAAATCTTTTGTAACATTATAAATGTCTTTACCTGTCACATTTGGTCAATTTAATGCTTCCTTGATATTATAAGAAATATTAATTTCTCTATCATTAGTTTCCACAAAAATGTTAAGCAGCACAAACTGTTTTCAACATTGATTGATAACTTTAAAAGAACAATACTTTTATTTAACAAAGACACATTAAATTGTCAGTAAAGAAATATAATTTATAATGTCTAGAAAAAATTTATATTTCCAAAAAAATGCTGTTCTTTTGAACTGTCTATTCATCAAAGAATCATGAAAAAAATGTATCATGGTTTCCACAAAATTAAGCAGCAACTGTTTTCAACACTTATAATAAATAGTAAAGATTAGATTATTTTATAGATTATGATAGATATACAATTACTGTGTTTTTGATCAAATAAATGTAGCCATTATATATGTGTATATATATATATATATACACACACACACATACAGTGCTCAGCGTAAATGAGTACACCCATTTTGAAGAGTTACATTTTAAACAATATCTCAATGAACACAAAAACAATTTCCAAAATTTCCAAAAGTTTTATATAACATCTGTTTAACTTATAACATGAAAGTAAGGTTAATAATATAACTTAAGAGAACAAAATGTTCAGTTTTACTCAAATTAGGGTGATGCAAAAATTAGTACACCCCACTGAAAGTCTCTGGAGCAAACTACATTTTAGACTACAAATGTCTAATTTAACAAGAATTCAACCACAGGTGAGTCTAATTATTAAAAGGGTGTTAAAACCCCTTCCCATTTCATGCTGTTAGCAATGGCACCACATCACAAGACCTGAGAAAGAAAATAATTTCTTTACACCAGAAAGGTGAAAGCTACAAGAAGATCAGCAAAGCTTTACTTATCAGTCAGAATACTGTAGCAAAAGTGGTACAGAAATGTAAAAAAAAGATGGAACTGCAACCATCTCACAGAGATGTCCAGGTCGTCCACGGAAGTTAACACCTCGACAGGAGCGTCTTCTGATGAGAAGGGTTGAAGAAAATCGGCATGCAGGTTCACTGCAGTTATCTAAAGAAGCAGAAAGCCAAACTGGGGTGACTATTTCCCGTGACACAATGTGGCGTACACTGGAGAGGAATGGCATGCCTGGGTGCCGTCCACGAAAGAAGCCTCTCCTAAAGCCCAGGCACAAAAAAGCCCGCCTAGAGTTTGCCAGGGCCCATGCTGACAAAGATGAAGACTACTGGGACTCTATACTCTGGAGTGATGTGACCAAGATAAATGTTTTTGGAACTGATGACTTCAAAACTGTATGGTGTCGCAAAAGTGAGAAATACAAAGAAAAATGCATGGTGCCTATAGTAAAACATGGTGGTTGCAGTTTCCTTGTGTGGGGCTGCATGACTGCTGCTGGTGTCGGGGAGCTGCATTTCATTGATGGCATCATGAATTCACAGATGTACTGCTCTATACTGAAAGAGAAGATGCTACCATCACTCCGTGCCCTTGGTCATCGTGCACTTTCCAACATGACAATGATCCTAAACACACATAAGGCCACTGTTGGATTTCTGAAGAAGAACAGGGTGAAAGTGATTCAGTGGCTCCTGATCTGAACCCAATCGAACACCTATGGGGAATTCTGAAGAGACAAGTTGAGCATCACTCTCCATCCAGCATCCAGTCTCTAATAGAGGTCATTCTTGAAGCATCATTCATTTTGTCATAATACTTTTTTACGTTTTAAATATACCTTTTAGAAATCCAGAACTTTATTTTAGGACTATTTGCAGGTTTACATTTTGTTCTCAGACTTTTGGATGCAAATTTCATTGTATTGAAATCTGAGATTAATCATATTTTTTGTATACTTTATTGTCCTAATGTTTATGTGTGTTATAGCTCCTTACCCAGTTGAAGGCAAACATGGAGGAGGAGAACCGACATTTAGTTGAGCAGAACCAGAATCTGGCTAAGGAAAACAAAGCCCTAATGGAGAGCAGCCTGGAGAGTCGAGACCAGCACCACAACCAGCAGAGAGAGTACCTGTACGTACGAACGAACGAACGAACGAACACACACACACACACACACACACACACACACACAAACACACAAACAAAACATTTTGCAGCTCACTTTACTTCACTACTTCCACAAGCACCATGTAGAAGGTCCAGCAGTGGACCACCTGCATCAGTAAATAACTCGTGTTTTTCTCTTCCATCTGTCCATCTCTCTCCAAATCAGTGACAAGCTCAATGAGCTGCGCAGGGAGAAGCAGAAGCTGGTGGAGAAGATAATGGATCAATATCGTGTTCTGGAGCCAGGTCTGCCCGGCATGACTCCACCCAAACAACCAAAGTTAGTCAGGCTTTAACATCTGCCTCTAGCAGACCTTTTCACTACGGACTCATTGCTTTACTCACTGTATGCTCTCTTTCACTCTCTTGTGGCTTCAGGAAGTCAAACTGGATAGCAGACCGCATGAAGAAGCTGATAAAACCTAAAGGTGGAAGCAAAGAAGGCCGTGCTCAGTTTGTTGCTGCTGGCAGTATAGAGAACCTTGCAGATACTGTAGACGGTGTGCCCATCTCTCCAGCCCCAGTGCCTGGTGAGACTGCAGAGCTGTATGACCAGTGTAATAACATTAGATATATTGTAAGGAGCATAAGAGAGTGCCAATAAGTTAAGACTGCAGGGTCCCTTGGACTCTGTAAAACACAAAAAAGGTCCCCAAAAGCCCATAACAATGAATGATGCTGTTACCCTACCACATTATGCTATTCCCTTGGATCACAACCAGACATAGTAATTCTGTGTTTATGTGAAGGAGCAATGGAATAGAATTTGCAGATCAAATTAATATTGCACAGAGTGTATACAGCATTTAGATTCATGGTAATATAAATACTAAATAGCTTAATAGTACTTCTGTTTCATATTTCTATGTATATATGGTAGATAACATAACATGGCATTAACTTTTTCCCCCCAACATCAGGATTTTGAGCAAACAAGGGGAATTGCAATTTTTAAAATATTTCAAATTAGCCTTTTTTTAAATCTTTTTTTTTTAAATCATTTTAATCAGTTTTTCTTTAAGCCATTCTCATAAAGAGTTCTGTGTTTTGACAAATATATAAATGTAAACTTTTTTCTGTACAATTAAGCATATTTCTCTTTCAATTCTCATTACAGTACTGTATCTGGATGCAATGTATTTTTTATTAATAATGTTTATATTCATTGATGTTTCTGATTAGATTCTGATTGCATTTTTAAATCACCATATATTATCAACAAAAATGAAAGGTAGCACAAATATTCATAATAATATATAAATATTAAATAAGAAATTATTATTTGTATATTTATATATATTTTACTTTTTTTTTTTTTGCAAGGCAATTTGGGGGAATAATGTGCTTAAAGGATTAGTTCACTTTCAAATTAAAATTACCACAAGCTTTACTCACCCTCAAGCCATTCTAGGTGTATATGACTTCTTTTTCTGACGAACACGATCAGAGATATTTTAATAAATATTCTGATGTATCCGAGCTTTATAATGGCAGTGAACAGGGGTCACGAGTATGAGCTGAAGAAAGTGCTTCCATACATATCCATACATGATAAACTTGTACTCCACACAGCTCCGGGGGGTAAATAAAGTCCTTCTGAAGTGAAGCGATGCGTTTGTGTAAAAAAAATATCCATATTTAACAAGTTATGAAGTAAAATATCTAGCTTCCACCAGACCGCCTTCTGTATTCAATGTGCGAAGAAAGTGTAAAACTCTTGCAGTTCAAAAAGTTTACGCTACATCCTAACACCTTCCCTATGACAGTTTACACTTTCTTCGTAACTTGAATGCGGAAGGCGGTCTGGCGGAAACTAGATATTTAACTTCATAACACAAACGCATGGATGGATTATGGATGTAGATGGAAGCACTTTCTTCAGCTCATACTCGTGACCCCTGTTCATTGCCATTATAAAGCTCAGATGCATCAGGATATTTATTAAAATATCTCTTCTTTATAACACAATCGGAAAGTCATATACACCTAGGATGGCTTGAGGGTGAGTAAAGCTTGGTCTAATTTTCATTTGAAAGTGAACTAATCCTTTAATAATTTTAAAAATTATGTTGCAGTGCAAAAAATTTAATTGTCAGGTTTGTGAGATTCATCCATAAGAGCAAGAGAATAAAAATATATAATTTTGTTTTGCAAAATAACACTTTTCAATATTTCTCCCCTCAGTTCATGAGCATAATACCATCAGTGCTCCGGTCTCCCCAAGTCTACTAAGGAGAATTTCATCTCAGGCTGAAGAAGAGCAACCCAAGGCTAATCTGCGGACCGGTCGGCGCAAGCTAGGCTCCCGGCATGGCTGGGCTCTCGGCAGGGGCAGAGGAGGAGTTTCCCAGTCTTTCAGTCCAGGAGATCAGCGCGCACAACCTCGTATGCGTCTACACTCTTCCCAAACAGGCGCCACGGCCCTCTGGGAATATGACAGCAGTCCTACACCCAGCCAGGACAGCCCAAGTGAGGAGGGGAGAGGTGAGTAAAGATATAAACTATTTGCTGAAGGTTTTAAAATAACATGTATTTGTATTTATTTTGTGTTGAGAACAATTATGTGTACGTGTTTTAGTTGATAGTGAGGAGAACATCTCACCTGCACACTCAGATGTCAGCCGAGTATCATCTGGAACTGAAGGTCAGTTATTAACCGCAATAAGTTGCGGAAAACAACTCCTTGTGGTCTCGGACTGTCTGCTGTCTGACACACACACACACACACACACACACACACACACACCCGAAGCCTCTCTGACAGTGCGCAATCCCTTCAGTTCTCATTCGCGCCTTGTTGCACTCGAACAGACAAATACACACACTTATGTCAAAATGTCTGTCTTGGTGAGTATTCATGTAGACACAGTCGGTAATATCTTAAGTGATAGTTATCAGTTGGGAAAGGAATTGGATGCGTTTCAGTAGGATCCGTGGCCGTGCATTAAGTCTTAAAGGGACAGTAGCCTAATACAGTAAACCTGCTGCTGTCTGTCAAACAACAAAAGATAATGAGAAATTCACTCACTGCTCTTGACTGAATTTTGTAGCTTTATTATAAATCAGTGTATATTTAATTCATGTGAAGACTATGCAGTGTTTTAGATTTACATTTGATCATTGTTTCTGTATTGTTTCTTACTTGAATGCTACATCAAGTAAGAATTTGTCCTATTGTATTTGTGCTATTGTTTGTAGTTCTTTTTTTTTTAATAACAAAGATAAATTAAAATAGCAAAAATAACTAATCGTCCACCCCTAGTTTCAGGTGTTTTTGTTTACCTGGATGTTCTTGATGTTAAGATTTAGGTTGATATAACTATACTTTGCACCTTGACATTTGTATTTTTTTTTTTTAACCTGAATTAGATTTAATTAGATCAGAAGAATATCTATTACCTGTTTATTTTAGTATGATCATTACATATATAAATTATTATTATTATTATTATTATTTTAAATAGCTAATAAAAATAGCATTTCTCTAGGGAAATGTTATATCGCAAGAAATATCGTTATCACAATACTCAACAACATTGCATATTTTCCCAGTATCGTGCAGCCCTAGTCACAACTGAAAAAAATTCTATGCAAATATTAGTGAGAATTTAAAATAAATAAAAAAAATACTTAAATCATATAATTGTCTACGGTATAGCAAGATTAATAGGCTTATCTTTTAAAACAGAGGACAAAACATTTGTCTTTAGTTTTTGACGTTTTATAAAACTTAAAGATATTTTGGAACAAAATTATTCTGTCAGCTGGTAGAAGCTTGACAAATTAGGTGGATGCCGACAGTAACATGATCTCATGATTAAAACTACACAAGATAAAAAAAAAAATACAATCCAGACATTAAATATGGGTTAAATATGGGATTGTCTCTCAAAACTATAAAGTCAATATAAAAATAAGCAGTCTATTATTTTCTATTCAGCCTATGTCATATTAATATATTTGAACATAATGTGGGGCTAATTAATATTGCCGATGAATATATACAGTGGGTATGGAAAGTATTCAGACCCCCTTAAATTTTTCACTCTTTGTTATATTGCAGCCATTTGCTAAAATCATTTAAGTTCAATTTTTTCCCCTCATTATTGTACACACAGCACCCCATATTGACAGAAAAACATAGAATTGTTGACATTTTTGCAGATTTATTAAAAAAGAAAAACTGAAATATCACATGGTCCTAAGTATTCAGACCCTTTGCTGTGACACTCATATATTTAACTCAGGTGCTGTCCATTTCTTTTGATCATCCTTGAGATTGTTCTATACCTTCATATGAGTCCAGCTGTGTTTGATTATACTGATTGGACTTGATTAGGAAAGACACACACCTGTCTATATAAGACAAATGAGCAAATGAGAATCATGAGGTCAAAGGAAATTGTGGCAAGGCACAGATCTGGCCAAGGTTACAAAAAAATTTCTGCTGCACTTAAGGTTCCTAAGAGCACAGTGGCCTCCATAATCCTTAAATGGAAGATGTTTGGGACGACCAGAACCTTTCCTAGAGCTGGCCGTCCGGCCAAACTGAGCTATCGGGGGAGAAGAGCCTTGGTGAGAGAGGTAAAGATGAACCCAAAGATCACTGTGGCTGAGCTCCAGAGATGCAGTCGGGAGATGGGAGAAAGTTGTAGAAAGTCAACCATCACTGCAGCCCTCCACCAGTCGGGGCTTTATGGCAGAGTGGCCCGACAGAAGCCTCTCCTCAGTGCAAGACACATGAAAGCCTGCATGGAGTTTGCTAAAAAAAACACCTGAAGGACTCCAAGATGCTGAGAAATAAGATTCTCTGGTCTGATGAAACCAAGATAGAACTTTTTGGCCTTAATTCTAAGCTTTATGTGTGGAGAAAACCAGACACTGCTCATCACCTGTCCAATACAGTCCCATGAAGCATGGTGGTGGAATCATCCTATGGGGGTGTTTTTCAGCTGCAGGGACAGGACGACTGGTTGCAATCGAGGGAAAGATGAATGCGGCCAAGTACAGGGATATCCTGGACGAAAACCTTCTCCAGAGTGCTCAGGACCTCAGACTGGGCTGAAGGTTTTCCTTCCAACAAGACAATGACCCTAAGCACACAGCTAAAATAACGAAGGAGTGACTTCACAACAACTCCGTGACTGTTCTTAAATGGCCCAGCCAGAGCCCTGACTTAAACCCAATTGAGCATCTCTGGAGAGACCTAAAAATGGCTGTCCACCAACGTTTACCATTCAACCTGACAGAACTGGAGAGGATCTGCAAGGAGGAATGGCAGAGGATCCCCAAATCCAGGTGTGAAAAACTTGTTGCATCTTTCCCAAAAAGACTCATGGCTGTATTAGAGCAAAAGGGTGCTTCTACTAAATACTGAGCAAAGGGTCTGAATACTTAGGACCATGTGATATTTCAGTTTTTCTTTTTTAATAAATCTGCAAAAATGTCAACAATTCTGTGTTTTTCTGTCAATATGGGGTGCTGTGTGGATGAGGATTAATGAGGAAAAAAAATGAACTTAAATGATTTTAGCAAATGGCTGCAATATAACAAAGAGTGAAAAATTTAAGGGGGTCTGAATACTTTCCGTACCTACTGTATATTTAACATATACAAAAACATACATGTCAGTTCAAGATTTATTTTATTTGCTTTAAATTAGGTACTCTGAATAGCCACTTAATCAAAAAAACAAAAACTGCCTTATTTATTATATGCCTTTATTTCTTTTAATAAATGTCCAAAATCATTAACAAAATCTTTTCTTTCTCTCCTGTAGATTTTCACTCCAGTTTTGACAAGCCACAGGACTCAGACAACAAACAAGCTTAAAGCAGTCAGAATTTGTTAATACTCATTTAAATACTTTTATCCATTGGTTTTTAAACTTTTTACATATAAAACATCCGTAAAGCATATAGTAAACATTTATTGTGGGAAAACAAATAAATGAATTTAAAATGCATATGTATGATACAGCCATCATTAATACATTCTATATATTTATAGGCATGCAACTGCCATGAGTTCACTGAAATATTTATTATACTAAAATATATAGTAGATGAGGTTGCAGTTCCTATATCTCACCGCTATGAGGCACTATAACGCCCAGTGGTTGGTGTGATAGTGCCTTTGTATCTGTATACTTATGAGAGTGTCTTATACAAACTGATGCTAACAAGATATTTATGAGAGCAGATTAATTCATGCTGTCTCGTTGGAAGGAAGCTGACACTTTGTATACTTTGACATTTAGGAAGGAGGCAGAAGATGATGGGGGTCTTAAAACAACGTGGGTGCGGGCAAATATATATATTTTTTTTGACAATCCTTGGCTGGGGTGAATCATAACTCAAAAATGACAAATGGAACGCTAATACAATTCATGAATTATGCAGTTGTCATGGCAACATTAATCAAAATGCGTCAGTCCGCAGACCTTTTTGTCGATGAATTGATGATATACTGAGCACGACGACGCACAGAGTTCAGAGACTATCATTCTAGTAAACCACATTTTTTGCAACGTCTTAAAGATGCTGCATTCAAAATGTTTAGACCAAGCACTTTAAATCAAAGTATTGTCATTAATATGCCAAAAAACAACAACAACAACTTGCCTTGCAGTGGCAAACAAAGAAAATTAATTTTGAAGTTGTCAAAATTTCAGCTAAAATTAGAGTACCCCCTGAGGTTGTCCTTCATTAATCTGAGAAGTGAATGATTATTATGAGATCTCCGGTCTGATTGCCTCTCCAATATGACTCTTAAAACAAAGCAACCAGATTTTTATACGTAACAAATCTGCAGCCATTGCAAGATGAGAGATGTGACCTCCTGACTCCCTGGGATTCGTTGAAGATACTAAGACTTTGTTGGGATCATCTGAAATGTGGTCACCAGTGATAGCATCTTTCCGAAGCACTCTCATCTAACCCCATTCATTCCGGCTTTCTCCTTCCATCAACGACTCCTGTCATGCTCCCTTCCCCTCCCTGCGCGCACTCCTCCTCTCCTTCCCTCCCTCACTTGTTTCTCCCCCAGTGTATTAAAGGCCCTGACGCTCTCAGTAAAAAGCTGATTTATTTTGTGCAAGTATCGATCGCGCTCTGCATTAAAGATTATAATTCATTACCCCAGCCCTTTTAATACATTAAACATTCAAAATAAAAATAAAATAAAATCGAGGTAGGTGAGAGGAGAGCACTCAGACACTGTCCACTCACACATGCACACACGCTCTCCTCTCCATTTCAATCACTTTTCGATAAACACTTAAAAAAATTCAGCCACCATATATATATATGTGTGTGTATATATATATATATATATATATATATATATATATGCTCTACTAATTAAAGTAGAGTATTTCATACAAATAAATCAATCAATTAAATCAGTTTGGGTGGGCAGTGAACAACAACTCAAAACACTAAGTTAGTAAATGTAAAAGTAAACTGTTTCAGGCCAAACATAATGGTGGCATGTTTCGCATGGGCATGCAAGCACCAACACATGATTTTTTTTCAGAAAATGTAAAAATCTGGTTTTCTTAGCAGACACTTAAAGTGCATATCATGAAAACTGGAAAGATAGCTGATAAACAAAACAAGCTAGGCCTCAAAACCAGAGCAGGAAAATGCTATATAAACAATGCAAGACAGACAAAATAATTGTGAATGCATGAAAAGATCCATCAGAGACACTGCTGGTAGTGCATTCAGCGTGGGCAGAGCATTGTACAAATACAAGATCTATTACAAAAATAGAACCAAACAGGATAGAGATACAATGAATCATTTTATAATGGAGTGAATAGGCAATCATACATTGCCCACAATTGCAATGCCCACAAATGACCCACTGTTCCATTATAACACTAGGCACTCCATCCTCCATCTAGTATTTTCTTTTTTAAATTACAAATGCTGCATTTATGGCTTGTAGGCTACATAGCAACTGACACAATGCTTTTTATCTTTTATTGATGTAAATCAAAACAGTAGGCTATCTACGATCACTTAATTCTTTGGTTAACTTGTTTTAGTACAAATTAAGGTCTGGACTGGTTACCACAGAACGCTTACGTTCCACTGCGCTTTTAAATTGCTGTTGCATAAAATGGCCGACGTACATTGACCGCTGCGCCTCGCAGTTTTTTTCCACGTCGCTCCGCGTTTTTAAGAAGTTAAAGGTCACCTATTATGCTAAATCCAAATTTACAAGGTCTTTGAATATAAATGTGCATTACCAGTATGTGAACACAACCACCCCCTTTTTTTTTCTTTTTTTTTTTTAAATCCCCATTAAACCAAAGCAGTCTCTTGATTCTCCGCCATTTCTGACGTCACATTACTCACGCCCCGCCCACGGCCGCTGATTGAAAGTTTGCATAGTTCGCTTTCCACCATTTTGTCCACTCCAGCAGCTGTAGCGACAACGTCTGGTAAATAATTGAGATGTTTTGTTGTTGGATTTAAGAGTGAACATAGTCTTCATTTACTGACATCTGAGCCGCTGAACGAAGTAGATTAGTTTTATTTTTTGAAGGGAATGCGCCACAGATCTAATATACACATACGATTTCTGTAAGGTTGCCTGCTGTTTACTTTCACAGACATAATTGACTATTTATGTGAACTGTGTGTGTTTTTGATAGAAACTTGTGTGTATTTGATATTTTAAACAAAACAAAAAATGTGAAAGAGAAGTTACTCACGAGACTGGACATCTGACAGCCAGCTGTCTGTGTGTGTGTGCTTCAGACAAGTGCGCTCAGAAAACGATCCATTAGAAGTTTAAACTGATATAGCTTTAAAACGTGTGGAAATAATAAACTTTAATAATGCTATATGTGAGAGTGTTCGCGATATAGATGATAATCAAAACCAAGCAGATGTCTTGTTAATGTTTGGCAGAGGGTGCTTCTCAATATCCTTCCTAGTTTCCTCACTCCTCCGTCTTCCATCCTATGACCGGGAAACCAATCGAACTCAGCCATCTTAAAGGACATTTCAATTCTCTAATTGCACTGCGAGGAGGCCAGGAACGAGGAGTGAGGAAGCTTCCTGAGGAGTCATGAGCTAGGATACACAGGTGTATACTTTGCGGAAGTCTTTCTCGTTTAGAAACCTGACGCACGTATAAATTCTCCTCCCCCTTCATATCTGTCACAATAATTTAAATGCATGCAGTTTAAATAAACTTTACATCTCACAAATTTCAACGGTGCATCTTGCTTTATTAATATTTATTATATATTTTTAAAAATAACCAAACTTTAACAACATATCGGTAGATCCCTCAAGCGCAGCTGGTGACGATAAAGGGAGCGAGGATATCATTTCACTTGATTAAATTCCTCCGTCCTCAGGTATTTTCCTTGTGTCCTTCCCTAGCATCCTGAAGGGGTGGAGCTAAGACGCGAGGAAAGGAAACGAGGATGCACAAATAAGAATTGAGAAGCACCCAGAGAATCCGTGATGGGCAGGAACTGTGATCGTAGAGAGGGGGCGGGGCACAGCAGCTCATTTGCATTTAAAGGCACATGCATGAAAAAGGTCTGTTTTTGACTGTAGTCAGAAATGGGTATTTACAACATGGATTTATAAATGATCTGTGAGGTACTTTAAGCTGAAACTTCACAGACACAGTTTGGGGACACCTGAGACTTAAATTACATCTTAAAAAATGATGAATGAATAATGTTTGAATAGCCTAATCGTGCTATTTCTATTCGATTAGGGAAGTCCACACCACAGCTATAACGATAATGACACTTGAACTGTATGGTTGGAATCACTTTTTCCCCCAGCCGATAACCGACCAATCAGTATCCACCCGACGTTAAGCAACAGGCATATAGTACGAGTAACGACATAACTGCAGCACGTGCGTAACATAGGCCTACACAGACATTATAGTCAATTTGTATGAACGCTAATAGAGCCTAGTTATCATTAGCCTATTGTTTTTTCTTGTTTTGTTTTTTTATGAGTAAAAATAATAAAATAATACACGTCACACGATTTTAAAAACAACAACGCGTTCTCTGTTGAAAAAGAATTCTTAAGAACAATTACTTAGGTGAATACTAAGGAGATAATAATGTTCAGCACCATGTTGCTGCAGAGTAATGTGGTAAACAAACTATAATGTTATTTTAACTGCCTCCATGTATTCTGGGACTTTTGCAATTGTTAAATATTATATTAGTAATATTAAATTAGATATACGCTACACATTTGTCTGACAGAAAGGGATGATATCGCCTCTCTCGCACAATACAGTAAACATCTTTAATATTTCAGTAGACGCCAACAAAGAGACACACACAGGCTGTAGGTAGATGCTCTGCAGGAGATGCAGCTTAACTTCACTGACGCTTCACTAAAAATAATTCTCTCACAATGTGTTGTGCAGCTGCAGTGTTTACTGGAGAAGAACAAAAGTAAACGGTGGATTTAATTAAAAGACATCATATTGATGCACAGAAGGGCTGTTACCTAAAACCACCTACACTCTGCTCCTCAGAGAAGATGAGCAAATTCTGGTACATTGAAAAGTCTAACTATATCATGACAAAACATTTGCCAATTCTTTGATGAACATTCTCCTCAAAGTTCTGATGTCTCCTTCAACCCTACATCACCCCCCATCTTCTCTCCTCCACCCGAGTTTATCCTCTACTCCCCTGAACGCTGGTGTTTCTGGCTCTGACAGGCTTTCAGCTAGTAAATCAGTGAATTGATCTTGAGGGGCAGCAGAGTGTCCTGGGTTCTGCTAAAGATCCATTTTCATTTCACAAGCAGCCCCCCACGCCAGCATCTCCTCCAGCATCCATAAACATCAGCAACAAACTCCTGCTAACCCCATCCGACTCCAACACTCACACTCATTTACCGGCTCGTCTGCTCCCTCAGTGAGATGAGGTATCTCGCAGTCCTTTGGATTCCTATAGGTGAGTTCATGGTTATCTTAATATATACAGACTAACGGATGCCTTGGACTTGTGGGGGCTATAGTGACACAATCACACTTTGTTTTACGCTAAGGAGCCAGTCTTTCTATTTATGTGGGAACAAATGCAATAGAATCATAAGAACCTGTCAGAAATGTAGTATATAACATGCACCAATGGTTATACGATTTCATCTTCAATTTTTGCTTTTGGTGGGGTCATAAGCCTACATTACACCTTAAAATCAGCAAGAAACGGAAGTTGAGATAGCCTTTCTTCCTTATTGTGACGTATAGTTGATAAAGCCCGGAACACACCAAGCCGACGATCGGCCGTCGGGCAGTTTTTGTTCGTCCGCCGACTAAGTTTTCTCAGCGTGTTCCACACCATCGGCTGAAGTTGGTCCTCATCTGCTTTTTTTTCGGCCAATTCGACATGTGGAATCGGCGTCGGAGCTCGTCGGCCCATCTGATCGTTCTGCTGCCACCTGCTGGTACGGAAAGGCATTTCTTCTCATGCAGGCGCAGAACGGACGTGCTACTTGGCCGTCGGGTGTCGAGCATCGGTTTGGTGTGTCAAGGCAACTTTGGACCCAGACCCTGCCGACGTGAGCCAACCCCACAGTCTGCTTTCATCGCCACTAGTTCGTAGGCGTTGGTTTGGTGTGTTCCAGACTTTAGAGTGAAACTGCTTTTTGAAAGAGAAAAAATTTAGGGTGGGGCACATGAATAAAAAAAAATCTAAAATATTCCATTAAAAAAAAATTTTGATTTTATGGTGACTTTAAATTACTGATGTACTACCAGTAACTCATGTAATGCCATTGAGTAAACAACATCATTAATTCAAACATTTTGCAGCGTAAATTTAAAGAAAAAAAGAAAAACATAGAAAAATATTTAAATCCTCTTATGTAAACACCTGCAAAAAAGGTGATTTTAATGGTAGTTCTTACCTTATTTTGATGGAGCCTGTGTCCCAAAACAGCTGTTTGTTACGGAGCTACACAGTTTGTAGTCCTAAATACCGGAAGAAAATGAACCTTTTCTAACCTTTTTCAATCTGTATCAAGCAATTCAGGGTATGTGTAATTTATGTCGTAGAACAAAATGTGAAAGTCTCTTTAAGTAATGCTAACCCACAGACCTTATTTTACTCATAAATCAAAAACTGGTATTCATAAAAACCTTTAAGAAATTCCTGAGGGAACTCATGGTGAATTAGCCTTCCGGCTTGACCTACAAGTTGACGTCATGACCGAACAGCTCTATTAAGTAGAACTTCCTTATTAGCCTTAGCAGGGAGCTTTCAGGACCAAAGGTGCTGAACTAAGTATAAAACTTTCACTACTTTCTCGAACCCCAAAATAGAAGCCAAACAAGGACATTTAATTTCAAGAACATGTTTTAAAAAAGTAAATGCCAGGCAGTGGCTGAGGACAAAGCGAGCAAAGATGAAGTGTAGGCTACTGCTTGTTCACGCATGCATTAATGCAGCACTATTTTAAATAAACTGAACAAAAAGTGCAACTTTTCGTTGTCTGGAAATAATTAGCATTGACATTTTGATGATCGCCTACTGTGTTCAATGAAGAAAGTAAGTGTTTTGAGTGACATGAGGATGGTAAAAAAAGAGAAAAAAGGATGCAACTAAAATGCAACTTTTATAGATTACTGACCAAATTTAAATTTCTTCTTTTAACCTACAATAATAATGATGCAACTTAAAAATCAAAAGATAAAAATAATTATTTGGGAAGTCACATTCAAAATCCACTTGGCTCCAAAAACCTCATGATCCTTCTGGTTGCATCCACAAGATTAAACCAGATTGAAGTGACTACAGACTGCGACAGAACACCAGGATGAAATGGCAGGGCCGCCAGTGATAGCGAGCTCCGTTTGACTGGCAGAATCTGGGGTTATGAGCCTGACGATACACACGGAACGCAGCTGGAGGGAACGAGAGAGAGAGAGAGAGAGACACGATAGGATCATTGAAAACGAGCACACGAGGGCATGGGAGAGAGAGATAAGGGGGAGAGAGCAGCAAAAAAGAGAAGAGGAGCTCTCATCCCTCTGTGGTTCTGCTGCTGGCGTATAGGATGCACTCCAGTGTAATCGTCACTGAAGGGTTACTATTTCAGCAACAGCCCTACACTGGCTGCTTTCGCTGTGCCAGTACAGCAAATTAAATAACACTTTACTAAGAGGGCTAGAGAGAGGGACACAGAGCTGGATTGCAAGAGGGAGGAAAGGAAGAGAGAAGTGCTGATGGGACGGTGATGAAGTCTGGATTTAGGATAATTACTCTGCTGAGCTCTTCCTCCCTCTCTCTTGTGCTCCCTTTTTTTCTCCTCCGCTCTCATTATTTGAAGAAGCTTGCCTGATGACAGTATCTGAGCTGCCTGTCGCTTATTAAAAAATGAAAATTGCTTCAGATGAGTTTATTAAACTCATCTCGCCCTCTCTTTTTCATCTGCCTCCCTCACTCTCTCCTTTCTTTCACAGATACAGCAGCATGTTGAGATGAAAGGAGACTCATCTTTTTTTAGAAGGGCTATGAAAGATGCTCAAGCCGTACAATCTGAGTGTGTGTGTGTGGGGGGGGGATGAAATTGTCGCAAAACAATTAGGAGTTCTTGTCCTTTAACAGGGAATTTCACAAAATCAATCTGCATCAATATTTCAAAATATTTAATTTGTTCTAATCCATTTGCTGACATTATACTATTAACTTGAAGGCTTACGGTGTAATTAATGAAAGTTGCATTAAGAGCGGCCCCAGCCATTAGTTCAGAGAGAGGAGTTGACTTTAATGAGGGTCTTTTATCATACTGGAAGACAGAAAGTACATTGAAGAAGTACAAATAGTGCACTTTCATTATAGGTTAAGTGTTACAACCGTTGACATACTCTTTTGGTTTCTTTGATTGCCTTAATTTAGTTTTTATTCAACTCTATAAACAATGTTCATGTAGGTTATCTTCTATAATTTAAACGTTAATGCCTTGCAAATCATATAGTAATTGCAGGAATTTGTTCCTGGAAGGAGTAATAATGAGACTATGGCATATTTGAGACATAAATGGCCATACTTAGGTATGATACTAATTTAAAAAAAAAAAAACATTTATAAAACGGTTAGTTCCTGTCCTTGATTCTGATTGGTCAATAGTTGTGTTTTATTCATGATAAAACACGGCTATGCCCGCTTTACCCAATGGTTCTGTGTATCACTACACAACAGCAACGTAAACTGTTTGATCTCAATTGATATTGTTCATTGAAGCTTACTGTATTATGTAGAAGAGTATTGTGAGAAAGAGATCGAGTGAGCGAGTTTATTACCTGCATTCAGATTTAGCATTTTCTTCAGGTCAGTCCTATGTTCATAATAAAAAATCTGATTAAATGTCAGATGTATTATCTTGTCCTTTTAACATTTAAGGGGTTTTCCTGTGACTGACTGCGCTAGTCAAAGCATTTGTCAGTTGCGTCTTGTTCCGTTTTCAAAACAATTCAGTTTTTTTTTTTTTAAATATAAAAGTCTTCGCTACTGACTGACACACTCATAAAGACAGTCTTTGCCGCTTGCAACTAATGGCGTGAAAATGTAACTTCTGTTGCTGTTCACAGTCAGGGACTGATAATAAAGAAAGGCTTTTAGAAAAAGTTTACTTCATGAAAGTTGCACTGATACACATTTCTGGCTTTAATATTTGTATTGTGTGATAACCGTTTATCAAAGCAATAAGGTACTCGAGGCTAGTGCTGTATCGTGAATAAGTCACGGCTGAAGAGGTCGCAGGCACTCGTGCCTAACAACACCCTTCAGCCTATTCACGATACAGCACAGCCTCGAGTACCTTATTGCTTACATATAAAGCGTTTTTTTGTGTTTCACCTAAAAATAACAATTCAGTAATCATTTACTCACCCTCATGTCTTTCCAAACACACACACACATTTATTTCTTCTGCTTAACACAAAAAGAAGATACTGTTTTCTATTGTATAGACAGAAAAAAAAAACACATAAGGAAGAAATGGATACATGAGTAAATGACATGCATTTTAATTTTTGTGTGATCTACCACTTATAAGCATACATTGCTATCAATATGAACACAAATCCAATAGCAGTATGACTCTGATACCAATCACAGAAATCCATGTAGCGCTGGTTTGGTGATATGAATAAATCAGGTGGTGTCAGGCAGCTGTTGTTGCTTGTAGGGGCTGCATCAGGTAAAAGTGAGACAGTGATGTGGCGGAAAAGCAGGTTGTGTGGCGTTTCCACAGCAACTATGACATCCTCTCATAATTTGCTCTTTGGCGGTGAGCCTGGAGGTGAAAAACAGGGTCTAATAGAGTACACATATACAGCATGAGACATCTACACGAACACTAATGCTTTGAGAGTTCAGCCGCAGTGTGAGAACTCAATAACATCATGTCATAACTGATTATTCGAGCAAGGTTCGTCATGCAACATGTTACATTTAAAAAAAAGTGCAAATCACAGTACCGGTCAATATGTTTGGGGATGTTTATTAAGGGCATCAAATTTAGTAATATGAAATACTAAATGCTGCTTTTTAATTAATTCCTTTTAACAATGTAAACACTGCATCTATTAAAAATGCTAATGTAGTCAGTGTTAGTTTGTTATCAGTTCAGGCTACACACGTAGAGCTAGCACATAAGAATTACTTTAAACTGCACTAGTTTGTACTCTGTGTCCCAGAACACAGAAAAAAAACAAATATAAATACACTGCCATCACAGTCAGGAATAACAATTACCTGTCCTCTCACTGAGGGAGGAACTGATGGAAGGATTTGAGGTGAAAAATACTTTAGATTTTTTAAATGTATATGTAAACTGGGTAATCTTTGTTTAGAAAGAATTAATATAATCAAGGATCATTATGAAATGTAATAATTGTAAATGTCAGCTAACTCCTAAGGAAATCAAATCAATGTTAAAACAAAAAAAATGGCACAGTAAAGATGAATGTTTGGATGAAGTCACTTCAAAAGCCCTTAAAGGGATAGTTCACTGAAAAATTAAAATTACCCAATAATTTACTCACCCTCAAGCCATCCTAGGTGCCAAACACAATCAGAGTTATATTAAAAATATCCTGGCTCGCCCAAGCTTTATAATGGGAGTGACTGGAGGATGAGTTTTTGAAGTCCAAAAAAGTGCATCCATCGTTTATAAAACATTCTCCACATGGCTCCGGGAGGATAATAAGGGCCTTCTGAAGCGAATTGATGACGTTCTACGCTACGCCATGACATACTATGCTATGCCCTACGTTATAACGTGTAGTACGTCATGTCATTGTGTACTACGTCACGGAAATTAACGCTTTTTGGACGCAAGTCAAATGCGTATGGCTGTCGTACCGGAAGCTCGTAATTTTTACTTTATAAAGTTTTAAATAAGGATGTCTTGCATAAATGCATCCATTCACGTCAGAAGTCCTTTATTAACCCCCCAGAGCCATGTGGAGTATGTTTTGTGATCACTTTTTTGGGCAAAATCTCCATTCACTCCCATTATAAAGCTTTGATGAGCCAGGATATTTTTAATATAACTCTGATTGTGTTTGGCTGGTAAACCCAATTTTGTCCCCACAAAGATCGTAATACCAGTAATTTTTAACCTTGTGGAGACATTTTTTGGTCCTCATGAGGAAAACCGTTTATAAAACATACAGAATGTTTTTTGAAAATGTAAAAATGCATGAAGTTTTATGTGAAGGCTATGTTTAGCGGCAGGGTTATGGGATAGAATATACAGTTTGTACAGTATAAAAATCATCATGTCTATGTAAAGTCCCCATAAAACAGAAACCCATTGTGTGTGTGTGTAACAGACCTTGTGGGAAGTATGCAGACAACATTGTTTCATAGAGCTCCTTGTCAGACTTCAGAAACACACAGAAGATGACCCGGTCCAGCTGACAGCAGATAAAAACAGCAGAAAAATAGACAAGAAATAAAAAATAAATGACCACAGAGAATATCCCTTTTGTGCTGATTTTGCTACTGCACGGCAGAAGCAGACAGAACCACACAGACACAACTCAGAAGAACATAGCCATAATAATATATCACAAATGATCTTCAGCCAAATGAAACAAATATACTCCTTTATTCTTACTACACCCTCTAAAGCTATAGCAGGAATTCTTGTGAATGGAGTTAAAGAATGACATAAAGAAAATAGTTGTTGATTCCCAGAGAAAATAAAAGAAACTCTTTATCTTCCACTGCAAGTCCATTTCTGTAAAAAGAGTTTTTGTTTGTTTTTACAAACTGAGATATGCGTCAAAATTATTTTCTTTGACTATTCCATATAACTGATTTTAAAAAAAAATGTTCATTTATCCTCTTCACAGATTTTTGACTTGTAGCCTCTCGGTTTTGTGTGAAGAGAAGGTCTGCTGAAAAAGACCACTTGGGAGCTATCGGTTAGCATATTCTAATGTCTGAGTCTTTCTAGCCAGAGAGGCACAGTGCCAATGACCTAACTGTCCTTGACAGAACACCAGCACCAGTCCCAAATGCTTCATGGCAAGCAACAACATAAAAAGAATACATTGAGATCCGTGCCAGCATCCTAGAACCTCCATCTCCATGACAACAGTGGTGAGGGCAGGTGGGCTGTTCCTGCTTCTAATCATGTTCCTGTAACACATCATTGCATCCAGCTAGCACTCCTACTCTGCCATTGAAATCTCTCTCACTCTCATTTTTCTCTCTTTGCTGCCTAGCATTGTCTTTTTTCTTTCCACTTTGCCAAATGTCTCTCTCTCTGGCTCACTTTTCTTGTGTCGCTTTGTCTGTCTGATTCAGATTCAAAACGAAGCTTTACATTGCCAAAGCATTTGTAATATCATTAACATGCACATATGTAGTGAACTACAGAAAAAGAGGAGGTTGAATTTTCCATTTGATGTTTACATGGTTTCTGGGTTAAAAGCACATGGCAAACCATTTCCCATACACTATCAACAAGAAAATATTAGCATATTATTTTTGTTTGTTTATATTGCCATATTACTTATGTAAAACCAAATCAGATCAACGTCTTTTTAATTTTCTATGTTTTTAAAAAAATGTTTCAGGTGCATAATTTTGTGTAGCTTTTATTTGTTACTACTAACTGTTTTGGGCTATTTTATTTATTATTTATTATGGTAGTTATTATTTTATTATTGACCCACGAGTCAACAAATCCTCAGTAAACACTGCAGATGCCATGAAGGTTGCGGACATTGAGGAGCACATTTAATTTAACTAAGTTAAGTGTTTACTAAAAAACGGCTCACTCACATTTC
Source organism: Elopichthys bambusa (assembly GCA_037101425.1). NCBI lineage: Eukaryota > Metazoa > Chordata > Actinopteri > Cypriniformes > Xenocyprididae > Elopichthys > Elopichthys bambusa. Next base: position 17,369,207 of record CM074447.1, on the reverse strand, counting down.
ATCATTTCAAGTTAAATCTGAATTAAACATGAGTGGTCCAAGAGGGCAAGCTGACCAGTCTGTAATTAATTAGTCCACCCACTTCCACCGACCTGATGCATTCATGTCGATTTTCAGACCGGCTGCGTTCATAATAGGTGGGCGTTATCATATTGACAGAGTAATCAGCCAATCACAGTGATGTGGCAGCACTGCCTTCTTTTATGTGACCTTCTGATATTTTTTCCCCTGTTACTCCTCACATTCACTTTTTAAAAAACCACAGCCTTTTATATATTTAGACATTTTTTTTTACACTTTATTTTACAGTGTCCTTGTTATCTATGTTACATGTAGTTACTGTAGCAATAACTATAAATTATATGCAACTAACCCTAAACCAAACCCTAATCCTAACCCTATAGTAAGTACATTTAGTTAATTAATATTACTCATTACCTAAATATATAATTATACTGTAACACAGACACCTTAAAATAAAGTGTCATTTTAATTTTAAGTACGGTCGATTATTTTCTTATTTAAATATTTTTTACCTGCTCAAAGAAAATGCTTTAATACACATTATGCAATTTTAAAAATAATAAAAATATAAATATAAATATAATAAAAAAATAGATTTAAAAAAGTAAAAGTACCCTCTCTCTTCAATTCTCTATTATTCTCTCGGCGCGTATGGAAATTAAAGGGGTTAGCAAGCAGCAAAGCGCTGGTTAATTAGTCTGCCGTAATTAGAGTGTCTGTCATTTTGTATGTCTGTAGCATAAAAGAAGGCGAGAGTGACTAAGCACGCAGTGCAGAGTGAGATGAAAGCTCAGGACAGGAGAGAAAGATCAGTGAGAGATGAGAGAAGGGGAAAAGAGACACAGATGTGACCGAAAGCGAGAGTGAGCGAGTAGCCGCAGTATGAGTTGAGCAGAAGTTTTGTCAAAGACATCCTGATGGCTCATTTCCTGTTAAATTTACTCTGGACTCACATTAACTCACAGGGACCAGCAGTTATGTCAATGCATTTGTGGATTTTCTTTTTTTTTTTTTTTTTTTGTATTTGTGCTGTTCTGCAAAGCCTATAAGCTCCGCTAGGAACCAATTAAAACTGTGAGGTTATATGTGTGCGCGTGTGTGTATGCTGACTCAGAAAAGTAAGTCCCTATGTAGCCACCATCTGTTTGCCACGGCGTGTTCCTCATCGAACAATAACAACAATGGCAAGAAAAGAACACCAATAGGGAAATGACATAGACACACACACATACACACCTTCTCGTGGTTTTGCTCCAGGTATTCTCTCACTGTTCTTAAGGCAACTTTGACTGCTTGATCAGGCGGGTATCCTGCACCACACACATCATCCAACACAATACACATCAGATTTACAGCAGGGCTTTCAGCCGATTCAAATGTTTAAATTACGACTATTAAAAAGAAATAAAATTGCAATATGCTGATTGACTGATTAAAATAATCACAACTGTATCCAAATATGATTATTCAAAGACATTTCATTATTGTGGTAGATGAAAGCAATAAATAAACAGTACAAAAGGATGAAATTATTTTTTGTTTCATATATTTTAAAGCTGCAGTCTGTAAGTTTTGCCTCTTTGTCCCCATCTCTGTTTGAAACCTGCAATTGCAGTTATTTGCAGAATTATCATCTTTACGTGGGTTGTGCATCGGCACGGCTCCTCAGTGCGGATGAATCTAATGTTTGCTGTCAGTCACCACATCGGTGTGGATACTGTATTTCTGAATCACAGATTGTAGTCTTGAAGTATGACCAAATTAAGAATTTTAAGTAAGTAACAAATCTGCCACTTTTGTTCTGACCAACTGAGGAAAAAAAGCACTACAATAAATCGCGCTGCCAGTGGAGATACAATCTAACGATCGCTTAGCTCGGATCACGTGCAAATTATTATTATCGTTATACTTTGTTCTCAAATTGTTAATTTTAACAACATCAGCATTGCATGACTATGTGTATTTAGTGTGTATTAAGGCAGAAACACACCAAGCCGACAGTCGGCCGTCCGGCAGTTTTTGTTTGTCGGCTGACAATGTTTTCTCAGTGTGTTCTGCACCGTCGGCTGAAGTTGGTCCTCGTCTGCTTTTTTCCAGCCGAACATTCAACATGTCGAATCGGCGTCGGAATTTGTCGGTCTGTCGGGCCATCTGATCGTTCTGATTGGCTGTTCAGCTACTGCCCCCTGCTGGTATGGAAAGGCATTTCATCTTACGCAGGCGCAGAACGGACGTGCTACTTGGCCACCGGCTGTCCAGCGTCGGTTTGGTGTGTCAGGGCAACTTTGGACCCAGACGCTGCTGACGTGAGCCAACCCCACAGTCTGCTTTCTTCGCCGTCAGCTTGGTGTGTTCCTGCCTTTAGCGTTACCTGTAGATTTCAATTTCTGTAGCCACTCCGCTGTCCTAAATCTTTTGCTTTTGACTACTGGTGATTGTCATTTGGACCTTTCTGGATTACAATCCGCCATTAAAATGATGGGTTTAATTATTGCAGCTGCTGTGAGAAAAGGCTATAAATGATCCGCTACCTGCAGAATCCTTACATGCCATATAGCCTACTAGCTAGGACTCCTTTCTTTGTACAGATGTGACGTAATGACACAAAGATGAACGGCTGCATGCTCGAATTTCCCGCGGAAACCCACAAGTACTGATTTTATTATAAAACATTATTACAAGCTTACTGTTGTGAATTGGGCTAAGGTAAGGAGATAGTTTTGAACACTGACTGGTTATGTACTTGCTCAAAAATTGGTTTGGGATCATTTTTAACCAAATAAAGTTATGGACTGCAGCTTTAAATGTTGGTCTATACACCTGCAGACAGACGTCTTTGGCCATTGCATCTTGCCATTTTGTCAGCGCCTCGTGTTATTTTATTGCGTTTTTTCTTTATAATTAATCACACTCAATTGATGCATTAAACTGACAGCCCTAATGCAAAGTAAATGCAACAGAGCAACACAACCTGATATTATCACGGACACACACATTACTTTGATTGTAGTGATGTAATTTGTATGATTAACTGAGAGGCATCAGACATCAACACATTCGCACTTTGTCAGCACTTCGCAATTCTGCCGATGCACAGCACCATATTTTCTGCATGAAAACGATTTACTGATGGTGGTTGTTTTCAAACTGAAGCTGTATGCTGGGTTCATTTTTAAGTTGAATCTCGACACGTATAGTTAAGAAGGGGGATTATAGTCACAGTGACATGTTCTTGCACCTAATCTCTCCTAATCTGACCGTCTAATCCCACCCTTAATCTGGAAATCCCCCGTACCACTGCAAGTGATATCCCAAAATGAGGTTCCTACTAAATAAACAACCACAAATAAGTACACATGCATGAGCACAGAGGTCACATCATAGCCCAGGTTCATAAACGTACCATTGATCAGGTTAGATAGAGCGTCATAAACACAGGAAATGTAGTACTATTGATGTTAGCACATAAATGCGGTTAATGAATGATTACTGGTTTTAATAATAAATGAGTCTATTAAAAACTAAATCAACCAACCTGTAATCAATTACACACAGTAATTTATAGACTATGAATACAAAGGACAATTAAAGATGAAATGTAAACCTTGATTAAGAAAAAGCGCTGGGATTTGCACCTACCATATACCCCAGTAGAGATGCAGGGGAATGCCTAGACATCAAGAGACATAAAAAGAAATAACGACTTGAATGTTATATAATTAAAAGTGTGAAAAAATGTTTTCTTATCTACGAACTACTAAATGCTTCTCTAAATAAATGTGTTGTACTAAGAAATTAAGGTTTACAAAGCACTTACTCTTGGACCTATTAGTACAAAACCACAACAAAAACAGCTTTTACAAGGGAGGGTGAATGTAAATTGATTAATTACAACCCATTAAAGATACAATCCATTACTAATGACAACAAGCCACTTGTGCCCCAGAATTAAGGACCTTAAAAACAAAAGCTTTACTTTAAAGCAAATGGACCGAGTCACAGTCAACTGTTGCCGCTTTAAAAGGCAAATTCTGCTAAGGAATGTCTTGCAAACCCCAGCAGGTACAGATATAGTTCTTTGAAATCAATTAAGGGAATGAAAATTCTGTCATTTACTCACCCTCATGTTCTTCCAAACCTTGAATTAATTTATTAGTTTCATGGAAGACAAAAGGAGCTATACTGTTGCACGTCCTAGCTGCCACTTTTCCATACAATATAAGAGAATGTAGATGGATGTTCAGCAAAAAAATAAAATAAGACTTTTGTGTTTGTTTCATTCTATTTCAAAGCTATCAGAAGACTAGTAATGATACTTATAATGGATTACTTTAATGGTCACCTTTATGGTCATTTTTAGCCAAATTATCATCTGTCTCCATGCACATTTTTTTTAAGGATCAGCAACCAGATTATTTAGCACTTTTATTTTACAACTTTTATGTTCCATGGGGAAATTATGGGTTAAAATGACTAGTGTTGTCACTGACTGCATCAATAATTTTTTTTTTTTTTTTGGTAATGGAAGTAAAGCTGAAATAAAATATAAATATAGATGAAAAATGAAACTAAAATAAGAAATGTTGGCTTGGCAACTAACTGAAAAAAAAATTCTTTAAAAAAAATAATTGAAGTACTAAAAGTATCTAAAGATATATAGAAATATTTATAAAAAATACATTAATAAAAATGACAAGAGCACATAAAATTACACACAAAAAAATATATAAAGTCTAAATAATAATAAATACTATAATTTAAATATAAAAATAATATAAGTAATAAATAACACTGGGAATGACATAAGGGTGAGTAAAGGATGAGTGAACTTTTATTTTTAGATGAACTAATAATACTACTTCACTTACAATGTTTCCACAGCAAACACCAGTTACATAAAGATAAACAGGTAGACCCCATAAGACATTATGATGCTGCAACGATTGCTTGCTCCTTCTCGAAAACCTTAACAATAGATCTCAGCTGTGCCTGTGTGTATTTTTATCCTTACTGGTGCACTGTGTTAAAATCTTTTATATATGCAGTAACCTGTCTTCAATAAATCATTCTCTGAAGGAAATAAAGCTGAAACGGCTCTCAACTGTTTTAGTAGATTCATATAAAAAATTTTAGGGCACTGGTGGAGTGCGAGTTATGTGCTGTGTTATGACAAGACTGCTGGCATTTTGATTCTCATACTGTGACGCAGCCGTGAGGTGTGAGTGATACAGGTTGAGAGTTTAACATGTTAACGGTATGTACCTGAGTTTATGTGCATGCAACATGTCAGGATCGAGACTGCGGTAGGCCATAAAAATTGCATACAAGTAGTTATATTGCTGCCGAGACATGAAGTTCTGAATATGTAATGAGTGTGTGTGTGTGTGGGGATCCTCACCACAGTCTGCAGGTGGTTCTTAGTTGCTGTGTGCAGACAGTTATAATAACAGTTTCTCAGCGCTTGTTCCTCTCTCTCCCCCACTGAACCGTGGACTATCGGCCCCACTGTGTGAATAACATCTGTGAAATACATAGATACAGCCAAAGACAGAGAGAAGTCATACAAAAATATGTTAATGTGTTTCATAACTTCAATTTTCTGTCTGGATCCCTCACGTTCATCTATCCATGTTCCTAAAACACAAATATGCTCATGATACACTACCATTCAAAAGTTTGGGATCAGTCAGATTTTTTCTCCCCTAAGAAATGAATGCTTTCATTAAGCAATGGCACAATACATTTTTCAGAAGTGTCTTGGTGAGCATAAGAGACTTCTTTCAAAAATCTTATTGATCCCAAATTTTTGAACAGTAGCATATTTAAATGTGAAATTATTTTCTAAAAGTAACTTAAATTGACAACAGCAAATGCACTTTGTTTAGTCCACACATCTGTGCAGATGTATTGATACCCTTTCATGGTATATTAAAACAATTACTTCACATAAATATATTCACCCAAAAATAAAAATTCTGTCATCATTTACTGCCCCTCAAGTTGTTTCAAACCTTTGTTTGTTCTGCTGTATACCAAGGAAGATATTTGGAAAAATGTTTGTAACCAAGCAGAGCCAACTATAAATACTATAGTAGTCAATGGGGGGCGAGATCTGCTTGTTTACTAACATTCTTCCAAATATCTTTCATTGTGTTCAGCAGAACAAAGAAATTTATACAGGTTTGGAACAACTTGAGGGTGAGTAAATGATATTTCGTTTTTTTGGGTGAACTATCCCTTTAAGAGATTTAAAAAAAGGTTTACAGTGCATTAAAAGATGGAAATTTGACCATATTTTGGAATTATAGTAAACAAAAATTAATAATTTAGAATTTATTCCTATTAAATGTAAAATTAATGTCTTTCAAATATATTAAAGGGCTATGATTTACACATTTTATCCTCAGAAATGGAAAAAATGTTCCACTCAATAGTGGTATTGTCGGTATATCGGTATATCAGTATCAGTGATATTGGCCTTGGCAGAACTTGGCCTTTGTAATACAGTGTGGCTGACTTATAGAAATAACTGATTGTTATTGGAAGGGTCTTTTGGCTTGTTTCTTCTGATAACATATGATGATATATTACTCCACAACACTGAAATATCTTTTCACAGTAATTGCTGTACTGATAGGCGCTGTCACCAGCTTAGGTGATACGCACTGGGAGTGTTTTATCATTTCTACACATATTTAGTTTCTGCCAAAATACCATAGTGACAGCAATTGTTATAAATAAGTAGTTTCATATGGAATTAGCAGGATTTCACAATACTTTTTCTAGCACTGATTACTGTAATAACTAGTTGGTTATTAATTGTTGGCAGATTCTATGGTACATGTTCACAAGCATAACAGGAAACAGCTGAAAGCATCATAAATACTTTATTAGCTCTAAAATTAAGTTATTGCTTTTATTTGTTCTAAAGTAGAATTTATGCTTTAAATTGAAAAATTAAGAGTGTGCATTTTCAAATGTTGCTAACACTTTATAATAAGGTTCATATGTTAAACATTAGTTAATTGTATTAATGAGCAATAGATTTGTTACAGTATTTATTAATCTTTGCTAATGTTAGTTAATAAAAATAGAGCTGTTCATTGTTTGTTCATGTTTGTTAACATTAGTTAATGCACTGTGAACTAATACAACTTTTGAATTTAATATTGTATTAGTAAATGTTGCTAATATTAATAAATGCTACAGAAGTATTGTTCATTCTTTAGTCATGTTACCTAGATTTGTTAACTAATGTTAACTAATAAAACCTTATTGAAAAGTGTTACCCAAATGTTTCCTAAGTCTGTCAAAAATGATTGTTATTCATATTATTATATAAAAAATGTCTGTATGGCAATTGTCAATACAGCAAGTGCGACACTTACATGCTTTTGTAAGAGAAAGTTGATGAACCCCTGATGTGTCTTTAATAATGTCTAGAGTTTTGATTAGTTCTCTTATTCACTTATACCAACGACACTTTCTTTTTGTTGTTCCCATTTCTGCCATCTGTCTGTTTCTCAATTACTAAAGTCCCGCTTGTCTCCATCCTGCACCCTCTCATCTCAATTTCCCGTTTCCTCCTCCCATTGACACTCAGCTCAACCAGACGGCGGGTCCATTTTCCTTGTCCTCCTTTTCCGTCTACCTTCTGTCTAAAACATTCATCCATCTGTCCTCTCAATGTCTTGTGTCCTTGTGTGTCACATCTGTGGCATATCCTCAATCTCTCCCCTTTGCCCCGCATGTCCTTTGGACGTCCAGCAGCCCTCCGTCAGTTACACTCCCACTCCTCTTTCCCTCATCCATCCACCCCCCCGCATCCCTCCCCGACACCTCTTTGCGCTGCGTGCTGTCCGGCTGCGTTTATTTACCGCTGCACTCTGCAGTGTTTACAGCATCGATCCACCTCTGTTTGTTTAGTCCAGCAGCACCATCATACATCAAGTCAGGCAGAGACATTACTCACACACAAACACACATACACAACCACCCTGACACTCGCATATGAAGTGCAAAGGAAAACAATGGACAGGGGGGGAAAAAAAACAGAACAGCGGGCATATGTTTGACTGGAAGTACAGTGTCACAAAATGTTGTCATGTTTGTGGCACAGCATGAAGTGCTAAAGCGGGTGTAGAAGGAAGAGAGGAAGAGAGACAGGATGACATAATCACAGACACAGGTGCAGCTGGAGGTTAAAGCAAACTACAGAAAACTGCCGGGAGGTTTAGATATCGCACTGCTCAATTCCCTCCGTCGCTCCTGTTTGCTCTCTAAAACAAACACACACAAACGTGCTTACAAAAGAGTGTGCAAGGGGAAGAAATGAACATTTTCAACTGAGTTCAGAGTTACGATGTAGCTCTTTTAGACCTTGTAGCTAAAAGATTGTTTCTGAAATTGACCATTTAAGCTGTTGACCTAATCTAATAAATATAATATATATTTGCATATAGCTATTAAATTAGAATAAATGTTAAATTATAATGTCTGTGTGTGTGTATTATATATATATATATATATATATATATATATATATATATATATACACACACACACATGCACATACACGCTCACACTTTATATTTGTATATAACCAACAAGTGTTTTTATATATATATATATATATATATATATATATATATATATATATATATATATATATATATATATAAGGGTTGGACCAATATAATATGACAGACATCACGATGCACAATGTTGAGCCGGTACTGTGATTTCCCCCCCACCCCCCCTGCCCGCTAAAAACATCTTAATTAATCACACTATATCGTCCAGTGCAATGCATGCTTCCAATTTCCGCTCAGTTACCTCAAATAATTATTTTTTTTTTTCTGATTAGGTAATAATAACATAATAAAGTTGTTCTAGATCACAATACAAATTACATTCATAACAGTTCAATGAACACAATTTAAACAGTAAAGATTTTATTGTGCAAGACTGCAAACAAATTATAGGCTACTAGATGTTTTGCACAAACTAAACCACTGATATTTAAATGGCAGACCCCGGCATGTTTCCATCCGGACCGCGAGACAGAACGATAGCACCATTTGACTGTTTCTAGTTGAAGTGAGCAGCGCATCCAAACAGCTTCAAAAAGTTATTCATAAAGTCAAAAAGTTAGGTTTATATGTGTATATATATATATATATATATATATATATATATATATATATATGCCCTTATTTGTAATAATTCAGTTAGATTTTTGTATGCACAAGGAGTCTGACAACAGGCGGTGTTCTCCACACAGAGATCTCACCATCATCAAGTCCATCTGGGATTACATGAAGAAACAGAAAAAAATTAGAAGAATCCAGAAGAATTACGGAAATGTCTCCAAGACACTTCAAAGAAACCTACCACCAAAGCTACCTGAAAAACTATGTGCAAGTGTTCCTAGGACAAAAGCGGTTTTAAACACAAGGGAGGTCACACCAAATATTGATTTGATTTAGTTAACAGAAGTTAAATGACAAACAAAATCTATTTTTGAACGCATCCTCACTTTACAGCATTTTTACACAAGTGCCTTAAACTCTTCACAGTACTGTAGTTTTGCAGGTCGGTTTCTTCAAGTGTCTTGGAGACGTTGCCCCAGTTCTTATGGATTTAGTCTGTCCATCGTGACAAGTATTGTCTCTATTTATATGAATGTCAGGTTTCATCACAAAATTAAAGAATATATTAAAATAAATAAATGAATGACATACACAAACACACACACACACACACACACACACACACATACATATACTGAATATGTATATATATAATTTTGTGTTGAAACCTGACATTCATATGAACAGACACAATACTTGTATATAAATTATAATTAGATAGATAGATACATAGATAGATATACATATACACATATATAATACAACAACATTTATTTGATTTTTTTGAGAAAGAGAGAGATAAATTACATTTTGTTGTATTAATATTTTATTCCCCCTTATTAATTACAATTACTTATTAATAGAATTTTTATATTTAAATAAACCCATTTTTTTATTTCAAGATTAAATGCACCGTATGTCAATACTTTTTGTGCCTTTTTGCTTTAATATATGCTGGATCACAGTGTGGTCATACAGCTAGTCTTCTAAACCATTTTATTTCACCATAGCTTCCTGATCTGCTCATGAGAAATCATACTGTTCTCTTCCTCCCCACGCAGCTCCCAAACCAAAACCTGACAAGATCCATAACGTATTGATAAATCTAGTCCAAACTTGCTATTATCAGGCTCTAAATCACTCCTCTGTTTGTTCCCCCTCCTTCCTGCCTTCCTCCTGCTTGCTTGCCTTTCTCTTTCCTCTCAGTGAAAGGTTGTCTGTCTTTCTGCTACCAAGTCTAACTGTTCACTCATCCAGACCAAACCTAAGTCTCCTGTCTCATGCACAAAGAGAGGCCCTGGTCTCTCCCACCAATGCCCCTGGAGAAAAAGTCACTGTGCACAACTAATATCCCCATTCTGCAGCATGGGAGCAGGTGCGTTGATTTAAAAAAGGCAGCTGGCTAAGACGGTACAAGAGATCTGCTTATCATCTGAAAGGTCTGAAGGTGTTCGACTTTTTTGTGTTTCCCCCCTTTTTCTCAAATTCAAATCAGCTTGACTGCCGAGTTATACCCGCAGTCACCAGCCGATCAAGCACGACGGACCGTACAATAGATCCCTCTCCTTTCACCTTGTATTTCATGTGACTGGTTTTGACAAGAAAAGGCTGTGATTTCAAGAAAGTTTCAGCTCAAAATTGATTTGAGGTAACAGCCTGGAATTTGTCTTCATTGTAAAAGTACAGTGTATTTTTTATTGGATTGTTTAATAAATATAATTAAATAATTGAACCTTGTTATTCATCCAGTCTATGAGCAAGAGACGGATGAGGGGAGAGAGAGAGAAAAAGGGATTAGTTAAATAACAGGAGAGAAGGGTGGGTGTTCGATTGGCCTGTGTGGATTTTAATTAGTGTTAATTGGCCACAGAGGGAAATGAAGGCTCAGAGAGAGTATGTGTATGTGTGTGTATTGATAAATATGCTTCTCTCTTCTCTTTCTCCCCCCTAGCAATGGTTGTTTTGTATGGTTGCGTCCCTAGTCAAGGCTGCATTGGTACACAGGTGGACTTAGGGACTGACAGGAGTAGCACATTCTGCCTTTCATGCACCAATGAGATCCACTGGGTTTCTAGTTCACCCCCTCAACCCTGGCAGAGTATGTATTATTACTATACTTCTGTTTTACTATAAGACACAAACATTCACTCCCCTATCCTCATTCAACAAGCAACAGATGTGCGAGCACATGTGCAAACTGCAGCTCAGGCAGTCAAAACATGACAATACTCTATACAAACACACAAATCTCAGATTTTATTTAGGGGCTTTAGCCTGTAATTATAGATGCTTTCTATTACTATCACGCATACTTGAGGTTCAAGCTGAAGTATGCAATTTCTCCACCACCAAACGGAACTGCAAAAACAATTCTTGCTTTCAAAAAAGGTTTCCAAATACGCCCACATCAGTCGTTGATTGAACTGATGGCACCGCCCCAACTCATGCCATTGGTCGAGTCAGTATTGCTGTGTGCGACTAGACGGGTCTCTCAAAACAACAGATGATTTTTTTAGCACCACAGAGATATAATGTTTACAGTTTTCAAGGAAAAGAACCTATGAATAGCTTACTTATAGTTGTTTCTGCATTAAGATAGGATAGAAATAAGTCTTTAAATACCGAAAAACTTACATACTTTAGCTTTAAGCATTAAACGTTTGCACTTTACTAGTTTTGCTATGGACATGACTGACATCTTAAATCTTCTAGCATGTTGAGAAGAGATTTGCTTTAAATACCATAGATTTAAACTGAAGGAGTTACCTGACATTTGGGGATTGGCTGAACACCCAAGCAGCAAGTTTTGCATCTTAGAGATTTAAAAAATAGAGGGAGGGGGAGGGGTGATGCTCTTTACGCCATGATGCCCTCTACCCACAGACAGAACCCTGAAACTTTTTAACAGCTCACAAATCACAAATAGTCTAAACACCTGTTCGTACATAACTTATAATCTGTGTGCGGTGCACGTAGTCAGACACAGACACTAATTTCAGTCCTATAATTACTGCTGATATTTACTGTTTTACTCCCCGCAGTTCAGTACAGTACAAAGAGAGAAAGAGACGAGAAGGAAAAACAAAAAGTTGGAGAGAAAAATCAACTAAAGACTTAAAAATCTAACAGAAAGCATAGCCTGAAGTGTGAGGCAAATCACTGATGTGTATCTGTGTGTGTGTGTGTGTGTGTGTGTGTATGTGTGTTGGGGGTGGCTGGAGAATCAGCAGCGTGTGCATCTCTGTCTCTGAACAGCAAGGTACGATAGAGGGGATCATAAATTAGACAAGGAAATTACTGCTAAGTGTGCGAATAAATTAAAGTGCGCTTGCTTCTGTAAACACTGTCTGACTACATAATTACTGAACACTCTTTAGAAGAGTGAAAGAGAGGGAGGGAGATGGATGGGGGAGGGAGGGAGAGTGATAGGCAAAAAGGTTTGTGTTGATGGTTTATTCATTTATTCATACGGCAGCGTGCAACATGTACGCAACCGTTTGACATTTTGCTAGAGAGGTTGCACAACACCTGCTTAGACGGGAAATGAAAAACCATGCAAAAAAAATGCACTTTATGACATTTATCAAGAGTAATTTAGTTTCTACAAAAGTACTGTGCTGACTTTGATTCGATCAAGCGTAAACATGAGCAAGGTTTGCTCTTCGCCTTATCCATTTAGCATACTGGAAAAAATGCTCATGTTTAATTCTAACAAATGATTCTGAATTCATAATCCTACACTAAAGAGCTCAAAAGACTGATGTTTATATGGCATTTGTATGATGATCAGTGTGTTTCATGAAGCGACTCACATTTCGCAGGCAGGCCATAGGCTCCGGTGATCTTGGCCTCCCCCGTTTCACAGCCGTTCAGAGTGGCACATTCCTTCCTCAACAGAGGACCAGCCCCACGATGAATGGCACCATCCACTGAAGGGGGAAGATATATACACACACACATATTCATATATATACACATACATGGTTATTATGTCAGCTATGAATAGATCTAGCATTCTGCACATTTTTAAACAGATACAGATGAAATAGTACAGTAAGATTATTACATTTATTTGAATGAATTATAACATTTATTTTAAAGAATTACTGAGATACATTTATATTAGGGCTGTCGATGTAACGCCTTAACTTAATAAATTAGTTATGGGAAAAATAATGTGTTAAAATTATTAAAGCATTTAACGCACTCGCCCTGCCCAGACCTACATACAGTAGTTTGTCTTACATTTCATAAAGTTGATTGGTGACGAACATGAGGCAGGACAACAACTAGAATGCCCATAAAATTCAAGATATCAGGGCAAAAATGCCCCTGTATGTATACATATTTCCACTGATCAGGCATAACAATATGACCACCTTCCTAATATTGTGTTGGTCACCCTTTTGCTGCCAAAACAGCCCTGACCTGTCAAGGCATGGACTCTACTAGACCCCTGAAAGTGTGCTGTGGTATCTGGCACCAAGATGTTAGCAGCAGATCCTTTAAGTCCTGTAAGTTGCGAGGTGGGGCCTCCCATGGATCGGACTTGTTTGTTCAGCACATGCCACAGATGCTCAATTGGATTGAGATCTGGGGAATTTGGAGGCGAAGTCAACACCTCAAACTCGTTGTTGTGCTCTTCAAACCATTCCTGAACCAGGGAATACCGTTTCCATGAAAGGGTGTACATGGTCTGCAACAATGCTTAGGTAGGTGGTACGTGTCAAAGTATCATCCACATGGATGGCAGGACCCAAGGTTTCCCAGCAGAACATTGCCCAAAGCATCACACTGCCTCTGCCGGCTTGCCTTCTTCTTGCTGCATTTTGCCAATGAAAAATTAACTAAAAATGTCACAGCAGAAGAATCGTGCATCTCCAAGCAACATACACTAGTGTTTCTTTTCTGAATGAATCCACGTTTTGAGTGAATCAATTGGGTGAACCAATGATTCAATGGCCCATTCATAACATAACCTTTTTATTAACTAACATTAACAAAGATTAATAAATGCTGTAAAAATGTATAGCTCATTGTTAGTTCATGTTAGTTAATGCATTAACTAATGTTAACAAATGAGATCTTATCATAAAGTGTTACCCAACCACCTGCCACCTCCAAAACGCAGGCAGCTGTATATGATGGGCCCTTTCTAAAAATTGTCACGTGACAGTTTGGGGGTGACACAGCTTACCCAGTGACACATCTTACCCCACATTAATGCTGACAAACCCAACCCCCATTTATCATTTGAGGACAGAGGAAAAATCTGATTTCTCATAGCACTGAGGGCAGCAATTTAAGGGCCATAACAGTTTTACTCAAGGGTTTTCAGCACCCTAGCACTTTAGCTGATATGTGCTCAGAATCTGCAGGAGCCAGAGATACAGTGATAAAAAGATAGAAAGATAGGGAATATATACTGAGAAATACCATAGAGAGAGTGAAGTAGAGAGAAAGATGAGGAAAAAAATAGAGAGATGGAGGGACAGATGGAGGGAAGTTGTACTCAGGGCTTTAGAGCGGAGGAAAGGAGGATGAGAGGAAGGAATAGGGGAAAAGATGCGAATGTGGTGACGAAGTACGCCTGTTGGGAATAGCTTGCCTTCCTGTGTAATTGCAACATGCATGCACACACACTTTTTATATTACACTGACATCTTGTTAGCAGGTGCTAATTGGCTTTTGCTTACCTGACAGAGTTTGTGACATGGAAAAAAACATAATATTTTCCTATATTGCATACACAGTTTTTTTTTGTTTTTTTTTCAGCCCTCATTCATATGTGCCCCTCGCATGTAATCCCACGCAACAACCAACTATATGCACACAAACATGCATGCATCTGTGCACACATAAAATTTCTCTATACCAAAGCATTCATTAACAGTTGTTCTCAATTTTCCATCAAGTCAGTTTGGCCTGGACTGGTCAGCAAGTGTTATCGAAACACACTCCCTTATTGGCTGAGCTGGTCACCATGGCAGCCATTAGTAAGAGCATTTGATTGGATCTGGCACATCTGCTTGCCCATGTCACAAATCCCTCGACACCAAAGCACCATCTCTCTCTAAACACTTGCCCGCCGTTCTGGGTTTTCAACCAGAATACCAACATTCCACTCAGTGCCAAGTGGAGAAAAAGAACACACATTTTCACTCAAAAAATAAAACAATCAATCAATACTTATCCATATGTAGCCTTCCAGGTTGCTAAAAAGTGTAAAGAAATTTCACAAACAGACTATAATGAGTTTTAAAAGGGAGCCATATGCCAAAAATGCAGCGTTACACCACAAACAGAACAAAACCCCCAAAGAGACTCTAATGTCACTGTGTCCTTTTGTACAATCTGGAGCTTTCTCAGCTCTGAGCTTCAGGACTGATGTCTCCTACTGTAATGAACAGAAAATTTTGATCGCCTATAGTTATATATGCCATTTCCAAGTATGATCCATCTGACCGTGAAACTAGGGAATCCAGCATGAAATAATTTCATCACTCACTCGCAGCCTCTCTTTCCTATTTCCTTACTCACTTATTTTTCCATATGTTTCTTCCTTTGACTTCCTGTCTAGTACACAGTAAAGACATTTTTTTTATTAATTTTATCAGTATTTTTGTCTTGTTTTCCAGTGAAAATATTAAAACACAGGTAAATTGTCACAGGTAAATCTGACATTTATTATAATGGGTTTATGTGAAGATAGTTTTAAGTTCACTTGAATTAAAAGTTATTTTTTTAAAGCCTAATAAATGAAATTGATAGCATTCAGTTAATGTTGAATGTCCATAATTGTTTAAAAGAAATTAATTTAATACAGACATCGGTACCAGTATTAGTATCAGTGATACTGGCCTACATTCAAAAAGATGCCATTAAACATATTTAAAATAATGTCTTTAAGTTGTTTCAACATTAATTTGGAGAGTAACTGTGAAATTAGTACAATATAAAATATTACAAACTCCAATGTTTTGATGATTAATCGCAATTAATTACAGGAAAAAATGTGTGATTAATTAGTTATTTTTTTTAATAGATTTTTTAATTGATGAATATATATATATATATATATATATATATATATATATATATATATATATTTATATATAAATTATATATACAGTGGGTACGGAAAGTATTCAGAGCCCCTTAAATTTTTCACTCTTCGTTATATTGCAGCCATTTGCTAAAATCAAGTTAAGTTCATTTTTTTCCCCCCTCATTAATGTACATACAGCACCCCATATTGACAGAAAAACACAGAATTGTTGACATTTTTGCAGATTTATTAAAAAAGAAAAACTGAAATATCACATGGTCCTAAGTATTCAGACCCTTTGCTCAGTATTTAGTAGAAGCACCCTTTTGCTCTAATACAGCCATGAGTCTTTTTGGGAAAGATGCAACAAGTTTTTCACACCTGGATTTGGGGATCCTCTGCCATTCCACCTTGCAGATCCTCTCCAGTTCTGTCAGGTTGGATGGTAAACGTTGGTGGACAGCCATTTTTAGGTCTCTCCAGAGATGCTCAATTGGGTTTAAGTCAGGGCTCTGGCTGGGCCATTCAAGAACAGTCACGGAGTTGTTGTGAAGCCACTCCTTCGTTATTTTAGCTGTGTGCTTAGGGTCATTGTCTTGTTGGAAGGTAAACCTTTGGCCCAGTCTGAGGTCCTGAGCACTCTGGAGAAGGTTTTCGTCCAGGATATCCCTGTACTTGGCCGCATTCATCTTTCCCTCGATTGCAACCAGTCGTCCTGTCCCTGCAGCTGAAAAACACCCCCACAGCATGATGCTGCCACCACCATGCTTCACAGTTGGGACTGTATTAGACAGGTGATGAGCAGTGCCTGGTTTTCTCCACAAATACCGCTTAGAATTAAGGCCAAAAAGTTCTATCTTGGTCTCATCAGACCAGAGAATCTTATTTCTCAGCATCTTGGAGTCCTTCAGGTGTTTTATTAGCAAACTCCATGCAGGCTTTCATGTGTCTTGCACTGAGGAGAGGCTTCCGTCGGGCCACTCTGCCATAAAGCCCCGACTGGTGGAGAGCTGCAGTGATGGTTGACTTTCTACAACTTTCTCCCATCTCCCGACTGGATCTCTGGAGCTCAGCCACAGTGATCTTTGGGTTCTTCTTTACCTCTCTCACCAAGGCTCTTCTCCCCCAATAGCTCAGTTTGGCCGGACGGCCAGTTCTAGGAAGGGTTCTGGTCGTCCCAAACGTCTTCCATTTAAGGATTATGGAGGCCACTGTGCTCTTAGGAACCTTAAGTGCAGCAGAAATTTTTTTTGTAACCTTGGCCAGATCTGTGCCTTGCCACAATTCTGTCTCTGAGCTCTTCAGGCAGTTCCTTTGACCTCATGATTCTCATTTGCTCTGAAATGCACTGTGAGCTGTAAGATCGTCTATAGACAGGTGTGTGGCTTTCCTAATCAAGTCCAATCAGTATAATCAAACACAGCTGGACTCAAATGAAGGTATAGAACCATCTCAAGGATGATCAGAAGAAATGGACAGCACCTGAGTTAAATATATGAGTGTCACAGCAAAGGGTCTGAATACTTAGGACCATGTGATATTTCAGTTTTTCTTTTTTAATAAATCTGCAAAAATGTCAACAATTCTGTGTTTTTCTGTCAATATGGGGTGTACATGTGTGTACATTAATGAGGGGAAAAAATGAACTTAAATGATTTTTGATGGCTGCAATATAAAGAGAGAAAAATTTACAGTACCCACTGTATATATACACACGCTATTATATTTTAATAGGCAGATACTTAAGAGTCTATGGATGGATCATTATTACAGTGATTATATGTTTCTAGCATGTTATATGTTTGGCAATGGTTCTTTTAACCCTAAAAGATGGAATCTGTAGCTTTTCATTTCTTAAACAATGTATTAAGATGTATTATGGCCATATTCCAGGATGACAATGTCAAGATTCATCAATCATTTTGTGTGAAAATGATTCATCATGCTCCCTCCTAAAAATTCTTTCACAATTTTAACCCTGGTGAATCTTGACATTGTCATCCTGGAATATGGCCATGATACATCTTAATACATGGTTGTTTAAGAAATGAACCGTTGCCAAACATATAACATGCTAGAAACATAAAAATCACTGTAATAATGATCTATTCATAGATTCTTAAATATTTGCCTATTATATATATATATTTATATACATATGATTGCTTTTATTTGGATCTAAAAGACATTACAATGAAAACAAGATCCAAATACTCTGGGGAGGGTCTTTGGCAAGGTGACAGATCTACAGTTCATGGCTCACATACTTGTACAGGTTCTTCTATTTATAATACTCAACACATTAAGGATAAACAAAGCATCTCCGTCTCCATATTTACATGCTCCCTATGATGGCTGAAACAGAGCAGAATTTTCCAAGCTTTTTTGCTTCCTTTTTTTGCAGCCCCCCTAACTGCATCCCCCTGATCACATTCTTATGGACATGGCCTAAACTTCCAAATTATTAATTTACAGTTGTATCCAAGTTGGTAAATGAGATCTACCAGCGGTTGATATTTCAATAGTTTAGAATAGTAGCAAGTATCCATATACAGGTCAAAACAACAGCCCACCTCAAAGATACATACAGATTTCATAACCTCATTTACAATTACAATGTCAGGAGTATTTGGAATATTTATAAAATAATCACTGTCAGATGAGTTAGGATGAAACCAGTTAAATCGTACAGTACTATGCTTGTAAATCTTACTATCATGTCCACAGATTACCTTTTGCAAGTCCTTTGCAACCAGGTCAACCAGACGGTCATGTCTGGCCACATAAAGTTTATAATTGTAGCATCCATTAAGTATATGAGCAACCGTTTCATTCAAATTATACTTCGTTGGAAGACACTGTAATCTTGCTTTGATCATGAATATTAGAATGTCATCTGAGATTGAAAAGTTTGTCAGGACAGAATGAGACACTGAATGGTCGGCAAATTGAAGTAATGCAAGTTTTCCTTGCAATCTGAGACCTGTCCAGTGCTGTCCATTTTTGGGTCTGACTAAGATGAAGAATTGAGGCTCTTGCACCTTTAATCTGTAGCTGCTGAGGTGTACTGTCTTTATTGAAGATCGCCAGGGTGGAGACCAGCGGATCGGTGATTATGTTGTTGTTGAGAGTAACTACTTCTCCGTCAGGTCCCAGCCAGGACAACTGTATTCCTGTATGGCAGCAGAGATCATTTAAATCTAGCCAGTCAGAGCGCACTCCAAATCTGGCTGCTCTGATGTCTAACTTTCCGTTCTGCTTTAGTTTAAATCCAAGAAACTAGGACTTGTTTGTAGAAGCAGCAGGTATTTTGCAACACTGTAGATATAAAAACAGTGATTCGCGTGATAGTTCTCTAACAGTTATATCGTCATTGTTGAGCATGTTTAGAAGATGTCCTGTTCTGGAAGCGGTGTAGAGCCATTCAATGTTTGGGAAACCGAGGCCTCCAACTCTACACGGCTGGAAGATAATGTCCCGAGTTGTACAACTATTAAGACAAAACCATTTCCTCACCAGCTTTACCGTTTCGCTGTTCATCGCTGACAGTGTACTTTGTGGAATATGTACGTTCGGGAAAAGGTGTTGAATTTTAGCCGCTGCGATCAGCCTGATGGCTTCGATCTTAATCATTATGGGGAGTGGGGCGGCATCAATCAGCCCAAGTCCTTGAGTGTAGACCTACTCATGACACAACTCTGTGATCTGTTCCTCCCAGTCGCCACTGATGTTAAACTTATGACCCAGATAAGGATATGTTTTGTGGCGTTCATACAGTCGAATGGGTTTCTGCATTAATGAAAAGGCAGAGGGTTTATCAGACTTTGCTTTATACCATCTGTTTCCTCCACTGCGTCTTTCATAGAATGCAGCACATATTGTGTGTTTGATGTCTAAACCTGACCACCTTATGTACTCATCTGTGCAGAGGAGCATGTTGGTAATAACACTTTCATCTCTTGAGGAGATTTCCACATCATCCGCATAGCCTTGCACTGGGTTTGGGGATCGCACGCCTGCTGGCATGCACTGGCACAACCACTTCATCCAGGAGTTAATCGCCAGAATGAAATTGATGGCGCTCCACGGGCCAAAATTGATGCCAATTTTAAGTGGTATGGGATCGGTCAGGGCACTTCCACATATGACTTGGATGTAAGAGTTATTATAAACATCTTTAATTACATCTGCATACAGCTGTGGTAGTCTTATTTCTTCTAATGCGTGAAACATGACATACTGGGGCAAAGTGCCAAATGCATCACGGAAATCCAAAAAGACAGTGAAGAATTTGGTAGATGAGTGTTTGAAGTCATCTATTCCCGTTTTAAGACAGACGACATGCTCATTCACCCCCTGCCTATTGATATAAACTTTTTGGTTTGGTGATTCCTGTCTCTACTAACCAGGGAAATATTCGTGACAGCATACATTTCATAAACACCTTATAGACTGTAGGTAATAAGGACATGTCTCTCCAGGTAGACGGGTCGTCAGGAATATTATCTTTTTTGGGGATACGATGGATCAGGGCCCCTTTCCATGATTCTGAAACTTTACCATTCTCCAGACAGGTGTTAAATATATTGGTCAGAATTGGACACACCATTTGTTTGGTAGTTTTCACACCATCAAGTCCGCTTGCTTTATTATTAGGGAGGTCTTTAACCACTTTCTCCACTTCAGTGACAGTGAAAAGCAAAGTGTTAAGTTGGCTAGATTGTACAGGAAATAATGATCCAGTCCATGGCGGTGCATTTAACACGCTTTCAGGCCTCTCACGCGCGCATTTGGAAGTATAGTAGTTCTGCACAGATAGTATATTATTTGCGCCGACTGGTACATTTGGGTATGTACTGTTGTTAAGAATAATTTGCATTGCTCTAGATTTTCTATTCTGCCATAAATATGAAAGTTTATCTTTGCCCACCTGATTTTGTTGATAGGTTCCACTCCGTGGTGCCCTCAATGCTGGCTGAACGATGTCCCGCAAAAAGCGCAGCTCCGCTTCGATCCAGCCGCCGAGGGAATCCACGGTCTGGGCCTCAGGAAGGCCTCCGCTAGCTTGCGGCATTCTCTTCAGTATACAGGTTGTGAACTTCAGGAAAGGTAATCCAAACTGCCTTCCATTTCGCCGGGTGATTGTAAAGCTTCCGTTCTTAAAGTAAACTCCATTTAAAATGCGGATGAGTCTGGTCCATTTTGTCTGCGTTTCTTCTGAAAAGAGGAAGTTATGTTTATCCTCGAGGTGTTTTGTGTCCAGGGTCTTTCTAAATGCTCTTTCCTGATTTTGGAATAGAATCCACTCATCCTGGCCCAGTGTTTTTACAGTGGTCGAAAAGTGTGTAGTTTCCACCCGCTGGGTGCTTGAGCACAGGGTCGTGAATAGTCCAGCTTTGTTTGTAAATCCTGCCAGTCTTTACTGTTGTTATAAGGCACATTGTCAAAAGTAGTAACCAAAGGTCAACCATGTCAAAATACACTTCCCTGCATTAACGCTGGCAGTTACAACGGGTGTTGCTGCTGGAAAATCATGAAGGTGTGCACTCCAGTGCAGCCATGACGCACACACACACATATATATATACTTGATTAAAATTGTTTAATATAATAAGACTTGTTTTTAGAAAACAGTGAATGAAGTTTAAAAAATTCTTACCACAATAGCAAAGTATTTAAAGAATAAAGAAAAAAAGAAAGAATAAAGACAAAATGCGGTAAGAAAAATAAGCCTAATTCAAGATATATTCTCAGAAAACCAGCCTTATCATACACATTATCATATTATATTATGCTATATTATTGTTTTGCTCCTTAAAACTATATCTTGTATTCCGCTTATTTAACTTAGATTTTTTTGTCTTCTTGTTATAGAATAAAACATTTCTATTCTAGTCTTGTAATATTGCTCTAAGAACATTTTGTTTTAAGAATTTTTATATTACTGAAAAAAGAAAAGACTCATGCTTTTCTTTATTCTCTCTTCTGTTGTTTTAAACACATCCTCTTGTTTTTGCCCTCTCAGCTTTAGTGCTTTTCCTGCTTTAAACACCAACAGGCAGATACTCACCCCTCATCTCTCTCTGCATGCAATGCTCTGAGGCTGTGTCCTCCCTGATGTATAGTTTGTCCCTGCCTAATTATCACCCAGGTTTGCCTTAACAAACCTCAGGAGTGGAGCCAACAAAAAGAGAGGGAGAGAGTGTGAGCCTGAGGAAGCCGATGTGTTTGCGTACTGGTGACAGAAATAGAAAGAAAAGAGGTGTTTGAGTGTTAGGGAGTGAGGAGAAGAGGTGATGGGGTAGGGCAGAGAGACAGAAGGATAGGTGCAGAGTAAAACAGAGGAAAAGGGAGATGGAAGACTTGCAGAGGCACGAACTGACAGTGAGGTTTAAATCGAGGGAGGTGAAGGTCGGGCCTAAATCAATTGCATCTGCCATTTGTGTTTGAGTAACTACAGAAAAAAACCCAGGTCAATATACAGCAGTGCGCACTTCTGAATTTGTGTTTGTGTGTGTGAGACGTGGATCTGATGAGTAGGATTCTCAAGTGCAGATTTATCACTAGTATTGATTAGCTAACGGGCAGGCACTTAACACGGGCAGAGAGCAAGAGCGGCGCACGCTTACAATCGACACATGCATACGCGCAAATACTGAGTCAACAGTTGGACATTTCTATTCATTTGCATAGCACTCTACTATCGTAAATTATATACCTAAGATCTCTCAATGCACTTTCAAAATGCACACACACCTCTTACACAGACTGTACACTATCGATATACATATACCCCCGTTCAAAAGTTTGGGGTTGATATGATTTTTTGGTAACTCTTTACAATAAAGGTCTCTCATTTGTTAACACTGATTCATGCATTAACTTATGTAGACTAACACAAGCAATGTATTTTTACAGCATTTATTAACCTTTGTTAATGTTAGTTAATAAACATGTTCATGTTCACAGTGCATTGACTAACGTTGCAACTTTTGTTTTTACGAATGTATTAGTAAATGTTGAGATTAACGTTAACCAGTTAATAAATGCTGTAGAAGTATTGTTCATTGTTAGTCCATGTTAATTAACGTAGTTAATTAATGTTAACAAATGAAGACTTATTTCAAGAACATTAAAAATGTTACACTTTATTATAAGTTTCTTATTCTCAACAAGGCTCCATTTATCCAATCAAAAATAGTAACAACAGAAGGCTAATATTGTGAAATATTATTACAATTTAAAATAATAATGTTTTCTATTTTATTATTTTTTTTATGTAAATGAATTTTCAGTGTCACATGATCCTTCTGAAATCATTCTAATATGATGATTTGGTGCTCAAGAACATTTCTTATTATCAATATTGAAAACATGTGGTACTTTATTTTATTTTATTTTTTTATGGAAACTGTTATCCAATTTCCCACAGGATTCTTTTATAAATAGAATGATAAGAAAGTACAAGCATTTATTTGAAATCGAAATATTTTAACATTATAAATGTCTTTACGGTCACTTTTCTTGATTCTTTAAAAAAAAAAAATCTTACTGAACCCAAACTTTTGAACAGTAGTATAGATCAGATTTAACATGAACCATTTTAAGTTTGTAGTTAATTTTGTAGTAAGGATTTGCAAGCACAAAATAAGATATGTACTCTCCAACTGTCATCACAGCTATTGACAGGGTTTTCAAAATCCAACTTTCAATGCTCATTTATAGAGTCACACATGGCAACTAGCTTGTTTGTTGTGTGAACTATTTTTTTATTTTAATGGTTCATAATTTGTTAAATAATTTTCAAGAAGGTGGATTCCTTTGTGATTATGAATGTACATTATCCCACTATCAAATAAATGAATAAATACATACAAACATTTTAACTTAATGCAATATCTTACATTCATTTATTTGTGACGTAATAGCCTATTTTTATTTATGTGAGAAGAAAAAGACCATAAAGTGATCAGGGAGATATGAAAATAGCACAAAGAAATTGGTTGCCAAGGACAACTTTCAATTATACAGTTTAACAGCCATTATATACAATTATTTGACCAAATAATGCCACGATTTCCCAATTAGAAACATGTACTCTGGAGAAGTGTGTCTATTACTTTTAAATGCGTTTCAGAAGATATAGTTCACCCAAAGATGAAAATTCTGCCATCATTCACTCACCCTCAAGTCTTTCCAGACTTTCTTTCTTCTGTGGAGCACAAAATAAGATATTCTAAAGTGTGCTGGGGTCTGAACAACATTGGACCCCATTGATTTTCATCGTATTGAATGGGAAAAAAGACATTTTTGTGTTCCACAGACAAAAGAAATTAATACAAGTTTGGAACGACATGAGGGTGAGTAAATGATGAGCAAATTTTCATTTGAGTGAACTCTCTCTTTAATACTGTCAAGATGGTTTAGCAGCCAGTCTGGTGAAAACGAGTGTACTGATATGAGATCGCTACTGTTGCTATTTCAGGTAAGAGATGGTTTCACACAGTGCACAGTCTGTTGGAAAAAACAGTTGTTACATGTTACACACTCGTTATTTAGAACCTCCCGGGAGCAGGAACATTACAGACCCGTAACTAATGACTAAAAGTGCAACTCTGAGATAATTGCAGATGTAGTTACTTATCCTCTGGAGAAACCTACTTATGTGATGGGCTGTAGTTTATATGTTGGATGTTAAACAATGTCAATATCGCCCTGTTTCCTCTTACAAAAAATACCACAGTACTATCATGGAACATGTTCAAAAATACATAGAATTACCATGGTACCATATCCAGATCACCCTTGCAGTTTGGTACTTTTAGTCCCCGTTTCCACCTGGTATTAAGATGTGTTTTGTTCGATCGGATCACATGACCTTTTACACCTGGTATTTTAATTCACCTCTTTTGTCCGCTTTCAACCACTTCTGTCCTGATTTCTTCGAAGGAAGGGTCTATGGGCAGGTAAATGTAAAGGCTTTTTCAGATCTTTCGATTGAATGGACAAAATAAGCTTGCGCAATTTACATATGAACGTGCACGGAGACAATGGAAAACATGGAGAGCAGCAGCTTTCGTTTCTGCTCTAAAAGCCGCACTACCATGCTGAACAGTGTGAGTGCCTGTTAGAAATCAGGAATGGTGAGAGAACATTGTGCTTGGTACGTTTTTCATCTTCAAAACAAACTTGGGTCTTCAGTTGATAAACTTTAAATCCTGTCTGGCTAGTGTGCTTCCCATAATGTTTCTGCATTAAGTCAGTAGGCAGAGAGTAGGTGGTCTTTAGTGGCTGTTCGAATGCATTCGACCACAGGAGTGTTTACACTACAATAAAGAAATAAAATCTGGTTGAATGCATTTTCGACTACCCCTGGAAGTGGTAAAAACTGGACAAGCTTAAAATGTTTACACCTGTAATTTAGCATCATCCACTTGTGTACCAAAACACATCTTAATACCTGATGTAAACTGGGCCTTTGTTAAAGTCCCCTTAAATATTAGATAAGACTTAACTGTTTGTGCAGCTGCAATGCCAAAGAGCTCACTGTTTGATGATTATTTGAACGTACAGATAGAAGGGAGGAATCTGAAGGCTTTACTGTATTTCTGAAAAGATCTACCGTCTTGTCAGATCAAAGTACTTTTTAATACATCACAGTAGAGCAAACAGTTTCGAAAAAGCACAGTCTCTCTTTAATTCCTCCATTTTATTCTGAATCTGCTGATGAATTGTTTTTCTCTTGTCGATGTTTGTGGGCATGTGTGTGTGTTGGGAAGGAAGGGCAGCTCTATCAGAGATGGGGTTAAGAGTTTAGCGCTCATTTCATCTCACTGAGTCTCTAATCGCTCTTTTGCTCCTCAAATAGCGTCTCTGTTCTCACTCACGGGGCTATCAGAGATCGTCTGTTCAAATTCAGAAAAGTGCAAAGCCTCAGGCTGACAACAGCTCCCATCACACACATACGTTCTCACTCTCTCACCTTTGTTTCAACCTGCTGATTCTCACTTGCTCTCTTTCACCTTCTAATTCCTCTCACCTCACCGTTGCTTCTCTCCTTTAATGTATTTTCCCTCTTGAGCTGTCTCTACATTTGTCTCATTCAGCCTCTGAAAAAAAGGGGGAAAAAAGAATTGACTCACCTCCTCCTCCACCCAAAAGTGTCTTGTTAGCTGAAACGACAAAAAGAAAACAGGGGACTCTTCAGGGAAGATGTCAAGAGACATTACAGCGTGACATTAACAGTGACTTAAAAGGAAGTAATACCTTACTGGTATACAAAAGAATACAAATTCAATCAGAGGGGAGAAGTTCAAGGACAAGAATAATTCAAAGAACTTAAACTTAATTCTCAATTTAAAAATTACACTACCGTTCAAAAGTTTGGGGCCGGTAAGATTTTTAAAATTGTTTTTTAATAGACTTTTATGATCATTATCTTTATTTGATCAAAAATACAGTAAAAAAAAAAAAAAAGTACTAATGTGAAATATTATTACAATTTAAAATATATTTTAATATATTTTAAAATGTAATTTATTTCTGTGATGCAAAGCTGAATTTTCAGCATCATTACTCTAGTCTTCAGTGTCATGATCCTTCAGAAATCATTCTAATATGGTGCTCAATAAATATTTCTATTATTATCATTGCTCAATGCTTATTATTAGCAATGTATTGCTGCTTAATATTTTTGTGGAAACCGTGATACATTTTTTCCCAGGATTATTTGATCAATAAAAAGTAAAAAAAAAAAAAAAAAAAAAGAATAATATAATATAATATAATATATAAAGTCTATTTAAATGAGAAATATTACTTTTTTAAAAGAGCTTAGTGGACTATGAAATCATACTGTAACCTTAAGAACTAAACCATTAAAATATAATAAAACAAATTAATTATTAATTTTCTTTTGTCAGACTGTACAGATGTGCCTTATATGGCCCATTCATTATTCTGCTTGCTTAGTAAGTAAACTTCAATCATGAGTCTGGTCATCCAATGTGCTAAGTGACATTTGCATCAATACAGTAAAAAAGCAGGGTCCTGAACCTGTGTCATACATGAAACGAAAGCCTTCATCCAATTTTACAAATTAAACTTGTAGATACAGAGCTGCTTTTTCATTATGAGACCTGAATGATAGAAAATATACTGCAAGATGTTTTTGTCTATCAGTTTTAATGTCAATAAAAAGAAAAAGCTGCGTCTGTTCGGATCAAACAGTGTCATGCCTTTGAGTTCAAGTAGTACGAGGCTGTCACACAACGAAGCAGAAGTGAAACAACATTGTTTCATGATCAGACAGTGAAGCTAAAACACAAATGAGCAATAAGATTGCTGATTATTTTTTCCCATTTAAAATTCATTACACCTCTGCACATTGACATTAAACTGCATGATAAGTGACAAGCTTATGAGCCAACAAATAATTTACCAGATGGAGTTAATGTAAGCCCAGACAAACAATTTTTTCAAATTAATAGACACACAGCCACAGAAAAAAAAAAAAGCACAAACACACACACATGCACAATTTAGCAACAGAGATAGACTGACAAACAGAAATCAGTATGGAGAGAGAGGTAACCATAGCAACCCCAAAGCCCAAAGGTTTGTTACTGAAACCTAGTTAATTACACAGGGAGGGCAAAGGAGGAGAGATGGAGACAGACGAGATGAGAGAGACAGGAGAGACAGAGCAGGAAAGATGTAATTTGCAAGTGGAGGCCCCTTCGTTCCTGTCTGTCAGAGAAAGGAAAAACTACTAGTGAGAAAAAAAAAAGGGGGGGATCAGATATGCACAAGGAAGGACAGAGAGCAAAACAGTGGGAGCGAGAATGAGCGAAGGCTGTAAGTTGATGATTCCCCAGGGAGAGAGATTTGCCATCTGCTTAAACCCTGTGTGCAGTGTCTTACCCAGGGGAAGGGTGACAGTAGTACCATAGAGATGATGATGTTCGCACACACCACACACTCACACAGCTCTGTGAGGCATATTGACATGATGAGATTGTATGCGGGAATGTGTTCACAAAATGCAATCTTCTTATTCAGAACTGTAACAATTCCTTTCAGGCAGGATGAAATGGATCTGCGATGAAAACAATGCATGAACATCAATACCGAGGTTGGGATTGTAAACAAAAATACTGCCCTGATTCTTAGTGTCAATTCGGCTCTACACAGCAAGAGGCAATATACGCCAATGACGAAAGTTTATGGGAGGATTAGGATCACAGAGAGGGATTAGAAAAAAAGAAAAACAAAAGGATGAATAGTTGAAAATAAAAAAAAAGTTCAACAAAAGGTTGGGGGTGAGAGGAGGGATGGACATGGATGAGAGGCAGCGAGAGACAGATAAAAGCTGGGAGGTATATTATGGATCAACACAGGTACAAAAACTCCATAAATGAAGAGATGAAAAGAACAAAAGAGAAAAAGCTTTTTTTTCTTTAAGAAAACAGCACAGCATGAGTTTGCATCATAAACAAAACAGAGCAACTGAGTGTTTTTTGTATTTATATTATGTATTAATAAGAAAACTTGACAAAAAAATTATATATATATATATATATATATATATATATATATATATATATATATATATATATATATATATAATATATATATATATATATATACACATTATATATATATATATATATATATATATATATATATATATATATATATATATTATATATATATATATATAGCCTGTGCTATGGGAGTCATACAAACACATCATCAAGTGTGGTTGTACAGAAAAGGTATTGGTCAAGTGTTTGGAACGGAAGTTTGTGTTTCTGAAATAGCCTGCCACCAGGGAGAGGGGGTGAAACCAGTGAGAGAGGGACGTCGTGTGTATGTCTGAACAGATGTCCTTAATGTCTGACACTCCAGAACCCTGCAGACACCTTGGCTTGTGTGCACAATCACATTCGTAAACATACATGCACTGTACATTACACACACCTCCTCTCAAGATAGCTTCATAAACATTTACTTCACTATGTGCAGGGCTACAATTACATGCAAGTCAAAGTCAATCACAGTTCAGTGCACTGATCGCTTAGGACATGCACACTGCCTCACAGTCACATGCAGTCCTAGAGGGAGGCCCTAACACCAAACTGCATGCCATGCATTAAAATTTAATATGACATAACTACAAAAAACAACGCTGATAATGCTGTACACACACATAATTCAAAAGATGAATCAAAGTCTTAATGAAAAGGTAAATATTCCATTCATTCTACATTGACAATACTATGCAAGCGAGGGATAAAAATTGGCTTTAGAGAGTAAATAAAATTCTTTGAGAAAACAGTCAGCTGCTAATAGGCTATTATTTGGAAATGCAAGGTTTTGTGGTTTATGTAGGCAGGCTAAGTAATCAAATACCGAGACGCCTAAAATGCTTGGAGTGGAATAACATTTAACCTGGAACATTTATATAAGCATATCTATAGCAGATGTTGTGAAAACTTTGATGATAAGAGTTATTATTGTAATTATTTATTTAATTATGAATAATAATGTTCATATATCTATTTATATAATAATGCACACATACTGTATATACTGTTGTCTAAATTATATAATTTTTTAAAAATCTATACAAACTCATACGCCTGATATATATAATGTAAGGGTAATTTAATACATGCCACATACATATATTCACTTCAAATGTAGATGTTTTGTTCGTAAAGTGATGTTAAAATCCGTTACTCCGCTAAGGAGATGAAGGGGTGGAGTGCCGCGAAAGAGAGAAAGCGCGAGGCGCATCGCTCTGAGTGACAGGAGAGAGAGAGATTCTGTGCGCGCGCGACGGTCACAGCGAGTCTGACTGACTGAAGATTGAGACGGCTAAAACACAGAGAACGGGGAAATTCAAACCCATTGAAAAAAAGACGATATAGAAAAGAAGAAAATAAACATTTCTCTGAATTTAATCGAAGGAAAGATGCCGTTTACCCATACTGAGGTATGTTACTCTGAACACTTCTTCATATAAGCTACTTGTTACCAATGGTCAGTCTGAGACGGCTGAGGTAGCCTACATGTA
The DNA here is from genome assembly GCA_037101425.1 of Elopichthys bambusa. Taxonomy (NCBI): domain Eukaryota; kingdom Metazoa; phylum Chordata; class Actinopteri; order Cypriniformes; family Xenocyprididae; genus Elopichthys; species Elopichthys bambusa. Next base: position 17,338,903 of record CM074447.1, on the reverse strand, counting down.
TGTTCTGGTCTACTAAACTCACTTCAACTGAAAGGAGGTATAAATATGTTTTAGCGCTGTTTCGAGAACACTGATATATTCTGGCTGAATGCGTAGCTCTCTAATTTTCCTTTCATTTGTTTGCTCTTAAGCGGCTATTTAATCAGTCTGAAGCGGCAGTCACGTAGGATTTAAATGCAGGCGCTTAGAATTAAGATCCAGGATTGCGACTCTCACTCATTTATTTTAATGACCTGTTATTAAAGGCGTGTGACTGTGTATAGTGCCTAAATTGTTTGCTCATGATGGATATTTAAATACTGGTAGCTATACAATTTGGTGAAGATTTGCATGTTTTTGTACTTTCAAACCTGGTGCAGAGTTTAGACAGGAGGGCATGTGTTTTTACACTGTACACTCTCTCATAATCAACCGATTATGAGAGAGTGTACAGTGCAAACTGACAATATAATACAATACAGTAGAACATCTAATAACATCATTGGATATTAAATGACACTTTTTATGGCGTTGTATACACTGTAATGTGATTTCAATTTAGTAGACACAATTTAGTACGTATTTTATAGTGGTTGTAAATGAGAACATGATGATTGAGTTATGACTTGCTTTTATATTTAACCATATTTTTTCTATGGATATATCTTGTTTAAATTAACATTCAAAATCAATGTAAAGTTATCCTTTTTACGTCTATCTTGTTTTTCAATAAGATGCATCTGTGTAGTGAAAGAAAGAAACAAAGAAAGAAGAATTGGAGTTTTGGGTTGCATCTTATTTATAAAAAGCCATAGGCACTACTCTGTAAATCTTCAGGGAAATCATCTTGCTTTCTGAAGGTGCAATAAGTAAAAAGGGAGAGCGTGTGTGTGTGTGTGTTAACATGGTGGCAACCCTTCTATGTTTTATCATATTTCCTTATTTATTTCTCATATTTTTTTCTTGCCCAGTTGGTAACAGCCATGAAACAGTGGGGGTTTTGTAGAGTCACCAGCATGAGTTCATAGCCATGCCAAAACAGTGGGGCCAGTATGTAACAAACACGCTTTACACTGCATGAAAGAAGTACACCAAGGCCTGCATCATGCATACATTGATTATGAGTACCACCACAACTACTTTTACGTTTGTTTTTTGTTTTTGTTTTTTTTACATAAGCAACTTTGAGCTATGCATTATTATTTTTTTATTGCATAAAAATATTCTATACAACAATAAAAAAAATTAAAAAAAACTTTCCATCATAGGCATTCTACCAAAGCCCATCTTGTGGTCACAAAAACACTACATGAACTACATGAAGAGTGAGACATTTGGGATTAGCACAGCACTTCAGACCCAACTCGACTCACATACAGCAGATTACACAGATTTAGAGTACATCAACTCTAACACAGATTAAGATGGTGGTCAAATGCAGATGAGCGATGAGAAAGAGAGCAAAAGGCTGAGAGCAACACAGCTCAGAAAGAGAAAATTCACGAGAGATTAAATCTGGTTATGGCCTAACTTTTTGAAAGAGTAATTACCCTCTTTCTGTTGCAGCTATCTTAAAATAAACAAAACAACTGAGAAAATATGATACCATAATTATTCATTACATTTAAATGGTTAGTTCACCCAAAAATAAAAAAATTCTGTCATTAATTACTCACACTTATGTCGTTTCAAACTCATAAGACATTCGTTCATCTTTGGAACACAAGTGAAGATCTTTTTAATGGCATCCGAGCATGTTCTGTCCCTTCATTGACAGCCTACGCAACTAACACTTTCAATCCCCGGAAAAGTTAGTAAAGACATCATTAAAATAATCCATGTGACTCCGGTGGTTTAACCTCAATTTTCTGAAGCGTTTGCACAAAAAAAAACTTAATTTGTGTGACATGTGATTGTGTGACGTGACATGAAGGCCAAGTAACCCAAACTCTGAATTTGTCCTCTGCATTTAACCCATCCAAGTTAGTGCACACACATTGGGAGCAGAAAGTAGTGAACACACACACTGCAAACTGTGGACACACACACTTGGAGCAGTGGGGAGCCATTTGCTGCAGCTTCCGGGGAGTGATTGGGGGTTATGTGCCTTGCTCAAGGGCACCTCATGCTAAGTTCACACTACAGGACTTTAAACGTTGGCAGATCGCTGTGCTGTTCAGACTACATGACTTGCTGTGGAGTCTTGAAGTCGTTTTGGTGTTCACACTACATGACACTACATAAATGATCCGCAACAGGGGGTCACACACTATACGAGCTGACAACAACTCTGTCACCCAATGACTATCAGAAAATGGATGTTGGGAAGAAATTAGATTAAATTTTCAATTATATTTTAATTAAAATTAAATGAACCCTTTCATCCATAAGTTTAAAACATTCTGGCTGACCTCCCAGAGTTAAAGTGACTGTTATTTTAGAACGTTTCCCTTTATTGTTTCCATGATGACATGTCATGCTTGTCACATGACACACCGCGACCACAGTGTATGACAGATGTATTGCTTTGCTCACCATGTCACTAACTATCTGATATTCCGATTCTCAAATATGTGCAAGTGAGTGTTTTGTCATTTAAAAACCCATATCATGATATTGATCTTAATCTATAACGCAAGATGGGTGCTTGTTTGCGCCTCAGTTCAGAGAGTCCTGTCAGTCAGATTTACAGGCTACAGCACGTGAATTCATCCATTTTCCCGAAATACATGTGTATTGTGTATTGTAACTGGGTGAAAAATAGGGTGAGCTTTATAGTTACTTATATAATGTGTATCTGATATGAATAAACGTCAGCCGACCTGTCAGCAAGCTCGTTAACTTGCAAATCGGGCTTAAATGACTAAATTTACCACTATATTAACACACGTTCACGCAACAACGTCTGCTCTCGCATCAACACAACACACATGCGTCATGATGCTCTCATGAACGCACGTTGGAGATGAATATTTTGTAAATAAAGTGGTAAATTATGTTTTTTTGCGCAAACAAAGCACTCGCATACCTTCATAAAATTGAGGTTAAACCATTTGGGTCACGTGGATTACTTTTATGATGCCTTTACTACCTTTCTGGGGCTTGAAAGTGGTAGCTGTCAATGGAGGGACAGAAAGCTCTCAGATTTTATCAAAAAGATCTTCATTTGTCTTCTAAAGTTGAAAGCCTTATGGGTGTGGAACGACATGAGGGTGAGTAATTAATCACAGAATTTTCATTTTTGGGTCAACTAACCCTTTAAGAAACCAAATGCAAAGTTTACAATATACAAATTCTATATATTTTGGATTTTGTTAATATTTTTTTCTGTACAAAAACAAACATAAATAGTGATGAAAATGTCACTATTTTGTAGAGGGGGGGTCAAAATTACAATTTTCACCTGAGATTTGGAGCCAATTTACAGGGGTGTAAAAATGATTTTGGAAAGATGGCAGCATAATTATTTTACTTCTTCACAGAGATTGGTAGGTCTGCTAGTAAAATCTGCTGACTCTAGCTATCTTTGTTGCATTATATGCCAACAGTGACAGCTCAAAAATGGCAAAAAGCACTTTTTGTGTTTTTGCATGCCTATAACTCAGTAAGTATTAAAGATATTGTAATGTCATTTTAGATTCTTGTTCTTATGAAACTTTTCTTTTGGAATCTTCATCTTCAGGCCCTGTATGGTTCAGTCTCATAGATATAGGGATGTCAATGCGGTAACGTGTAGTTACAATACTGCGTATTTCAGTGTTGGGGAAGCTACTCTGAAACTGTAGTTTGACAAGCTATAAGTTAAATTAAAGTAGGTAAACTGCAGTCAAGCTACCCTTCTGAAAAAGTGGTTAGATACACTGCAAGTTACTATCAAAAAAAATAGGATATAGTAGTAAGATAGTAGCTACATTGAATACTTTTTTTTTTTTTTTTTTTTACAATGACATTGTATATTACAAATAACTGAATAATTGTTAATGACGAATGTTTAAGTAAAATGTTTGGGGTTTAAAACAGCAATGCAATACAATACAATTATTATTTCAAAGAGTACAGTTTCATTTTGTAAACTAAATCCAAAGATACAATACTCAAATGTAGCTTATATCTCACACTGACTGTCAAAATGCAAAATTAATACAAATGTCACATCAATGCAAGAACAAAATATATGCAACTTAAATTGGATACACAGGAGTAGACAAAAATGCAGGTTAAACTCACAGCACATGCAGTGACGCAGCATACTGTGCACGGAGCCGCTCTGAGACGCGAATCATGCACTGCTTGCTTGCGTGAACACAGTGCGCGTCGTTCTGAAAGGCGCCACAACTTACTTAATTAGAACACAGCCTTTGCCGTGTGACAAACGCTATATCGCAATATTGTTTTTTGTTCAATTGACAGATGCTTTGCCAATGCAATGATGCAAAACACCAAGTTAGTGATCTTTCAGGTTCATTATAAAACTGGTGGGACAAATTAAACTATGGTGGGTCACTGTAATAAAATTAGAAGCAGATATTTGATATAAATTGCAATAAAGCAGAATAATCAATTTAAAAAGGCTATTATACCCCCTGTATGTCTTCGATGCAGACGTTTTGTTTGTATAAATTAAGTGTAACCGTTACTAGTCGATTTGTGTTAAATTTCAACCCACTCCTGTACGTCCTTTACATAATCATCAGACGATCTCTTCTCGGTGAACTGTAAAGCTGCAAGATGCGTGATATAACAATAGATGGTGTTAACACACAATTTTAGTTTGTGATCTAATAAGACGACTACGCTGCACTGCTTCAGTGCATTGCATGCTCATCAAAACGCAAACCGGAATGTAGCGTTTGGTCGCGCTACACCGCTACATGCTGTAAAAACTAGTTAGCTACTGGAAAAGCTACACTGTTTTAAAAGGAGCTGACCTACTGTCAAGCTACTGAAAAATGTAAATTAAAATGAACAAAAATCCCTAAAACTGATCAAATTGAAATATAGATTCTTATAAATACACTTTTTGAGAGCAAGTTAATGTGCTCCAACTTAACCATTTTAAGTGGATTTTTGGTACTCAATTATGTTTTATGCAATTCTTTTAATAGAAGGAAAAAAAGATACATTTGTAGTTTAAATATTATTCTATATTCTAAATATTATTATTCTTCAGACATTCCTTTTTAAATGCAATAAGTATCATCTGTGTGCAAAGTGAACCACATCTGGTTCTTGACCATAGAAAATGGGTAAAAAAAAAAAAAAAAAAAAAAAATTCAACAATTTGAACATGGAGCTGCTTTAAGATCCCCATATCTATGGGACTGAACTATATAAGGGCCTTGAAAATTTAGATTTCAAAAGGAATTTATTAAGAATGAGTATCTAGAAGGATATTAAGATATCTTGAATACTTTTAGAGTTAAAGGCATGCAAACTTTGGAAAAGGAATATTTATGGCACTCACATCTTTATGCAATTGTGTTGATAGAAAAACACAAGATACATTTCTAGTTTTAACATTATTTGTTCTTCAGAAGACAAAAGTATCAGCTGTATGCAAAGTGACCCACATTTGGTTTGTGACCACTGAAAATATGTACAATTGACCAATTTACTAATGGTGCTGCTTTAAGATCTCCATATCTCTGGGATTAAACCATCGAGGGCCCTTAAAATGAAGATACCAATAGGAATGTTTGTTAAGAACCAGAATCTAAAATTATATTAAGATATCTTTAATACTTCTTGAGTTACAGGTATGCAAAAAAAAAAAAAAGCCATCTTTCTAAAGTCATTTTTACACCCCTGTATCTCCGATGAAAATTGTCATTTTGGACACCCCCCCTCTACAAAATAGTGGATTACTCAGTAAATATACATCTGTGACATTGAATATTTTGACTTTCATCACTATTTGTGTTTGTCTTTGTACAGAAAAATCAAAAGTTTGAGCCGGGGAAGTTTCCGAAAATTGGTTGATTTGACACGGAATGACCCTATATTGATTTGTTTTTTTGTTTTCACTGATTTTATTTCAAGCTGTAGATCTCTAGACAGCAGCTTTAGTTGTTTTATAATTCACAGATTGGCCTGTGAGAGTGGCATGTGTGTCAGTGGGGTCACTCTGCAGTGGGTTGCATTATAAAAACACAGCACTACAGATTACAATAGAGATAAAGCAGCTTCACACATGATTACTTTTCTATATACCTTTACAGATATCAGAGGAAAAAATACTAACAGATGGCTAACAGGTTTAAGTCACCACTTTCAGCACCTACAGTAAAAAGACAGTAGCAGAAACCTAGTGCACAAACAGACAAATAAACATACGCACAGAATGAGCCTTCTACACTACTCACTATTATTACTGCTAGTTCACTATAAATTATTGACAATAGCATTTGTTTCTAATGAATTGTTTTGTCAAAGCCACTGTGGTTTGTATGAAAACATGTACTAATGCACGCAAAATAGAATAGAGGAATGAATAGAGGAAGAAGTGAGATAGTTAATGGTTAGAGGCTGGCAGACAGACTGAGCATTTCATGATCTAACTATCACCACTGTTGCTAGAGCAACTCATATTCTATTCGATACTGGGTAACGAAAAAGTTTTTTTTGTTTTTTTTGTTTGTAGTACAAAATGCCAAACAACACACACAAATAACACCTTGTCATATACCTCTTTCCCTGGCACTACATTCAAAAATGGAACAATCACCCAGCCTTTTGGTATGGCGTTCAAGTGTCCAATCAATATGCAAGTACTTCTAAAACTACCATAATACAGTGTTAGCCCATGTTTTCTAGGCTGGCAGCTGTAATAATCGCATACTTGATTTCCCTAGCATTAGGGACTTTCTCAACAATGTCCTTAAAAAATGTGTATCACAGTTTTTTAAAATGATTGCTGCTTGCAATGCGTAAATACATTCATGGTGGTAATCTGACTCAGTTGAACAGGATCTCTGTACATTTTTGGGTAAGAATGGTTCTGTTCAATAACCCTGTAACTATATCTTGCCAGCAGTTAGGGGTGGGTAATAGCACCATCATTATGAATCTGCAAGATGTTAATTATTTTAACAAAATAAGAGGGATCATACAAAATGAATGTTATTTTTATTTAGTACTGTCCTGAATAAGATATCTTACATAAAAGATGTTTACATATAGTCCACCCTTTACAGCAGTGACTGAATGATTTTGAGATCCATCTTTTCACACTGAGGACAATTAAGGGACTGAAACACAACTATTAAAAAAGGTTCAAACATTCACTGATGCTCCAGAAGGAAATACAATGCATTAAGGATGAAGGATGTCCAAATTTTTCTTATTTTGTTTAAATATCATATTTTTTCATTTAGTACTACCCTTTGGAAGCAATAGAAGATACTTGTTTCCTGGAAGACAAAATAACTACAATTTACCCTGATCTACAAATTCAAAAAGTCCCTGGTTCTTAATGCATCTTGTTTCCTTCTGGACCATCAGTTAATGTTTGAACCTTTTTTAATACTTGTGTTTGTGAGTCCCTTAGTGTGAAGAGATGGATCTCACAGCTGTGAAGGGTACAAATATGCAAAAGATGCTGGAAAAAAGTAAAGAATTTGCAGGAACTGGAGAATTTTTCTGAAGAACGTTGTGCAGTTTAGCTAACAAGGGATTTATAAACAACCATCACAAAACAAAAAAAACAGCCATGGATCAGGTAACCACACACGGTATTAAGAATCAAGGGTACACAAACTTTTGAGCAGGGTCATTTTTATAAATTCAGCTATTTTTTTGTCTTGTGGAATATATGTAAACATCTTTTATGTAAAATATCTTATTCAGGACAGTACTAAATAAAAAAATGACATGCATTTTGTATGATATCTCATATTTTGTTAAAATAATTAACATTTAGCAGATTCTGCAAGGGGTTCACAAACTTAAGCAATTTTAATTATATATATATATATATATATATATATATAATTGTTATCACATCCATAAAAAACATAGGCTATTAGAACTAAAAATAATCAACATAACACTCATGGGCATCTATCACTTCACCGAATGCTTTCTGGCTAAGAAATAAATAATTATTACCTTACGATCAATCTGTTTTCAAATCCACATCATTTAAAAAAAATTAAAAAAAAATCACAACATATATGTCTGTCAAAAAATAATGTGCACAATACACAGTATTATTTATGAGAAGCAGGACCAGCGAGTACACACATTTCCTTGAAAACACTTCCGGATGTTTTGAATACATCACCACTTTCCAAAAATAAGGAAAAAACGTCGGCCAGAGTGGCTTCAACATGCTGTCTTGTCAGAGATGATAACGTGCATAATATATTACGCATGAGAGTATAAATTTGTTCTTCACTCGCTAAAACTGAATCGGAATGATCAGAGTGACATACTTCACACTGCATGCTAAAGAGAATAAACACCAATCCATTTGAAAAACTTTTCCGGGTTAGTGAACATGTTGGTTTTGACAGGCAATAAATGAACTATTAAGTGATCTTAGGATGTCCCTGTAGTCATCCAATTTGACTCTCATATGCTGATGTAATATATTATAAACTTGACCAGTAATATTTATAAAATGTAGTTTGATATTTACTTCTTTTTTTTTTATTGGAAATAAAAGGTACCAAAATACCAAAATTTGACATACCAATACCTTAGTAATTTAGATACTAGCAAATCTTCCCCCTAAATCCCTTTTAATCATGCGCAACATGAACAAAACATGGCAAACGCATGGCATTACATAAATTCTATTTTTTTTTCCCCCCATTCATTAAGCAACTTTATTTCCTACTCCTAGAAAGTGAGTGTTTACACAACATCAGTGACCACAATCAAACCACTTTCGGAAAATCTGAGAAAGCTGAACAAGGTTATGACACCAATACTCTTCTTTTAATCCACTTACTCTAATCTTATAAAATACTCCAACTGAATCAGAATTTGTAAGTTATTGATTCATTATATATTACAGTAAGGAGATTGATGCACAACTTGAGAGAGCTCTAAGCTCTTAGTAATGTCCTTTTTAAGGGCGGAAATGTAGACAGACTCGTCTTGCTCTCTGGAGAGGGAACAGCACCCACACAACAATGAGTGTTTTGTCTTATCCTCTGCCAGGACAGGGTTGTCATAGACACAGGACCTACGTCAGAGTCATTTATTAATCAATGTGGCCGTTTGGTCATTGACACAAAGTAATTTTTTATTTCGCCTGAATCAAATGCTCTTCTGTTACACAAAGATCTCTAGATGTGTCTCGCCTGCCGTGAACCAGTCAAGAAAAGACAGCGTTGTCTGACAGAAAGTATGATAGAGGAGATAGTGTCTGGGGCAGGCAGAGTTTATAGGTAAAATGGGTCTCAAAGAGTTGCCTGTATAGCCCTAGAATCGATGAAATGGAGGCGATATGAATTAAGTGAATGTGGCTCTAGATAATTGGACAAGGTCTGAAAGGGGCCCGGAACAGTCTGAATCGATGGATTTTATTATTCCATGCAAAAACCAGCTGCAAGCTCTGAACTAGGCTTTGATAATGCAACTAGTTTTGAAGTGCTGCTAATTTTAGCATGTGGCAGGTTAATAGAGTGAGTCCGGACATTCAAAATCACTTGCATTTTATGTCAAAACTGACATAAAGCATGCATATAGACTGAAAGCACATCCACCCTGCAGTCTTCATTGAAATTACATAGCTTATCAAACACATGCTTGTTAAATCATTACAGCTCATTTATAATTTACATGCAGAGACATCCATTCAAGCAGAGCTGCAACTTTTTTTATGTGGGCTCAGTTACTTAAAGTGATACTGTTTATTGTGGGAAGAACGCAAAAATGCATGTACAGTACATGTTCGTGCACAGCATGGTGCCTTGCAGTTTGGCTCTAAATGAGCTATAAAAAAAACAAAAAACAAATGCACAGGCCTCCCATAGGAAGCTAAATACTGCTCGCTTCTGAACATGGTTCGTTTCACTCTCTGCTCTGTGAGTGGGGTTTGTCGAACATGTGGGCAACTTTGTTCACTGACCTAAATGCATGAATTGTATTTATATAAAAAGTGCCACTTTTTATACACCACACAGTGGGGGCTGTTTATTATGACATTTTGCTCTTTCTTGTTATGTGAAATGCTAATAAGAGAAATTTACCCACATTAAGTCAAATTCAGACAAACCTAATTATTTTTCTTCCTGTGTGCACGCTCTGCTTTTGAGTGTTTGTGTTTGATGTTCATAAGCACTGGCTGAGGGACAGCAAGAGGTATGATTGGTTGTTTGTATGTGATTGTGTGTGTGTGCTTGAAAACAGAGAGAAAGTGAGCACTGAAGTATTCAGCACTTAAATTGTCTGCTTATTTCCAGTGACTGCATCATTTACAAAGAAACTGGGAGCACAAAAAAGAGAAGAAAAGGGCAAAAGAGAAATAGGACTGGAATGGTAATGCAAGGGAGGGATATTATTTGAAAGAGACAATGCGCTAGTTGAAATGCATCACCAGAAAGTCATTTACGTATATGTCAGTGTTCATGTGTAATTCTAATAAAAGCCCATCTCATCCAGCTGGAAGGGTGGATGGTATATTGGCACAAAAATATTGGGATCACAAATGGGAAGGGAGATGGGAAAACAAAATAAATGAATAAATGTAAACGAATTAGAAGACAAGTGAAGAAAGGAAAATGGCTGGAAGTAGTGACAGTGACAAATGTCTGTTATATATTTACAACATTGATGAGATACTCACCTCAAGAAAAGTAAACATAATACAAGACAATATTAGAAATGTGATAGCATTAATAACATTTTGTGTCTAAAGAATAAAAGGAGGATGAATTCACTAAAAGACTGGTGGAGGAAAAAGTTGAGAGGTGGAATTTAGAGAGAGGATAAAAAAGTATAAATTATTTCAGTAGCAAAATACTGCATAAAATTTAATGGTCTGTATTTATAGTAGATTCAGGTATCTCTAAAAGTAAAAGAGAGAATATGAACCACAGACAGTCATGTTATCCCTGGAAATGTCTAAAAGCATTTAATCTATGAGGTGACTCATAACATCTCATTTTCTTTATCCAGACAACAATGAAAAACAAACTCAATACAAGAGTGTATTTCTCATCAAACCAAAGACCTTAAAATGCTCTGTTAAACCTCAGGGTCAAGAACATTAATTCTTGTCCATTAAAATTATTTTATAGGAGATGACTGCTTAGTACACAACTTTATAGACATATGAGATGTGCAGCTAGCACTGTCAGAGTTATGAGGGGTAGGGTTTCATTCGCATGTTGCAGGTGCAGATGTACAACTCCAAATGCACCACCATCCTGCTGCTGCATTTGACTCTATCATCTTTCATGATTAAGAAAAGGTAAATAAAACTAATTCATTCTCCACTTTCTGTAGGCATTCAAGTCCATTCATCTATCTTCTTTGCAAGTACCGTCAGTCTGACATCTTGACATCAGACAAAGAAAGGCAAAGAATATTGAAAACTGAATCATGAATATTGTGGCATGTCACTCAAAACACACCAAAATAAGTTGAAAGTCAGAGAGAAAAAACCTAACAGAAAGGATGAATCTGTCCTTGTCCTTGCATCCCAGTTATACTTTGCCTATAATGCAATCAGCCTTAAGACTAAAGTATGCTTGTATGCCTTTTTAAATACCAGTGAGCCTTGATGTTTTGGGGTTTTTTGTATTGCATATACAGTCAAGAGGTCTGTGTTACTTCAGTGCATTAGGCCTCTCTCTCTTTCTCTCACCCTTTGCCACTTTAGTGCATCTTTATCACATTCACAAGCCACTGGCTCTGTTCAGTGCACAAACACTGAATATAATAAGGACATAAATCAGTATAGGCATTTATGCATTAATGGTTCACAGATTACAGTAAATGCACTGGTGAACATCCAAGAGGATGGGAGCCAAAAGAGACAAGGGAGGAAGCACAGGAATAATACAGAAAAATGGGGATATGGGAAAAACAAGGTGCGTTCCCCTCTCTGCTCATCCACGCATCCCTGTCACACTTACCCCCTCATCTCTGCTTCTCCCTCTCTTTGCTCCTGGTTGTTCATGCTAAAAGGCTGCAGTGTGTGGGTGTGTGTTGAGAGGCTGGTCACATCCCTGCGTCTCCTGCCATTTTCACTCCCGTTGCTGAATTACCCCTGATTACCTTTAGCTAATTATCATCAGATCTTAGAGAGTGAAATACACACATACACAAGCACACACATATTACTATTCAGCGCTGCAGTGCCACTGGCAGTTAAAGATCTGAGACATCACTGGACTGCAAAAAAAAAAAAAAAAAAAAAAAGAGAGAGAGAAGGGTACCTAGGCACATCTCATCAAGGTGTTTGTACTCCACTGTCAAAACATCCCTGTGTAGCAATTATATATTTTTTTCTTTTCTTCACTGAATAGTAGGTAATTACACTGAGTAGACTGAGCAATGAATCAGTCCGTTTTCTGAAAAGATGTTTTAAAGTGTCATTAGCATAAGACAGATCTGTCGTTTCATGAATGTGACAATTGTAGAACATTCTAGATCACTTACAATTCTAGAACGCAGAGTCCAATTGACAAAACCATTTTAAAACAAAACTGTGCTGTGGACTATCACTACAACATTGTAGCCTGGAGGCCTAGAGCACTAGTTTCACAGGCATGTGCTGATATGGGAACTGAAAAATATCCTGACACACAAGTATGCCCTCCGGCCAGTGCTCTGCTATTACGGCGTCTATCTTCATATCCCCAATGTAAGCCACATACACACATACAGTCACTCACTGTTCAGTAAAATACCACAATTCCTGAGGGCCCTATACCAATCATGTCATATTAACTGAGTTTCCTGTTCTTATGTGCAAGGGACCAGACAGTATCACAAAGCACTCCAGTTGTTTACATTGCTAGTAGACAACCAATACAATAACGTTATACATCAGTGCTTGCTGTGAATTAATAATGAACTGGATCAGTAATTATTTCATGATGTACTTGAGTAATATTTTATGACAAAGCTGTGTGAGGAATGAGATAGATCATTAAGATTTCATGCTCCTTCATGATCCTAAGACAAAGCCCAGTTAGTCTCATTGTGCCTGTCTTTGTGTCAGTGCTGTGAATGTGTTGTTGTGGATACTGGGCCTGACAGTCATTTCTGCCACCAAATTTGATTCCAATAGGTTCATCAATCTTCCTTCTTTCCTTTACTCCTCCATCTGCCCCTTTCTCTCTTTTCCATTCTCTCTCCCTCGCACAGCAAATGAGAAATTGAAAGGCAGAGATGGGTAGCTTACGTGCACAGGATGGCAAAAATGTTTGACATGGGCTCATACACATATGCATGCACACGAACATATACACAGACACACTCACCCTCAAACATGCAAGGGCATACAAATTAAAGCACAGATGTATCGCCATTCTAATAACTTTAAGAATGGAGGACATCTGTACCATCAGCAATATTACCAACCCTGGAGCACTGGAACTGCACCCCCCTACTCAGGTGAACATTATTACTGTCCATTTTCAGCATTTACTCAAGCACGTCTGGGGATGGAGGTCAGTGCGAGCATGACAGCAGCACTGATATAACCTCTTATCATCTCCCATCATAATCTCTTCCCTAATGTGACTGCCCCATTATAGCGTACGACAGACAGAGTGGCAGAGTGAGAAAGGTGAACAGAGAAGGGCAGCGGGCTGAGTATTTGTCTGGTTTTACACCCGCTAGACATTTTAAGGCATCTGCCTGAACAGCCTTTATGGTTTTTTTTTTTCACTATCTACGAGCATTGATCAGCGAAAATTCCCCAATACGTTTATTGATTTTAATTAGCATTGTTTGTCCTTATTACTCCTCGTCTGCTCAATTCCCTTTACATTAGCTGTGTGCCTTGGAAACACTCCCTGTCTCCTCTCACATGTGGTACTATGGGCCTCCGCTGATCCATCTTCACCAGGCTGCTACGTCCACATGGTGCATTAAATTTCTGCAATAATGTTTTTGATCACTCCCAATCTCTGACTGGACCATGAAAAAGCAATTAGACTGGGAGTCAGTGGGACCCAGAGGAGACTTTCAACATCACAAACACAAATCAACCACGTCAGGCCTGGGAATTTAAACAGATTCAGCACACTACGATACAAAGAGAGTTAACAGTTGCTGGTTCAGAGGCTCAATCCCAAAGTGGCAGTACTAGTAAACATAAACAACAAACACTCACAGCGGAAATCTAAACATGAAAATACACTATGCATAATTTCAGAGTCACCTAAAAAAAAAAAAAAAACGGAAAAAAACAAACTTAATTAGTCTCAGAACTCTGGCAGGAAAAAATCTTGGTATGCCTTTATCTAATACAGAGGATTGAGTCAAAAAAAACATCCATCTTTTGTTGCCCTTCCTCAGTCTTGTCAACAGTGTGACCCAGTTTGCAACAATACGTGTGTGCCTTGATTTTTGCGTTTTTGGTCCTGGCTATGGCTTACAGCAGCCTGTAAAAGTGATTTTCCACTTAATTCTGCACACTGAACTTGACTTCACCATTTTCAGAGTTGATATTCTTTGAAATACAGTTCTTTTTAGGTCAAGCCAAGTTTAAAGAGAAAATGACACACTGTGAATATAAAAGTCTTCTTTCCCGTCTTTCCAGTCTAATTCACTGAAAATCTTTTCTTCACAGGTAACACGGTGTCAAAGATGAGGGGCCACAACATCCCTCTGTTCCATCTATTCTCATTCAAGAAAACACAATCAACATGATGTCAACTTTGATGGACACACTGCAACTTAAATACACATCATCGGCTCGGATATTTTCTTGCTGTATGGAAGTGATGAAAATTTTGGCTGCTTCTATTGATTGACACTGGAAGAAATTCCATGGGTTTTTCTGGTTGTCGTTATGCTTATTTCAGTGCCTACAATTCATAGAAATCCAACAATAAAGGGCTGCAATTTTCGTTAGTCACTGAGGTCAAAGGACAGAGGATCCAGAAGAAAAACCTTGAGCTCTTTATCAATTTCCTATCTTAAATCAAGAGGACGAGTGACACCACTCAAACCTACCAGCCAAAGGACAATGTGAGATACCCGCTAGATGGTAAGAACAGTTGTTTTTTTACAAATAGCCAACTTTAAAATATATTAAAAATTCTTGAATGCTTACCTCCTGTCCTAATACAATATGAAATGTCTAAAGGGCTGTGAGCCTAGATAAAAACAATTGTGCAGCAGAAATATACCCTTTTATTTTGTCGACAGAACTGAAGTAGAAACCAAAAAGAAAGGAAATAAAGACTCAAGAGAAGGATCAAAAAAGCAGATTTAGGCAAAATGAAAATGCAAGATTGACACAAGAGGATCAGCAGGATATACAGAAAAGAAAAAAAAAACAGTACGATTAAAGAAGAGTGTAAGAAGAGATTATAAGAGATTACAGACGCACAGTGGGCGGTTACAGAGATGGCCGGGATGAAAACCTTTTTCAGAGCAGAGAAACATTTGAATGAAGGATAGAGAAACAGACAAGAGATGCAGAACAGAGAGAAGGTAAAGGTAACCTGTCTACATACAAATGTTTCAAACTGTGCAGTAAGTTAGAGACAGAGTTTGACGTGGTCACTCTGCCATCTAAAGGCAAACTTGCAAGTTGTTTTACACATCAACTCCAGTGTTCTCAGGGTTTAAAAAAAAAAAAAAAATTATTAGTATTTTAACGTTCCTTATGTAACATTAACGTTCTGAAAGTGGTTAGATTAAAAAAAAAAAGGTTACAATTTTTTTTTTTTTAAATTTGCCTTTACTTTAATAATAATAATAATAATAGGTACAAAAAAACACAGAGTCTTAGTCTGATATTTGCTGTCTAGTCATAGCCAATACAGCATAATCTTTTATGACAAGATTTTGGCCAAATGTAAATGTAAAAAATGTAAAATGTAAAACTGTCAGATACATATATTACACATATAAAATTGCATTTTTCAGAGAAAAAAAGTGTCACGTTTAAGTCACGTTTTATTATTACATTCAGGAATAATGTAAAATACCGGTAAATAAAGCAAAATGTTTACAAACATTATAAACACTATAAACATAGCTATAGGCTATTTTAGTTCCCCTCACTCCACAACAAATCCTTTCAGAACAGAACAAGAATGAAAAATATAAATATTTAAATGTCAAGCTAAAATGAATTAAATTAAAAAGAAACTGAAACAGAAACCGGTGTTGAGCTCATGCCTATTTTTTCCTAGTAACCGCTAACAACTTAAAATACTCATTTATGGTCATACAGATAAGAGCAAAACATAATTCGAAGCTGTAAAGGGTTTTATTACTTTTATTTGCATACCCTCACAATAAAAAAAAACATTGTGCTATTGTAAAATAAAGAAAACAAACAGGATGCTGCTTTCCGCCATCTTGGTTTTCTTTCCGCGAACTTGTTTGTGGAGCGCATCACAAAAATGAACCGAACCTCAGCACAGTTTTTTCTTTTGTTTTGTTAATCTGTTAAGTATTACAGAGACTTATCCATTGTAATTTAATTCAATCCTAATGTAACAATTTTGCCGGTTAATGATTGGTTAACGAGCGTCAATTGTCGGTCAAGAAAAAAAAGAAAATGAACATCCCTAGCTTCTACACTATCCAGCAATTTTTGCTAGTTTCAACACACACCATGCTGCATATTACCTCTAATGCCATTGCGATTTACCTTTTATGACTTGACAGCTGAGCAAATGTGACGTTGAGTATCCGATGTCAGTGAAATGCCTGCGGCATTTTGAAATTTAAATATTAAACAGAACTATTAAATAATGTTATTAACTGGCTAATGGCAATTTCAAATAAGCGTTTCCGTTCAAAGCAATTTTTTCCTCTCTGTCCTCAAGCTTCCACCCCTCTTTGTGAGAATAGTGTCAGGCCTGAGAGACAGCTGATTCTTTTATTTCTAAAAATACCCAAATGTATACACACTGGGTGAGCCATTAAATATGACATTTAAATTGCTTCCATTTTCATGCAGCACGCCTCATTTAAAAGGAGAGACAGACTTGAAAAAGAGACAGTCAAACTGACAACAATGATATCTGATTATAAAAATACCGTATTTTTTGCTAATTGTTTCCTTAGAATGTTATAAATGTTGTCTGTAATCATAGCAAACAAGATGAAAGTGTTTCCAATAAAATGGAATAATTTCCAGTACAAGCAAGCTATTTTCTTCCTAAATTCCTCACCGTTTCTCTATCTCTAAGCTCTATTTATCCGTTTAACATGGCTACTAGCACAGTTTAAGAGTTTGTTTTGCATGTAGTTGCTGCCTAAGGTAACATTGTTTGTAACCAAGTGACAGCCAACCATCTCCCATCTGGCCTGGCCTGCAACACAAACAAGTCCAATCCCATAGGATGGAAGGCAGCAAAAAGAATGGGGCCCCAGCAGAGAATGATGCATACTAACCCTTCACACACAAATACTCAAAAAAAACAAGTCATTTTTGCCATTTCGATAAAACATCATCCTTGTTGTCTAGGTAGATAAAATGATTTTGGTGACAAATTATCAAAACTCACAACAACAGTGTAGAACACATTACAGAAACATGGATGTACCAGATCAATAAATGTAAAATATTTAGTGGTAAGCACTGGCCCAAAATTAACATGATTTTACTGTGCAGTGGCCATTCTTATTTATGAACCCTGATGCAAAAAATTATTGCCGATTTAATGACATATGGCTGTTTTTTGTCAGCCAAAATAATGAAACAAACAAAATAATGTTTATACTATAATGTTATAATGTTATATAAAATAATGTATACTTTTTTCACTTTGATACATTTTAGACCCAAGAGGATGTTGAATTGAATTAATATTAAAAATAATTTCCAGCTAAATTGCAAATATTCTTTGCCTTCCTTCCTCTATTTATCATTGACAAGAGTCTTGTAGAGAATACATACACAGGAAATTCACAATCCCCGGCCATCTAGTCAATGACTGGTTAAACACAAAGTGAAATCTCTGTTGGGTATTCCATGTAGTCTCTCTGAATAATTCATGCTATTTTGAAAACAATAACAACCAAGAAACAGCATCCATTATGCATGTCAATTTGTTGTAAACGTCTGTGGTTTTCATCTAAATCTCAATTGCAAATCAGACGGAAAATGAGAGCTCTATCTGACCCTTCGTTGAACTTTCAAAAAATTGAGCTAAAATAAAACTAGTGATTTATTCAAACACTGTTCCCAGTAACATTTGAATTGTAATATGACTTGAGGTCAATCCAGGAATAAACCTGTAATTGTTTTTCCAGGAACTCAAATGTCAATCACATTTTAATATAAATTCAGAATGACCACCTCAAACCTACAATTTTCAGTGTATGTAAAAGTTACATTAAACTCTTTCCACACTACTCATTTATTTAACTCAACCTCAAGCCATTTGCCTTTTTCTTTCAGTCCTTTTTTATTCTAATGTTTCTGTCTAATGCTCCCTATCTGTCAGTTGCTCTGTTAAGGTTATCTAAAAAGCCGTTCAGCTTGACTGATTTTCTTGCTTACTAACCTCTTACCACCTTGCAATGTTTTTCAGATAAGCAGAAGTCCTGTAAAAGTCAGACGGCATACTTTATAACATATGTAGACTTATAATTGCATTGAACCCTAAACCAAATGTAATATCGTTTTTTTGAAAAACTCTTAGCAAAGAAGTATTTTTTATATTTCCCACAGGGCTTGTGATTGGAAGCAAAGAAGGGCAAGAAAGACCCAACTACAGTGACCAAGAATACTGACTTGAGACTTTGGGTTAAACTAAGTCTGCAGAGAGAGTGGGGTACATCGCCTGGAATTATGGCCACAGAGAGCCTTGTTGAACTCCGCGATTGGTTGTTCCTACTTCTTCTATGCCTGACATTATTGGTTGAAGTCCTCGAGTTTGCTGCAGCAACTGCTGCCGCCGCTGAGGCAGCTCTCGGGGAGGCGGAGCTTCAGGGAGACGTGCCATGCCCCTCAGCTTGCAGGTGCGATGATGGCTTCATTTATTGCAATGACCGTGGCTTGAGCATCATCCCTCCATTACCATTAACGGCAGCTGTGCTCTATCTGCAAAACAACCGCATAGACAATGCCGGGCTACCAACATCTTTAGAGCGACGACTGACTGTGAGAGTAGTTTACCTTTATGATAATGAACTTGATGATTTTCCAACACATCTGCCTCCATCGCTACGGGAACTTCACCTACAGGACAATAATATACGAACTTTACCCCGTTCCGCTCTTGCACGGCTCCCCCTGCTGGAGAAGCTTCACATGGATGACAATTCAGTTTCAACTGTAAGTATAGAAGACAAAGCATTCGCCAACAATCCGAGGCTGCGTCTTCTTTTTTTGTCACGCAACCACCTCTCAAGTATACCATCAGGACTGCCTGCATCACTTGAGGAACTCAGACTAGACGACAATCGGATTTCAACTATTCCAACGCATGCCTTTCGAGGTCTCTCCTCGCTAAGACGCCTCTTCCTCGATGGAAATCTGCTGGCAAATCAACGAATCGCAGATGACACATTCTCACGGCTGTCTAACCTCACAGAGCTTTCTCTGGTTCGTAACTCGCTCCAGGCACCACCATTGAACCTTCCTAGTATGCACCTCCTTCGGCTCTATCTACAGGACAATGCCATAGCCCACATGCCACGAGGCTCCCTGGATGGCATGCGAAGACTACAGAAACTGGACATATCAGGTAACAACTTAACGACTCTTCCGAGGGGTTTATTCAAGGATCTAGACAGCCTTTCACAATTACTCGTCCGAGGAAATCCCTGGTACTGTGGCTGTAACCTCCGCTGGCTTCATGACTGGTTACATGAGCGAGGTTCATCAGTGACCGTGAGAGGTTTAACTTGCCATGGACCAGAGAGACTAAGAGGCATGGCACTAAGGGACCTTACCAGTCAATTAGCAGACTGTGAGATCAGTGTAGATACTGCAGGAGGAATGGTTGGAAATGATGGAGCAAAAAAAGAGAAAGGTTATTTTCCAACACAGCCACCAGTTACAACAACCCCTCCACTTCCACAGGGTTCCCTCTTTACCCTCAGATCCAAACGACCAGGACACAAGTATTCTGATATGGGCCAGGACAGTCTTGGGGGTGGAAATGGGGTTACTGGTAAATCATTACTAATCAGTGTAAAACCTCTCACACCAGAGACAGTCCACATTACCTGGCAGGCTGCACAGCCAGTTCCCTCCTTCAGACTTTCCTGGTTGCGACTAGGGAACAGTCCTGCAATGGGGTCAATCACAGAAACACTTGTGCCAGGGGATCGCCGTGAGTATTTACTTACGCAACTACAGCCCCAGTCAAGTTATATCATCTGCTTGGTGCCTCTCTCTGGAAACGATGGTAAAAGAACCTCTTTCACAGCAACTGGGGGGTTAAACATAAACACAAACTCAGAGCATGAGCATCCTGCTTGTGCCAAAACAGAGACGGATCCCCTAGAACAGCCTATTTCAGACCAGGACAGCGATCGAGGAACTGACCAACTGTCAGCACTACCACTTGCTGGGATTATTGGAGGTGCAACAGCGTTGGTGTCTTTGTTCTTAATTTTTGGCATTTTCTGCTGGTATGGACACCGTGCAGGGTACCTAACACCAGGTGATCATTCTATATACGGTAGAGATGTAGTTGGATCAAGAGGTGCCAGCAAACATTATGATGACTATGTTGAGTCTGGAACCATAAAAGACACGTCAATCTTAGAAATCAGGGCTCATGGCTTTCAAATGACACCAATGTCTGCCCAACAGCCTTTGCAGCCCAAGGCAAAAGTTGAGGATATGACATACATCCATACTATCTTTCCCTCTAATAATGCAACTCTATATAGGAGCACCCTGAACCACACAGGAAATCCAGGCTATGGAACAAATCGAGGGTACAGAGAAGGGGGAATACCAGACATAGATTATTCATACACGTGATAGCCTTTTTTTATAACCCCCTGCCTATTCTGTTCCTGTCTTCAGGTAAAACAGTTGGGTGAGGGTTCTTTTCCCTTGGTTCTAAAGTAGGGGTGTGCCGATTCTAAGGGGACCATTTATCCCCATTTACCATACACAAAATGTTATTACTGGATAGAATAGATTTTTTAAAATCACAATATTTATATTTAAAATGGCATAGTTTTCATACCATTGGAGCATCGGTCTATCAAAAATCAGGCTTCTGCTATTTGAATTGCATCTTTTAGAACATTAAGTGATGTTACTCCTTATACAGGAAAGAAAACGATTCACTGTTCAAAATCAGGATTTAAAAAAGCTAAATGGACAGTGTCCTGCAGACACTAAATAAATGATGCAAAACATTAACATGGTTACATAAATTTGTTTAGAGCGGAACACCTCGTGATATGTGAATGAAACAGGTTTTCATTCGGCACACCCCTATTCCAAAGTACCCTTTGTGCCTCCTTTAGTCTGTTTTCAAAATATTGTTCTTAATGGGCAAAAAGCCCTTTGGAACATGCTTAAAATACCTATAATAGTCAGAAAGTGCCAGGGATACCACTCTTGGTGTTGATGTTATCCAATATTCAGATGATAATTGAAGCGGTTTTTTGCATCTTAGTACCAATGATTATCAGTGTCCTAAAACTAGCTCATATTAAGGGTTAGCATGATGATGATGATGATGATGATGAGATCTGGGACCAGGTTCATTTAGATATAGTTTTACTACCTGGACTTTACTGTGTACATATGCACTGGGAAAACTGATGCCTTTCCGTTCTGGGGGATACTGATGACAAAAAAAAAAAAAAAAAAAAAAAAACTTTTTTGGGGTGTTATTCAAATTTGAATTCTCAGTTCTCTCTCCCTCCTTTTATGGGCTTTTCCTTTATTCTCTCTATTTCTTTTGCACGCAGCACGAGGACTTTGTTCCCAACACAGGGAGCTGACAGTGGTGATAATGGATTTGACAATGAAAGACCTCAGATTGCTACTGGGTTTCTTTTCTTTTAATGAGAGTGAGAAAAGTGGGGTAGAAGGAGACAAAAGGAAAGAGACGCAGGCACAGAAAAAGGTTTCATGCTCACAAAGGAAATGTGTCTATAGAAAATAAGACACTGCAAAAAGTGGATATCTGAAGAAGTGGATATCTTATGTCTGAAATAGGAAAAAAAGAAAAAGAAAAAAAAAAGTCCATTCACCACATGGTTTCAAGAACAGTCAAATGAAATTTACGAAGCTCACCAAAGTCATCCGCTTTTAAATTATGATGGAAGGTATGACTTAAAAATCAGAGGCAATTTAAACTAAATAGAAAGAGGCACTTAAAGACAATCATGAATAGGGGAAAACCCTAATTGATGAATTAACCCAAACTGGCAGGCTGACATAGATAACACAGTCAATTTAGCATGAAGAAGAGAAAAAAAGAAAAAAAAGGGCAGGGCTTGTTGATACAGAACATACCAGAGAATATCATGGACACCAAATCTATTAAAGTAGATGACGAATGATCAGACAACATTTACACGTGTCAGCTCGTTACATTCTCTGTGTGAGAAACGCTGAGGTGCAGGAAAAACAGAAATCAGGGATTAATAAAATATGTAACACTGTGAACCTCTGCATCTTGTGTGTGGGCTAAGAAGGAAGAGAGAGAACAAAGGTCTTTAACTGATTAAAGACAATCCACTTTTTTTCCACAGTCTGACTTTGTGTGACTTAAATGCAGCATTAGCCGGGAGAGTAGAAAGGTAGGAACACTAAAAGGATATTCCATACCGGATCTGCAATTTTCCAGCCTTTTCTGATGCATTTTAAAAGTGAACTATTCAAACAAGTAGTACATGTAAATCATTTCTATCTCTCGTTATAGATATGGAATATCATCATGATGAATAGTAAATAAAGCTTGTTATCTTTTTCATTGACATATGTATCATTAAAAATTGTGATGAAACACTTTGTTGATGTGTACGTAGTTAATGAGAAGCTATAGAAATACACAATCTATATATGATCTATTATAATATATGATCTATCCAAGCAATAGACCCTTTTCACATTTCTGGGTTTCTCAGAAGGGGAAGTCATCATAGTTGGGTAAACTTTTATAGTGGTGAATGAGAGACTTCATTAAAGGGTTAGTTCACCCAAAAATGAAAATTCTGTCATTAATTACTCACCCTCATGTCGTTCTACACCCGTAAGACCTTTGTTCATCTTCAGAACACAAATTAAGAAATTAAGATGGCTCAGTGAGGCCTGCATTGCCAGCAAGATCATTTCCTTTTTCAATGCCCAGAAAGATACTAAAGACATATTCAAAACAGTTCATGTGACTACAGTAGTTCAACCTTAATATTATAAAGCGACGAGAATACTTTTTGAAAGTATTGATGAAATGAAATGAAATTTCAAAACATTAATGACGTAACAAAGTTTACCGAAATTACGTGATTTTGGCACTCCGAACCACTGATTCGAAACAAAAGATTCGTAAAGCTTAATGAAGCAGTGTTTTGAAATCGGCCATCACTAGATATTGTTGAATAAAGTCTCATTTTGTTTTTTTGGTGCACAAAAAGTATTTTCATCACTTTATAATATTAAGGTTGAACCACTTTACTCACATGAACTATTTTAAATATGTTTTTAGTACCTTTCTGGGCATTGAAAAAGGAAATGATCCTGCTGACAATGCAGGCCTCACTGAGCCATCGGATTTTTATCAAAAATATCTTAATTTGTGTTCTGAAGATGAACGAAGGTCTTACGGGTGTGGAACAACATGAGGGTGAGTAAGTCATGACAGAATTTTCATTTTTGGGTGAACTAACCCTTTAAATATATTTTTTGTGTTTCCATTTGAACAAATAATAACAAATAACAAAAAATTCAACAATGGTGTTTTCACAACATTCAAAAAGAGGAAACTCCCACAGCCGCCTTTTTAGAAACACCCTCACAGCAGCATTAACTAGTTTTTTTGTAATTTGATACAAAGGTAATATAATACTAAGTATAGTGTTATAAATGTACATAAAAAAAAATTCACAGACCATAGTCTGTGAAAAGGGTCTATCATTTTTCCTCCTGTGCTTTAAAATAATAACGAATGCACCCATCATGTGTGAGACATAATCCCCTTTGTCAGTTCCCTAAGGGCCTTATAAATTTGAACAGTTTAGAGAAAATCTTCACGATGGCAATGATAGGCATATATGGCACGCGCTCATCCGCTGGAAGAGTGAATAAAGAAAAGAGTAGCCAATTGGATAGTGTCTGTTTAAGCGCAAACATGCCTCCAATCTTGAGAGTGTGGTAATGCCTGTGTAAGCAATGCAGAAATCAATATAATGAGAAGGGGGAAGTGCAGTATACAGTATCCAAGAAAGAATGGGCTTTAAAGACAAGCTCTTCAATAGCTTAATGTGTACGTAAAAGGACATGCCATGTCCTCAGTGTGGTTTCTCAGACAACGTAAAGTTCAGTTAGTTATTTGCACCTGTTCTCCAACCCATTTCTCAAATGAATGTAATTCTAGATAATTAGAAAACAGCACCTTCTTCCATAGCGATTTACAATCCGTACCGGATCTGCAATTTTCCAGCCTTTTCTGATGCATTTTAAAACTGAACTATTCAAACAAGTAGTTAATGTAAATCACTTCTATCTCTCGTTATAGATATGGAATATCATCAAGATGAATAGTAAATAAAGCTTGTAAAAAATGTAATTCTAGATAATTAGAAAACAGCACCTTCCATAACGATTTACAATTCACAGCAACATCAAATTATTGAGTGTTATTAAAGCAAATGACTGGCGAAGACAGTTGTAGACACTGACATATGGAAGAAGGCAGATACGGCATCCATAACAAACCTTAAAGTAGCTTTTGCCACTCAAATCACCAGTTAAAAGGCCAACTTGACAATACCCAACAATTAACTTGAGAGTTTGACAAGTCCCAATTACTGGTAAATCAATCTCCCAAGAAGCTACACCTAGTGGCTTCACAGTGCCTCTCACATTGTACCTAGTGCAACCAAACTGAGAATTACAATTACTGCGAGCAATTGCACCTATCCAAACAGCAGAAGAAACTCTCAGATGTCGTCCCTGATGAACCGCATGCCTCTTTTCCGTGCACTTACCACATTGTGTCAATTAAGCTAATTAGACTAGAGAGGAGACCAACAAATTCACATTCCTTCATTGGAACTAAAGTGGCGATTGATTGTGAGAGAATGGAATAGGTGGGAGGCTTTTAACAAGGCCTGAAATAATTGCTATGGGGCTGCCATTCTGCAAACGTTTTTTTTTTTTTTTTTAAATCCTAAATCATTCATTTACAGTAAAATCCTAATTAATATTATTAAAGGTTCAATAAAAGAAAGATGATTACAAAGCCTCGGGCATCAAACAGAATTTACTCACTGCGCTACGTTTGGGAATTTCTGGACGTTCCAAAATATCTAAACAATTATATTCTCATTCAATTCATATTCATTGTTCACATACATGATTGAATCTTTTTTTTCTTCTTCCAAATTGCCACAGTTTTCAACAAAACAAACTAAATTGGCTAAAACACTACATAAAAGAAAAGCCATTTCAATGAAATGAAATTTTCTAAGTGACGCAGACAGAATGAATTTATTAGGGTTGTGTGTGTGACAACCAATTCCCTCCAACAAGCTTGGTTTCCAATTAGCAACAATGTGGCATATGCTGAGAGATGTGAGATTTCTCAGTGTGAACTCATTTTAAATTCGCCTACGCTGGTGAGAAGGGGTCTGAACCACCAGCTAAGGATGCTGAGCTTCATTTGCAACAGATAACAGATTTAATGGCTTATGCTCTTTGACAAATAAGCTGCATTTTCAGACCTATTTAGAGATGTCTACACATTTTACATACGCCTGTGTGGCGCTATCCACACTCCCTGCTAAAACTGTGTGAATATCACAAGCTTTCTGTGAAAGGAAGACATATCAGTGTGAATTATGCATACCGTCTAACCCGGCAGTGAAGTCTAAAACGGCGCAGGCAGAAATGCAGCATTACTTCCTTCATTCTTATCCTCTGTCATGCCTTACTACTCTATCTGTGGGGCTATTTTTCCAGCTGAGGGTAAAGATAGAGTTCTGCACAACACATCTTGGGGCTTTCTAGATTATTCTGCTGTCAGTCAAAAGTAGAAATTAAAAAAAAAAAAACGAGTAGCCTTCAGCTCATTTACAGCGCCCTCCAGTTTCTTTTGCTGCTTTTTATAATACAGAAATTCAAATAAAATCCATCCAGTTTATTTATTCTATTTTTAAGAAATTCAATAAAATCTCTTTTAATCTATACAGCATGGCGTCACTCTTATCTGGGATCGTTTCTGTATCCGTGTCTGGAATATCTCTTATCAGTGACTCAGAATACTGACACTCGTCCTTAATTCCCAGCAGAATATGAATAAACATGGAGGGCAAATGCAATTTCTCCCATGAGCAAACATGGTGCAGCAACACAGTCTTCATTAAACAACACTGTTGATTCTATTCGGTTGTTAAGTCTGACGTCACGCTGCAGCGCTTCCGGATCCAAACGCTCTATCTCGTACCACAAGAAAACAACAAATGGTGCTAATATACACACACGATGTGGTGTAATACTTCCAAAAAATTATAATCATAACCTTTATCTCCATACCAATATCCCAGATGGCCAGACAGTGATTCATCTTTTATAAATCGTTAAAATATTAATGTCTGTAACGCTGTGAGCACGGAGACTGTTGTGTAAACTGTAAGTATTTTAAATGTTTAACTTTAAAGTTTTAAATGTTTAATATGAATAAATAGCGCTCGTTTCAAGTGAAACGAGTCGAGGCTTGGACCCAGAAACGGTGTTCCTTACGTCACGACTTAACAAGTGGATTTCGAGGTTATGATCCTACAACCTTCCCCTAATAATCTTTTTTTTTGTTTTTGTTTTGTTTACTTTTCAGTCATATAACCAACAAGGGCATGTGGTTTCTCTCACAATCACAATACACTATTCACAATGTAATGCATCTTAATAAACCAATACAGAACAGTATATCCTCTCCCACTAACTAGATGGATGGGTGGATTGACAGAGCGATGGATGGCTAGTGGCGTAAAAAGGATGTTTATCCCTCCCTCCACCCCTGCTCTCGGAAGGACAGTTCTTAAGTGCTTGTGGATTTTATGTTTACGGTGTTTTATAGGGCAGATCCAGGAGCCAAGAGCTGTAAAATGTTGTGAGAGGGAGGAGAGAGAGGACAGGGGGTGGAGACAATGTTATTGTAAATCCAATCTTTATGGAGAACAACAGACAAACAGTCCTCCCCACTCCAGCCTAATTCTCCATCACTCTCCCTATTGACTGATTGAGTTCTCAAAGTTTCAAAGACTCATTTTGTACATTTTTGCTCAGTTCAACTGTTGTTTAAATCTGACCTTCATAACAGACACTAAACTACAGCCCTCAACGTGGTTTAATTAAGCCCACAGGTCAATTATCCTGAAATTGTTTTGTCATTTGATATAGCTCAGTAGCACCTAACGAGCCTCCTCAAGTATTTAACATGGTCAGGGCTGCCAATTTGTCAACATTCCACACAATATTTGAATGAATTTGTCTGATATGGCAACCATGAGCATGTTCTCTCTTTCATTTTTTTTACTGCGAAAGGTGGTACCAAATATCTAACTGCATGCTGAAGATTATCGATCTCCAAAGCTATTTTCTGTTCAAAGGAAAGTACCTGCTTGGTGCTACCTACATCTCGGAGATAAACTTTAATAAAATACAGATCTGTTTCCCAACCCTGGTCCTGGAGTACCTCCAACACTGCACAATTTGGATGTCTCCCAAATCAAACACACCTGATTCAATTAATCTGCTCTTTAGTAGAGACTCCAAGACCTGAAATGGGTACTACATTAAACTTTACATGGACAAATTGTTTGTTTTATTAAACTACTTTCAGTATTAAAATAGTTCTTTATTTGAACTACTTTAAGTATATTAGAAATGAGTGGCCCAATCAGTCACAGATATACTTCAGAAAACTGTGTGTCATGTACTAGAAGTACATTAACATATCTCGGCTTTAAAGGGATAGTTCACCTAAATATGAAAATTCTGTCATCATTTACTTAACTTGAAGTTGTTCCAAACCTGTATGAATTTCTTTCTTCTGCTGACTTCCATAGTATTTTTTTCCTTACTATTAAAATCAGTGGGATTCAACTGTTTTGTTACCGACATTCTTCAAAATATCTTCTTTTGTGTTCAGCAGAAGAAAGAAATTCACACAGGTTTGGAACAACTTCAAGTTGAGTAAATGATGACAGAATTTTCATTTTTGGGTGAACTATCCCTTTAAGAATACAAGTACTAATCGAGAAGAACACTGTATCTCAAAGGTAATTTTATTCATATATGTGGGCCATGTGCCAAAAATCTTGCCCACCCCTGGATGAAAAGCTAAAAGCTTAATAAAATAATCACTGCACTGTAACATTTGTATGGTAACTGGTCAAAGGCAGGATCACTGAATATTATACACTATAATAATACAGTTAAGGGTGAATTTCTTTGAACAGTGCATCATGCACATGCAAAGTTTTCTCACATTAATGTGCTACCTGACTGGACACCAAAAATTTACTTATTTTGCAGTGTGGAGGTAAGCAATTTTCTGTGAATCAGTGAGACTTCCTATTTATTAGTTATATGTTATATGTAAATATCTAGAAGAATAACAAAGAGCTGTAAATAGTATGAGCTACACGCAATACTACAAGCAGTAATAAATACCATATTGCAATATCAAGCAACATAACAGGTGGTTTTCTACAGCTAAAAAAATAACTGGAAGCAGATGACACCGGAAGCCAGGCTCATTCAATTTACAAACAGCTGTGCCCGCTTTTACTTTCAAAATAAGGTGGATACACAACGTCCTTGATGTGAACAGTTCATGCAGGTTATTCCAAAAAAACAAAACTTTAATCTTTCATCAAAACGTAATAACGTGTCCCACCTCTGAAACTACTTTTCTTTTCTTACACTTGATGTCACCAAGCCCTCAAATTTTTTACCTGTCATATTGCAACAACTTTTCAAGATCCAGTCAAATCCCAATGGGTAAAAGCCTTGCTTTTTTCTACTTCACTCTGAAATGTCACAATAAGTTGCAAATGCTATTTCAAGTTGACTTTAAAAAAACCCAATTATGTTATATTATACCTGCAAAATCAACATGCTATAAAAACATGCCAGATACAAAAAGTGTGTGCTTTCGCTCACTTGGGTACTTTGGTGAGTGAGATGCATACTTAGCAGTCCTGGGAAGTTCATTCCAACCTCCAAATTAATGACCACTGGACAGTCTGTTAATCCTCACGCTTTTACACCGAGACCTACGGCCAGCCGATCAATGCGTCAACTGGGAGAGATGAATCAATGCCCTGTCAGACAAACTCTATCTCTCTCTCTTCATGCCCACTCTTAGTCCTTTGCCTTTTCAGCTTCTTTTTCTCCTCGCCCACTTCCTTTCTTTCTGCTCATGCACACCTGTTTAAATGAGATCCATTAGGCCGACTAGCAGCATGCATAAAGTCCTAGTGGTAATATGATTGCTAAAACATTAACCAGTCATTGCTTTGCTTTATGGAAGCTTAGAGGTGATGATGAAGAAATAATAAACCTGAGCACTCTACTAATGCTGAATGAATATGCTAATGTCAATATGCTAAATATCTGGAATATGCAGACTCTAATAGCTGTATATTAATTATGAAATAGTTTCATTTCCTGACCTACAAACTAACCTTAGTCAGGTTAGTTCAGCATATTTATTTGAACACAGATGAAAATAAGGCTGTGAGGGATAGATCTGTACAGTCCTAACATCTTAGTTCCATCTCATTTTTACAGTCATCTTCCGTAACAATGTACTTCAGTGTTGAACAACTGACATCAAGGTACACAACAGTATAACTCACTGAACATACTGTAAATCTGTCCATCATAACCTTGTTTCCTATGGCTACTCTGAATAAAGTTTGGAGGTACAGCTTTATTAAGATGAAACCAAGAGTGTGAACATTATGGAGTGCAAACACTCCTGTGTAATGTACGTTTTATTCGTACTGGAAGCCGGCTCTCTCGCAGAAAGTCCAAAACTGACTCGAAGTAATAACTTATAATGTTCCAGGAAATCCCTTTTATGATGAAAAATTCTGTGATCATTTTTTTACATTGTATAAAATCCATGATGTCAACCAATCATAAAATTGTCATGAAAAAATATAGGAAAAAATATTATAGAATACAAATTAGTGGTTATTGTTCAGCAGTATATTTGAATTCTTAACTAATTAAAAGCAAGCAATAGGAAAAGATAAAACCTGTCAATTAAATAATTGTCTGAAGAAAAAAAAATGGGCCGTATATACAGTATAAAGCTGCTCAGAGTAAAATTTTAGTCTTAAGTGTGTCAAAATTCTAAGAATGACGTAATTTCAATCTTATTCCTAGACTTAAAGGGATTAGTTCACCCAAAAAGGAAAATTATCCCATGATTTACTCTCCCTCAAGCCATTCTAGGTGTATGTGACTATCTTCTTTCAGACAAACATAATCAGAGACATTTTTAAAAATGTCCTGTCTCTTCCAAACTTTTGCGATTTTGGAAGCCCCCAAAAATGCATCCATCCATCATAAAAAATAATCCATTAGGCTCCAGGGGGTTAATAAAGTCCTTCTGAAGAGAAGCGATGGGTTTTTGTAAGAAATATAACTAGCTTCCGGCAGATGACCGTCTGCATACTGCATAAGTCAACTTATATACACTTAGGATGGCTTGAGGGTGAGTAAATCATAATTTTCATTTTTGGGTGAACTATCCGTTTAAGAATAAGTGTGATTCATAAAGGTTAAAATTAGGTCTCAGCTCCTAAATTATATAGGAGTGCTGGAGAGGTATCCTAACCTAGTTAGACCACACACTTTCCAACAAAGACATAATATATTGGAGTTACGTACATGTATATTATGTTATGATAATGGGGAGATACAGGCTTGATCGTAAAGGGATTCTTTTTGTAACAGACCTTGTAAGAAATGTAATAACTTCTCCCACTCTACAAATCAATGCTCTGATTGCAGTAATCAAAGTAATAATGACATTTTTTGGCAACCGTAAAGTCCACTGGTGATGACTTGGCCCAATCAGTCCACAGTCAGCAGGGTCTTAAATAACACTATTGTGGCACTGACCACACCATACACTACAACATACAGTGGTGGCCAAAAGTGATGTGCAAAATTTTTGTTTTGATTTGCTTTTTGTTTTTAATGACCTTACAAGTTCAAACAAAACACTTGCCGGTAATTATCTGACAAAATTATTTGGCAAAAAAGGCAAACTACAACTACAGGTTTTAGAAAAACAAAAAAGCTCAGCAAAAAGAAAACATTGACAACAACATAATCAGTTATTAATATTTCACTGGCTATCTCTTGTTTTTACACATGTTCATAATTTCTTTGCATGATTTGGTTTCATTGTGTTATCACAAATAAAACAATTGACTCAAAGCACAACTACGCAAAATGATCACAAATTAGTGTTGATGCTACGGAATCTTTTTCTATTGGTACATGTCTCCTCATTTATAGTTAGAGCAATGATGTGAACATGGGTTCCATCAACAGCTCCAAGTCATACGGTAATGCTTGCCAAAACACGAGTGCACTGCTGCATTTTTACAGTTGCCAAAAAATGTCATTATTACTTTGATTACTGCAGTCAGTGCATTGATTTGTGGAGTAGGAGATGTTATTACATTATTTTATTTTTTTTTAACACATTTTTAATAATATTTGGATAAAGGGTGAAGATGTCAATACACTTTTGGCCATTACTGTATGATTTGGAGCCATTGATGGAACTCATGTTCACATCATTGCTCTAACTATAAATGAGGAGACATGTACCAAAAGAAAAGGATTCTGTAGCATCAACACTATTTTGTGATAATTTTGCACAATGCAAATCCATTTTTAAATAAATATTAAAATAATCTTTAAGTGTCTTAAGTAAATTATTTTTATTATAATTACATTACATGATTGGTGTCCTGCTGCTGAGACTTCACCCTTGCAGGCTCACTATTGGCTGATTCAGTGTACTTTGCTGAAAGTTGCTTTTAGCTTCTTTATAAAGGTCTCCTACATTTATAAAGACCTACTTTTCACTAAGAATTTTTTGACACTTAAGTCAAAGCTTAAGACTATTCTTAAGAGCATTTCTGAGAAGTTTTATACTTGCGGGCCCTGATAATACACTTGACATTTCTGTCCCCCACATTTCTGAAATGATGGCTACACCCCTGATGTTTTTAGTCTGTCGTCTTAATACTTGACTTGTCTCTTTAGCTATTTAAAGGATGCAAATGTGAAAGGCTTGAAAGTTCCTGAAAGTCACTTTGTTCTGCAACTGCCAAGAACACACAAGCAAATGCAGATGAATGTAGACACACCTGAGAGTTTTGGAACAAAGGGACAGACTGGATACCACAGACAGACAGTAATCTCTACCTCCACCTAGTGACATGAGCTCTACTGATGAGGACTGCTGACAATTACTGTTCTACTTTATTAAAATAGTACTGGAAAAGAATGATATGGCTGAGGAGAGTTTTTTTTGTTGTTGTTGTTTTCCTCTATAAAACTATTGAGCGCATTCGCTCTCTAAACTCAAATGGACATTTAGTGCTGTCAACTGAGAAAGTCAATGGCTCACTTGCCTTATTATATAAAGCAGTGTTCATTCAGACAAAACAGGGCCACAAGCTCAACTATGCCAAATTTTTTCTTGTTGCAATGTAGATTTAACAAAAATGAAATAAAAAAATGACCAAGCAAAAAAAAAAAAAACTTTTAACAATAAACTGCTGATTCTGTTTTAAGTTTATGATATATGGCCAGTCACAAGCGTTTTTGGGAAACAATAAAATTGTTTGGCAGATAAACACAAGCAGGTAAATGAAGACTTATGATTTTTCCAGTACTTCAACTCTCACCTGCATTGGCAATCGCGTCGATCTCCAGTTTTGTGATGTCACCACTGAAGAGGGATATTTTCTTATTCAACTCTTCATTGACTTTGTACTGAGGCTTACAAGAGGAGTCACCTAAAAGGAAGCAAACAGTGATGTTAACATATATCAACTGTCTGTCAAGATATAGGTCTACATACAATACAATAAATGTATGTCTTTATCCTTCTAACAATTTCTGGGCTAAAAACAGATCAAATTGTACTAGGATCAAAACAAAGAGATTTACTTTTGCTATAATTATACATGATGACTGTTTTATTCACCTGATGGACTCCAGACAGGAATCTTCTCCAGAGGAATGAAGTCAACCCTGTACATTTCCCTCCTCTTCTCCTTATCCAGGGAGCAAAGCTTATCTACCAAAAAGGAATATTTAAACCAAATCATACCAACATAAATGTAAAACAAAAATGCAAGTTTTTATTTTTTTTCCAAAATGTTAGGGTTATCCGTTTATGAGTGGAATTGGAAATCTCACATTAATTTAGCTCATATTGCTCCGCACTTAACCCTCTATCGCATGGTGTTGCCATATGGCAAAATACTCTTTGTGCTCATTTCCTTGCCACTGTCTCTTTAAGAGAACATTCCTGTTTTGTTTTTTGTTTTTTTGGGTTTTTTTTTTTTTTTTTTGGTAAGAGAAGACCTTAGTTTAGCCAATAATGTGCTTTGGTTAAGTCACATAACATGCATTTTTTTTTCTGTGGCATGATTTCTGACAGACTCCCGTCTCTTGTCAGTAGGTAACAAACAAGGACCAGCCCATGTCACATTCACAAAAAAAAAAAAAAAAAGGTAATATCACCTCAGGTAAGTTATGATGACATATTCACCACTCAAAAAAGCTTTTATGAAATTAGTTCTTGGTAAATCGATTAAATGTCTGTGTTGCCAAGCGGCAACTGTGCAATAGTGGAATGACATTATTGCAATAGTTTAGCTAGCTAGCAAGGTCAGCTGCAATCTGTTAAGCTGTAACAATAACAACATTAATGCTAGTGATAATGTTGGTTAGTCGTATGTTAAGGACTGCCATGGCATATGTATTATGGATAAAATCAATATTTGAAACCTGCCTGCCCACTGCCACCACAGCCAGTACTACTGGACCAGACCAACCACTGGCCTACCATGGTGTCTCAAGAAGGCAGGTGCAGGTATCCTGGCTGTAAGGGTATTGTTAGGGTAAAGTGCATTAAATGTGAGGTGTACCTGTGCCTCACCTCTGAAAAAAACTGCTTTGTGAAGTTTTATATAGAAAAAAAAAAAGTTACGTTTTAAGGATTACAGGGGGCTCATGTTCATAATCTTCCTCTCATAAGATTGCATAATGTTGAATTTTCAAGAACTGCAGTGTTTTTGTTTTTATGTGAATGTTTGTGATGAACAGTATCATATTTGTTTTTAACTGTAAAAATTTGCAATTTAAATAATATTAATGAAAAATGTAATAAAATTCAAAGAATATAAAGCATTATTCAGCAAAAAATAATGGAATAAAAGCCCAAGTTGTTGGAAAGTATATATAAGGTGTATAAGGTGTATAATGTTTATAATTACTGTGTTAAAGCCTATAATAGAATCAACACAACATTTCTGAGGGAATAAAAATTACTATAAGTAAACTTACACTTATTCTATACACTTATTCTAAATTATTTCCACTATTGTATGTTGTTACCGTATGGCAACATATCATAAACTACCTTAAAATAATATCTTTTTCCAATTTTTTTTTTTTTTTTTTTTACAGCACTTAAAGACATTCTAAGAAAAGAAAAAAAGTCATTTTTTTTCTATAGGTCTAACATAATACGTGCGGTAGAGGGTTAAAGTGGCTATGACTACCAACTGTAAATCGGAGACATCAGTATTAAATTAAATATAGGTCTATATATGGTGGGGAGCATGAGTTGTACACAAACGTTGATGTTAGCATGAGAAAGCCTTCTGAAATTTTGATAGATAGACAGATGTTAAAAGGGTTAGTTCACCCAAAAATGAAATTTCTGTCATTAAGTACAAACCTTCATGTCGTTTCACACCCGTAAGACCTTCGTTCTTCTTCAGAACGCAAATTAAGATATTTTGGATTAAATCTGAGGGTTTCTGAACCACACATAGGTAACAACGTCATTGCAACTTTTGAGGTCCAGAAAAGCTATTAAAGACATCGTTAAAACAGTCCATGTGACTACAGTGGTTCAACCTTAATGTTATGAAGCTACAAGAATACTTTTTTATGCAAAAACAAAACAAAAACAACAGCTTTATCCAACAATCGTTGGATAACCTCTCCCGTTATTCTCCTACGCTGTCGACACAGTGCAGCACTTCGTGTTTATGTCCGAACGCCAGCTCAATTTTGGCAGAAGCTGTGTGAGCACGAAGCATGCCTGATGCTGATGCAGAGTGGGCCTGCGTCTCATTGTGCATACTATCCATCCTAAATAGTACGTATACATTAGTAATATTATTCTATACTATTTATGGTGGATAGTATGCACATTAGGATGCCGGGTCGGCGTTCTGATGTAGAACCCGGAAGCGCTGCACTGCATTCACTACGTCAAAAGCATAGGAGAAACCCTCCTTCAGAAACCCTTGGACTTCATCAAAAATATCTTAATTTGTGTTCCGAAGATGAACGAAGGTCTTACGGGTGTGGAACGACATGAGGGTGAATAATTAATGACAGAAATTTTATTTTTGGGTGAACTAACCCTTTAATGTAGAGTCATTATCGCAAATTAGACCCTTTCAGTTAAACCCCTTCGGATCACCCAGATCGCGTTATTATATTTCTTAATTATGTTAGTTAAATTATATTTCTTTCTGGTTCTCTGTTAATGAAGGATGTGTTGGACGGCTGTCTGACATCAGCACACTCTCGAGGGAGAGACTCACTCTTTGCCTCTTTCCAGTCACTGCTCTCCGAGTCCAGGTTCAGGTCGGGCCGCGAGCTCATAGCGTGCAGTGTGCTCGTGCTCAGTGACGCCAACAACGCAGCCGAGATCCCCACGGCGCCTAGAACAACCATGGTGGCTCGCTGTGGCTTAACGGCCCCTCCGCTCTGCCAGTGGAGTGACTTTGAGGCTGTGGAAACCTTCTCCCACCTGTCTGCTTTACGTAAGACCCCCCGGGAGGGCAGCACTTTGATATTTGCAGAACCTCTGCCTTCGCTGCAGAGTGCATGAAAGGAGCGATGTGCAAGTCTGCTGATGAAATTGAGATGACTCGGCCATCTGTTTTTAGCACTAGATATGAACCCAACACTTTTTGAGAGTGAAACATGAGCAGCAAGTTTTGACATCTGAAACGCCATAGTCTGGTCTGTCTTGACAGCTGGCAAATATAATGTTTAAAGCCTGAATGACTCCCGTCTGCGACTCGATTTTATCCTGGTTTCGGGACAGTTTACAAAGTAACAAGTGAAATTGAAAGTCAACTCTCTGATACAATGAAAGCAAATGGGACTATACCAATATGTAGGGGTCCATGAATTAATTCATGCGCTTCTCGTTATTTGGACTGTCCCGAATCAACATCATTCATCCTTTACTGACATCTAGCTGCAAGACGGTGTAAGCGCAATATTTAGTCTACCTGGTCAGTTACTAATAAGTTTGATTTGACAAGTACCATTGACACAGGGGCGCTGCTAGCAATTTTAGACCACCGGTCCGCACCAAACATACAAGTCAACCTAGCTATCCAAAATCTTTGTCTGCAATTTAATAATAATGACCTATTTTTTTGCTATTGCTTTTGACCACTAGGTATCAGTATTTAGTCAGAGACCTCCCATGGCTGTAGCTAGCAGATCATTTATTATGCAAATGTAAAAATACAATACAGTAATCAAATATTCATATTCATACATTCTTAAACAAAACTAGTTGTTTAGTCAAAAATTCAAGAAGGTCCATATTTTAAAGCTCTTTCTAACTTGTACTCGGCCTTAAAATAACATACTTGTAACTGTTAACTATAGCATTTGTTACAATAAGGATATAATTACAGGTAAGACCATTTTTTCTTTATTTTTGTAGCATTTGTTATGAAACATGCCACAGCTGTAATATAAATCTTGAGTGGAAAAATCTGTTCCCTTAACAGATTATCTATTATAAATTCTACAACTAGTCAAAATTTGCCACAATAAATACAATAGAACATGATAAATTCAAGTAAATGTGGTCTTCATGAGTTTAAAAAGCTTGCAGGATGATGTTTTCATCAGTCATTTTAGTGGCTGTTTTAGATCATGTTCGACTTTCTCCGGAGCGTTTTACTATCCTCAATAGAATCCTAATGGGTTGCACATTTTATCATCAGCGTCACATAGGAACCAAAATTGTGGCCAGTGAAAATGCTGAGTTGCTAGTAACTTTGGAAAACCACTAGCCACAGTGGCTGGTGAGCAAAAAAGTTAATGTCAAGCCCTGATTATATATATATATATATATATATATATATATATATATATATATATATATATATATATATATATATATACATATGAACATTCTTAGAAGAGTTCTTGTTCTTGTCAAGGCTGAGTTCTTGTTTTTTGTGTAAGAGCACATTCAGTGTGAAAAAACACAGTTCCGTTACACGGAAGCTAAGAAAAGAGGAACACCCTTTTTTTGTCAGCTCTGACATACCATGAAAAACCACAAGTTTTTAAACAGCAGAGTGGTCTTGCCCATATGAGTGTGTCTTTGTCTGTGTATCTCATAAAGAGACTTACCAGCTTTTAATTGGCTGCACAAAAGGGAGAATCTATCAGCAAATCCAGAACACAACAGAAAAGGTAACAAAACATTATTCAATATTTGATTTATATTTTGAGCTAATAACAGTGAGAAATTTAAAACAACAACAGTAGTCTGTAGTAAATTTATTTCAGATCATTAACAAACAGTTTATCATTTAGAAATATGAGTAGTAATTTAATAGTATGAATATGAAAATGTATAGTATAATACAGTATAAAACTGATTAAATGACATCTAAAACAATTAATAACTATCCAACCTAGCATGTTGCCATTTCTAAATATTGTGTCTCTATTAATTTATTTTAATGTAGAGTTTAAAATACATTTATGTTACAGATTAAAGTTGTGTGTGAAATGTTTGGGTCTATTTCAGTTTTCAGTTTCAGTAAGCTATGTTCAAAAATATCACACACCAACACACCCTATAACATCTAGTTGTGGAATAGATGCTTGACCAAAAGAGGAAATGTGGTTCCACGTGATTTGTGTGTAAACGGGAAGTATCTGCCACAGTAAACATAATTTGGAGCAAAAATAGCATGATTACGCTCACAAGGTAGATGAAGCATGTGCTGGTGATGTGTCCGTTAATATCAGTATCATGCTAACCATGTGATTTACAGCTGCTCATCGTGTCTTTTAAAGTTCACTTTTGGGTCTGTGCTCAGAATGGCAGCGTGGGATCTTACAGTCACAGTGGAGGATCTTGGTCCTGATGCCCCACCTCTCCAAATCAGCGTGACCTCTGACCTGCACATTGGTGGAGTTATTCTCAAATTAGTTGAGCAGACCAGTGAGTTGTGTTCTAGATGCTTCAAAAATGGGCTACTATATTAGTTAAAGGGATAGTTCACCCTTTTTTTTGTTGAACACAAAATTAGACGTTTTGAAGAATATTGGTAACCAAACAGGTGACGGCAGCCATTGACTTCCATAGTAGGAAAAAAAATACAATGGAAGTCAATGGATACCGTCAACTGTCTGGTGACTGACATTCTTCAAAATATCTTCTTTTGTGTTCATACAGGTTTTGAACAACATGAATGTGAGTAAATGTTGACAGAATTTTCATTTTTGGATGAACTATCCCTTTAACAAAAAGATGTATATAATTTATTTTAGTTGTGCACTAATTCTGTGACAGCAACTTATACATTTACATTCTTACAAAAAATTTATATTTGAAATAAATGTTGTTCTTTATTTTCATCAGAAAATAAATTCTGCAATATCAAAATATTAAGCAGCACAACTGTTTTCAACATTGATAATAATTACACACAAAAAAAACCTTTTTTTAAAGATTTACGAAATTTAATTAATAGTAAAATTCCATCAAACTGAATTGAATAATCCTTATGTATTTTAATTAAATAACTGAATTTTAATTGAATTGATTATAATTGAATGTGCAGAAATGTTATAAAAGTAATAATATTTAAGAATATTATGTTTTTTCCCCTTTATTTTTGATTAAATACATTTTATTTCTCCTTGGTGATAATAAGAGACTTCTTTCAAAAACATTTAAAAAATCTTACAAACCCCAAACTTTTGAAGTGTATTGTCAACGGCACTAAACTTTTTGCATTTTTGTAAGGACATTTCAATTTTGTAAAAATCTTTATTTACCCTGTTCTTGTGTCTTATTTCTAGAGCTGAAGAAGGACTGGTCCGATCATGCCCTGTGGTGGGAGCAGAAGCAGCAGTGGTTGCTGCGGACTGGCTGGACACTGGACAAATGTGGGGTCCACGCAGACGCTCGCCTCATCTTCACTCCACAGCACAAGCCTCTGCGATTGGGCTTGCCAAACGGTGCAACTCTGAAGATGCGAGCCTGTTTCTCCAGCTCTGTGTTTCGCACTGTCATGGGCATCTGCAGGGTTCTCAGTAAGTGAAGGATCCAACGTCTCTTTCTGTAAGCAGTCTGTTATCATTACCAAGTGTCAGGTTACCATTTCCAAAATGAATCTTTCTCACTTTCAGATATTCGTCACCCAGAGGAGCTCTCCTTGCTCCGTCCTGTTGAGGAAAAAAAGAAAAAGAAAGACAAAGATTCCTCAGAAGAGCTGTATGATCTTACAGATGTTCCTCTAACTGCAGGTGCACAAAATGACATATTAAATAGGTTTTTGTTCAAAAGTTTGGGGTCGGCAAGATTTTTAAAATGTTTTTGAATCATCTTATGCTGCGAAGTTGCATTTACTTGATCAAACATACAGTAAATCAGTAATATTGTGAAATATAATTACAATAAAAAAGTATTCTAATTTAATGTATTTTAAAATATAATATATTCCTGTGATGGCAAAGCTGAATTTTCAGCATCATTACTCCAGCCTTCAGTGTCACATGATCCTTCAGAAATCATTCTAATATGCTGATTTGGTGTTCAAGAAACATTTCTTATTATTATCAGTGTTAAAAACTGTTGTGCTGCTCAACTTTTTTTTAGAAACAATTTTTTTTAGGATTCTTTGATGAATAAAAAGTTCAAAGAGCAGTATTTATTTAAAATAGAAATCTTTTTTTAAGATTTTTTGATCAATTTAATGTGTCCTTGCTGAATAAAAGTACTACTTTAAATAAAAAAAATAAAAAAAAGAAAACTTACTGACCCCAACCTGGAATGCCACAGGCCTAAATTTACTAAGAATAACAAGTAGTTATCACTTTGGTCACAGTATTCAAGTTTAAAGTGGATTTTATCTTGACGTAGGTTCTGTTCAAGCTCTGTACAATGGCATGCCGGCTCATTTTGCTGACTCTCCTAAGACTGAGGCAGTGTATAAAATGCTGTCCATCAGTCTACCCTCGCCTGCTCCTGAAGCCATTGCCAAACTGTACCGGCCGGCCAGTGTGGTGGACAAAACACATATTCACACCAGGTACAGCTGAGAAACAAAGACACATTAAAAAGTAATATTCTTCATTTTGCCCTTAATATTAATGCTCCTCTGTTCCCCGGAGGTGGTTGGATTCATCTCGTTCACTAATGCAGCAGGGAATACAAGAGAATGACAGAATATGGCTTCGTTTCAAATACTACACTTTCCATGACATGGATCCCAAGGTAGAAGTGTGGTTACACTATGTACAGTATATAAAATTTTTTTAAGAGTCATGAAACTGAAATTGATTCTCTCTCTGTTGTAGTACGATGCGGTGCGTTTGACGCAGTTGTATGAGCAAGCTCGCTGGGCCATTCTCTTGGAGGACATAGACTGCACAGAAGAGGAAATGATGCTGTTTGGAGCCCTGCAGGTACAACAGAGAAATAATACTGCCACGGCAACTATAAAACTGATGTTAGCATTAAAGGAATAAACAAAAAAAAATCAAAGGTAAGCAATAGCATTCTTACTTCTCCCTCTCTTTCTCACTCTCTTATGCAGTACCACATAGGAAAACTGTCCTTGTCTCAGGACATGGTCTCTTCCTGTCAAGGGATGGATGACTTAGAGTCTGCTCTGAAATCCCTGGAGGTCAAGATGGTGGGAGACGGCAACAGCACAGACATACTGGTGAGAGACACTTAGAATAAATTCTCTTTACTAAGAGAACAGCAACAAAGCAACATGGAGATGGAATCTGACATCAGTGAACATCTGATTTACTTTCACAGGACAACATGACTGCTCCAGTGCTGAATGACTATTTGAAAATATTTCGGTAAGGCTCTTTCCTTTAGCTAAATCCAACTGTCAGTCCCATAAACATCTGACCTATATCTATGATTTTCCACCCTGTAGGCCAAAGAGACTCACTCTAAAGGGTTACAAGCAGTACTGGTGCAACTTTCAGGACACATCAATCTCCTATTATAAAAGCAGTGAAGACTGCTTTGGAGAACCTATTCAACAACTGAACCTGAAAGGTCATTATATATTTTTTTTATTACTATTATTATTATTTTGGGCACAACATAAGTTGAACTTTCGCTACCTGAAAGAAACTAATGAAAGTGATTGTGTGAACTGAACACACTGCATTAGAAAAAGAGAACAAAAACTCAGATACGGTAGATACAGTATTTAAATCTCCTGGCCTCATGAAGTGTTATGCAAAAAAAAAAAAAAAGATTTAAGATTTTAGATTTATCCCTTAATAAAGAAGTCATTGTGTCATGTATGCCTTACTGTCAATTGAGTCATTTCTGTGCACAGCTTCCCACACTGTGCTTGTGCAACATGTGAATATATTTTCACACCTCAGTTGAGGCTGAAACCTAAGCAGACACACTCAGTGTAATGAGGCTGTGAAACTGAAACCCATCTGCATCTCTCCAGGCTGTGAGGTTGCCCCTGATGTCAGTGTAGCAGGCCAGAAGTTCTGTATCAAACTCCTCATTCCTGCACCAGAAGGCATGAATGAAATCTACTTGCGTTGTGAAAACGTACGTAACATTGATCTGTATTCAAAACTCTGATAAGAAAATGTGTTATGTGAAAAACATTTCTTATTATCAGTGTTAAAAAAAAAAGTTCTTAATATTTTTGTGTAAACTACAATACATTTTAGGGTTTCTTCATGAATAGATGGTCCAAAAGAACAGCATTAATTTGAAACTATTTATTTATTTATTTTTGTAACATTTTAAATGTATTTACTGTCTCTTTTGATCAACTTAAAGGATTAGTCCACTTTCAAATAAAAATTTCCTGATAATTTACTCACCTCTGTCATCCAATATGTCCATGTCCTTCTTTCTTCAGTCAAAAAGGAATTATGTTTTTTTAAGAAAACATTCCAGGATTATTCTCCTTATAGTGGACTTCAATTGGCCCCAAATGGTTGAAGGTCAAAATTACAGTTTCAGTGCAGCTTCAAATGGCTTTAAATGATACCAGACGAGGAATAAGGGTCTTATCTAACTAAACGACTGGTCATCGGAATGTTTTTATCAAAAACCTTAATTTCTTTTTGACTGAAGAAAGAAGGACATGGACATCTTGGATGACATGGGGGTGAGTAAATTATCAGGACATTTTTATTTGAAAGTGAACTAATCCTTTAACGTATCCTTGCTGAATAAAAGTAATTACTTTCTTTCTTTCTTTCTTTTTAACTCACTGGCCCTAAACTTTTGAATGATAGTGTACTTACAGAGATTTAAACAAATTTTTATTTATTATTATAATTCCCACCTTCCCCACCCAATCAGGAGAAGCAGTATTCACAGTGGATGGCCGCCTGTAAACTGGCGTCCAAAGGTCTGACATTATTGGACAGCTCGTATCAGAGTGAAGTGAAGAACATCCAGACATTCCTTTCCATGCAGCGTTCCAACTCTGCAGCTCCCGCTGCACAAACTGACGACAGCATCAACACACACAGCCTTGTCTCACCGAGATACCATAAGAAATACAAGCCCAAACAGGTAGAGTGACCATGAAAGCTGCTTGCCAGTGTACTGCAATATTTAATTCAGGTCATCTATTCAGTGTTTGTGTTACTATTATATATAAAAACTATAGCCTATTCTATATTCTATATTAATTATCATGACCTCACCTTGTTCTTTTCAGTTAACCCCTCGTATCCTGGAAGCCTTTCAGAATGTCGCCCAGCTGTCCTTGACAT
Organism: Elopichthys bambusa; assembly: GCA_037101425.1. Taxonomy (NCBI): domain Eukaryota; kingdom Metazoa; phylum Chordata; class Actinopteri; order Cypriniformes; family Xenocyprididae; genus Elopichthys; species Elopichthys bambusa. The sequence continues at coordinate 17,295,273 of CM074447.1, read as the reverse complement.
CTGCCATCTTGAAGTTTCTGCAGATCTGGCAAGCTCTGCCTGACTTTGGAATTTCCTACTTCATGGTCAGGTGAATGGACTAACCTTAGAGACACAAAAAAACATGATCAGCTATTGATGTACCTTTTAAACAAGCTTGTATGGATATTTAAGAAATGGTCAATATGCAGTGGTATGTGGTAAAACATAAGACCTTTTATAATATAGAGATTTTATAGTCTCACAATCCAATAATTTCTCAGGTTTAAGGGCAGTCGCAAGGATGAAGTTCTGGGCATCGCTAACAACCGTCTGATCCGTATAGACCTGGGAGTTGGAGATGTGGTGAAGACTTGGCGTTATAATAATATGAGACAGTGGAATGTTAATTGGGACATAAAGCAGGTATGTTTCAATAAAATTTTAATTAATCATTATATGATTCATTTAAATTAAACAATGGAGCCTTTATTCTTACCTTATGCAATATATCCCTGACTTATATATGCTTATGTTCAAAAGTTTGGGGTCAGTAAGATTTTTTTGTAGAGAAATTAAAACTTTTATTCAGCAAGGATCCATTGTAGCTATTCAAGTTATAATGAAACAAAAGATTTCTATTTCAAATAAATGCTGTTCTTTTGAACATTCTAGAATCCTGAAAAAAGTATCACAATCCAGTTTCTACATAAATATTAAGCAGCACAACTGTTTTCATCATTCATAATAATAATTAAAAAAATGTTTTTTGAGCATAAAATTAGCATATTTAGACTGATTTCTGAAGGATCATGTGACAATGAAGACTGAAGTGATGGTAAAATTGAATAAATAAATAAATAAAAAGAAGTAAAATTTAGCTTTGCCATCACATGAATAAATTACATTTTAAAATATATTAAAATAAATCAATTAAATTGTAATAATATTTCACAATATTACTGTTTTTACTGTATTTTTGATCAAATAAATGTGACCTTGGTGAGCATAAGAGACTTCTTTCAAAATATTAAAAAATCTTATCAACCCCAAACTTTTAAAGTGTAGCGTATGTGTTAACATAACCAGACGTCACATGTAATACACTGGCTTCACTAATAAATTCAGTCATTTAAATTATCAACACCTGTCTCTCTATTTAAGGTTGCAATTGAATTCGACGGAAACATTAACATAGCATTCGGCTGCGTGAATGCAGACTGTAAGGTTGTGCACGAGTACATTGGAGGATACATCTTCATGTCTACTCGCTCACGACAGCAAAGCGACACACTGAACGAGGAGCTCTTCCACAAACTCACCGGTGGCCACGAGGCCCTCTGAGCACAAAGAACAACTTACAGAGAAGAAAATGACTTAAGCTACAAATAGAAAAACTGATAAGAATTCAATGTTACCATTGCATAGCAACTGTCCCTTTGCTTTACTTTTACTGATCAGTACATTTAAATTAACAGTGAAGCATGGATGTTTTCACAACCTGTTACATACTCTTCTAATGATTCTGTATAAATCATTACACCTGATATATAACTACCTAACAAGAAAATATGACAAAGTGAATGATTTTATAACTTTGTAACTATTTTAAAACTAAATATAAAGAATTTTGTCATAAAACATGGTACTGCACTTGTCATAATTAGCAGTTTGTCTGTCTTTCTGCCATCTCACTTGAGTAACAGTTCAGGAAACCACTGTCTATCATTGTCTTATCATGCAAAGTTCTACTGGCCAGTTGCTGACAGCAAACAATTTCCTATCTTTGTCCAGCAGAGTTTCAGTTACTGTACCAGGCTATTTTTAAATAGTCTTCAGTGTCATGCTAAGTGGGAAAGCTCTGTATTGACTCACTCAGTTAACAAAGTGTCATCCCTTCATTTTTCTGATACACAGACTTGCTGATTCTCTATTATTCAAAAGTATGAAAAATGTAATTCATTGAAATACTGTGCATTATATTAAGCATTATGGTACACTATTGTATTCATTTTAACCAAACAATTTTGGTAACACTTTACAATAAGGTTCATTATTTAAACATTAGTTAATGTATTAACTAACATGAACTAACCATGAGCAATACATTTGTTACTGTATTTACTAATCTTTGTTAATGTTAGTTAATGAAAATACAGTTGTTTATTGTTTGTTCATGTTAGTTCACAGTGCATTAACTAATGTTAACAAGATTTTAATAATGTATTAGTAAATGTTGAAATCAACATGAACAAAGATTAATAAATGCTGTATAAGTGCAGTTCATTTTTAGTTCATGTTAACTGATGCAGTTAACTAATGAACCTTATTGTAAAGTGTTACCACAATTTTAATAAATTTTTGAGCCTCCAGTACTGGTAGTAATTTTAACTAATTTTCAGACTGAAAAAAACACAACAACAACAACAACAAAAAAACATTAACTCTACCAATATGGCAACATTTCTACAATATTTTGAGTGTTATGGTTGTTTCTAGTGCATTTTATTGTGACTTGTTAATACCCTTAACCTTGTGATTTCCTAAGTCACTTTGGATAAATGAATTTGCTAAATCACTAAACATCAAATAAAACATGTGAAGGAAAGTATAATTAAGTAACATAAGCTTTTCTAGCATCTATGGAGGAGAACAGCAAAGTTGTTTTAATCCCTGCTACAGCATGAGTAACTGTGAGGAATAAAAAGTACCATTTGCAATTGAACTTCCTAAAACAGGTTTCAGAAACCACACCCACCCACGGCTCGGATCATTAGAGGACGTGTGAGCGTCCGGCTGTAAGTTTCCGTTCTTGACCACAGTGATTCTTCAGTCCAGCTGATGGCGACACTCAGACACACAAGTACATGTAGCAAGTTACAGCGAGGAAGACAGGAAGTCGTCACGTCACCCGGAAGTGCGCGCAACACGCTTGTAAACAAGCGAATGATCAGGGTGTAAAATATTTATCATCGTTTGTTGAATTTTACTAGACATCAGGTAAGTTAACGACTTATTGACTTGAAGCCTGACGTGTAAGAGATACTGGCTGTCAGTTTTAAAGTTAAGTCAACGTAAATAATACGCATAACGCAATCAATTTTTTTTTAAAATGACTCTCTGGTTTCCATGTAATTTTGTGCCGTTTATACAGATATCTAACTTATCACAGCAGATTTTGATCTTTTTTTTTTCTTTTTAAAGATGTCTTTGTTTTTGCGTGTGTGTATCACGGGGAGTGTATTTTCACATTCACTGTTTTCAGAGCTAATTTTTTTTGTGATATTGGAATATATGTCTTTATATGTAGGTGCAGCTTAAGATCATGTCGACGGAGGAGGTTAAAGTGACGGAGGGGATCGTAGATCTCGAAGAGCCAAAGAAAATGACCCGAGAAGACTGGAGGAAGAAGAAAGAGCTGGAAGAACAGAGAAAATTGGGAAATGCTCCAGCTGAAGTTGACGAGGAGGGCAAGTATGTTGAGCAGAGCGAATGGAAATAACACTTGAACAGGATGCACTGAACCATAGATAGGATTGTGACTGAATGTGTTTAATTTTATTGTCGTCATATATCCTGTAACTCTTTCCCTGACCGTAGTATTTTGTTACCAGGGATATCAACCCTCATATTCCCCAGTACATCTCATCTGTGCCTTGGTACATTGACCCATCGAAGAGACCCACCCTCAAGCACCAGAGACCCCAGGAAGAAAAACAGAGTCAATTTGCACCCATCGGAGATTGGTACAAGAGAGGTGTACAAGAAGTAAGCACTTTCCCTACCCAAATAAACATAAGTTATAAAAGTGATTTAATGTCTAAAACCCTTTATGATTGCTTCCCTTTCAACTAGAAATCAGTCAGCACGAAATTCAGAAAAGGAGCATGTGAAAACTGTGGTGCCATAACGCATAAGAAGAAAGACTGTTTGGAGGTAAATAGGAGGATTTTATAATGTGTATTGTGATGTTATTTATATGTTGGTAACTTTCGTAGGCCACTTTCAGAATGGAATACTAGCTTATTACTACTGAATACTATGTATTATATACTACTGTTCAAAAGTATTGGGTCAGTAAAGTTTTTTAAAAGAAATCATGTTAAATTATTTAGCAAACATGCATTAAATTGATCCAAATTGACAGTATATAAATTCATAATGTTACAAAAGATTTCAGTTTGAAATAAATGCTGTTCTTTTGAATGTTCTAAATGATCTGAAAAAGTATCACAGTTTCCACTAAAATATTAAAGGGTTAGTTCACCCAAAAATGAAAATTCTATCATTAATTACTTGCCCTCTTGACCTTCATTCAACTTCGGAACATTTGGAAATATTTTTGATGAAATCCGAGAGCTCTCTGACTCCTCCATAGACAGCATATTAATTACCACTTTCAAAGCACAGAAAGGTAGTAAAAATATAATTAAAGTAGTCCACGTGACTGCAGTGGTTCTTATGTTAAACTAGAAAAAGTTATTTTAAATTGTAGTACTATTTTACTGTTCTTACTAGGATTTTGATCCAATAAATGCAGCCTTGATGAACATAAGACTTTTTTCAGAAACATTAAAAAAAAAAAAAAAAAAAAACTCTTACCAACCCCAAACTCTTGAATGGTTCAAACTTTTGAAATGTCTTTCACAGAGACCCAGAAAGGTTGGAGCGAAGTATTCTGGCACAGGCATGGCACCAGATGAGCACCAACAGATTCAGCTCTCAATGGATTATGATGGAAAGAGAGATCGCTGGAATGGGTACGATCCTGAAGAGCATATGCGCATTGTAGAGGAATATTCAAAAGTTGATCTGGTAAGTCATGTTGTTTAATTAAGCATAGACAAGTTTGTGAAAGGACTGCTAGTGCCAGGTAAACATAAAGCCGATAATGAATCTAACGTCATAACTAACAAAACAACGCGAATACACCAGACGTGAGCGGAGCGGCGCGACAAAAGCTAATAAAACCCATTATAATCAGTGGTGCTTCTCTACACTGGATGCGGCACAACAAATCCCCAACAGTAAATTGATGCCACGTTCTATTTCTGACTTACTCCAAAAGTGCTCGTGCAACTTCTGACATGAAGGACAAATGGTTTGCTTTGTGTAGACAGCCCCAAGCTGTTGCTGTTGTGATAAACGTCAGGTCTGGTGTAGACACTGTTTTCAGGAAAAGAAAATGATGAGGCATATCTCACCCTTGGATTCACCAGTACAATGGTGGGTAATGGGGAGAGACCACAGTTTGATTATTATTATTAGCTTCTGACAGTATTAAACTGAACAAGTTAAGAGACTTCACATCACGAACACAAAGAGAAGCCTGTTGGAGTTGATAAGTTTCAGTATTGTATTAATTACAATGTTTCAAATAAATCCTATAGGATTTTGCAAGCAAGAGTATGTCTGAGATTGTCTTTTTGTGCATATAGGTGGGGGGCTTTAAAATATTTTTCTCTACCAAAGTTTGGGAACCACTGTTATAGGCCACGATAATGCATGCCTAATTTTAAAATCCTTTTTTTTTTTATAATATAGGCTAAGCGTACTCTCAAAGCACAGAAACTCCAGGAGGAGTTAGCTTCTGGTAAACTAATGGATCAAGCTGTAAGTATTCACAATTTAATTTTTTTTTCTGTATGATTTACCACATTCATCTTATAACTATGCAGAAAAAAATGGCAACCATATACCATGAAAATGATACTATATGTTTATTCTAACCTTGTATTTGATATTTACTAGCTTTGTCTAACCAAACATTTTAACATGCCTCTAGAATTCAAGGAAGCATCTTGATGATGATGCAGCACAGGTACATGTCATGTTCAACTTAATATTTATGTACATTTTAATACAACTTAAATTGTAAAGCCTCTTCACTCAATTAAACTTTTCTCACACTGTCCAGGACCACAGCAGTGAAGATGAGGATGAGGACAAATATGTTGATGACTTCGACATGCCCGGACAAAACTTTGACTCCAAGAGACGAATCACAGTTAGAAACCTGAGAATCCGGGAGGACATCGCTAAGGTAAAAATCACTTGAAATTTGCTAATGCATGTTAATTAAGGGCATGACACTATTTGTTTTTCTACAGTTTTTTTTGGCAGTTGAGCTAAAAGAAAGTCACACTTAAACGTTCCCATGAAAATGTCCCATAAGTATGATTAATAAGAGGATTAATAGGGTCTCCTCAGCATGATTAGTAGTAGTAGTAGTAGTAGTAGTAGCAGTAGCATAAGAGTACACATTAATATTATTACCACAAAGTGCTGTACCATGTTTTTCTTAACCATTTCTGTCTTTATTTTACAGTACCTCAGAAATCTGGATCCAAATTCGGCCTACTATGATCCCAAGACTCGAGCCATGAGGGAGAACCCATACTCCAACACTGGAAAGATTCCAGAAGAGTAGGTGCATTTCGTATTTCCTGTGCATGCTATTGAAAGAAGCTGATGTGAGTATTAATTTGAAGTTGACTGCCCATGAACATCACTTTTATGTCAGGGAATGTATAAGCTTCTTATAAGAAGCTTGCAGATTGTGTACTAAGTAGGGGTGTTTCACTAACTAGAGAGTTACTTAGTTTGCAACACATTGTACTTTTTGTGTGCAAAAACAACAACTTTATTCAACAATTTCTTCTCTTCCATGTCAGTACATTGTAAACACAGTACAGCGCTTCCAGGTTCTAAGTCAGAACGGCAGGTCATTATTGGCCGGATCCTGCGTCAACATTACACGCATATGTCATGGTGCTTACATTAACAACATCCGCCAACACTGAGCCGGCGTTCGGATGTAAACACGGAAGCACTGCACTGTGTTTACTATGTGAACAGCGTAGGAGACTGACATGAGTAATTAATGACAGAATTTTCATTTTTGGGTGAACTAACCCTTATTGGGTTGTAAATTGCTTTGGATGAAAACAGTCTGCTAAATGCCAGGGAAGCTGATGTGTTTAACTTCCTTAATTCCAGGAAGCTGAAAAAAATCACTAAAATATCATTATAGGTGGCGTAATGGAACATTTAAATGTGCCTATTTCTGTAGTTGTGTCTCTTTGTGTCCTCAAACTAATGAGTTTGGTTTGGCAGGGTGGGCTATGCTGGAGACAACTTTGTGCGCTACTCTGGAGACACCATTTCCATGGCTCAGACGCAGCGTGAGTTTGTCAACTCATACATAAATTCCTTATTACCTGATGTTTAAAAGTGCTCTCAGTATTTGTTAGTCTAGCATTGTTTTTGTGTCTCTTCTGCAGTCTTTGCTTGGGAAGCGTATGAGAAGGGATCTGAAGTTCATCTCCAGGCAGATCCAACTAAGCTGGAGCTTCTCCATCAGTCCTACAAAGTCAAAAAAGACGATTTCAAAGAGAAACAGAAAGAGACTATTTTGGAAAGGGTACAGTATAGCATCTCCTTTGTTGATAAGTGAAATAGCAAAATGTTCTCCTTCCCCTGCTCGTTTGCTGATGGCTTCATGTTGCACCTCTCTGCAGTACGGCGGGGAGGAACACTTGGACGCCCCTCCGCGAGAGCTTCTTCTGGCTCAGACAGAGGAGTATGTGGAGTATTCTCGTCACGGGGCTGTGTTGAAGGGACAGGACAAGGCTGTGGCCTGCTCCAAATACGAGGAGGACGTGCTCATTAACAACCACACGGTAAGTTAGCTGGCACTACTGGAAGTGTCGCATAACTGAAGGAGCTACATTATAATGTTGGATTTTATTTTATGAATGTTTAAAAAAATAATTCCTTTAACTTTTGCAGTGTATCTGGGGATCATATTGGAAAGATGGATATTGGGGTTACAAATGCTGCCACTCGATGGTGAAGCAAAGTTACTGTACCGGGGAAGCTGGCAAGAAAGTAATGGTGAGTATCTAACATCCATCTAACAGTGGAACTATCCATTGCGAGTTGGTAATACAGGCAACAAAAATATATATTTCTTTAAATGATGAATTATGTATAAAACATTTATTTTGTTATATTAATATTATTAGTTTTATTTATTAATAAATACGTAATATTTGTATCATGTATCAATTTCTATATTTTTATCTGACACAAATCTGTTAAAAATCTTATTTTTTCAGAGTAATTCTTGTGTTCCATTTGAAGAGGATGTAGAGGAGGCCCAGACGAGTGAAGAACCAAAGACTCTTTTACAGGTACAGTAACAGCCTTCTCCTTTTTATGATATGATTATAGTAGAGAAACTTGGCAGGAAAATGATTGTAATAAACTAAAAAAAATTCACAGATGCACCAGGAAAAAATGAAAGACAAGAAGAAGAAGAAAAAGAGCAAGAAACACAGAGATTCTGACAGCAGTGATGAGGACGATGAAGCAAAAAAGAAAGAGAAGCTGAAGAAGGTGGGTGGGCTGTTTCTTTTTAATGCCACACACACGCACTGATATCTTCATGTGCTAGATGCATCTATGCTCTACAAAGCCTATTGTAAAAGAAAATAATGTCTTTTTGTGCAGGCATTGAATGCGGAGGAGCAGAGGCTGAAGCAGGTGGCTGAACTGATGCAGATTGACGAGAGGAAGCGGCCATACAACAGCCTAATGGAAGTCCGTGAACCCACAGAGGAGGAGATGGAAGCCTTCCGCATGAAACGTTACCGAGCTGATGACCCCATGGCCTCTTTCCTGGGGCAGTGAATGAAAACATAAATGTCTTTTGTCACCAACCACAGAGATGTCATAGTCTCAGTTATTGTGAAATCTGATATTGCTGAATCGGTGTTACACAAAGACCGCTGTTTTTAAACAAATAATGGGAAAAGTCCTATTTTATTAGCACATGACAGTCTGTTAGAACCAGCAGTTTTAGTTTTGCAAATCTTTTCACTTTGTATAAATCTGTGTTGTATACTGTTTTTGGGCTAGTAGTAAATCAGATTTCTTTCTCTCTATGTTTTCCTAATAATATGTGGTTTTCATTTTGACAGTACATAAACATTGTTTTATTAGTCGCTTAATTATAAAGTGCCCAATAAATTACAAATGGGTTATGTTAGGTGAATCATCCATTTTCATTTAACAAAATATTCCATTCTCCCGTTCCAAGGTATTTAAATGGAATCATAATAAAAAAAAAAAAAACATGAGCAGTAGTTAATTAAATTAAACATTTATTTTTAAACCTAAACATGGCTTTGTTTGGTTTTATGCTTTTGTTTATTCAACATGCAATCCATGCCAAATTTCTTTTGCAAATAGAAGTGTGAGTATTTGATGTAAAAAGGCACACATGACAGCTGTTTTTTGTAGCTAAAGCCATTTTTCATTGTTTTGTGGGCTGCAGAAATAAAGTATAAGAGTGTTTAAGAGAGTTTTCAAATGAATCCCCTCCCCCAGTTTGTTGAATTACATCATTGATGAACTATCTGGCAGGGCACGTCTGTGCTAAAACTGGGTGGATGCTTACAAAGTTGTGTGGAGGACATGTAAGATACAATCGTTTCACAAGCCTTGCATATGTTATCTATTTTTGATTTTGCCAAAAAGGGCAGCAGGACCTTTTCTTTGCATTGCAACGCAAATCTCATTCCTCTGGTGAGGTTTTTTTCCAATGCATGCTTTAAATGTGATGTTAAATTGTGTTCTTTGGTCAGTTACTTATATTTACTAACTAATTAAAACCTAAATGTTTACTAATAACTCAAGTTACAACCTGCATGTATATAATTTGATTGACGGTGCTTGTTTCTGTGCACAACTCTGTATATGTATATACAGGAAATTCCCCAGAACACAAATCTGGCCCCATCTGCTCTGTTTGCAGGCACAGCTGCATCATGCGTCAGTTACCACTGGCTGTTTGCCTGCTGTTTCTGTTCTCTGTGCTGACTGTAGACTCATCCAAGAAGGGACGCAACTTTACCATCCATTCATCTCAGCTTAGTTGCAGTCTGCCAGGCCCTCAGGGTCCTCCAGGGAGTCCAGGTACAGCAGGTCCCAGCGGTAGCGTAGGCAAGATGGGGATGCCAGGTGTTGATGGCCAGGATGGCAAGGATGGTGACAGGGGAGAGAAGGGAGAGAAAGGTATGTCTATTAGCATATCTGTTGCTTTAAACAGAGACAATATTCAAACAAAAAGTATTTAAACATTTTATATCTATAAAATTTTAAATTATATTATACAGTCATGTGAAAAAGAAAGAATTTTATGGTTTTACGTATAGGAACAAATCGTTAGCAGGTCTTAAAATCAGGTAAATACAACCTCAGATGAACAACAACACATGACATATTACACTGTCATCATTTATTTAACAAAAATAAAGCCAAAAATAAGTACACCCTATGATTCAATTGCTTGTAGAGCCAATTGCTTATTTCTTGTAGCAGAAATAAGTTGAAGAAATCATTTTTTGTATGACAGTATCAGTCTCTTATGGCCAAACATCTCCACTTTGGTCTTTTCTGTCCAAAGGACTTTGTTCCAGAAGTCTTATGGTTTGTTCAGATGCAACTTTGCAAACCAAATGCCATGTTTTTTTTTTAGAGAGAGAAGAGGCTTTCTCCTGGCAACCCTTTTCTAATTGTACTGCCATGAACTTTAAAATTTAACATGTTAACTGAGGCCTGTAGAGTCTGAGGTGTAGTTTTTAGGTTTTGTGTGATTTTTTTTGAGCATTGCATTCTTACATTGGGATGATTTTGCAGGGATGTCCACTCATGAGAAGATTGGCAACTGTTTTGAATGTCTTCCATTTGTGAATAATCGTCCTCACTCTGATGGACTTCAAATTGTTTGGAAATGGCTGTATAACCCTTCTCAGATTGATGGCAGCAATAATAGCTTCTTTAAGCTCATTGCTGATGTCTTTCCTCTTTGGCACACCTAAAGGCTCCAGATTAGCAAACTGCCAAAACTTCTGCTTTTATAGAGTTGGTCGCACTTGCTGATGATCAATCAGTCAAGGACATTTGATTAGCAGCTGATTAGCAGCTTAATTCCTATGGAAGCAGTAAGGGTGTACTTAGTTTGTCACTCATGGCTTTTCCATTTTGGCCTAGTTTTTGTTAAATAAATAATGACATGGTATAATATGTCACATGTTTTTGTTCATCTGAGATTGTATTTACCTCATTTTAAGACCTGCCAAGGACCAGATTTATTTTATTTTTTTATTTATATTAATTTTATCTATAGTAATCTGTAGCTCTGTAGTAATCTGTAAAAACATATTTAAGTATAAATATGAAATCACATTTGGATAAAAAACAAACAAACAATGGAGATCAAATGGGTGTTGTTTCAGATTAGGTGATAAAAAATTTGTGAATATTTATTCTCAAATTCCAGGTGAACAGGGTCGTCCTGGGAACCCTGGAAAACATGGACAACAAGGACGCCCAGGACTTGTTGGGAAGGCAGGTCCAAGGGGCCTAAAAGGGGTACGTGGGGCACCTGGTGTGTCTGGAGTCGCTGGGATCAAAGGAGAGGTGGGAGATATGGGGGAAACTGGTGCCCTCGGGGGCTGTGACTGTGGAACAGAGGCACGATCTGCTTTCTCAGTAGCGGTAACCAAGAGCTATCCCAAGGAACGCACGCCCATTCGCTTTAACCGGATATTAATGAACGAGGGTGGCCATTACAATGTCACCAGTGGCAAGTTTAACTGTGCGATTCCTGGTGTGTATTACTTCACATATGACATCACTTTGGCTAACAAACACCTGGCAATTGGGCTTGTTCACAATGGCCAGTACAAGATTAAAACATTTGATGCTAACACAGGAAACTACGACGTGGCCTCAGGATCAACAATACTCAGACTGCAAAAAGGAGATCAGGTCTGGCTTCAGATCTTCTATTCAGAACAAAATGGACTGTTTTTTGATCCATTCTGGACTGACAGTCTTTTCACAGGATTTCTCATTTTTGCTGATCAGGTGGCTGCAAATGAGGCAAACATAACGACCAATTCTGGATCATCCTGATTTAAAAATCTATTTGTCTCATATACATTTTATAAAATGGCCCCCAATAATCCAGTGTTTACAGATCAGTATTAGAGCAAAATGAGGGACAAAGACTAATTAATGATTAAGTATTAACAAACATGAGTTGTCAAGACCTAAATCTATTCCTTTGTATTATGGAAAGCTATTTTCTTACTGCAAGTATTTTGCAACCTTGACCCTAATCTTAGGCCCCTAAAAATCAATTTAGCCACATTGTACACTATGTTAGACACACATGACCTTTGATCTTCTAAAAGCTGGTCCTGTTAATGATTGTATTTTACTTTCTATTGTTTATTTACTATTCACATCTAATCATGTATTCCACTATGATTCAAAGGTTTAGTATGACCTTGTCTTATTGGAACACGCTGTCACTGGAGATTTGTGAAACCCTCCTTTTAAAGTGTACTTTTGTCTGAAAATAGCAGCCAACCATGCTGCTGTCATTATCTAATCAACAGGCTACTAGGTTCATGAACAAAACCACTGTTGACATAAACAGTGCAGTAATTGAGTCTACAGTCACTCGAGTGATCATTAAAGTATAAGTAAAGACATTGTGCTTATGGGTTATTTGTATCATGCAGCAATCTGTCCCTCATTTCCCACTACAAAGTCAATCTATACACACGAGTTTTACATAAACATATTTTTAACAGAATGGCCTTTCGTTTTATTAAAGCTGTAATATGTTCAGCCATTGTTGTATCTAAGAGGTATGCTACGAGTGATTCTTGCTATGACAAGAAAATCATGTAATCAAATATGGAATGTGCGTGTGATCTTCGAGGAAAACCGTACAATGTACGTCAATGATGACGAAATAATCTGATTTCCATACGCCTTAGCCCGTTCGACTCTGATTGGCGGGAGTAGCTCCAAGCCCCTCCCATTGTTCTGTTTTTACTTCAGAAAAAGCACGGGGTGTCCTTTGACAGTAGGGCTAAACCATTAATTGTAGTGTAGGTGAATGTCGCGTTACAACATGTTGCTATTTTGTATCTTTCCTTACGCGTTTTGGATTTGTTTAACATTTTCAACACATAAATGTAGCATTCATATTTCATATAGAGAATAACGTAATACATTACGTGATTTTAATAGTACATAAAGACTCAATCTACTAAACTCCCCTATCAAAATATAGTTCACGTGTCACCCTGGAATATGATGACACTTCTACCGGCAATTTTTCCATACAGCGAAAACACAACGAAACAAGTGTTATAAAGGTTAGTAAACTTATTTCTTCCTTAGCTAAACTTAAAGCCATACTTTGCTTAAGTGAATCAGTTTAAACCGCGGTTCGAGGGACTGTCGACCTAAGAATAATGCATCCCGCCCGGCGCTGTTCAACGCTACTTCATCGAGACTTGGCCGCGGTCTGTCTCTCATCACTGGGGACACATGCAAAGAAAACCGGTACGCTAAAGATAAGCAGCCCTCCGAGTTCACGACTCTGCCACTCCGGGGGTGTTCATCCTCCTCCAACCAGGTCCAACTCATCACCCGTTCTTCTCGGTTCTTTACAAGGTAATTTAATTTGAGATTTCATTACATTATCCTTTGCCTTACTAAAACTCCGATTGTGTCTCATAACCAAGAGAGCTACCTACATCGGAATGCTTATATGACGCACAAAATGCTGTCTAGAAAGGTAAATTACGGGTTTGAGACCGTAAATTCAGTTTTTGGGGTTTCGTGTGATGCCGTGTGGGAGTACTGATGAGAATCTTAATAGACACACGCGTAAATTTAAAGAATTTATTTGTGATTATTTCAGCGTGGCCCTCGTGATATAACAAATGACTCATGTACAGTAAGTAGGAGAGTGATGACTTGTCTCATACATCCTGTGAGGTGTGGAAACATGAATACTGTGTGGATACTGCAAATCCCTAATAACTGTTTTGATTGAATTTTTTTATGAAGGCATTATATAATCTTTATTCAGACGCATTTGTTAAATTATAGTGAGCTTTTTAATTCTCTAACAAATCTATCACTGAAGAGCAGTGTTTTGGTTTTTTAACAGTTGTAATTTAGCTTTATTTTTTTATTTCAGCTTTATTTTGAGTAATTTTAGTATAACTTAAAAATTTAGAGTTTCCATTGAAATTCATTAAGTTCAAGTTTGTTTTATTTAATTTCATTTTATTTTTCAGTCTAATATTTATTATTATATTTATATTTATTTCAATTTCCGAAAAATGTATCTTAGTTTTAGTTAACGATAACAACACTGCTAAAATGGATTTAGATTTTTATACAGTTTTTGTTTTAAGACAATTTGAGAAATAATTTTGTCATAATAGTATTATATTTAGTTTTTATTAATATTGTTTGTTGAGTTTGGTGTTTTATACTAGTGTGCATTCACACTGTCAGAAAAAAAGGCACGGTGTTTGTCACTGGGGCAGTACCCTAAGGTACAAAAGTGAAAAGGTACATCTTACATCTTATTAGTACCTTAAAGGTACATATTAGTACTTTAAAAGTACATATTAGTACCTTTTTACTAATCTAGTTTTTCCTTGCCAACTGAGTGAGATAGGCTCTCCTGACTTGTGTTACATTTATCAAACTCTGCATCATTTTTGCAGTTTCTTTGTAGCATTAAGGACACAATGTGAATGGATGTGTCTGTGATTAAATTATGAAAAGATGGAAGGTAATAAGCACATGATACTTTAAACCAAAAGTTGTTGTTAACCAGCAAACAGATAAGTGATTCCAGCTCCATGTGAACAAAGGCCCCTGCAGGACTGCTCTTGTGTAAGGGATTTGACCTGGATCAGGACTGGGAACCTTGATGTTATGTAATTTTGACTGAATAAGCAAGTAAAAGCATCTCTGGTAATTGCTAGGGTATTAACAGTGAAGCACTACAGTATTTTGATCATTGTAAAATTCGGATTTATAATGTTATTTTTCCCCAAAGACATTGTAAGCACTGATGAAAATGCCTGCAAATATATATACCATAGTATCTAAGGCAAAGCAAGTATTCAACATTGGTATGGCCCAAAAGTAAAAAATTAGCTGCTGAAAAATCCATGATGATTGACTACTAGAAGAGATATTGGGGTGTGCCTGTCCCCCTCAATGTCTATGTTGATTACAGCCCTGGTCCAAGGTGTAGCTTCTCATTAAATGTCATGACAACTTTTGAAATAGTTTTAGCATGTTATTGGATATGGAAATGTTAATGTGTTTGGTTTTGGCAGACTAGATCTGCCACACTGCTGCTGTTGATTATTGCTGCTGCTTCTGCAGAGCAAGCACGAATTTGCTACTGCTAATAGATACACAGACACGCTGCTGTGAGCATGTAAGATATGCTGCTGCTGCATAAATGGATATACATAGATCCTGTAGCAGATCTAGGCAGGTGGAGCTGGGGGAGGTGGACATTGAGCTGCAGGACTAGCTTATAGCAGACAATGAACCAAACTAAGGCTGCATCCGAAAACTGAAAAATGCTGCCTTTGGAGGACGCGTTCCAAGGTAGGAAGGCATCAAGGCATGTCCGAATTCAAAGTTAGCTTCACTTTCTCCTGAGATATCTTCATCTGATCGATTTTTGAAAGCAGCATAGATGTATCCTTCGCTGGCTTTGATATCCCACAATCCTGTGCTTTCCATTCTGTGACAGTTGAGTTAAAAAATAGTGTCTAAAAGTTTCGGTTGGTGGTCAGTTTGTGTATAAATGTACATTTTTGACCATTGTTTTTCACTTTTGATGTATTTCTAATGAGAAATTACTATTGTAGTACTTACATTTTTGCTTAGTTATCACCAAAGCACGCACCATTTTGCTGTTGATCATTACGCTGCCTCAGAAGTCTGTCCAAAATCAGTTTTGTGAGGTAACTTTGTGCGCAAATGCTGCCTACAAAAAGTCATTGCCTGATAGGGCAGTGAGGCAACAAGTCAGCTGCCTACGTTTTCAGATGCAGCCTAAGATTAAATGTTGAGCAAGCAATATCATTGGCTGTAGGATCAGCAGAAGCCAATCAGCTTGTGCCATGCGGTAATGATATGATTATTTGCAGACTGCATGTAAATGACCTATCAGCTTGCGCCCTCTAGAGTTTCATGACTGTACTAGATAGCATAGTTTTTAGGTTATAGTTGGTGTGCTGTGCATCATCATCTTCACACATAGCTCTATATTCACATGCAGTAGTTTTACCAACCTAATGTTACATCAAAGTACACATACAGGTGCAATCACTTTGCAGCAGGCAAATATCAAGTCTCACTTCATGATGTTATATAATGAGTCAAATGAAGTGGTAAATGTCAGAGCTTGAGGAGAGAGCTCAGCGATCTGTAGAATGTGCATCAGTTATGTAATGAAGCTTTATAATCTCTTCTTGTGCTTCAAACTATCAATGATATCTATATATTTTATTCTCTGTTTTAGGTGATAGATTGACTTAAAAAAAAACTTTACAGTAAAGTTCGTTAGTTTCTAATGCAGTAAATTTAAGATAATGAAATTTTTTACAGCATTTATTAATCTAGGTTAAATTTTAAAATGTCATTTATTTCTGTGATCATTACTCCAGTCTTCAGTGTCACATGATCCTTTAGAAATCATTCTAATATGCTGATTTGGTGCTCAAGAAACATTTATTATTATTATCAATGTTGAAAACATTTTTATCAATGTTTTTTGGAAACTGCTTTAGGATTTTTTTTGATGGATGAAAGCTCAAAAGAACTGCATTTATTGGAAACAGAAATGTTTGTGACAATATAAAGTGTTAAGATTAATAAATGCTGTAAAAGTGTTCTTCATTTTTAGTTCATGATACCTAAAGCACTAATGTTAACAAATTGAACATTATTGTAAAATGTTTGTGAAAAACTGTGAGCTTTATACATTCCAGACAAATGAGCAACAGCGTCTTCCTTAGTCCATAGATTAAATTAGGCCTGAACTGTTCTCTTCACCCACGTGCATGACCATGTGTGCATGTATGCGCAGGCATGCATCGGGTCCCTCTCGTGATTTTCAAATGAGTCATTGTTCAGAATGAATGGTAGGGGAAGCACACACACACTAGTTCATTCAGGAACCCCTTTGTGTAGGAACACACACGCAGATAGACACACTGTTACATCCGCAGCCCCCAGAATCTTCGCATACGAAAGCAAAAGAGCTCAAAGGGTGGATGCTAGTGTTCTCTCTGTCTATCAGCTTGTATCATACACTGACCCACTGACCGGCTACTGGATCGCCATTGGATTAGTCCTGGACTCCCTCAAAGCCAAAGAGAAGAAGATTGTGCCTTTAGTTCACCTGCATCGGAGACATTCAGTGGAAAGGGAAATATTAAGAGGTAGTTTTAAAAGAAATGCACATTTCTAGGTGTTTCAGAAAAACATAAGACATAAATGTATGAGAAAGTGATGGGCCTTAGACCCTGAATAGTCATTGATTTAGTTACAGTGATTTAGTTACAATGGATGTGTCTGGAGATGGTGAGTTTAAACTTAATCCTGATACAAGAGATGCATGTGACCCACGAATTTAAAAATGAATGGGTTGATTTAATTGGTATGGGTGCTGTGTGTTTTAAACGATTACTAAGCAATGACCAACCTTAGCCATGAACAGCCCTGAGTATTCATTACTTGACTAATCCATTAATAAATGGAAAATCTTTACTTGTTGCATATAAATAATACTAAGATTATGCTTTTCCAATATGACGAAGACATAAACAACCACATAAATATAAATGGAGAGACACTGGAAATTACTGGTATTTTTCTTGTGGAGGTAAAGGAGACAGAGATCGTCAACAGGATGAAATCAGATAAGATGTGTAAGATCATATTTAAATGAACATAATTACTCTTACAATATTTGACTGTGTGTTTAGTTTAAACATGAATTTAATGTACTGAATTTGTTTGATCAAAAATACAGTAAAACAGTAATATTGTGAAATGATGTACAATTTAAAATAACTGTTTTCTAATTTAATATATTTCAATATATACATTCAAAAGAACAGCATTTATTTGAAATGCATACATTTTTGTAACATTGTCTTTCTGTCACTTTTGATCAATTTATTGCATCCTTGATAAATAAAAGTAAAAACTTTTGAATGGTAGTGTAAATGTTAGGATTAAGATGATGAAAATGTTTGCTGCTTAGTTATGCAAATCTTGCTACTGATTCTGCTGTGTTTTGGTGGTTACAAGACACTCCTGTGCTGTTACTAATGTGGTCTGAGGGGTTTTTAGTATGTTGCTGTGCAGTTGCTAGAGTATTCAGGGTGGTTGCTAAGTGGTTGTTTACTGGTCGAAAAGAGTTCATCCTCCAATATTTGAGAATTTTTTGAAAGTTTTTATTGTCTGCTAGACAAAAATTGTTTATCTTGTGAGTTGCTGAGTTGTCATGACAAACAGTAGACAGAAGTTTCCATGGCTGCAGTTAACCCATTGTCTATTAATAAGATGAATCATTTACAGAACTATCTGTGACTAGCATCCAAAGTCTTTGTTCCCATTGAGGTTTGAGTTGCTAATGAGGTTAATGAAATATTGTCTATAAATTCCCTGTTGAAAAAAAACAGCATATGCTGATTAGGTATGTTTTGAAGCATGACAGCTGGTTTAAGCTGGTCCTTATTTGGTCATGAGATGGTTCAAGCTAGTCCTAAGCAAATAGCTCCAGCCCAGGACCAGCTTATAACCAGCTCAGGACCAACTAAGGACCAGCATAAACCGGCTCAAACCAGCTGCCATGCTTCAAAACATACCTAACCAGCATCTGCTGTTTCTTCAACAGGGAAGATGGTATACAAGCCAACAAACACACACACACAGACCCATGCAAGAATGTTAATAGGTGCATTCATATCTAGTTAACCTCTTCTGAAGACTCAAAACAAGCCCAGACAGATGCTGAGGCATCACAGACATCTCTCTTGTATCCAAAAGAATCAACCACGCAATCTTGTGAACTTATCAATGCTTTTAAAGTGCTTTTCCACATTTGAACAATACACTGTGAGGTATCAAATAACCAAGTAATCCAGTTTTGTTCGAGCTCTAGGTGTATGAAGTTTGAGTATTTTGTTGTCATGGGGCATATTAAAGACAAACCCAAGTAATACACATAATTAACAACGTCAGACAGATCTTAGGCCTAATTTATCTGCACTTTAAATAGCTACCATGTGCTGTCATCATACTACTGTTTATATTGTCATACACAGTGTACTGCACCGCTACTATTTATATCTTCATTGGCTGCTGTTTGGTTTGAGTGTCTTCTTTCACATACTGTGTAGTGTGTACTGTGTAAAAGTTTCTGCATTGAAACATGCTAGTAATCTAAAATTATTATGAACTATTTTGCAAATGTAGTTTTCATGCAGCTTTTATGTCCTAATATTTGATTTTATGTGCAATATTTGTAAAATTCATTTGTCACACTGTAGGGCTATTAAAGTGAACTGCAAAAAAAAATAAAAATAAAATATTATTAAATATTAAAGCAGCTATAATATACCTATCTGTTTTCCAAAAACTACTCTACAACTATGCCAGAGTGTGTGTAACATGTTTTGTATGTGTGTGTGTGTGTGTCTGCAGTGTGTCAGATGGGCAGTAGCAGCAGCAGTAGACTCTTCAGTACTCTGGCACAGACTTTGAGCAGTGCTGCATTGGCAGACCCATATGTGGATCCTGACGACTATGAGTATGAGCAGGCCGACCCAGACGCACTCTTGCGTGAATGCGAGGAGGTTTTGAAGAACCGACCCCCTCGACTGCACAGAGACTTTGTTATGACCAGACCCTGCTCTCTGCAGAACGCACCCATGCGGATCATGCAGTGGAACATCTTAGCACAAGGTACAGAGTCTGTCTGCTTTTATCATGTATTTGATTCATAGTTGATTCATAGGAGGTAAATTAAAGAGGTTTTACACTTTTAAAATACCACCCCACTTCCTAAAATATAAAGGCAGCTATATATTTGTATGTATAAAGACCCATTTACACTGTATGAGAAAATTAAACAGTTTTTTAAGTTAAATATAATTTTATATTGTCACTGTACTAAAGTAAATTATTATAATATGAACTGAAAATGACAGTGGTAATGTACATGCATACATGCATGCAATAAACTAATATCCATTAAAAAAAAAAAAATCAAATCTCTAAATACTGCCCAGTGTTTAGAAAGCATGTAACAAAGTAAATTTCTGTAATTATTTTAAAATTATTGCTTTAAACATTTTTAATTCATATCTGAAGTTAACCAATTGTCTTTGTCAGCCAAAAATCATTTATTTTATAATTAGTATTATACTTTTTTTTTTTTTTTCAAAATTCCTGAGGAGACCTTAGCACCCTCTTGTGGCCCCCAGTTTAAAAAACCTTGCTTAAAGGGATAGTTAACTCAAAAATTACCTCATAATTTACTCACCCTCAAGCCATCATATATGTATATGACTTTTTCTTCTTTCAGCCAAACACAATCAGAGTTATATTAAAAATATTGTGGCTTGTCCAAGCTTTATAATGGGAGTGAATGGAGGATTTGAAGAAAAAAAGTGATTTCAATTTGATTTCAAAAAAGTGTTAATAAAGGCCTTCTGAAACAAATCGATGTGTTTGTGTAAGACAAATATCCTTATTTAAAACGTTATAAGGTAAAATAACGAGCTTCTGGCATGACAGCCATACGCATTCGGCTTACATCCAAAAAGTGTTAACTTCTGTGACATAGTACACAATGACATGACGTACTACGCTTTATAATGTAGGACATAGCATAGTATGTCATGCCATTGTGTACTACGTCGCGGAAGTTAACACTTTTTAGTGTTTAATGCGTGTTTAATAGTGTTTAATTTAATGCGTATGGCTTCAAAAACTCATCCTCCATTCACTAACATTATAAAGCTTGGACGAGTCAGGATATTTTAAATATAACTCTGATTGTGTTTGGCTGAAAAAAGAAAGTCATATACACACCTAGGATGGCTTGAGGGTGAGTAAATTATGGGGTAATTTTCATTTTTGGGTGAACTATCCCTTTAATCTTTATATTAATCTAGGACTGAACACACTTTACCTTTAACTGCAATGCTACCATATAATGCTCAAAAGGTGACCTTCTTTATTTTTCTTGTGAATCTGTAGCTCTGGGTGAAGGCAAGGACAGTTTTGTGCGCTGTCCGATGGAGGCTTTGAACTGGTCTGAGAGGAAGTATCTTATACTGGAAGAGATCCTTACCTACAGGCCAGATGTGCTGTGCCTGCAGGAGGTGGACCACTACTTCGACACTTTCCAGCCTGTGCTTGCCAGCTTGGGCTACCAGAGCAGCTTCTGCCCCAAGCCTTGCTCCCCCTGCCTGGACGTTCACAATAACAACGGCCCTGATGGATGCGCTCTGTTCTTCAACCGCCGTCGATTCCAGCTGCTCCACACCTCTCACCTCAGACTCTCCGCCATGATGCTCAAAACCAACCAGGTGGCTATCGTGGCTACACTTCGCTGCAGACTCACAGGTCGAGTCTTCTGCGTGGCAGTAACGCACCTGAAAGCACGGAGCGGCTGGGAGGCGTTTCGTAGCGCACAGGGGGCTCATCTCCTCCAGCAACTCCGCGACATAACCGCACAGTCGTACCCAGACATGGATCAGGAAAACCGGACTAGGGTTGGGGATGGTGAAGAGGGTATTCCATTGGTGGTATGTGGGGATTTTAACGCGGAGCCCAGTGAGGAAGTGTACAGGCGCTTTATGACTTCTCCACTGGGGCTAGACAGTGCTTACAAGTGTCTGAGTGAGGACGGGACTATGGAGCCACCCTACACCAGCTGGAAAATCCGGCCCAGCGGAGAGAGCTGCTCCACATTGGACTATATTTGGTACTCGGAAAGAGCGTTCCAGGTGGATGCTGTGCTGAGGATACCGAGTGAAGAGCAGATCGGGCCGGACCGGCTTCCATCATACAATTACCCCTCTGATCATCTGTCACTGGTGTGTGATCTTAGCTTCAGTCAGCAGCCTCATAGGCTCATGTAGCTGTCAATCTTTAGTGCTCTCCAATAGGGATTCAGAGCAGCTTAAATCATTCTTAGAGCATATGTGTGCGTGTATGTCTGAATGTGAGAATGCATTATTTGTATTAATGCTCAGAATGTGAATTATCTTATTAACATAAACTTTATTTTTACCTGCTCAAGTAGGTCTTAATCCTCTATGCTTATTATTTTCCTTGAGGGAGATCATTATCACGCTCTTATTGTTTGTTATACAGAGGTTGTGCAATATACTGTAACTTATTAAGTGCTAAAGGATGATCTCAGGAAGACGCACATTCTCAATTTAAAGGTTCCAGAAGTAAAAGGATGTTTATATTTATATTGACTGTACTTTTTTCTTTTAGTAGCACTGTAATCATAAATATGTTTGCCACTGACCAATAATATAAAACATACTGTAACAGTTTACTTAAGCTGTGTGGTCTCATTCTTTAATGACAAGCAAAACTGAACTGGTTTGGGAAATCTAGATCAGTGCTCCTGATCTATGTGTCCTATGGGCGGCTCTTAGCAGAAGGAAAAACTAAACTTTTATTCAAATTGTAGTCAAGGTAATGTTAATTATTCTACCATATCTGATATAAATAATCGCTATGTCTAATGCCAGTGTTGCAAAACTTTTGTAACATTATTTTTAAAACACTTATTTTCACAAATTAAAACATCAGTGGCATATAAGCTACTTACCTGCTCACCAGACATATTTTTTTGGAAGTCTTTCTTTTGAGTTTTGATATATTTACTGATTTTCACACTATATATGAGCTTTTTGGGTCAATTCAATATTATTTAAACATTGTAACTACTTCTACAACTACTTCCTTTTGCCTTTTTAGATCTGTCTTTGCATAGATGAAATCTTTTATGATCCAGATGCAAAGATTGTCATCCTTCAAAGCCAACCTACTGTATTTTGACCCGAATCCCTATGAGCCAGTTAGCGGAAATACGGCACAAGGCTTTGTTCAAAGTTGCCAATATAGTAATGTGCTCTCCAGTAATCCTAGTACATGCCACAGACTGGTTACATAACAGACAGATATTGAACTATTCATGCCTACACTTTGACCAATGAAATTGTCATTGTGATTTCTGAACAGTAATATATACACCGATCAGGCATAACATTAGGACCACCTTCCTAATATTGTGTTGGTCCCCCTTTTGCTGCCAAAACAGCCCCGACCCGCACTAGACCCCTGAAGGTGTGCTGTGGTATCTGGCACCAAGATGTTAGCAGCAGATCCTTTAAGTCCTGCAAGTTGCGAGGTGGGGCCTCCATGGATCGGACTTGTTTGTTGTGTTGGACACAGCTCGATTGGATTGAGATCTGGGGAATTTGGAAGCCAAGTCAAAACAACCTCAAAATTGTTGTTGTGCTCCTCAAACCATTCCTGAACCATTTTTGCTTTGTGGCAGGGCGCATTATCCTGCTGAAAGAGGCCACAGCCACCAGGAAATACTGTTTCCATGAAAGGGTGTTCATGGTCTGCAACAATGCTTAGGTAGGTGGTACATGTCACAATATCATCCACGTGGATGGCAGGACCCAAGATTTCCCAGCAGAACATTGCCCAAAGCATCACACTGCCTCCGCCGACTTGCCTTCTTCCCATAGTGCAATGTGTTCCCCAGGTAAGCGATGCACACGCACCCGGTCATCCACGTAATGTAGAAGAAAATGTGATTCATCAGACCAGGCCACCTTCTGCCATTGCTCTGTGGTCCAGTTCTGATGCTCACGTGCCCATTGTTGGTGCTTTTAGCGGTGGACAGGGGTCAGCATGGGCACCCTGACTGGTCTGCATCTATGCAGCCCCATACACAACAAACTGTGATGCACTGTGTATTCTGACACCTTTCTATCAGAACCAGCATTAACTTCTGGAGCAATTTAAGCTATAGCTGCTCATCTGTTGGACCATTTTTCCTGCTTGAGGACAAAATGTTCACTTGCTGCCTAATATCAAACCAAACCAGTCAAACCAAAAATTATTCAGACATTTTTTATATATTTTTACTAGTGGGTGCAGGACACTATAGTTCATTTATGCAAGTGAGGATAGTAAAATAAAGTAAACTGTGACATATTATACCCAAAAATTCATCATTAACTCTGAGATCTTGTCATATTTTATTACCATTTTTAAACTATAGAGAATAAACTGTAATAATGAATGAAATGTTCAAGGAGTCTGAATACATTTTGGTTTGACTGTATCCCACCCACTAACAGGTGCCATGATGAAGAGATAATCAGTGTTATTCACTTCACGTGTCAGTGGTCATAATGTTGTGTGTGTGTGTGTGTAAATATATATATATATATATATTCCTTTTTATTATCATTATTATTACTATATGATTTAATTTTGTATAGTTTGTGTGCAACACACTGGTTGTTTTTGATTGATGTGGACATTGTTAAAATATCAATAATATTAAAGAACATACTACATTAATATTATTATATTAATATTAAAGAAAATATTAATCACTAAAATTTTCCATGACTGTGGGAACCATGTGAGGACTAATGAACAAAAGCACCTTTTGCACATTGATGAAAGAAAAAGAACATTTGAACCAGCTGTTTGCATAATTCTCTATATTTAAATCTACTTGGATACATTTTAGGGTAAGAATACAACAAAATATATGCTTCATATATTGAATATTCAATATACTGTATCAGACATTCTTTCCCTTTTTTGTACACATGAAAAACAAAACATGACCTGCAAAATACAAAGCAGTGGAAAACACAAAGTGATAAATGCACAGAAAGGAAATTATTTTAAAAAGTGAGATAACAGGAAAAAACAAAAAAAAACAAAAAAACAGATTTCAACATCCTTCAGAAAACAGTTTCCTTTGAACTGTAAAAAAAACAGAAAACACTTCCTGGTACAAAATATATTTAAAAAAAAAAAAAATCATATTTACACAAAGCACAATCAATTACTTTTAGTAATGACTTAGAAGGAAAAAGCTGATCTAAGGCTGCTTGTTTTATTTATCATTAACTACCGCAAGGGTACATCTATGCACAGATTCTTTTATGCTCCAAATTAACAGGTGATCAAAATGAGCATCTTGGCTGATTCTCTTCACCCATGTGACTTGCTCTCAATCTTTAGCACCAAGTGAGGTTCGTTCCTATAGCATCACAGCACAGATGGTCGTCTATAACGAAGCGTGATTTGAACAGATTAATATATGAAGAAAAAGAAAGAAAAAAGGCCTTTCAAAATCTAATCCAGATTTGAGGCTACACATGGTGGTTATAGTGTAGGGAAGTGAACAAGCATCTTGAGCTGTAGTGCTGGTTTCATCCGTTTCACAAAAGTCAGCCAGTCTCTACATCACTCATTTTATTTGTATCTGTGTCACAAGTGTTGATGTTGGTTCCTGTGAGCGAGTGCAGTGACATTTGATGTTTGCTCAGCTCTGTGTGGTCATGGGGTTTGTCTGTGAGCTCTGCGTGTTTTCTGTAGCACTGTTAACTGTCTGATCCACGGAAACCTCAGGAGATTCAACCTTAATAATAGTCACATCCTGTAAAGACATTGCTGGCTGTACGTTCGGCACCACAGTCACCCCTGGCTGCGAGGTCACCACGGTTGCAGGAGCTGTGGAGGTGGACGTGGTGATGTTAGAGGGGACGGCGAGCTTCAAGACTTGGGTGTTGCTGGTAGGCACGGTGAGGGGGGAGAACGTGCTCAGAGTGATGGGAGTGCCGGGTTTGCCGGGCATTGTGGGAAGGGTGATGAGCTGTAAGGTGATTCTTTCACCGCTTTGCCCCTGAGCAGGCACTAGCGTTGGCACGGCCTGAAGAACCATTTTGCCTGTGTTGTTACCCCCAGCGACTGAGTTGGGCATGGAGAGGATCGGTGAGCGGACGGAGGGCGAGTTGACAGTTACTGTTGAGATTTTCTGACCCTGTGTCGTCATTAGAACAGGAACCTGCATGGCCAACCTCACTGTCCTGGAAACAAACAACAAAAAAAGCATTGTAATAGGTGCGGTTGTAAGCTGTAAGCTATGACCAAGATCTGTGTTTTTTGTTTTAATTTTTCTGGATTCTATTTTAATGGGTTAATGAAACTTTAGTAATAAAAATAAATAAATCATAGGGGCCCTTCTATTTGTAGTTGAAAGGTCAACATTTAGACATTTTGATACCATACCCCGGGGCTGTTGCTATGTTTTCTGGTGACTGTTGCACGGTCATAAAGGCATCTTGTCCTGAGGATAGATTGATGATTTTAGGTACAGCAGAAGAGGGAGAAACTGGCGTCCCTTTGCTTTTTGGATTGCTGCGATTGGATGCGGCTGGGGTTTCTCTTTTTCCCTCGTCAATGCTGTCGTCCATATTGTCGTCATCAATAAAAACAATGTCTTTGGGCATCTCCTTAAACTGGTACACAAGTCTTTGGCCTTCCACTTTTGATAAAATGCCCCGTTGGTAGTAATACCTTAAAAAAAAAAAAAAAAAATATCAAGACTTATCAAGACCGCTGGGACATTTTCTAGTTTCCAAAAATCTGTTCACTAATAAACTTGATTAAACATTACCTGAGTGCTCTCCCCATTGTCTCATAGTTCATGTCAGGTTTATTCTTATGTCTGCCCCATAATTTAGACACCGCTTTGGAGTCCACAAGCTTGAATATGCCCTTCTCCTTCTGAGTCCACTTAATGTATTTTGGACAGGTTTCCTTGTCCTGCAGAAGGTCCAGCAGGAACTCCCACAGGTAAGTAGTTGAGCCTGTAAGACTTAGACTTAAAATTGTGGCACGGGGGGGTACTCGGGTATTTGCATAAATAAACAGAAACACTAACCTTTGCTGTCTTTTGATTTCCTCTTATAGACCAGATCCAGAGAACCATCACAGCAATTTTGTGGCGTTCTGGGCTTTCGTCCTGCTGGGGAAGATCACACAAAACAAATGAATCTCTTCTAATTAGAGAGTTTTCAATTGTAATTAAGAAATTGAGCTCAAAGTGCACTTCATGTATAGGGGCACTTCAAATGGAATGTACAAGAATATGCAGCAATTTACAAGAACATTCATACATTTCCAAATGTTTCTGTAGTTCACTGTCTTAAATGAGTAATAGCGAACTGTGATTCACCTCTCTTCTTCTTTTTTAGTAAATCTGCCTCCTGCAGGACAACAATATCCTTGGCAACAGGTCCCATATCCTCAGTTCTCACTTCCACCTCCATCTCAGATAAAAGCTCCTCTGCAGAGAAAGAGAAAGAGAGAGAGAGAGATTTATTGTTATTGTTACTCTTCATAAAAAATGTGATTTAAAGATGTGTTAAGTAGTAATTTGTTAACTTGGGACAGTACAAACAGCCTACATTACAAATTAAGACAAGCATATGCATTTAAATCACATACCTGTACTGCGATCCCCCTGCAAGCTGGCTGGTGAATCCATGTGGAGCAAAGCTTCGGCTGCCTCAATAGTTTTATCATGCACTGAAACCTCCACTAAGAAAGAAAAAAAAAAAAAGTTTCTGTTTTTGTTTTCCAAGTTTGCCAATAATAAAACATGCAGATTCTGATAAAAACAAACAAATGGCATACATACTATAATTTACAATGGAACATTACAAAAATAAACAATAAAACAAACAATACAAAAGCCTTTTAAAATTTAAGGTTGTAATGTGAAAACAGATGTTACAGGACCAAAAACTGATACAGAAAACTCAAACTGAGCTCGCTTTTGATTAAAAGAGCATTTTTTGTTCATAAATATTCTCCTGTACTTCAACCTATAAAATTGGCGGTAAAGGAAAAATATATTTGCATTTCGATGTGTTTATTGGCTAAATTGCAGCTAACAAATCAACGCTAAGCGCTAAATGGCCAGGCGTCCTGTCACTCAATGACCTACAACGCCTATACACTTCCGCCCTAAATTCGAAAACAAAAAGCGTTTCTTTTTTTAACCATATGTGATATATTTCACCCAGCGAAAGTATTTAAATAGTTATCTATACCACAGAAAATAAGTCGAAACGTTATTTGTTTATAAAAACCACACGTTTACTACGTTTTATTTGGTTTTATGTAACAATCGAGCAAGTCTCATAAAAACAAAAGCTGTCAATTCAGGTTTCTTGCTAGCCGCTTGTAATGACCAAAAAGCACCCGTTATCCTTTAAAAAATATCCCGCAACAAAACTGTTTATTATCGTCTGCGTTAATCTAGAAACAGCACCGTTGGCTGATTTAAACAATCAGAACGAACAAATATGAAACTGCTGCTATAAAAACATTTTAAGCCCCATGCTTCAACACAAACCCATTTTAAACAGAAATCGTGTTATAAACAATATATCAGATAACGTGGCCAAGACGCAAAAAGAAAACAAACGCACTTCCTGGTTTCTGACAACCAGCATCAATCCGCTAGAATAAATCATAACTCCAACCGACTCTAAACAAAAAGTAATAAATGCACACCAACGCCACATATTAGTCTACGAAAACAAAATAAAAGTGTCGCTAAAACAAAATAGCAAGAAATTATTTAATATTACTTAAACTTGGCGCACGGGTTAACGTCAACTCTTCACTTCCTGGTTGTCAAGCGCTTTTGCATCCTTCAGTTTAGCAGGAGCCCAGTGCTCATTACCTAAAATCACGTGATACACTATTGAGACGAGTTATGTATTTTTTTATTATTGTCTACTAGCTTTGCAGAGTTAATCGAACTGTGGTTCAGAGACACTGTGAAACGGAGTAGTCATACCAGCTGCTGCAGACTTTTTGACGTATAAAAAGTACATGTAATCTCTCTGCACCGTGTATCTCCTGTTTCAAAAACTACTCTGCCCTTCTATGCTCCCTTACTGCATTTAAAAAAGGCAAATACTATACTGGGCAACCAATATTGTATACTTCGTATCCCTGAGCACAGAGAATTAACAAAATATTATAAAATCATTGTTCACATCCAGTCTAACGTTTGTATAATCTATTTACCATTTTTATTTTTTTTCCTACAGAAATTCTTTGTAAAGCAAAATGCTTTGTTTTTGTTTTTCTAATTTGTGTCTTTTATAACTTCCACAAAACCGCCACAAGATGTCTCTCTTTAGCTGTTCCTGCTGTTAAAGGGTTATTTCACCCAAAAATTAATATTCTGTCATTAATTATTCACCCTCATGTTGTTCCAAACCCATAAGACTTTTGTTCATCTTCGGAACACAAATTAAGATATTTTTGATGAAATCTGAGCGATTTCGGTCTCTTCATAGACAGCTATGCAACTACCACTTTGACGTTTCAAAAAGTTCATAAGGAGATCATAAAACTAATTCATGAATTGAGTGAAGAGACATTTTATGAAGAGACTCGCTTTATATGATGAACAGATTGAATCTAGGCTTTTATTCACATAAACATTGATAAACAGAAACAGAAGCTCAGCTGAACCTGAATGACGCACAAGAACAAACCTCTTGCAGAAGCTCAAACATGTTGCATAACACACGAGAATGAACCTCTTTGGTTCTTGCAAGTCAAGCAAACATGCTTGAGCTTTCGTTTACCACAACTGATGTGCGAGTTGATGAATGTTTATATGTGAATTAAAGCCCAAATCCAATTTGTTCATCATATAAAGCGATTGAGTCTCTTCAGAAAATTTGGACTAAACCACTCAATTCATATGGATTAGTTTTACAATCTCTTTATGAACTTTTTGAAGCGTCAAAGTGCTAGTTGCGTAGCTGTGTATGGAGGGACAGAAGGACATTTGTGTTCCGAAGATGAACAAAAACTCTTACGAGTGTGGAACGACACAATGGGGAGTAATTAATGACAATTTTCATTTTTGGGTGAAAAAAGCTTACACTCCTAAAAAACAACAACAATCTGCATATTTGGAAAATAATCTAAAATTACCATCATGTTTAGTGGTATACAAGAAAATGCAAAGTCCATGCAATCATGTTTTTCTGGTATTTCAGAATTGGGTCGATTGTTCAAAATTTGTGCAAAAAGCAAAACCACATTTTGACTACCTCAGATTGGTCTTCCAAGCAGATGCACAACACAACATTTTCCTTGCATGGAAATACGGTCCTCTATGAACTGTGGAATTATTGCTCACCTGCTGCCATCTCCTGCAACTCAGTCTCAACAACTTGTTCCTCAGCCACATCCTGCACCAGGTAGGTATTCTGATCGTCATAGACTAACACCTGCGCAGCATAACACTGCTCCAAATCGGCACTATTCACCTGCTCCACTATCACTGCAGGACAGTGCTTCTCTCCGTCGGGCTCCACCCCATCAGGACAAACCTCCTGGCAAAAAAATAATTAAACACCTTGAGTTGCCTTAAAACGCTTAATTTTAACGTACATTTTAATTCATGCTCAAGTTGCAATTTTAACACGAGTGCGCCAACTTCACCTGCTGTGCTTCCTCATCTCCAGTGACATACTCCAATATATTCCCTCCTCCATCTACTATTACCACAGAGGTCATGACTCATTCCTCTGTGTCAGAACCAAACTTATCCACTGCACACCTGCTGATGACCTTGAGTGATGTCACAGCCTGAGAAAAGAAAATATCCATTAGTAAATGCAGTATGCAATATTTTGGAATTAGAATGTACTAAAAGGCATTTGTACTTTACAATCACGTGATAACTTTGGTTATTAAGCCTAGTGGGTACAGCCATCATCTGATGCCTTTTCAGTTGGCATGGGAAAAAAACTAATATTCTTACAAAGATCAGACCTTCAGGCAAACAAATGCACACATGCAGAAGCAAAACAAAAAAACGGAAGAGGCCTGTATCCTGTTGGCAAAACTGATCTCGGCCCAGTCATATTCCGTTTTTTTTTTTTTATAAACAAAATAAGGGATTATTTTCTTTAAAAACAACAACAACAACAACAACAACAACAAAAAAAACGGAATATGACTGGCCGAGATCAGTTATGCCCATTTTATGTCGCCTTTGCTTATACCACATAAAACACTAAATTGAAGAGACAACGAAGATGTTTACTAACTACAAATGGCCTAAATCACTTCAGACCAATGAGGAAACGTTTTCATTCAAATTCCAGCTAAGTCTACAGCTTAAGTTTCCTCAGGTGAGTTATCCTTTGTCATAGTTTTCCATCAAGCATGACAAAATGTAAACACTGATACTAGACTGATAGACACTGACAGACTAAATGCGCGACAGGAGTCTGTTATTATTGCCATTTAAACAGCGATTTCATTCTCTTGTAATAACGTAAATGTTGCATCAACAAAGAGAGGCCAAATTGCAAGTAACCGTTTAAAGAAAAATCAACACAAACAAATAATGAACTTTACAAAAACTGTTTCTAACAAGAATCATTAGATCGGTAAACAACAGCTTACTGTATAAACAGCCACACTAAATCTAACTACCTAACTGTTACCTTCGGATGAAGTCTAAATGACCTCTAATGTATATACGAATGCAAAATAGGAAATTTCTCACCGTTTGTGGTAATTTCTTTCCGTTTGCTGAACCTCAAGACAGTCGAGTGCACTCTGTCATAAGGTTAGCATGCTAACCATGCTAATGACAGATTGACTGGCTAATGTTAAAGCTGGTTAACTTGCGTGAACTGCTCGCTGATAAAGCGCACGCATGCAGGCTTTAGACAGATGTCTATTTAGTCGATGTAAAATACAAAAAGTATGAGTTTTGGCAGGCTGGGTTAGTGTAGTAGCTAATGTTTTGCGTAGCTGGCTTCAGGCCTCCCGTTAGCAGGATCTGACTGACGAACTGCGCAGCAACCGTAAGTGACGTCACATACACCCTTGTCAGGTGCGCGCGCGCTTAAATTATAATAAACAAAAAATACTTAATATTATAATAATCATTACATAAATGAACTATACAATCAAACCAAATAATATCACAATGATATCTTTTAAAACAGTGTGCAAATGTTTCAGGGGAGGTAAGAGACAGATGGTAGCCTATATATAATAATGCAGTACAGACATGTCATCCCATCTTGTTATAAATAGAATTCAAACAATGCAGCTCAGCCTTACATGGCTTTGATACCTTCAAAATATATTATTATTATTATTATTATTGGAAAAGCAAATGGTGCTATCGTAACCTTGTACAAATTCTTATCACTGCCCTAGAAGATTCTTCTCCTGAATTTACGAAAAATTGGGTCATTCCCAAATTCAACATATTTACAGAGAAATCTGCACTGCATAGTACCTGGTAATCAAATCTAATACTATTAATCTTAGTCACACACAATCACACTGAAATGTGTTTTAATACTTTATTTTTCCTTTGATATACATTCACAGTTTAAAAAAAACCCAGTTCAGGGCCTACAGTGAAAGTAAAACTACAAGAACATGTATTACATCCCTATCCCTTAAAACAAAAATCACAAGAACCTGTGAACACGCCCTTTATGATACGGAAACATACTTCACATTATTCTCTCACATTCACATTATAAAGTTGTAATCTTACTTATAATACTCAAGGTCCCTTTTCAAACATGTAAAGAAGTAAAAGACAAAACTGCTAAGTCAATTGTAGGTAGTTAGGTATTATTTTCATGCATTTATCTGACCTTAATTTCCCTAATGAATCAATTTAGTATGTCTATCAGTCTAAAATCTGAATGAAAGAAGGTTTGCATCCAATCAAATCAAATGAGAATCAAATATGATGCTGACGGTAACAAGGAAAGTGTAACTTTGGCATAACAGGTTTGGGGAGTTTGCCTTTGACAACGAGGAAAGTAATTTATTGTCAAGCAACATGTTTTATAATAACTGGTTTTATGATGATGATGGCTGTTTTTGATGGATCAATACAACAAACTAAGAGAGAAGAGGAAAACAAAGACAAAGGATGCAGCAGTGGGATTTGCTTCTTGGCCCTTGGAAATAAATACTGGAATTTTGACTTGGCATGACATAATATTTTTTGATTATTTTGATAAATGCAATCTGTCAGTTGTTTTCAAACCTAGTCATATCACATTGTGAATGCAAGCTGGTTACTAATACTGGTTAGTAGAGATGTGTAAAAAGAACACTAATGTCAAGCTGAGGTAGAGAGGTACGAATCACATTTAGTGTAAGTTGATAAATAATGCAAATGAAAAATAGCATAGATTGAAAATAGAGGAGAACCTGAAGTTTAAACAGAAAAAGCTGGTTGCCAGCATGCAGGTATGGCAGTATTTGTGGCAAATTTGTAGCCTTGCTGGTATAGTAACAATTGACACAGCAATTCCTACTAAGGTAATGTTTGAGGTAGGGTTAACTATAGTATAGGCTTCAATGTGCAGTTGACTCAAAAAGAGTAGAGTTCCATTTATAAAGGCTAAAAAGTTCGGTCACAGCATTTCATGCATATTATTGTCAAGAAACCTATATGTCTCATATCAGAGAGGAGTGAATGTTCACATGAAGTAACCACGTATCAGTGGAGAGCATGTCAGTGGAAAGAGAGCTTGAGAGGGAAGGTAACAGAATTCTGGTCCAGTGTTAGGATTACTGAAATCCAGGGGGTCAAATTGTAGGTGAGCTCAATGTGGACGCAAGCAATAGGGAAGGGGGAAGGCACATCACTAATTCTTTATCAGGGAACCAGTTTACTATTCCAGGACATCTGACTCCATGCAACTAAGAAAAAGACAAAACAAATAAAAAAAATGTCATGTCAATGTACACTACCATTCAAAAGCTTGGGATTGGAACAATTTTTTTTTATGTTTTTGAAAGAAGTCTTTTTATTTGATCAAAAATACAGTAAAAACTCTAATATTGTTAGAATTTAAAATAACCATCTTCCATTTCAATATATTTAATAAAATGTAATTTATTCCTGTAATGGCAAATCTGAATTTACTCCAGTCTTCAGTGTCACATGATCCTTTAGAAATCATACTAATTTGCTGATTTGGTGCTCAAGAAACATGTCTTATTATTATCAATTGTGATAATTGAGCAGCACAATTGAAAATAATTGTGCTGCTTAATGTTTTTTAATACATTAATACATTTTATTTAGGATATTTTGTTAAATAGAAAGTTAAAAGCATTTATTTGAACTTAAAATTTCTTGTAACAATGCAAAAGTCTTAACTGTCACTTTTGGTCACTTGTAATGCATTCTTGCTGAATAAAAATCTTACTGGTCCCAAACATTTGAACATACACACATACACACACACACAAAATATATTTAAAAAAAAAAAAAAAAAAAAAAAGATTATGACGTTACCTTTTTTAGTTGCTGCTAATACATCTGCACTTTAAGCAAATGGCGCTTGCCCTATGAATGATATAAAGAAAGTAACATTTACATCATAAAAAGAAGGATACAAGGTATATCAAGAACATCAGAATACATCTTGGATGTCTTAAAATAGTATATGAAAAATCTTTGTATTCTCCACTTTCTCTTTTGAATCACTATGTAGCTGTTAAACTACATTTCGCCATCATCATGATTTAGTTAACTCAGCACTGCATTGTTAAACCAGATTACCTGTTACCTGACCCGATGGCTCTTCACCATCATCAGGGGCTGGGATGATTCTGCCAGTCATGGGGGACACACCAAGCACCATGGGCTTCTTTTCTGTTTTAGGACCTCCCTCCAAGACAACCACTATGAAGTCTCGTTTGGGCTCTTCCAAAGCATGAGGTGCGCTTGATGTTTCAGCTGGAGAAACTTCCTCTGGCACCACCGTGCTCACAACATCAGGTTCAACCACACTTTCTGTAACATCTACAACCAGACTTGCTGCTTCTTCCTCAACCACACTTACTGAAGTCTCCACAACTGCACTTTCTGCAATCACCTCTGAACATGCAGCTGCCTTCACTTCTTCACCTTCTAGGACGTCCCCAACTACTGGAACAACAGAAACAACCTCTTCTGCTACTGTGGCTGCAGGTGTTTCCTCAGGTTCTTCAGCTGCTACAACAGGTGCTTCTTCAGTTACCAAGGAAAGTGATGCCTCTTCTGGAACAGGTGCAACAGGCATCTCTTCAATCACTGGGGCAACTGATACCTCCTCTGCTTCTGGGGAAACTGGTACCGTTTCAACTACAGGGGCAACTGGTGCCTCTTCAGTCACTGGGGAAACCACCTCCTCTTCTATCACAGAGATATCAGATGCCTCTTCTGACGATACTGGTGTATCAACTGTAGTCTCCCCTGGTACTGGAGCCTCTTCCACCACTACAGCAACAGGCGGCTCCTTTACAACTGGTGCTTCCTCTACCACTGGAGCAACAAATACTTCTGCTACTAGTGAATCAACTGGTGTCTCCTCTGCTACTGGAGCCTCTTCTACCACAGCAGCAACAGGTGGCTCCTCTACAACTGAGGAAACTGGTGCTTCTTCTGCCACTGGAGCAACAAATACTTCTGCTACTGGTGAATCAACTGGTGTCTCCTCTGCTACTGGAGCCTCTTCTACCACTACAGCAACAGGTGGCTCCTCTACAGCTGAGGAAAGTGGTGCTTCTTCTGCCACTGGAGCAACAGACACTTCCTCTGCTACAGCAGTATCTGGTGCCTCTTCTGCTACTGGTGACACTGGTTTCTCTTCCATCACTGGTGCAATGGGAGGCAGCTCT
Source organism: Elopichthys bambusa (assembly GCA_037101425.1). Taxonomy (NCBI): domain Eukaryota; kingdom Metazoa; phylum Chordata; class Actinopteri; order Cypriniformes; family Xenocyprididae; genus Elopichthys; species Elopichthys bambusa. Next base: position 17,259,546 of record CM074447.1, on the reverse strand, counting down.
GTTGCTGGTTTACTTTCCAAATTATCTGTTGCAGGCACCTCAATGGGCTTCTCTGGTACAGCTTCAACTAGCACATCTTCCACAGCTCCAAACTCCACAGTTACAACATCGATCACAGAGGCAGCAGCCAGCTCTACCGTTTCTGCATCTGCTGGGCTGACAGACTCTGACGGGGCCACTGCAAGACACAATCAAGCCATCCAATAATCACACAAAAAACAGACATTAGATGTTTGAGGTAACAATTACTTATTTAGAGATTTTATACATTAAAAATAAGTTTTAGTTTAAATATTCTTTTTTTATAAATCATATTTCAGTGTGACTGTAGTCTAAAACAGCAGATGGATCTAGACACAAACGCAATGGGAAAGAAAGAAATTAGACTACTAAAAGTAGAGTGCAGAGGTTCATCCTCACTAGAGCAGAGATACATCTAACAGCAAAGAAAAGAGCCTAAGTAAAGTTTAAATGCTTTCATGTGATCTATGGTGTGTATGTATTACAGAATGTAAGAGACTTTCAGCAAGTATCATAATGCGTGTAAACACCATGCAACTCCATTTAAGAGTTTCCCATTATTCAAAACATGCAGTACATGAAGAGGCTTTACTGCCAAATATCACCTAGAAAAGGACACACCACATATTTGATCACCACAAAAATTAAGAGATGGGATGGATTTTTGAATGTAGGGATGATCTCGTAGACTATAAAGTACAGCATCAGGACACCAATGATCTTTACACTAAATTCAACTTTTTAAAACTACTTTTAAAATAGAGGATGAACTTGCCAGTGTTTAAGATGTAATATTTCAGTTTTCAGAAAAAATTAAACACAGAATATCTTTTTGATATTTATCCATAATTTTATTAAATGGCTTTGAATCCCTTATCCATTTTTATTACACGATTGCAAGTAAACGAGAAATTTCATTGAATCACATACATACTTGAGCTCCTTGGTAAGTTACTGAGTTCCTTGTCAGATTAGTCATACAGAGGAATATAAAGGGGAAACTAATACAGAAACACAGCTGGCCTAGTTGCTAGAAAGGCAAAAGACTCACAGATTTTAACAATATCAACTGGCATGTACCAACTAAGTGATATCTGGCAGAGAAGCACGTTTTGACATCCAAAAAAATGCACTGTTACGGTTATTACAGAACAAATAAAAAACATACAGCAGTACATTTGCAGTGTCTTTGTTGTGCCTCAAGGATGAGGTAAGGCAGGATAGAAGTTAAAAATAACAGGAGGCTGGCTCAGATTTTTGAGGTTGAGAAGACAGAGTGAAACTGAGTGTAAGAAACAAGAACAGGAGTAGATAGTATGAAGTGTGCCCACTGGAATGTTTGGTCACATGTAACAAAAAGCAGCAGCTTCGGATTCTCACAGTGGTTTCTACGGTTATCCTCACTTGAAAATAAGTTCATTAATATAATTTAAATATTCCAGCATACTCCAGGAATATAATAAAAATATACACCATAAACTGTGTGCCATTTAGTGGGATTACATTATTGCACTGCAAGGATCAAATCCTGTTCTATAACTCACCAATGGAAACAGAGGAAGTACAGTACGATTAGGACTATACAGTCAGTCACATACACTATCATTCAGTTATGCGTCTCTGAGCTCCTTACAACTTCAGTTAATGGCTAATGAATCTAATTGAAAGGGAGGGGAAAAAAATGACGATAGATAGATAGACAGACATGCAGGTCTGCAATAAAACCTAGTAAGTCTCTAAATGTTGTTCAAGTGACATTTTGTTCTTTCTTGAGGTTTGAGGATGACCTTTCCGATTAAGCAAGACAGTGACCATTTTGTTATATAGCACATTTGAATCTTCTGTATCTTGTGTGTGTAGGTGAGTGTTTGAGTACCCATGAGGCATTCAGGCCTCTGTACCAGTAGCCTCTGCTACTGCCTCCTCAGCAGAGGCTGCTGGCGTACCATTGCTCTCTGACACTGGCTCTTCAGCTTGGATGACTGGAGTTACAACAGCCTCTGCTGCTGCCTCTACTTCTTCTGCAACCTTCTGCACTTCCTCTGCCACCACTGCCACCTCCTCTGCCGTCTCAGCAACCACCTCTGCCACTTCAGCAACCACCTCTGCCGTCTCTGCAACCGTTTCGGCAACCTTTTCCACAACAGTCTCAAGGGTTCCCGTCTCCTCTCTGGTGGCCTTGGCTGTTTCCAGCAAGACCTCAGGTGCTTCAGCAGCTACATCCTCCTCAGCCGCGGTCTCTATGGTTTCTGCCTCCTCTGCACCAGCTTCTTCTAGATAGACAACAGAGGAGGAAAAATTAAGCATCAAGCGGTTTCCTTTTTTTCCTCTCTCGTTTTTTTTTTTTTTTTTTAGCACATTCAATCAATTTTGAATCTCGCATAGAAATTACCAGGTCATATTTATCCCTAAAATAAAATATGAAATTATATTTTGTGGAATTAAATCTGTGTTAAAAATTGCACTAATTGCAACTAATTACCTAAGGAAAATTACATTTTTAATATGAATCATTTTAGTAATGTGAGAAAATGTGTAAAATAGTAAAATATATCATAATCATGGTAGTATTATTTGAACTGAATTTAAGCTAATTTCCTAGGAACATCAGCCTGGCTAACAACATAGCAGGATCAAAAAAAATTATAAATAAAATGTTTACACTGCCACCATGCCTTACAAAATCTCTCACGCACACAGCATCCATCTTATCAACCTGGAAAGTCCTCATCATAAGGGTACACAAGGAATATAATTCTAGCTTTGTCAAAATCAATCACAACAATTACTACAGGCAGCATGCAAAACCCAAGAATGAGGAGGGAGGGTATAAAGAGAAATTGAACAGAAACAATAGGGAGAAAGGGGCTAGGAGGACAGGTGAGGAGAAGAAATACAAAGATGGCTGAGCCTTACCATCTGTTCAAAGTTAGCAGTACCAGCAACTCTGTAAATTCCAGCAACACAGAATGACAACCAAAAAGCTTTGTTGTGCGTGTTTAATAAGTTAACCCACAGAGGGAAGCTTTCTTTTACATGTCTTTCACCATTTTCTACTGTATTACACCACAATAAACATTTTAAATAAGTGTTTCAATGGAATGAAGAGAAACTTTAAATGAAAAATATCAGTTCAATGAAAAAGCAGGACTCATAATGTCATTAACTCAGGAGAGAATCATCCAAAAAGTCCTGACTGAAGACTATAGGTGCCCAGCCCCGACTCTCCAAATTAGTTTACTCTGGAAAGAGTCAGAACAAAGAGAGAGTTAGGAAAGTAAGGAAAGAGATGAGTTAAAGTTCTGAGTTCGTTGTTCAATATCAGGATTTTATAGTTTTGTTTTGTCATTTGAACGACCACAGTATAAACTATGCTTAGTGCTAATGATATTGGCTGACAAGTCTTTCTGGACTGGACTGCAGTGATTAATAGAGGATCACAGGTAAATAAGTAGGGAAAGAGGGTTGTGAGAGAGAATGGGAGTGCACAGGGGTGCAGATGGATCATATACACGGTTTATTAAGGAGAGTGACACAGTGTCAAAGAGAAATGCACCCAGTTCTGATTAACAGGCTTTCTGACAAATAGGATCAGGTGGGTTAGAAGGGTAGGACATGAGGACAACTACTCAATCCAATCTCAACAACGCCAAGAAAAAAATATGCAGAAATTCATCAAAACCAATAAATAAGGCTTCCTCAGCTCACTTTTCTGGTTTTCCATTTTAAGTTGAACTGTTGAAGTTCTAGGCTCTTCATAAACAAGCATTTTGTTTTTGCAGTTTAGCCAATCTACTAATATCTGCCCATTGTATTGTCATTATAGGATGTTTGATAAAACTTAAGTTGATCCTACTTGGCATAGAGCAAATATTAATCAGAAGAACAGGTCATAATCTATGTGCCAAGAATATAATTTTTGCCCATTGTCCTGAGACTGAGAGGTAGAGGGCGACATCATTTAGTTACCTTCTGACCCTCAGAAAACAAGGCTGTAATACATTTCCAGATTACTCAGAAATAACTCCCAAACATACTTATGCAGCAGTTCAGACCATGCAAGTTAAACCACAAGTTAGTTTTAGCAAAACACACTAAATGGATCCCACTGGTTTTAAGACAAACTGATGTGTTACACAGATATTTAAAGGGTCATTTCACCCAAAAATGAAAATTCTGTCATTAATTACTCACCCTCATGTCGTTCCACACCCGTAAGACCTTTGTTCATCTTTGGAACACAAATTAAGATCTTTTTTATGAAATCTGAGAGGTTTTTTTAATCCCCCATAGACAGCAATTGAACCACCACTTTCAAGGTCCAGAAAGGTAATAAAGACATTGTTAAAATAGTTCACATGACTACAGTGGTTCAACTTTAATTTTATTAGGCGACGAGAATACTTTTTGTACGCAAAAACAAAGTTACCGACTTTATTCAAAAATATATTTTCTTCTGTATCATTCTCATACGTTGTTTACACTTTTAGGTTCTACATCAGAACGCTGGCTCAGTATTGGCCAACGCTGTTCACGTGAGCAGCACGACACGTGTGTGATGCTGATGCAGGAGCCGGCCAATAATGAGTCACGTTCAGACGTAGTGCCTTAATACCTTTCTGGACCTTGAAATTGGTGGTTAAATTGCTGTCTATGGAAGAGTCAGAGAGCTCTGATTTCATCAAAAATATCTTAATTTGTGTTCCAAAGATGAAAGAAGGTCTTACGGGTGTGGAACGACATCAGGGTGAGTAATTAAGGACAGAATTTCCATTTTTGGGTGAACTATCCCTTTAAGTCAATTTAAATATCAAAGTTATTTATTATGTTACATCATGGAGAGATTGAGATTGAAAAAAAAATAATAATAATAGATCACAAACTCACCATCGCCATTCTCCTCACCTAAAAAGAACAACAAAAATATTAAATGTTACATTACAATCTGAAATCTGTCAATGAAGCCTGAAGCTTCTGTATAAAGCTTACTGTCAACAGCCACTTACTCAATACAGTATATTCTCTTATTTATAATACTTGAATGAGAGAGAGTGTTTTAAGATAATACGGCTTAATAGTGCTTTGGCTCAGATGCAGGAGTGTTAGAGAAGCTTGGATATGATACAACTATTCAATGTGGTGAAAGTGCATTTGGCAAGACTGTGACAGAGGGCAACATGTCTTGTTATGGTTATGATGACACCCGATTTAAAACTACCCATCTGAATCCTAAAAGTTGCACTGACCAAGTTACAATGATGAAAGTGGAACTGACACTGTGAAAACAAGACCATAGTTGAGACTTACTCTTGGGTGGCCATGGTTTGGGCTTCCACTCAGACTTGGGACGAGAATCAATTTCAGAAATACGGTCATCAAAACGTGCTTTGTCTGTTGCAACGGTTCTATAAGCCTACCAGAGAATTCAAAAAAGATTAATTCAACAAGTTTATGATCTGACATCAATCTATATCAATGTTTTGAATTTTAACCGAACTTACATATGCCAAGGCACCTGCGAAGGCTCCACCACAGAGGACAACGTAAAGCAAATTCTCGCCGGAGCCACCAGGGACCGATGACATGAGCCTCCGTGGAACTACTGCATAGAGAACAGAAGTAAGGGAACGATTTTGGATCAACATATTAGTTGAAGCAATGATTGCCGTCTCATTTCCAAAGCTGCGTCCTCCGGAGGTTGAATTTGTTGGCTGCAAACATCATCACGGATGTCTCCTTTCAAAAAAGTAATCAAAATATGACTGTTATTTGTTGTGAAGCAAAAATTGTTGTAATTTCTTTATAACTTTGAAATGTAATCGTTTCTTTACAGAAATGAGGCAGCCTCAATGACATATGCGGCCGACAAGCGCGACCTCTGGAGGATGCAGCCTTTGAAATTATGTAAGCTAATGTAAGGAATCCTTTCTTTCTATATAATATAGATTCAATAGTTTAATAGAACTTAAAATATTAATTGTAGTTCATAGTTTAATGCTTCAGTTAAAGTGCCTGGCACAGAGATTGACCTCCGTGGCAGTAACATGGAGGTCCTGAGATGCTTCCTGCCCAGTTGGATTCCTGGCAATGGTTTTAGGTGCCTATAAATATTCCTGTCAGCATTCATCTAGGTATTTAAACATTGCGTTTCTGCATTTCCATGACTCAGAAGTATGGTGCAGATAATATTAAGTGAATAGCATTTCACACTCTATGGTTAAGTATTAAAAAGTCTCAAAATAAAGTTGAAAATTCAGGTAACTTTAAATTCAGTAACTCTCTAAACAAGTTATACTGCAAAAGTTAAGTTTATATAAACATATGTATTGGTCAATTATTCCTCTAAATATATAATAAAAATTGTACATTATTTTGTCCATTTTCTTACCTAGACAACTATTTAATAACCAGATATGTTATATACTATAATTGAATGGCTATCTTAGTGCTGCTGACAGTTCCTTGTCCTAAAAAAAATTTGAGGTCAGGGATCAACTTAGATTTAGAAAACCATCAGTGCAGTCCAATCATGATGATCAGAGCAAAAATATCATTGTGACACAGTAGAGGAGACTTTTTTCTTTTTCAGGAGTATCTTCAATATTCTCATTAAGATAATCCAGTCACTTGTGCCCAGCTAGAGTAAATAGGTTCTAGACACCTCCATGTTATTTATACCAACTAATCTGTTTATCTTTCCCAGGAGTCTAAGGGTGAAGCAAACAGAAAGCGAGACATGCTTAGCTAGACTCCGAACCAACATGGTTAGCTACTCAGAACCAACACGAATTTTTCAATATCAGACGCTGATGAAAATATCTAGCTCGGCAATGGACGATATAATACCTATATTTACATAAAACAATTTAGCAACAGCAAATAAGACACAACTGCTGAAATTAAACAAACATGTATTTCACAAAATAAAGAATATGGCAGTCATCTCTGTCTTATATTGACACCTAGTGGTTTGGATGCAGCATCAAATAAAAAAAGGCTTTCAGTTACAGATGCTACTAGAGATGCCCTGTTTGCAGAAAGCCAATTATTTTATTCTGTGAATGTGTCCAATAATATTTTTACTTTAATAATACACATACTATATTAAAAGGATAGTTCACCATTTGCAACATAATCATCAATTACTCAATCTCATGTCTGTGACAACTTTAAGAAAGTGGTGTAGTAAGCGTAGGCATACGTCCATCCACTCATGGCTATTTGAGGAGATATTTAGTGGGTAGGACAGACAGGCTGCTAGACAGTCAGTCTATGTGCACATTGCTATTTCTATATTCTTATTAACTGTATTACAGACATCCTAATCTAGATTTTCACATACATTCATCTAACAGTCAAGCAACAGCAACGGCAGACAAATGTCTTGCTTTAAGAATGTCTGCATGTTTATTTAAACAACAGGGGTTTCCCAACAGGGGTTTCTGAGCCCTCCTGGGGTACATAAAGGAACTGTAGGGGGTCTGTGAGATTGAAATGCCAGTGCTAAATTCAGTTAAAAACATAAAATGTTTAAAAGACTAACACAGGTGTTTGGGTGTCAAAAAAGTAGAAAACGTGAATTTGGAATAGCACACTAGAGCTAGCATGCTAAAATTCTGCTTGATGAAGTAGTATCTAATAAGCACATACTAGTCACAATTGGAATACACAGTTAATATGCGAATGACCGATCTCCATGAAAGTCAATGGCAAAAATTTTAAAATGTGTTACCAGTTACTGGAATCATTACTAATCACCACTGAAATAAGTACAAGTATCTAATAAATAAGTAATAATATCCATTTAATAGGTCGTATCTACAATGAAAATAACTTTAAACTATTTTCATTCAGAAATTTATGGAACATGGTGGTGGAAAAAAAGAGATGGGAAGATAAATAAGTCAATGCTTTTGCGTTCTCTCACAAATGTTTTGTGTTACTCTTAGAAACTTTGCGTTCACTTGCAAAATGTTTGTGTTCCCACAAGAAACTAAGTTTGTTCGCAAGGGAACGCAAACGTTTCTCAGGGAAGAAAGCATTAAAATATTTTTTTTCCTCCCATCTCATTTTTTCCATCAGCCCTTCAGCGGCTCTGTAGAAATTGCTAGTAAATTGTACGAATAATTACAAAGAACATCTAATATATATATATATATATATATATATATATATATATATATATATATATATATATTTATATATTATATATATATATATATACACACAATGTACGGAATGGGTATTACTATACAATGAATAATATAGAAAGGGTAGTACCAAAAGAATAATACTAGCACCTAATGGAATGGATACGAATAGCTAAAATATAAGTACTAGTAGCATGAAATACCAGTATGTTTTAAGAGTAAATTGTTAAAACGGCTTGCCGTAGGCTACCAGTGAGTTCCATAGGTCCGCGTGCACGAGAGTCTATAGCTCGACCACGTACACAACCACGTGAGCTGTACGTGGAAACCATAGGATACATACTATGGCACCCTTAGAACACTGAAGGTCACAAATCCAGCGCAGTATGAGTACTTAAACCATGATGTCAAACATCAAATTTCAACTGATTCCCTATTACGCAAGTTCGCGTTTCATAATCCATTGAAGTGACGACGGAATGAGTTTGACAGAACAAACATTAATCGAATCACGTTCAATAGTCCACAACTAACCTAACTTTTCACAATGTTTAAAATGCAGGGATAGTCAGTGTATTTTCAACATTGTGCAAAATTAATATTAGTGCAGGTTTGCAGTGCCCAAGATGGCTACATTCTTGTGTGCCAGGCTGCGGTTTTAGATGTGTACATTGTGTTCCCTGCCAATGACACGGCGACTATGTGTTAATGTGGTAGGCGTGTAACCTCTGACTAGCAATAAAACCTGACAATTACCTCGAAAGTCATTTAAAAAAATGTTAAGTACCAATAGCCTCCGACTGACCTTCATGTCCCCGGTCAAGAAAATTTTACATTATGATACAAGTTCAGGTCAAGCACATTTCCATTGTAAGCAAAAGGTTGAAATGCGTGAAATAGGACAATTAGCAGATCACGAAAGACTAAAACACAGCAAATATACTGCAAATGATATAACCTATAAGTAGAAATAAAACTTCACGATACAAATAATATTGTCCTCACCATCTCTATAGAGGTGTGCGCGGTTCAGGGACTGTCGCGCTAGAGGCCCACACCTCTGCCAGGCTGTTCTGCACGCAAACATCTTCCAAACTACCACGGGAGGAAAGCAGCGTGCGAATCCAATGGAGGCGCAATGAATGACTGTGAAAGTGCAGATACTTGGAGGGGAGGAGTGAACATGAGGGGAGGAGAAAACGCTCATCTAATCCTCCCTCTGCTAGGATTCACTGGCACGCTGGCCTCAAACTCAAGCATTGTTTTTACTCAAATGCTTTTCAACCACATGCGTATCCGCTTAATTTATGTTACGTTTCTATTAGAAATAGAAAAATCACTACATTTGACGTTCCACAGACACTCGTTTATTAAGTTTTACCAGCAAACACAGAACATTTCCCCTCCCCTGATGTTTTAGACTCTAATGGTTGTTTCTAGGTTTCATAACCAAAAACTAATGTTCCCAGAGTGTTGCAGAATGTTTTTTTGTGTGACAACGTTAAAACTGTAGGTTAGCTTCTTTAATGTTTGTTAAGTTGGCTTGAAAAATGCAAGAAATGTTGATCAAATCTCTGAAAAATCCCATAGTTTCATTGAAGGAATGTTCAAATGAGCCAAGACTGTTTTTGAGCCAAAATTTTGACAGTACAGAGGTTTATTAAACTCCATTAGCTGCCACTATATGTACTATTTCTAAGTCATTGAGACTCATTTAAGCTTCCATTCTAATATTTCTAATCCATACATTCACATACCTACCTACCTTTTAAAGCTACTAAACTAAAACAAACTATTTCAAACTGAAAACCTTCCTTCAAATATCAAGCTTTTAAAACTACTTCAAATTTTCTTACTAGGCTTTTCCAAGCCAACTTAAAGTTTGTCTACAAACTTTTTAAATCTAGTTTAATATACTATTCTGTTTAATAATATGTCTGAAGTACAAAGTGTGCTTTGCTGTGTTGAAAAGCTGCAGTGAGTAAAACAAGACACTGTCCAAAGCTCTGTGGCCTATTAATTAGCATGCTATAATAAATTCTTTGCAAAAAGATTTGTCATTACACCTAACATACTGTTTTGTGTCCATGTCATTTTGCTTCTCCTGACCACATTGATCTAATTGACTCCATACAGTCTTGCAAATTGAATTTTGGGGTGTCACTGGTTTAATGACTCTAAATGTTGTCTTTAAAAGTCCCATCCTATGTAAACAACTGACAAAGCCATATATATTTAATGTAATATTTATATCTTTACAACTCATGTTTGCTGGAGCTAGGAGAGAGTGACTAGAGGCAAGTTATATATACACAACTTTATTTAACATTAAATGTACATCTTTTCATAGCAGAGGAACACTGAAACATGAAAAACAGAAGATCCACAAAGCGTAGAGCAATCAATGACCTAAAAAACAAAAAAACAATTAGCATAAATTCACGGTTTCCAATCTGAAACCGCATAATAAAATGGTAATGGTTTTTACTTACATGGCCTTGTGAATTACTCTAACCCATTCCTTGTTTTGTACTCATGCACATCAGTGCTATGTTGTTTGAACAGCTGTTGGGGAACAGAGAGGGTGTTTAGGAAACTTAAAAACAGGTGTAAGTTTGTTTGTATGTATGAGAGATCATTTAAATGGAGTTACCAGTGCCCACAGGACAGCTGTACTTCCAAATGCCAGTCCTACTCTCAGCATGTTTGGCTTGGAGGGATCAGGTTTGAATGCTGTATAAGCATTTCTACTAGCCACTGAAAAAGAGAGAGAAAAGCAATCATCAAAACAATTTATATTTAACACAATGCCTTTTTTTTTTTTTTTTTATAGTTTTGGTATATGTAAGTTGATAGTTTGTATATGACCTGATATATTAACACAAAGCAGCAGCGCTGATTGACATTCAACCAACTTTCCTAATATTTAAAATGTTGTAATATTTCCATTTTGTTAAATGTAACATGTATTAATGTAATAAAACAGTTAATAAGATTATTGATAAAAAATTATTTTTTTTCATTGTCCTTTGTTTGTAATTCACCAACACCTGAAAATGCCCATATCATTACAGCATACTAGACTGCACATATATATATGGACACTATAAATATGGACATTTTATGTAAAAATAAATATATATATATATATAAATACATCATACGTGTGTTGTAACTAATGCATTGGCTGCTGTGTTGCTAGTCTTGCTAAGCTAAGAAAGGTCAGGCCATACTGCATTGCTAAGATAGGGCGAGTAAACAAATTTACCAAGGAAATGTACTGGGACTATAATGTACGCCAAATATAAATTGCATTGCCGTACTCACTCTTGTTGACAGTTGAAGTCCGCAACAATAACCGGCCGAGAAGCATTTTGACAGCGTTTCTCTACCAGACAAAATTCGATCTTTGCTCGATTGTCTTTCCTGCCTCCTAGACTGGCTGACCTAGCGGCACGTAGAGTAATCGATCACGAATGAAAGTTGACTTGATGACACACTTTATGACTCACTCAACTCTATACTGTTTTGTGCTTATAACAAAGTATACAATATATACAAATTTATACACAAACATGCCAGAGTGAACATAACAACTATTCATTAATTAAAAACTCTATTTTCATGAAAAATATTAATATAAGTCTTCTCTGTAAGTGGCATTTGACTTGGACCCTGACCATTTCTTTTTGTGTATGTGAAATTTTCCAAGAACAATAAAAAGTTGTAAAAAAAAAAAAAAAAAAAAAGAAAGAAAAAAAGATTGTTGTTTTAATTGCAGTTGTGTTTAAGAATATAAATAACTCCTATGAACATGCAGTCTTTAAGATATTGTTTTAGAAACACCACTTCCACAAGCTCTTACAAAATGTATAATTTACTGAGGTATGGCGTCAAACACAATAGCATACTACCAAGATAATATTGCCATCTCGTGACTACGATGCATACTGCATAAATATTTGTGCTTGGCCGTGTATTTAATTGTAATTATAATTATAATTATAATTATAATTATAATAAAGATCACTAAGATTTCATTTTCTTACATTTTATTTCCTATAATTATACATATTAATTTATAATGTACTTAAAAAAAAAAAAAAAAAAAAAAAACCTTTCATCCCCGCCTCGGAAATGCTGCACACCCAGCGCATGCGCAGTTCACCGTTTGACCCGGAGAGAAGCAGCGTCGCCATTTTGGTTCTGAAGGGGGGCCTGCTGTCACCACGTGAAGTCGAGGAGCCCCAGACAGCGAAGTTCGGGGGGCTTTTACGATACAGCAGACAATCCGGCCAGAGGATCGCGGATTCCGATTCATGATTAGAACAAAGTCACGGTTAATCAACACTCAAATAGAAGAAGCATGCCTTCGATAACTCTGCCGCCGAAGGAGAACGCTCTCTTTAAGAGAATATTGGTAAGTTGGGGGAAATATATATGCACACGAACGTTGGATTGTTAATAATAGAAAGGAAGCGTGTGTCAGTCGCCTTCCTATTTTAGCCAGGATCTCTCTCTGCTGACCTCACGAGAAACCTCCTAAGAGTCTTTTGCATGCGAAGAGAGGGCATTGGCATTGCTTTAATAGTCGTAACATGACTATTAGCTCTTGCACATTCACGCACTTTGGGAGCAGATGAACTTGCCTGACACACAGCAGCTAACTGCCTTAGCACATTAGCGCAAAGATCAGTTATTTGATAGCTGTGTGGCCGGAATAACCATTAAACAGTGCTATAAAGTCGCTTTATAAAGCTGTACCAATAACACCGTGTTGTGTTTGAGTGTTTCGTGCTCTAAATCATGTTAAAACGCAGGATTGAATCGATTAGTCACCGTACACGTTAACGGAATGAAAGTTAATCCATTTAAAGCAACACCAACCGCAAAAATAACGGCAGTGTAGGAAACATATTAAGGCAGTATTGCAGTAGTTACTTTAGTGGGTATAGAATTGTTACGCAAGCGTTATTGGGGAGAAGAAAAAAAAAAAAAAACATGACTTCAAATGCACCATTATTGTGCATTGACACTTTTATTAGTACCTGAACACCACGCCTCAAAAACTGCTGTCAGATGGATAAATCATACATGAACATTAACTTAAAAAAAAAACATGAATCACGTTTGGTGGTGATATTAGGGAGTGGGACATTATCACTCTAGATAGATTTTGGTTAAACTATTAATGGTTAAATTATAATTAGCTTTTATAAATGTTGGTATTTGTAAATTTTTTGGTATAGTGCACTAGCATATAGATGGCCTCAAAGCTATAAAACCTTAATTGTGATTTCACAGGTCTTTAATATGGTTCACACAGAAACCAAAAGAGAATGTGTTCTAGGAGACTAGCTTGACAGGTTGGCTGTGTCTCAAAACCTATTGTCTACCTAGACAGTTAGGTCTAGTTAGAGTTTGAGACATAGCCAATAATATGACTGCCCTGATAGAGAACAATTGGAAATCGTTTCATACATCCAGTCCAAATTATGTTCTTAAGAAATTCTTTGTGCTTTTGGAAGTTGTTTTTAGGTCATAGTGACTCAACAGCTACTTGCCCAGTCATTGCTTTTAGTAATGTGTATTAATAGTGACCAGTTGTGAAACAGCCACAAGTAGTTGTTTTTACTGATTATTAGACTATCCTGATTATTAGACTATCCTGATTTTTCTTGTTCCAGAATGCAAAGTTAGACATTTTAAGTCATCTGACGTTGGTTTATTTGTGTTTTCTGACATCTGTTTCTCTTCTGGCAGAGGGTGGGAGCTTGAATTGCTAGTAGTCCTTGTTGTGATTTTATTTTTTTTCCAACTCGCATTACTTTTAGTCATGATAACCTTGCAAACAGCACTGCCTAATGAGGTCAGTCCATTAAACATGCTTATGTTAGAAGGGCATTCCTTCACGATACTGTTATGTCAATTATTTGGCAGACAGCTTTCCTGGGATGTCAGAACTGTTGTGGTGACCAAAGTAGATTGGAATCCATTTTTAATCAACATCTCACCATCATAGCCTTTTTTTCGGAGCCTGCCACAGGCATTTTAGTAGCATTGTCAGGGTTCCTATGCTGTTTGGAAAAGTATGTAATTTGATTTGAGTAATTTCCAGGTCTGGATAAGTACAGAAAAATATTTGTTTCCAGACTATTTGCCCCTATTCAGTTTTCTAAATATAAAATTAAGAATTTCTAAAAAAATAAATGTATCATACAATTTTAATCGATTCTCATTTTTATGAACCGATATTAATTCTTAAATCCCAAGAATCAATCTTTTAGTCTATGCTGTTTTCACTTAAATATAAATAAACAAAACTTTGTAGCGTGCCTCCTATCCAATAAATCACAACAAGTCTCAGCTTTTAAATTCTGTCCATTTTATTACAAAATTCAAGCAATAAATACTGTTTTGGTGCTCTTTAATGTTGTGTGACGGATTGTTGTAGCACCATAGATCAAGAGAAGCGTTTTAACCACAGAACAATGTCAATAAAACAGCTTGTAAACAATATCATGTAATGTTACATTTACCTCAGAAAAGCCATTCAATGACCATAAAAAATGAACTTTAGAGAGGAGCATTTTGCTAAATATATGCACTGTTGCATATTCATTAAATTTTTACTTAACATGTTCTTTAATATTTAATGTATGTTTTAATAAATCTGTTTTATGACAAACTATTTAAATTTAAAATTCTATTTAAGTTTATTTTTCAAAAAAATGAGTAGAATCATAATCATGCATAAAATATTCAAAATAATCACATAATCAAAATTATTATAAAAACTTTTTATAACTAATAAATGATTATAAAATCCTTATGTATAATTTAAATGTCAGTAGCCTATACAAGTCAGTTTATTTTAACCTTTAATATTATAGTAATGTACCAAATGGGGTTCCCTGTATAGTTTACAACATTAGTTGAGACATTTTCTTTCCTTGAGAAAATGTATATTCTGTACCTGATACATACCCCAAATTAATTGATATTGAATGTAATTTAATTGAAATCGGAATTGTTTAGATTCGCAAGCTTGTGAATCTAAATAGAATTGAATCGTGAAATTTATGGCACTACTTGGCCCTACAAGCAGTGTGTTTCATGGTAAAAATGTAATGATTGTTTGATTGTCAAACACGACTGAATGAATTCTTAACTATAAGTGAATCTCTTTTGAACTTTACTAAACGAATGTGCATGTGCTACTCAAACCAGCAACAGATAAAGGAGCAAACAATCATCTAAATCAGATTGTACTTTGCAGTTTGGTGATCATGCAACATCAGACCATATTTACAGTATTAAAGTGATGTGTCAGAGGTAAATAAGTGCAGGTTATAAAGTGTTTTAGGTTTCTTCTTGACAGGTAAGCGAATGTTATCACTTTGAGAAAACCAATGCAAAACAGAAAATTAAAATATTTAACAATGACTGGACTATTACCAAAAATAATGCTGTATGAACCATTTATGTTAAATATTGTCTGAAAAATCATTTGGAAGTCTGGAAATTTGAGTCTAGAAAAGTATGGAATTTTGAAATGGAAAATGTGTAGGAACCCTGCATTGTGAAGTACTTTAATAAGATTTACATCAGAAAGCAGCAGATCTTTGAGGGGAACGTTGTTACCGAAGGTGAGGTCGCCGCCTCAGTTTTTTTTCTGGTGTTGATATCTTGATTATCCAGCACGTGTCTTTGCAGGAGTTCATGAATTCTTTTAACTTTCGTGTTCTCTTATGTCGTCTTCTACAGAGTGTCAAGGTGATTTACATTTTTATCATACACTCACTGTGCTGATTTTGTAGTTGAATTAGTTATGCATCTCGCCTACATTTGGTGAGGTTTTTGGTTTGATGTTTCTGGTTTGAAGTGTTCAGAAGCGGTACATCTCTAACCACACACCTTTACTGTACTTTCATTTTGCCTAATACACCGTGAAAATGTTTTTAGTGAGCATGCTTTTCTCGTTTTATATCTTGCAGAGATGCTATGAACACAAGCAGTACAGAAATGGCCTCAAGTTTTGCAAACAGATCCTGTCCAACTCGAAGTTTGCCGAACACGGAGGTAAGACCATTCTCTGACATTAATTACTTTTTTTTTTTTTTTTTTCATCATTTTGACTTATTAAATTTGTTGAGCACATAATCATCTTTCCCCCTCCCCATCCCTCAGAGACCCTCGCAATGAAGGGACTGACTCTGAACTGCTTGGGTCGAAAGGAGGAGGCATATGATCTAGTGCGACGAGGTTTACGAAACGACCTGAAGAGTCATGTCTGTATCCTTAACTTTTCTCACTGTCAGTAGATTCATGGATAGCATTGTCAAAAGAAGTATTAGTAATTTTTGTGCACGTATGAACTTGTACGCAACTACGGCTAAAACCAAATGAAACCCAGTTTGAGGTTCTTTGTGACTCTTAATCTCCGGTGCCTGGCAACTGTACGACACCGATTGTCCTACAACGTAATTTAAAGTCAGCATGAAATGGAAATAGGGATAGGCTTTTCTTCCCTATTGTGATGTATACCCAAGTTAAACAGTTTCTTGACCAAAAAAAAGGTAGGGCGGGACTTGATTTTGTCTGTTGGGAATTGATTGGATGGTTGTAGTTTATTGCTGTGATCTCATGTGAGTGACAGGTTGTCCTGCCCTTGCGCCAGTAAATGCGTCATCAGAGCAGGGAAAAGAGTCCTTGCAAGAGGGGTGAGAAGTTATTGTGAAGACAATGAGGGCACATGAATTGAAAAAAATGATGTGCACAGATAAATCATTTATAATAAATACTGCAATATTTCGTTAAAAAAAAAAGAATTTCGATTTCATGGTGACTTTAAAGAATAGGTGCAGATTAATCAAAATAAAATGTATTGTGATATGGCCTAGTCCGATTATCAAATTGCAAATATGCACTGCATGTTAAAGAGTAAATTATATTTTGTACATTATATTTTTCATAAAGTTTTCTTAAATTCTTAAATATATATATTTTTTCATTTAAAAAAAAAAAAAAATATATATATATATATATATATATATTTATATTCACCACCCCCCAAATCATTCAGTCCTCGGCGCAGTGCTGTTTCCTGTCCTTAACTCTTCTTCAGGTTGGCACGTGTATGGTTTGCTTCAGCGCTCGGATAAGAAGTATGACGAGGCCATCAAGTGCTACAGGAATGCTCTTAAATGGGACAAAGACAATCTGCAGATCCTCAGAGATCTCTCACTGCTGCAGATCCAAATGAGAGACCTCGAAGGTTACAGGGTAAGTTATTTTGAATGGAAGTGCTTGTATAAGTATGAGTCAGGAAATTACAATGTTCCATGGAAAAAGTTGATTTATATTTTTTTCCAAAGTAATCTTTTCAGTCAATTTGTTACGGTGATATTATAATTTGTAACATTCATATTAGGGCTGCAACTAACGATTATTTTGATAATCGATTAGTTGGCCGATTGTTTTTCTGATTAATCGGATGAAGATACTAATTTTATTTATTTTTATTTTATTGACAAAAAAACACAGTATTGCACATCCTGCCCAATGTACTTCAAACAAATGTGCCAATTGAATGCGATACATACAGTGTTTAATTTATTAGACTACCTGTCATAGAGAGAACACAAATATTTTAGGATTATATCAAAAACTTGTTTAAAGCAAAAAATGTTATTGCCATTTATTAGGAAAATAACAAACTGAAACAACTAAATAGTTTCTAAATAATATTCACACATAATATCCAAAAAAAAAAAAAAACCCCAACTTAACAGTCTCTGTTCTTATTGACTGTAATTGGGCATCTGAAAAAAACAACTATGAAGTGTTTTACTTTTTCCTGCCTTTCTTGTAAAACAGTAAAATCAAACATTCATGGATAACAACAATAAATATATTGTAGCATTAGAAATTTTGCTGTGACTAAAGAGCTTACACATACTGGTGGATTAACCATTACAGAAACATGAAAAATGATTTTAGCACCAATACTGATAGTTTAGGGTCCCCTGACCTGTGGCACAAACCATACATTGGGTATCAGATGTCTAATAACTTTAGCACTGTATATCGTGAATATAGTTCAAATCTCTACTCTACATTAAAAATGAAGATAGTAATAAAGATAATAAAGAAAAACACAAACTCAATGTTAACCAACAAGCAAGATAAATGTTCTTCAGGAACACACACATTCACTCTGGAAACAATCACCTCTTACTGTCATTTCTTTATCCTGTAAATAGGTTATAAGAAATGTCTTGCATTTATATTTAATTACATGTTATCCCTTTACAGTTAATACTCTCAAAATACTTGAATGACATGTTGATTTTTAAATCTAAATTCACCTTTAAACAACAGATATTTCAGCAAAATGAATATTTTTGCGCTGAATATTAATTGTCTCCCTCTCCACCGCGTTACGTCTGTCTGTCACGGGTACACGCCCCATTGCTCATTCAGTAAAGTTTAACGCAGACTGTCAGGACAAGCCTTTATGCAAAATGGAAATTTGTAACATTTACAGATAAGGATATAGGTGTAGAATAAACGTTTTTGTGCTGAGGACGCACATGCATATGTCAAAGTTCCTGACAGAGCAAGCCATTATGCTAATGCATTAGCTTCAAGCTTAAAATAAAGAATTCCCATGTTTTGATCAGCTCTGTTCACGTACCTTTCCTACAGCAGCTCACTCTGTTTCCTCCACTATTTTTAGATGCATTTGTCCATAGAAATGCATTAAGTGCTGTAATTTGATGCGACTGGCAGAAGTTTTACGTACACGGTGGGCAGACCCAACTAATCGATAACGAGAATTATTTTCATTATCGATTTTATCTAATAGTTGTTGCAGCCATGATTTATATTAAATTAGAAATATGTAAACTATAAGAATTATAATTTCTCTTATTGCTGTTTCACAGGAGACCAGGTACCAGTTACTGCAGTTGCGTCCGGCTCAAAGAGCCTCCTGGATCGGATATGCCATTGCGTACCACCTTCTGGAAGATTATGAGATGGCGGCTAAGATTGTGGAAGAGTTCCGCAAAACACAGCAGGTATTTTTTCACCACTTTCTGTCAATGTCATTAAAAAGCTTAGTAGGGGATACTGCCAAGTGTTTGTTTTTGGATGCCACTAAGGTTTGTGGATTATTGTGTTTCAGACGTCTCCCGAAAAAGTGGATTATGAGTACAGCGAGCTTTTGCTGTATCAGAACCAGCTGTTGAGAGAAGCCGGGCTTATCAAAGAAGCCCTTGATCACCTGACCAACTATGAAAAACAGATCTGTGACAAACTGGCTGTAGAGGAGACACGAGGTATGTTAGTGGATGTTCAGTTCAATCATGTGTCAGTTATTGGCTGATATAAGAGGGTTTCTTTTTTTTCATCTGATTGGATGTTTAATTGCATGCTCATTTTTTCTTTTCTTTTTTTACATCAACTTTGCTAATAGGGCTGCACGATTAATTGGACAATTCGAAAAAAAACATTGAAATCGTGCTAAAGTGATTTGGCTTGGTGCGATTATGAAATCACAGTGTTTTTTTTTTTTTTTTTTTTTTTAATATGCGCGGCTTGTCAATGAACTATGGCTCCAAATGCTAATCCACCTGAAAGTTTGAATAGCTTATAATGTTCATTTGAAAAAGCAACACGTGTCAAACATCTTTCCAGACATGAGGCATTTATTAACATCTTTTCCAACAAAAGGCAACATTTTTACTCCAAACTCACTTCATAACGACAGCTGAGTGTCCTTCTGTGAGATGATGTGGCTTCTTACACAGAATAAGGCAGTCTTGTGTTTATTAGTCATGTTTAATCAATCAAAACGTCTCAATCTTGTGTATATTCAGCTACAGCAATAGTATGGGATTTCCTAGAGTGACGCGTATTCTACTTCTACGGCAGGGCATATTTGCCGTTTCTGCGCAATAGCGCCCTCCAGCTTTCAGATGGATACGCATTTACTACTGATCACAGATCAGTATCCTCACCAAGGCTGCATTTATTTGTTTAAAATACAGTAAAAATTAAAATATTGTGAAATATAACTACAATATAAAACTTTTCTATTTTAATTTAATTAAAAAATATTCTTTATTCCCGTGATGCAAAGCTGAATTTTCAGCATCATTACTCCATTCTTCAGTGTCACATGATCCTTCAGAAATAATGCTATATGTGATGATTTGATGCTCAAGAAACATTTCTTATTGTTATCAATGTTGAAATCTTTGATAAATAGAACAGCATTTATTTTAGATGGAAATCTTTCGTAACATTTATAAATATCTGTAATGCCCATTTTGATCAATTTAATGCATCCTGGTAGTGTATTTTTAATTTTTTTAGACAAAACAACACCATTTTAATTTGAATCTGTATATTACCACTGTTGGCTAGAACTTTAATAAGGGTTCATCCCTTTGTTTGTCATTTGGAAGCTCGTTTATCATGTGTTGTTGCAGTTTCTTTAAAGCAAATTGTGTTGGTATGTGTTTAGGAGAGCTGCTTCTGAAATTAGACCGGGCTAGTGAAGCTGCGGAGGTTTACCGCCGACTGCTGGAGAGAAACCCTGAGAACTGGAGCTACTATCAAGGGCTGGAGAAAGCACTCAAACCAAGTAAACACGCATTATCCTGAATGCAGCAAATCTTGCCTGATTTTCATTTCTGTTAGCCCTTATTATACGTCATCCTGCTTTCAGAGAGTGCAGAGGAGAAGCAGAAAATCTATGAAGATGCCTGGATTAAGTATCCTAAAGGCCTGGTGCCAAGAAGACTTCCTCTCAGCTTCCTCACAGGTCAGTGTCAGTCTTGTCAAATCAATAGGGCTGTTATGCTCTCATAAAGTGTCTGTGTATATGACCACATTTGGTTCTCGCAGGTGAGAAGTTTAGAGAGTGTTTGGATCGCTATCTGAGGATGAACTTTAGCAAAGGATGCCCGCCTGTCTTTACCACACTCAAATCACTCTACCACCAAAAAGACAAGGTGAGATGACGATATGACCTAGAGATGTGTAGAAATTTCTGCACTTCAACAAATATGAAAATACTCCTTTGTGTAACATCTTCCCATCTTTTGCAGGTAGCGATAATTGAGGAGTTAGTTGTGGGCTATGAAAAAAGTTTAAGAACCTGTAAAATGTTCAACCACAATGGTGAGTACATGTAAACAAATTTTAATGACGGATGGCAGTTGAAGTAATGGTGTGGATGGTGCCAAATTTCTCACTGTGGACATGTTGCTGAATTTGTAGATGACGGGAAAACGGAGCCACCCACCACTCTACTGTGGGTTCAGTTTTTCCTGGCCCAGCATTTCAACCATACTGGCAAACAGACGCTGGCCCTTGAATACATCAACACAGCCATTGAAAGCACCCCCACCCTCATAGAGCTCTTCCTCATCAAGGCAAAGATATACAAGGTAAAACACACTCAAGTCAATGAAACAAAATGCCACTTTAAGAAGTGTTTCAAAATGTTCTCAAGGCCGACTCATTAAACAGAACATGAGAGAGTGACTTATTTTCTGTCTCTCTTGTTCTCTTGAAAGCATGCAGGTAACATCCGTGAAGCTGCTCGATGGATGGACGAGGCCCAGGCTCTGGACACTGCTGACCGCTTCATCAACTCCAAGTGTGCCAAGTATTTGCTGAAAGCTGGCCTTATCAAGGAGGCTGAAGAGATGTGTTCCAAGTTCACACGGGTTAGTGTGGTTAAGCTCAAATGATGCCAATTATTGCATATACGCTACTGTTCAAAAATGTGGGGTCTGTAAGATTTTAAGAAATAAATACTTTTATTCAGTAAGAATGCTTTAAATTGATAAGTGACAGTTAAGACATTTAGAATATTACAAAAGACTTTGATTTAAAATAATGCTGTTCTTCTCATTAATCGAAAAATGCAAAAAATAAAATCTATCACGATTTCCATGAAAATTCAGCTTTGCCTTCACAGGAATAGTTTACATTTTAAAGGGAAGGGTTAGTTCACCCAAAAATAAAAAATTCTGTCATTAATTACTCACCCCCATGTCGTTCTACACCCATAAGACCTCGTTCATCTTCGGAACACAAATTAAGATTTTTTTTTTATCAAATTCAGTGGCTCAGTGAGGCCTCCAATGATAGCAAGTTAATTTACACTTTCAATGCCCAGAAAGCTACTAAAGATATATTTAAAACAGTTCATGTGACTACAGTGGTTCAACCTTAATGTTATGAAGCTACGAACCACTGATTTGAAACAAAAGATTCAGAAAGCTTCGAAGCTTCATGAAGCAGTGTTTTGAAACCGCCCATCACTAGATATTGTTGAATAAAGTCATTATTTTGTTTTTTTGGCACACAAAAAGTATTCTCATCGCTTCATAACATTAAGGTTGAACGACTGTAGTCACATGAACTGTTTTTTAGTAGTTTTCTGGGCATTGAAAGTGTAAATTAACTTGCTGTCAATGCCTCACTGAGCCATCAGACTTAAAAATAAAAAATATTTTAATTTGTGTTCCGAAGATGAATGAAGGTCTTACGGGTGTAGAACGACATGAGGGTGAGTAATTAATGACAGAATTTCCATTTTTGGGTGAACTAAGCCTTTAAAATGTATTAAAATAGATAAGTTATATTTAAATTATATTAATATTTCACAGTATTAAAGTTTTTATTGTATATTTGATTTATTAAATGCAGCCTTGTTGAGCATAAGAGACTTCTTTCAAAAACAAAATGTGGAAGTATGTTACTTTACTAATATTTAAAGTCCCTTTGAAAGACAAGTCCATTCAATTGGAGGTTATTTTGGCAGCTGTTTCTTGAGTAGAGAGTGTATCTGAATAGAGAGAGACTGATTACATTGAATGGCTGTTTCATGGATGTTAAAGCAGCAACCATTTTTTCCCTTTCATCAAAGAAAATCTTGTTTCAGTTTTGTCAAGCTAATGAATACTTTACAGTAAAATCTAATAATTCACATAGCACTTGTAACTAATAGGTGGGACTTGCTTTCCTTACAACTTTCATATTGTCCTTTTCTCACATATATTTTTCCAGGAGTAATCTGTCTCATACCAAAAACATATCAATCTGAGTGTATCGGATCTTTGTTGTTTCCTGCAGGAAGGAACCTCTGCAGTAGAAAACCTGAATGAGATGCAGTGCATGTGGTTCCAGACTGAATGTGCTCTGGCCTACAAGTCCTTGAACAAATATGGAGAGGCGCTAAAGAAGTGCCATGAAATTGAGAGGGTATGTCCTACAGCATTAGACACTGTCAGATGTTTATTTCAACTTTAAATCTGTAGTTAGCACACTGCCACGTTGAATACTAAATCTGTAGGTTTAGCACAAAGCTGGTTTAGAGTTCAAAATGAATGGTCTGAAATATCCTGACACTTATCTTTTGCCATTCACAGCATTTTGTGGAGATAACGGATGACCAGTTTGACTTCCACACATATTGTATGCGGAAGATGACACTGCGCTCCTATGTGGATTTGCTCAAACTAGAGGATGTGTTGCGTATGCACCCTTTCTACTTCAAGGCAGCACGTACGGCCATCGAGATCTACCTCAGCCTTCATGATAACCCGCTCTCTGATGATAACAAGGAATCACAAGCTGACAACGGTACCTTCATGCACACTAAACAAATTCCACACATTCAAACCTCAGAGGCCCATCCTTGCTTTTTGGATAAAGTTTACAAACAAGTTTTGAATTGTTTTCTGAAGAATTGTGTTTGTTCTGTAGCCAACCTGACAGACAAGGAGCTGAAGAAATTGCGCAACAAACAGAGACGTGCCCAAAAGAAAGCCCAGTTAGAAGAGGAAAAGAAGAATGCTGAAAAAGAGAAACAGCTAAAGAACCAAAAGAAGAAAAAGGAAGAGGATGAGGAGGAAATTGGAGGACCTAAAGAGGAGCTCATACCAGAAAAACTGGCAAAGGTGTGTATATTGACAAAGCCCCTTGTTCTTTAGAGGATAAAGTATTTCGATTTATTCATCACATTGTCATATTTTTTTCTGTAGGTTGAGAATCCTTTAGAAGAAGCGGTTAAGTTCCTGATTCCTCTGAAGAACTTAGTAAAGAATAAAATAGAGACACACCTGCTGGCCTTTGAGATCTACCTCAGGAAAGGTGACCATACTGATGAACTCAACATAGTGATTCATAACGTTTCAGGATCTGTGATTTAAAACTCATAATGTGTATTTGTGATTGTAGAGAAGTATCTTTTGATGTTGCAATCGGTGAAGAGAGCTTACTCATTGGACACCGATCACCCTTGGCTCCACCAGTGTTTTGTGCGATTCTTCAAAGGAGGTACATAAAGGTGCACATACTTTCTTCATATAGAACAAAAGCATACAAGTACACTAAGAATTGTCTGTTTGCAGTGTCGGACAGTAAGGACATACCGGGGGCAGTGCAGACTGTTCTGAAGCAGGAGATCACAAAACTGTTTGGAGAGAGTGACCCCAAGACTTTCAACAAGAACTTCCTGAGCAAACATGCAAACTCAATACCACACAGGGTTGCAGGTACACACTTGTGATGTTAATGAACTTTTAATAATAATAATAATAAGTAGGGCTGCACGATTAAATGAAATTAAACCGCACAGTGGTTTAATTTCAACATTATTTTTTTTTTATGCGCAGCTTGTCAGTGAAGCACGGCTCTGTGATCAGTAGTAAATGCTGTTCTGAATAAACAGGAAATTGAAACACTTTGATTGATTAAACAGGACTAATAAACACACAACTATGACAATATATGGTTATTTCTTCAAGCCTTCTCGGGTATTTTCATCATCATAAAGTATATTTATATTTCAATACTAATTGACATAGCCTTTATCACTGTATAAAATACTATGAATTATGTTATTATCACTATATGTTAATATCATCTCACAGAAGGATGTTTTCAAACACTCAACTGATGTTATGGAGTTTGGAATAAAAACATGCTATTAAATGTCTTTTGTTGGACAAGAGATTCATAAATGCTTCTCATGTTTGGAAAAATGTTTAGCACGTGTTGCTTTTTCAAATGCACGTTATAAGATAGAGATGGAGCAGCATTTACTACTGATCACCGAGCCATGCTTCATTGACAAGCTGCACATAAAAAAAGAATCGCAGCCTTTGCAATTTCATAAACGCACTAAGCCAAATCGGTTTAAGCGTGATTTAATGTTAATTGTGATTAATTGTGCAGCCCCAATAAGTTTTATTTATAAAGTGCCTTTCTCAAGCTCAAGGTCGCTGTACAAGGAGATAAATACATAAACACAGCATCAAACATAAATACATTCATCATACATACATACGTATACACTGTAACTAAACAGCAAAACACTAGGAGGGGGAGGGCTGGAAATACTGTAAGAAAGATAGGTTTTTAGTTGTGATTTGAAGGAGGATATAGTAGAGGTATCATGAGGAGTTAGTGGAAGAGAATTCCAGAGTTTCGGAGCCACAGCACTGAATGATCTACCACTAGGGTTGGGCGATATGACCAAAATCTTATATCAGAGAGTGCGTGCATATGCTGAAATGAGTTGACTTTCTTGCTATTTGCAATTTCAACTGGCTAATTGTGTCTACCAGTATATAGTCCTCCCCTACTTATTGTGCTTAATACACTTTAAGAATGAGCACGTCTCTAATTCGCGGTCGCCTTCTGAGAGAGGCGGGTTTCATGCGTGCACTTTGGCAGTGTGTAAGTCAGCACGAGTGCTGCACTGAGTTCCTTTTCAGGATATATTGCGCTTATAACTCTTTTAACAACAAGCACATCCTGCTCTTTATATTCTCAGTCATGCATTTCATCACTCTGAAGTGTCAATAGTGCAATATATTTACATACTACAATATATATTAGATATAGCAAAATCTCTAACAATAGACATTTTATTTTGTGGTAACGATATATATCATCATATCGCACAGCCCTATCTACCACCCAGGTAAACCCCTATTTCGGAAACTTCTGTTTCCTTACAAGTACAATTGTAAGTATGCACTATCGTTTCTAAAGTTTGGGGTCTGTTTTTATTTTCAGTCTTTTGAAAGAAATTAATTGTATTTAGTAAGAATGCATTAAAATGATCAAAAGTGACTAAAGGCATTTAAAATGTTTCAAACATTTGAACAAATGCTGTTCTTTTGTACTTCATTCATCAAAGAATCTTAAAAAAAAGTATTACAGGCTCCACAAGAATATAAAGCAGCACAACAGTTTTCAACATTGATGATAATAAGAAATGTTTTTTCAGCAGTAAATCAGTATTTTAGAATGATTTCTGAAGGATCATTTGACATTGAAGACTGGAGAAATGCTGAAAATTCAGCTTTGCCATCACGGAAATTACATTTTAAAAATAGAAACCAGTTACAGTAGTCAATATTTGAAGTGAATCAAAAAAGTTCATCAAAGTTGTCCTAAGAAGAATGTTTTAGGACAACTTTGAAAGGTTTTGATCCACTTCAAATGTTGACTACTGTATTTTAAATTGTAATAATGTTTCAGGATATTACTGTTTTTCAAAAAATTGAAGTCTTGATGAGCGTAAGAGGCTTCTTTAAAATCATACCAAACCTAGACTATTGAACGGTATTGCACATCATTAAATGTATGCTTGATTTGATTAAAAATAATAAAAATTAAATAGTGATGAAACGCATACAGCTCGTTCACATAAGCTTTTTGCTTATGAATGACCACTTATTGCTTTGTTGCTGTGTAACTCCTTAGCATTAGCATGCCACTAAATTCTTTTAGCTGTGCATTTAGAATCTGCCTATTTTGTGTGCAGCTGCTAAGATGATGGTCTTTCTGGACCCCTCCTCTGAGGCCATGGCTGCTGAGCTGGCTACTTCTTTGAATGAGTCCCTAACAGGCAGAACCATTCAGGTACAATAACTATAAATGGAACCGTGTAAATTTGGTGATATTTCACAAGAAAAGAATGATGCTACATCTCATGTTTGACTATTAGACGTGCACAGAGGTGCTCCAGGCTTTGAGGGATGGCAGTCTGGGCTCACAGCAGGAGAAAATTGTGGAATCATACCGTGTGGCTTGCCATGGTGTCTATCCCTACGCCGTAGCCTTCATGCCCCCCGGTTACCAGGACAACTCTGCGGTGACCACCAATGGAGACCTGTCCCCCTGTGACCATGAGGACATGCCTAATGAGATGTGAGAATTTCATGAAGTGAGCAAGGTGGCCGTTTTATGGCCGTCAGCATTTGAGACCAGACGCCCCACAGAGGTTGAGACTCCACTGCACTAATGAGACCACAGTTACCTTCTGCCTTTGCATCTACTCACAGGAGCGAGAAAGCAATAGGGGAAAAACCCGTTTTACTCCTTTTTTTTTCTTCTTTCTTTCTATCTTGTTTTTTTAATATGGCCAATGGTGTCTCTTATGCTAGAACAGAATAAACGGTATTACAGAGAAATATTGATCAAGACAGTCACAGTGAACTCATTGGACCTAATTCCTGTTTATCAGACACATGCATCTTGCTTCTCATGTTTTTAAGAGTAATTTATATGAAATAATATTAAAGAGAACCGAATAATATGAGGAGGAACAATACTTTTGGTCCTGGTTTGACTTGTGTGGTCGTGTGCCAAACCTGTGGGGCGGACCTTTAGATGCAGATGCCGGCACCTGGGGAGGGGGGTGGGGTTCGGGGGAGTGTGTGGCAGTGAATTAATGTGGCATTGTGTTGCTGGGCACAAAGCAGCTCCAGGATCAGCCACCAGGGGGAGCCAGCGGTCGACGCCTACCATGTCAATTAGGAGGAGACTTATGATGTTTGGCCAATAGGTTGATAACAGTCGATTTGAAGGTCACCCGGAGTGCCGAGGAGAGGCAGACATGCATTTCTTTATTTTTTCTCTTTCATCCTCTGCTGCGTTTCGATTATTCAGTGAACGTCTTAGAGGCGGCAGTGGCTTCTGTTGGACCTTTTACTGTGACTGTGTTTCTTTTGGGTTTGTTTGGCTTATTTTTTTTTTTTCTCCCACTCATTGTTTGGGTTCTCTTATGCTGGTTTCAACCTTTCTGTTTGTTTCCCCCCCCCCCCTCTCTATCAAACATACCACTGTCTGAATTTGGAGAAAATGTCCCGTCATTTGACACTCACACAGTTAAAAATAAAACAAAATAACATTACTGTGATGCACTTCTGTTTTTGTTTTTAATTTCCACATTTGGTTGTACACTTTAAGAGCCGTTTCAAATCTTAGAAAATACAGACCACAAGAATTTGAAGGGGCTGCTAAAGTTAAATTTGTGCTTTCAAGTATGTTTTTACTTTACTTGTTTAGGCATTACTTTTACTTGATGTTTGGAAATAAGATGACCTTTCTGGATATATTAAAATAAATCCAGGCTATAATTCATGTTCTATAGCAATTGTTCTCAATCATTTTGAATCCAAGGCCCCCTGTTATCCACAACAATACTCAAAGACCCCATTGTTTGATTTATCTATAAAAATCCTAGAAAAATCAAAATGTATGTTCATCATAGTTTTACGATTTTATTAACTTCCAGGGTCTAAAATTCACACTTTTAAAATTAGGCTTCCTCATATATTCCAGTTTTTCCAGGTAGTTGTTGATGGGCTGAATTACAATTAGACATATCTTGATTTTTAATTGTTTTGGTTTATTTTATATAATTAAAGGTGCAATGTGTAAAATTTGGGAGGATCTATTTACAGAAATGCAATATAATATACACTGTGTTTTCAGTGGTGTATAAAGACCTTACATAATGAACTGTTATGTTTTTATTACCTTAGAATGAACCATTTCTATCTACATACACCGCGGGTCCCCGTACATGTTAAGTCGCCATTTTGCGCCGACGTGTTTCTACAGCAGCCCTAAATGGACAAACGCTCTACAGAGCGCGTTTAGTCACTATATTGTTGTTCTTCTAAATCGTTTGTGTTTTAGAGGCAGCTTGCATCGTCACTACGTTGAATACGCACGAAATAGTAGTAGTAGTTGTCTGGTTTATTAGAACAGAGACCGTTATTTGTTAGAAGTAAGAAGAAACCTCATTGCTTCACTAGCTACTCTCTGCTGTCTCAGACGATGACATCTTTGCCTTGGCCACCGTAACTTTTGGGTTGGGTGAGTGCCGTTACTTGCAGTTCACAACCTCACTGCTAGATACTGCTAAAATTTACACATTGCACCTTTAAGTCAATTGGTTGAGAACTACTGTGCTATTGGTATATGGAAATAATTTTATACCTTTTTTTTTTTTTACACACCATTTTGATCCATCTTTATAATTGTCTAAAAAAATCTTGGTATGAAGAGTTAGCGGTTTACAAACGTTACAACAACATATTCATGGATGTATACTTATGCTTGTGATGTGGAAGTAATCTTAGACTTGTTTAGAGTTTGGCTTTGGGCACCACATCTGTCGGCCGGTTCTCATGTTGGCTCTGAGAGCTGAGGAAAGTGTGGTCCAGGTTAAGGTATGTAGTGATGAACTCTGGGAAATCATTCTTCTGCACTATCTCTAGAAACATGGACACAGCAGTCATCAACCTCTCTTGGTCTCTAAAGAGGGTGGAAAGGGAGAAAAGGTCAGTATTTCTCAATATGAGCTCTTGGGCAATCAGGTGGCATAGCTGTAACATTTATAATGTAAATTTAGACAAACTACTGTATTTAATAAATACAGTTTATTAGTTCCCCTGGGGGACATGAAATAAAATCCAATACACCACTTTTTTTTTTTTTTAATAATCTCCATAAACTATAAACAGTCTTACTGAGCAGTGTTTTTTTTTTTTTCTTTTCTTTTTTCTCCATATCATCCCCAAGATCATGCTGTACCCATGGTAAAATCGCTGCAACACATTGTCTCTTGTTGATTTAATCCCACTCCGTTTTGTGTACACCCCCCCCCCCCCCCCCAAAAAAAAGAAAAAAATGGATTTCATCTGTACATCACTCTCTACCTGTTTGTTTGGCAATGTATAACTGCCTTCAGATCTCCGATCAGGTCTTCAGCCAAGCTGCTGACTAGACCTCGTGTCACTACCATCCCATCATCCTCTAGTCTCACCTGGTGCCGGATCCACTGCCAAACCTGATAAAAGCAGCCTCTTAGAATAAGCTATAGTGTTATATTGTACCACGTGAGCTGAGCAGTGTTGTGAACTGACCTGAGATCTGGATATCTCTGCAGTTGCTGAATCCTCAACCTTCCCCAGATAGAAGAAATGACCTCTACCTGTTGTTCAATGTTAATATCCATAAAAACCATTTTTTTTCTGAGCATAGAGTATAAAAGTGTCAAATCAAGTTTTGTACCTGAAAGCCAGGCTTCAATGAAGAGGACTCCTACAGCAATGTTATACCTCAGTCCATAAAATGTTACTCCTCCCTATAGAAATGTAAATCACTTGAAAATTACATATTATAAATCAATATAATGACAACTGCATTTGAACTATAATAAAACTTAAAGGTAGCACTTTACATGCAGAATAGGATTGTAAATAAATACTATGTACTTATTATAGCAATTACAATAACTGGGTTATAACTAGGTACTAACCCTTAACCCATGTAGTTACCTTATATTACCAGTACTTTCTTGGGTAAGTACACGCACTGTAAAATAAAGTAACTTTGCAAGACCTCACCACACCAAAGACCTTGAAAGGGACTTTGACCACCCATTTATTAATAAGTTGACATGTAATTCAACTAACTGCAGGCATGATGAGCAAGTCCTCAGGGGTCACACTGATGTCTTCACGTAGCTGCAGGAGTTGGTTTTGACCGTGAGAGTGAAGCTGGAACAGCTGTGTGTGAGAGTTTTATATTTTTTTTATATGTAAAAATTTGTTATATGTATATATGCTAGTGTTGCGATGGGGAAGTCATAAACAACCTGTTATAGTATGTTGGACTCTTACTTTTTGCATGGGCTCAATCAGGTCCATGTCGTAAACCATGAACCCATCAACTCCTGCTTTGATCTCCAGTAACTTAAGTCTAAAGCAACACAAGAAAGATAATTTGTAATGAGAACAAATACAGAAGTAAAACTGTATGAGCTGTTTTGATAAGTCTTTTTTGATCAGCGCACTCTACAGATTGATACATTATAGTATTGTTATGCAGGCTTTAACATAACTTGGGTTAAATTTGCAAATTAATATGACTGATCAGGCAATTCAAATATGGATCATGGCACTCTAACGACATAAGTAGAGTCTCTGATGAATTTGAGTAGAGCACATCTGTCCAAAACAGACCTTTGCAATTTTAGAGTATTGTGGATGGTTTCCAGGGCATCCCTGTGTAGTCGCTAAGGTATTCTGAATAGCTGTATAGGACTGCTATGCGGTTGCCAAGGTTGTTAGGTGATTTCATACAGTTCTTAGTCTAAAGAGCCTACAGCCAAGTCTATAATATATTCTGGTCCTTAGAGGCTTCTGCTGCTCCTTCAATGTGAATAGGCCTATGTGTTTTTCTGCCCAGTTTTATCATTTGGCCCAATGAAGTGCCTTGAAACACAGCGTTATTCAATGTGCTGACAAAATTTCCACTGTAACAGGAAGACAGGGCAGGACATATTGAACAGCTCCTCTCCTTTTATTAAAACAGCCAGTAGTGCAAAGCCGCATTTGACAGATTATGACAGCCACAGTCTAATAGATTCCACTTTTAGATTTAATATAAATCTGTTACTAAAGCAAAACAGTGAACATAATAATGCTGAGGATGTGTAGTTTGAAAAGTGTGTAATTTACGATGTTACGTCGTCTACATCAGTGCTGTTTCTAATCTGCCGAATCTGTCCAACTGTTTCTCCTTCTAATCTCTTCCATATCACTTTAAAATATAGTATTCTGAGAATTCAAATGGGTCTGATACATTTTGTGGTGCATTGTGCCATTCACCATATAGAAAAGAGTAATTGTGTGAACAAGTGACTGATTTCAGATGCACCATCTGTTTATAGTGTTAATTAATTTTGAATTAATGGGGATTTTAAGGTATATTATGTGTCCGTAGTAACTATGGTGCAGAATTACAGGTCAAACTTTAATACTTAAGGTGCGGTCACATTTATCATTGATCGGAACGTGATCTTTACCTTATATTCTAATGATTTTTGGCATAAAAGAAAAATCGATAATTTTGACCCATACAACGTATTGTTGGCTATTGCTACAAATATACCCGTGTGACTTATGACTGGTTTTGTGGTCCAGGGTCACAAATGTCTGTGCTACTGACAATGGACCCATTTTTTGCATGCAAAATTACGCTAATGTAATAGTAATAAAGCCACCTTAATATAGCATAATGAAAAAATGATATCCAAAATAACACAAAAATTAAGGCTATTTCATGTTTTATGCCATATTAGGATTTATGTGCCACTGCTTTTTAATTGTGATTATGGATTGGATTCAAATCACCATAGAGCTGTTTTTTGCATCTTGCCTGGTGACAGTAGTAAGTACAGTCTTGAAGAGGTCACTCTCTTTGTCTCTAGGCAACAGCAATGCTGCCATGCCACCTGTTGCTAGGGCACCCCTGCGGTGACACGTCTGCACTAGAAGGTCCATATAGCTGTGCAGGAAACGCTTCTCCATATCTACATACTTACTGCGGTCAGGGAGGAGGAAATCAGCTCGATGACCTAGAAAGTAAACCATCGTCACTAACTAGAGATGCGATTGGGTTTAAACTAGTCAAACTTCCAGAATGCATATGAGCTGACCGAATTTGTTGACAAATGAAGCTGAGTAATCCCAGATGCCACAGTTGAGCCCAGCAGAGTGCTCCTTGAGCTCATACAAAATCTCCTCCATCTCAAACGATGCCAGGACACACTCAATCAGCACGGTAGCCTTTATACAGCCCACTGGCAGGCCAAGCTACAAAAGAATTCAATCAATATCAGAATATGTTAGGAAATAAACTGCATGGTAGTTAAAAGTGCAATGGAACATATGTAATCTTGATCTGCACCTTCTTCTCAGTCCAGAAAAAAATCTGACTCCACAATCTGGCCTCCATGTAGCTCTCAACCTGTACAACAAAACATGTAGATTTTCTAGGATATGTTTGATACTACACTGAAGTTCTGTCCTCGTAAACAAAGTAACATCTGTCACTGACCTTGGACAAGTAGAAAAAAGGGCCACTCTGATTTTGAAGAAGGAGTTTTGCATTATGAAACATCAGCAGACCAAAATCAAACAATGGACCAGGAACCTCTCGACCATTCACCTACAGAGAAACAGATGCTCATAGTCTTCTCACTACTAAGAAGGATATTTTATTATTCAGAGTTAGCTCATTTACAGCTAAAGAGATTTCTCAGTTATTTTTCATTTTAGTATCAAGGTGCAGTGTGTAAATTTTAGCGGCATCTAGTGGTGAGGTTGCGAATTGCAATATAGAGAAGCTACAGTGACCAATACAGGACAATGTTGTCGTCTGAGACAGAAGAGAGTAGCCAGTCAAGCAAACACGCTCTGTAGAACAGTTTGTCCGTTTAGGGCTGCTGTAGAAACATGCCAGCGCAAAATGGCGAATTCACATGTAGGGGGTGGGGGGTGGGGATGTGTATGTAGATAGAAATGGTTCATTCTAAGGTAATAAAAACATAAATGTTCATTATGTAAGGTCTTTATACACCACTGAAAACAGTGTATATTATATTGCATTTCTGTCAGTAGATCCTCCTAAGATTTACACATTGCACCTTTAAAATCTTTCATTTTAATCTGAATCAGATGTTTCTACAAAAACCCATTTGGAGCAATATAAACAGACACAAATGAGTCATTTATTGACATAAAGTAAGAGTGCAGAGCTATAACATAAATAGTGTGAAAGATGGAACTAGATCAGTTTCAAATAAACCAACACATGGACAGTCTATCACAGGTATCCTAATCTGTGCCATTACACTATCTCACTACAGATCCATACCATCATGTTGTGCTCCACCATGTTCCACGCTCGAGGACGGAGCATCAGCACTGGAGCCTGAGAAATGGGTGGTACATCTATTTATAAGAAATGTGACACATTGTTAACACATGTTTTCCAGACATTCGGATGGGATGAGAATGGTTCATTACACTTTTAATAAACCAAGCAGCAAGAGATGACATGACTCACCCTGAAATTGGTTGTGCACAGCCAGGTAAACGTTATAAATGCCCTTTATTTGATTGTGATATGTTGGGCAGTTGCCATCATCAAAATCAATCTACAACAGAACAATAGTACAAATTAGATGGTGCCAAACCGATTATGGATGCCAATAAACTATAATCACTGATACATACAACTAGTCAATACATCTTTTCTGTATTCAGTGCATTGTAGAATACAATATATTTTTGCAACCAAATACTACCTGTAAACCTTGGGCAGTAGATTTGAGTCCCATAATAAGGCGTTGTGTATTACAGGGTGAAAGGTCACCAATGTCCACATGTCTGCAGTGTAATCTGTCTGGAACTGGGTTAACTCTCCAGCTAGGATCATTTCGGATGTGAGCTGTGTCCTGCAGAAAGCCTGGTAACTCTCCAGTAAGATCCAACTGAACTTTCCGTAGGACTCTCAAGTTCAAAACCTTGTAAAACAGTGGGGAAAAAAATCGCTAAATAAAAGCTCATCCAAAAAACAAATACATAAACAAACATTGTTATAATTAAAAATTTGTAATTTGGGTTCCCTCTCTTTTAAATGACTTTCTGTGCAGGTAATCCACAACAAATCAACATTCCCATTTGCTATATATATATTGTTATTGCCTATTATACAGTATTTTGTTCGTTTAAAACAAGCTCTAAATACTATTAGAAATTATTTAAATAAGTAAAAAGTGGGTTCCCAATACCTTGTCAACCTCTGGTTGGAAGGTAGAAATGAGTTCAGACAGAAATTGCAGAGCATCAGAGTTAAATAAAGTGTGAAACTCTCTCTCCAGTCCTGAGGGAGGCGTTTCCAGCTCAACACCTTGATATACCTATTTATCAGCACATTAAACCTGCATGATCTCCAGACACTGACATCAAACATCAGTTTCATATAGTGCTGCACATTACCATTCAATGACATTGTGACACACTTAAAAATATATAAATTCAAACAAATATATGAACATAATGAACACATTTTAGCGAATAAAGTTTAAGCATTTTATTGAGTGTTTTATTACTGTTTTAAATAGTAACAAATTGTAAGAACTTACCAACATTTTCTGCAGTGGTTCAGTAAATCTAGAGTTGGACTTTGGTAAGTGTCACTGTTTACTTGAAGCCACACATGACTATAATGTAGCGAGGTTTCATTCGTGAACGAATCGGTGTTTTGAAGCTTTTAAGCGAATGAATCAGTGAACGAACCCAACTGAATCTTTTTAGTCCATTCTCCTGCAATGTAACATATAACAAGTCATCCCTGAAAAGAAGTAAAATCCCACCGCATTGTTTGAATATAATGTAAAACAAATATAATAATTCAATTTAATTACTTCAATATGTATTTAGTTTGTGGGTGTGTGTTTTGTGTGCTCCGTTTACAGTGGTCAGTTTTTTTCCCCTTCTTTTCTTTTCTGTGTATTGTTTGGAAGTACCAAACAAACTCTCTCGGTATTCTGTTCTCGCGAGATTACAGTTATGCCAACGTCGTACGTGGCTACAGACCCAAACAGTGTAAGAGGACTCCGCCAAGAATGCATCAGCAAAATGCCGAAGCAACCGGTCAACACGTAAAATACACTCGTTTGAATCTCTAAGTTTTGTACATGAAGCTTGAGTTGAAGGGCTGAAGATTAAACTAAGCCTGCGTTTGAATCGCTTATCTGACCCGTTAGTACATCTGCACTGTGTCCGTCTGTCACTTGTTTCTCTATATAGGAAGACAGCATGGCAGATATCGAGTCTTCTTTTGAATTTAGCTCATCTTTGACCAGCTCTTCGCTGCCTCCCCCACGGACTCGAATCTTTAAGATTATCGTAATCGGAGACTCTGGAGTTGGCAAGACTTGCCTCACCTATAGATTCTGTGCGGACAAGTTTCCAGACAAGACTGAGGCCACTATAGGTGTGGATTTTCGGGAGAAGGTTATTGAAATAGACGGCGAGAAAATCAAGGTGAGGATGCTCATCATTTTAGAAGGTTATTGTGTTAAATTATTCCATTATGCGTTGTTTTAGCCCAGTTAAGCATGACATGTGAAATAATAGTCTGAAAAAGAATTTTTAATGGAGCAGAACAGTATATATATATATTTATTATTATTATTATTATATTATTATTATTATAATTTTTAAAAAAAAGATCTTTTAAAAATGTTTGCACATGTGCTTTATGTTTTGTATCCTATTCGATACACTTGGGGAGGAAAATTGACCTCAATTGGCCTAAACTGAGCAAAAATATGCAATTTGGTGCAGATGATATTTATATGGCCAAAAAGTAAGATGAAATTCTGATAGCATTTATTGTAAATCAATTACATTTTTGTAATAATATAGCAGAATACATAAATAAAACGCATATAAATATCAGTTGTCACTCTATATCTCCCAATAATTAGTAAGATATTAAGTAATAGTAAGTATTTAATAGTAAGATCTTAGTAAGATATTTAAATGTGTATTTTATTATAAAATTTAGATTTTTGTAAAAAAGAAAATGCTGTATGGATAATTAGGTAAACCAATGTTGCTCCAGTAAATGTTCATCAAAAGTTACTCTTTGTTTACTTTATGAAATATTATATTATTCAAATTTACTAAGTGTAAATTTTGACCTCTTATGCTCAAGACTTTTATCATGCACATTATACCTGCCTGTGTTGTTTATTTACGCATGAACACACCCTGAATTCTCCTGTTTAAAGAACAGATATGTATGGTATGAAGACGCAATTAGACAGCTAATTGCTTTCCCTTTTTCTCTCTACCAGGTCCAGTTGTGGGACACTGCAGGTCAGGAGCGCTTCCGTAAGAGTATGGTGCAGCACTACTACCGCAACGTCCACGCTGTGGTGTTTGTCTATGATGTCACCAATGCTGCTAGTTTCCGTAGCCTTCCGGCATGGATTGAGGAGTGCCGTCAGCATGCCCTGGGCCAGGAGGTGCCCAGAATCCTGGTCGGCAACAAATGCGACCTGCGTCACGCCGCACAAGTGAGCACTGATGTAGCACAGCAGTTTGCAGATGCACACTCAATGCCTCTGTTCGAGACCTCTGCCAAAAACCCCTACGGAAACGATGATGGCAGTCGGAATAATAGTGACCACGTAGAGGCCATTTTTATGACGGTGGCGCACAAGCTGAAATCTCAGAAACCGCTGGTGTTAAGCCAGCCACCTTGCGGATCAGGAGATACTGTCACTCTCAGGAGGCAGGATGAGGAGGACAGGGAAAGTTGGGGCTGTGGTTGTTGGAGGAGCTAATGGAGTACATGTTTAAGGGAGGAGGAACCTCTTTACAGGACAGAGATGACAAAGGTGAAGCACTTTTTAGAGAAGCAGATGTAGAGGTGCTTTTGTGTTATCTGTGAAGCAGAAGTCCAGGATTAAGGACACAGGAAGATTTATTCTCAAGTTATCTGACGTTCAGAATCTGGCCATTACTTAAAGGGGAAACTACCTTAGGAAAATGTTTATCCATCACTCACCAGAGGCTTTGAAAAGTTGCATGTAGGCCAATGTACCTTACATATACACGTTTCATAAGCCACTGCCAAATATTACATTTACCTACTAGTTTTGTCAGTTCTGCAGGGGGATTGAAGGGTGAAATTGTCATACACAAGATGTTGCCTTTTTAATCATATCTTTGAAACAATTTTCTCACCAAAATTAGATGAAACTGTTCCGTTAAATCACTTCAGCCTCCCAAGTGAGATGCAGAATCTGGTTTAGTCTGTGTTTGTTGTTTGTTCTCTCATTCTCTCTCACCCACACACATGCAGGCGCTTCCTGTGAAAGTTGTGAGTTCTCTCAAAAGAAAAAGACAAACCAGCAAACACTCACTAAACGCAGATTATTTATTAGAGCTGCTAATAGGTCTTAGAGAAGCGAGGGAAAAAAAAAAGGGAAATAAAGTAAATAAAGTATCCTTGCCTTTCCGAAAAAGTCTTAAAGCCAGTCTTTGTCTACTGCCAGTGTTGTATTTATTGCCAGTTTATTTTCTTCTAGCAGTCATTTACTTAAATAAAATCTACTGTACGAGCATGTTATCCAATCCTTTCTGTGAATCAGTTCGAAATTAGATGTGGTCTAAAAAGGGACAAGAATTCACTGACAATATTTACATCAGTGTCTACAGTCATGTTTGGAATGTAGTACTGCTTTGTTAGGCAAAATGAAAATGATCTGTACTGTATAATCACAGATTAGTATGAATAACTCATATTATTCATGGCTCTGTGCATGGCATTGATCTGAACAAAAGGTCTGATATCAATCTATATTTTAATGTGTAATCTGTTAGTACAAATATACAGACTTGCTAATGCCTAAATTATTGGCTAAATTGTCTTTCCCTTTGGTCCTTTTATTTTCCACATTATTCCATATTCCATTATGGAATATTCATTTGTGTCATTAATGTAACAGCACAGCAGGTCCTGTGAAGTGCATGAAAGAATCTCAGGCATGATGGGGTTTTTTGTATTTATTTATTTTTAATAGGTAATTGCCAAAAAGTGATTTTACATATGATTTCCAATTAATTATTTGAAGTGGGATGGTTAAGGGCCTGATTAGCTGATGCGTTTCATTGTTTGATTGGGGTACAGTAGCGGAGCATGTGATTGGCTGAGGAATTGTGCATGGTTAATGATGGCCCTGAAATATTGAATGCATAGTAAAGACTTGTCTATTTGTGCTTAACATTTTGACCTGGTGCTTACAGAAGGATTATCTCATTTATCTGCCAGAAACCTCATGAGCGTTCCTACTTCTTGTAGGTTCATGCTGAATTGATCTACTCTTGGTCTGGGTTCTCTTGTTTGTTGTCTAGTCAAGTCAAGTCTATACTGGTTTGTACTATTTCAAATGTCACTCAGACTTGAAGTCTGTATTTTTTCTGTCCGCATTAACATGTTAATAACAGATAACAATGTAAAATAGAAGCAGATCTCAAAAGTCCACAGAATGTTACAAATTTGTTGAAAATTACAAATGCAGCAAATGTTACATTTTTATTATTATATGTAATTGCTTATTCTTTCAGTGGAAGTTATGCATCTTTGCAACCAGTGTATGAGCCAATACATGATATCAGGGGTCAACAGTTGATAAAATAGCACCTTGCAATGCCAGAACACAAGCATGCACAACATATCTTTACTAGTCATTTGTCTGATACAATTCATGTCTTCAATATTGGTCATTTAATTGAGTGAAAGTAATAGTTTTGAGGAAATCAACAATATAAACCAATCTACTATATTCAAAGGAGTGCAAAAGAAATTATGCTTGTTGAGGTTTTGATTTTAACAGTTAATGTTTTACTAAGAAATAAAGTACCACATCTTTGAACTTCAGAAGACTGTTGTTGTGCCTTATTTGTCTAAATAAAGTGCATATGGGAAATCAGTTCTTGTCAGACAATAAAGTTCTTTTAAAGTAAAGAACTAAAATGCATCTCAAAAACTGTTTTGCATTTGATATGGGTGCCACCATCAAGTGCATAGTCCAAATGAAATTTCTGGAAATGATTATGATTGTTTTATTAGTCTGAACATCCATTTAAAAGCAATAGGTTGACATTTTAGATCCATAAAGAGCCAATTAAAACTTTTAATTTGTAATAATTGTTTATTGTAAAATATATACAGGTTAATGTATACAAAAATAGTCTGTAAAATCTGCCTGTAAAATCATGTAAAAAATATAAAGCTAAGGCACATGGTTTTAGAAGACAAAACACAAAGATATAATAAAATTGACATGGCACTGATAATAACTTGCACATCAAGAAACACATTTAAGTAGAATTGAAACAAGCAAGCTTGATGAAATATGGATATTTTACACATTCTGGGGCAAATTAATAAATTAAATCTCCTAATATTTGATATTTTACCCAGCCAGATGCGTAAAAAAAAAAAAAAAAAAAAACATTAATTACTATGCTAGTCTGCTATACGGTGGAAGTGTGGCGAGGTCTTGCTGCTCCTGCTCAGGACAGTGTTCCATGAATGACACAGGGGAGTTAAAGATTCGCTCTTCTCCATCTGCATGAGAAAAAATAAAATCACATTACAGTCAGCCACATCCTCACTAACATCATCATAATTGCATGCATTGTGGCTCATGTGGCAGATGACTCTTATGAAATATGATTTTGTTATCTCAGTGAAGAAACCCACTTCAGCAACATCTCTTGCATACCTTGCCAAGTGCATATGAGTTCAGTGGGAGTAACAGGATCATTCTGAGGAACTAGAAACTCCTGTAAAATACCCAACAATGCAGTGTTTAACAGCTCAATCTTGTGTAATGTGTATTAACATTTAGATATTGCAATTTTCTTATGAGCTTCCTTGTTTTATAAAAGACTCAGATTTCACCCACCATGCCATTTGAAGAATCATAGCAGCCACAAAGCGGCAGACTGCGACAGCCAACGTATGCAATCAGAGAAGAAAAGAGCAGAGACCCCAAGCAGGCCACCAGAAGGGTGCTGTTTGCGCCTTTTACCATCCGGCTGAGGACAAACCTCTACACAGGAGACAGCTTTATCAACTATTTTTATATTTTAAGATAAGGGTATAACAGATAGCAAATTATACATGATCTGGTGTGACTGTACCACTTCAGGGATAGGATGGGCATGGAAGATCTCATCATCCTCCTCTCCATAGCTGAGAGTGACGCAAGCATAAACAAAGATGATCACAACAGCAAAAAGCGACACCACAGAGGAGACGATCATGGTGTTTACCTTAAAGTATTAATGAGAGAGTGTTAATATCAACAAATAGAAAGAGACAACTGTCAGGAAAAAATATTGTGGATTAGATTAATAAATAAAAAAAAATAAAAAAAAGAGAAATTATTACCAAAATAGGATTTTTCCTCTGGGATGCAAAAAGGGCAAGTACACCCGGTGCAGCCATAATCTAAAAGAGGAGGAAAAAGTGAAATGAACTTTACAGAATCACCATCTCTCAGTGTCAATAGGGTGAATGCGTTTCAAGTGGGATACCAAAGCCTAATCTTCTTTATCATTATGTTTATAATCTTCCATTACTAAAAATCAGCATTAAAGGGTTAGTTCACCCAAAAATAAAATTTCTGTCATTAATTACTCACCCTCATGTCGTTTCAAATGATATTTTTTGATGAAATCCGAGGGTATTTCATAGGCAGCAACGTCATTACACCTTTTGACGTCCAGAAAGGTAGTTGAAAACATGGTTAAAATAGTCAACGTGACTACACTGGTTCAACCTTAATGTTACGAAGTGACAAGAATACTATTTCTGTGCAAAAAAAAAACAACAACAAAAAATATTGACCCATTGTCATATGTAGTGAACTCAGCGCAGACTTCCATCAACTCAGTATTGGCCGTGTGATGCTGACACAGGATCTGGCCAAAAACAAGGAAACCTGCACTGAGTTCACTACGTATGACAACGGTTCAAATTGTTGAATAAAGTAGTTATTTTTGTTTTGGTTTCATTAAGGTTGAACCACTGTAGTCACATGGACTTAACCATGTTTTTAACTACCTTTCTGGGTTGTGTTTCCCGAAAGCATCGTTAGTCAACTATGGTCGTAAGTCCCATCGAACTCTATTGGTAACGACGGAACTTGTGACCATAGTTCGCTTTGGGAAACGCACCCCTGCACATCAAAAGGTGCAATTACGTTGCTGCCTATGTGTGGATCAGATACCCATGGATTTCATCAAAAAAAAATCTTAATTTGTGTTCCGAAGATGAACAAAGGTCTTACGGGTGTGGAACGACATGAGGGTGAATAATTGTGAACTAGTCCTTTAAGTTCATTCTAAACCATGTTCACAGTGGTTCAGTGAGTAGCACTGTCGCCTCACAGCAAGGAGGTCCCCGGTTTGAGTCCCGCTAAACCAGAAGTCCTTTCTGTGTAGAGCTTGCATGTTCTCCCTGTGTCTGTGTCAGTTTCCTCCAATTTCTACCACAATACAAAAACAAGCAGTATAGG
Source organism: Elopichthys bambusa (assembly GCA_037101425.1). Lineage (NCBI taxonomy): Eukaryota > Metazoa > Chordata > Actinopteri > Cypriniformes > Xenocyprididae > Elopichthys > Elopichthys bambusa. The sequence continues at coordinate 17,217,081 of CM074447.1, read as the reverse complement.
TGAACTGGAGATGCTAGGTGTCTATAGCTGTGAATGTGTGTGTGTGAGTCCCGAGCTTTGTAATGGGGAGGGTTAGGGAAAGACCTAGCAACCTATCCCGGAAAATCATTCATAAACACTGTCTATTACACAGTGTATGGCGAGAGACAGAGGTATAGAATCACAAAGAGTCGAATACTACAGTGGAATGGTTAATGAATTAATAAAACTACATTCAGTCGCAGTGAGAAAAAGAAAATCATGTTAAGGTTATAAAATAGTGAGATGCGATATATTTTGATAGGGATACAACAAAACGGTCATATTAATCTTTTTTATGTGACCTTGACACTGTCCCAGTTTGCCAACAATATACCGGCAAACTGGAATGGTGCATTATTAGTTAACTGGGGAAGCCATTTAAGTCTTTTTTAAAATAAACAAATTGTAAGTTTTAAGCTTTCTCACCAGTCCAGCCCAGAGTGGAGCCCTAGTTTCACTCAGAGTAGTGCTTTTGCGGAAGACTGCATCCATAAAACCGCAAACCACGCAAAGCCCCGCGCACGCCACCTGAAGGATGCCGAGGACCACCACACTCTTCTGATTAAAGATGAAATACCTGTAACGGTCCATCTCAGGCCTTCAGCGGGGAGAGAAGAATTAAACAGAAGGTATGTATTTTTATGATCATAAATATTATTTAAAAGAGAAAAATCTTTCACTATTATGTCTTTAACTGAGCTGGATCCTTCATCAAACGTATACTGACTTGAAGCAGCAAGTCACTATCGCTTTCCACGTTTGTGTGTTGATTCTGGAACTACAAAACCACTTTACTAACGTAATTTTACTAAACGATATTCTGAAACTATGCTACACCCGATTTAATAAGTACAAAGTTATTTATGTCCTCTAAATTAGAACAAATTTCGTATTTACCTATGCCGTTTCCCTTTATCACTTCCGGACCGCTTTTGTTTAGAAGAAAGCGGTGAAGCTCAGCTTGTCACTCATTTACCTGGCTCGCGCGCAGGTGCAGCACGATGACCACGCCCCCATCGTGTGGATATTTACAACGACAGGGAGTGCTGACCTGATTACTTTGGCATTAAATATTCCTGCATTTTGGCATAAACAACATCCAATTCATATTTTCATATTCTTACATAACTGAGAATGTTGAAAAGATGAGTCAAATGAACTTGTGTTCTATGCTGGAGTTTTATTGATAAATCTTTGTTGATAGCTTTTGCATATCAAAAGCTGAAGTACATTTCAGTAGAAAGATTTCTCTTAACCTTGTGCCTTAGTCACAGATACACTCTCTGTTCTTTTTCCAACATATAAAGTACACCTCACATAAACCTTCTGTTTGCGGTGTAGATTTTTCGTTGTACACTTGGTGTGTAAAAAAACAAAATAAAACAAAAAAAAAAACACAAAAAATATCACAAATAAATAAATAAATGACCTTGCCGGTATAATACTGTACTTCAAGACAACTTGAGACGATTTTAACTTAACTGTAGCTGGTCGTACAAGCTAATGGAGATACAACAAATGAGCAGAGCAGCAAAAGACACTATACTGGTTTAATACTGCATGGTTAACACAAGTTGTGGTAAAGAAGATGAATACCTCGAGGAACAGATACAATAGTCTTTAAAACTTTCCAATTCCACTCCGCTTCATGGATTTCAGTCAAAATGCCTTTTAAATCACTTGCTCTTATTCAATCTTAGTATTCTTGTAACCAACCAACTCAGTCACAAACTGACACACATACTAGATCCTTCCACATTGTAGAACCATAGAATTTTGTAGCTTGCTCAGTGATCTGAGCAAGGATTTCACAGGTAAAATACTTGTAAATGGATGAGGATGCCAGAAATCAGTACAGAAGTGTGGTTATTTGTAATTGTTAGCTGCAAGATAGTCAAAGGACAGAGTTAGAGTTTCTGGTGGTAGTTAAAGGCTGGGATAGGAGATAATGTTTTTTCAGGACAGCGGTGGTGAGAAGGGTCTTAGAAGGTCTCGTCAGCCCCTTTTCCTGACACCCTCTGCTGAAACTCCAGCAATTGCTTTGTATACCATTCTGGTGCCTCTGGACCAGACTTCCCTGATGGCTCATGGTCATAACCATAAGCAACAGTGAGTTCTTCGTCCTTCTCCACGGCACGGATTGTTCGGATGCATTTTATTTGTCCAAAACGAGGATGGACGTACCTGGACAGGTAAAAACAGTTGTTAGTACAACAGTAACATTACCAACCCAATATTGTCCAATAATATGATTTGTTTATTTTGAAATATCCAACAAAATACTACTCAAGTTAATATAGGAAACAAAAGCACAATTTCTAGAATATACATTCACACTCACGGGTCATATTTGCAATTTGGAGTGAAGGAGTGATTGGCCTTGTGGCCTAGAGATGCACAATAATTCTCAGTCAGATTGAAAGGTTCCGGAACATCAATCACAGTGTCTTCATCCAATGAAATAGTGTTCCCATTCAGGGACCAGTCACGACTGTCCACCTGTTAATTTAAACATTTACAGATTTTAAAATACTTTAATTCAGCACACCATTCATCTTAAAAAAAAGAAAGAAAGAAAGAGTATTACATTCTGCCATTGAATAATGTAAAATGGAAACAAACAAACCTCTGTATGTGTAATGCGGACACCATTATAAAAAGCCATCACTGTGTTAGCCTCAGCCCCAGTTTTTGCAAACAGCCCTTCTCCAGCTCCGGAAATAAGTGAATGTCCCACATACACACTGTTAAACCAAAAGAAAACCACCTTTCAGCTTGAATCAACAAGATGACAACATGAGAAATATTGTATTAAGACTAGGGAACCAACTGAATCTCCCCCATTGAAATGACAAGACCACCAGAAAATCCATCACTGGAACAAATAAATACATGTTTTCTATTCAAAACAAAATTTGATAGATTGAGGTTTACATGGTTGATCACAGCTTGCACCAACCGTTGACTTTCGTAGGGGTCAGGCAACAGTTTATGACTGCCGATGCATGACGAGGTGGATTTATCGTAGCAGTAAACAGGACCTAAGAGAGTCGGAAAAGGAAGATTAACCTAGAACCAATACAAAGTGAATTAACAGGTAAACAGTTTCAGATAAGACATGAGAGTGTAAATAAAAGTACTACTAACTGTCTGGATCAACAGTGAAGTGTGGTCTGCCATTCTCTTGGGTGGTAAGAGTGGCAAGTCGGGCCTCAATCAGTTCTCCATCCACAAAGGAACCATACAGAGCTGTACGCCCATCAGGGTAAACATAAGCCACTGCCTTTCCTGTCATCTCTCCATCTTCATTCACTTCTCCCACCACGCAGGCGCCATCCTTTAGACAACAGAAAAGAAATTAAAACTTGTATACACATAAACCTGGAACTTTTCAATAGACACAGGAATAGTTCACGTCCAGAGTTCAATATGTTATGGCATAATAGCAAATGGTCAATACAGTTTATCTTGTCCGTTAAAGTGCTTTATGTTAGAGCAAAACTAACCGGGTAGTAGACCCAGCACATGCCACAGCGAATGTTGTCCTTGTACTGGCCCCTGAAGACCGGTTGACCGTCTGGATTGAACTCTTGAGCAGGTCCATTGAGCTCACCGTCTACATAAGTCCCATGTAATGCTCCTCCATCCTCGTAAGTATAAATGCCCTGGCCATGCAAAGCATCGTCCACATAGAAACCCTCCAGCGTACTATAGAGGGGGGGGGGAAATGTAATATGCAGGTGAAAAATAATTACATTTATCTGCTATAATTAAATTGATCCAAATAAGCTTTTTACTAAGTGTACATAAATAGGACATCAAAGAGAAGCAAATAGAATTGGCAAAAGGAAATTCTGCATGTTGATTACATCTAAGACTGCTGCATTTGAATGTACTCACTCAAAGTGATATGATTCTAAACTATATACATAGTTCAATCATGAAACTCTTCTGGGCAGTTGACTGGTTCTCCCAAGCTAGCAGCGCAGCTAATCAATCTGGCTTTCCCATTATGCAACATTATTTTTTTCCGTCCTAACCTGGTATAGTTCAATCACGCTGGTCATGGGAATTTCAATTTTTTCTAGTCCTCCTCCATGACAAGCTCCACATCTAGATCTGCAACAGTGGTTCTCTTCATAGATTACCAGCAGCAGCAGCAGCGTAGCAGATCTAGCAGACCAATCTAACTTACAATCCATTCCCAGTTGAAAAAAAAGTACACTTCCATAATATACTTAAAATACTCTATTTTCACGCACTAATTTTGTACTTAATATACTAAAAATTCTTCTTTAGTACTTATTAAGATAGTCTTAAGAACATCTAAGTTTACTCAACTGTTCTATTTTGAGACACCATGAATATGAACTAAAATGTGCTTTTAACATACTATCTCTGTATTTTTAAAAAAATTATTTAGTTACCACTTGTACACTTTGTATGAAAGATGGGTTCAAGTGTAATACAAGTGGTAACTAAATACATTTTTAGTTAGTATGATAGCATGTTAAAAGCACATTTTAGTTCATATTCATGGTGTCTCAAAATGGTACTGTTGAGTACAATCTTGCATTAAGAAATGTGATTTTTGAATTGTTTGACAATTCTCTCATGAAATTTGGCACAAAGTGGTGAGCCATGACCCATCTTTGCTTGCAAAACCAAGTCTTTGGTGGATGTTCATTTTATACCCAAACACAATACCCTCACCTATTACCAATTCACCTGCTAATTGTGGACTGTTTCAAAACCATGGTTTTGTTTCAAAACCATTCAAAAACTTATTCTGTAATCTTTTTACTATTATTTTGCCTCTGTCCCAATTTTTTGGGAGTGTTGCAGCCATCAAAATCAAAATTTGTTTACATTTATAAAATACAACTAATTTGGTCAGTGAAAACATTCGTCCCAACTTTTCTTGATTTGGGGTTGCATTACAAATCTATGTTGAGAGTTGGAATGATTGAAATAATTAAATCTGAGAGATCTAATCAACAGTAATTAATATTCCATTATTAAATCAAACAATGAAAATCAATAATTAACTTAACAATGGTGCAAACATACACCACAAGTCTCAAACCTGCCATCAAAAAAGAAGAATTTTCCTTTTCCATTCTTCTCCCCATGAACAAAGTGTCCCTCAAATCGGTCACTGGAGGAGTAGGTCACAGTACAGAAGCCATGAGGCTGGTCATCCTCATCCAGTGGTCCTAAAAAAAAAATTAAAAATTAAAAAAAAAAAGACATTCTAATGAGAGATAAGCCAAATAAAAGCCTGATGAATAACTAATTCACTCCATACATAAAAATAACACAATTTTAATGAACCAGGTTAATAACATCAGTTCAGTTCGATGCCTGACATAGCAAAAACATCCTAAGTGATTGTACACTAACTGATAGAAGCCCTGGGTTTAATGATGACAGTAAAGAGCTGAGACACGCTGTACGCAACTCTGCAGTTCTGGATCAAGCTTTAAAGCTGAACTTGCAACTATTGTGTCAACACCTTACTTTCTTAACCACGTGGCTTCAACAACAATATTATGTCCATGCAATTATAAATACAATCTATATATGCATTTACAGGCTACTTAAAAAGATTATATATTGTACAAAGTGTCAGAGAATGTAATAAAATAAAAGATATTTCAAAATAAAAAAATTGTCTAACTACGTTTATACTTTCTGTTTATACTGTAACTTAGTATCTTAGTTCATGGGATTTAAGAAGGAATCTTAACTAAGTCTCAAGCCAAAATAGGTCTCGCTGTCGTCTGGGTTTTTTTTAAAAAGTCCAAAGCTTACGGGCCTCGTGTGTTTGACAGCTTGTGTACGGAGGAAAGCTGTCGGTAGGCTAATCTTCGGCGGAATGAGACTGCATAAAAGTTCAGCCTGACAGCCGAGAAGACGACCAAAACAAACTTGCGCACACCGCATCGTTTGTGAATACGCTTGCCGTACCTTCCACCACTTCTTCCATATTATCATCATCGCTGTCCATGTTTGCGCTTCCTCTATTGTTTATTAGAGGTATAACAGGCTGCTTCTATATATGCCTGTCGCGGACGCTTCGGCAGCGCAGAGCTGACAGTTCCCGGCGCACAGTGTCTGACATCATCAGCGCCGAAAGGCCAGCACTGATTTCGTACGCAAGTGCGCTGTTTCTGCAAGTACAGTGCTGTGTTCGAAATCGTCCCTTATACCCTCATTCACTATTCCCTATATTACTCCACTAATATAGTCCACTTGAAGGAGTGAATGAAACGAGTGAGTGAATTCGGACATTGAGTGCACCGGAAGGGCCGATTTCGCATAGTTTGTGCTGCTGTTTAATGATCTTTTGAAATGTAGCAAACTGGCAGCTCCAGTAGTAATGAATATTTGTGGTGAACTAGCATGTTCAAACCTTTTAAACGATTTAATGACTAATTAAAAATAAATGTATAGCTGTATGATAGTGCTGGACCAGCGCGGTTTGGAAAATGAATAGATGATTGATTCAGCTGCGGGCGCCATCTCCTGGCAAGATGCGGGAATTCATGCAGTGCACGACTCTCACAGTGCACTATGGGTATTCTCTAGCCGTTGAGCGTGCATCGGTTGTACACTCGTTATTGCGGTGCATTGTGGGATTGAATGAGTGCACTCAACATCGTCCACTATGGTTTCGGACACCACTCCAAATTGCTGTCCCCTCAAATAGTGCCCTGTTTAAGGGCAAAGGGGGCGATTTCGAACACAGCCCAGGTCTCTGCGGAACAAAAGAGGGGCGTCTCCCAATTTTGGGGCGTTTTCTAACCGGGAGAGGTGTTTTTAACGTTCCAACCAAAAAAGTACGGAAGCCGGGATAGGCGTTTTTTTTTTTTTTTAAATTTTAAGTACGGAAGCCTGAAAGGCCATTCATTATTATTTTATTTTTTTCTTGTTATCTCATGATCACAACTACTTTTTTTTTATGTTTAGATCACGAGGAATAATGAGAGCTAATGAGAAATAAATAAATAAAATAATGCTGCATGCTTGACTTCCGTAACAGGCAAACTATGCGTTTTCCCCGAGTGCCTGCGTAGATATATGAAAACTATTTACTATAATATATTCACATATTTTAAAGAGTATCAACTATTATACAAGACCTGTAGCTTATAGCTCGAGAAGGCGAAATATATGGTTTATGCAAGTTTTTTTTTTATATTAAAGATTACTCAGTTTTTTTGTTTGCTTAATTTTTTTTATTATAAATAAAAAAAAATATTTATAATAAATTAAAAAATTATTTATAAAAAAATTATTTACAATATGGCTACTGTAGTCTATATTTTAACTTAGGCTACACATTTTATTCTTCATTTGTCTGAACTTATCCAATCGGCGTCATTTGAGGTTGGATATGGCCCAGGTGAAAAAATACTACAGATACTATAGTGTTTTTGAACCATACTATAGTAAATTGTATTATACTATATATATTATAGTATTTACAACACTTTGTTAATGAATACTACAGCATACTGTAATATTAATTATAGTGAACTGATAAACTGTAATAAATACTGTAGTATACTTTAGTTTTTAATACAGTAAACTGTAGTGTAGTATAATATACCCTATAGATTAAAGAAAACTTACAGTATTGGGTAACGTAATTTGTTTATATTACTATAGTTGTTATATTACCACATCAACTATAGAATAACCACAACAAATTAATTCAAGTACTTTACTATAGTATGGTTCAAAAACTCACCTGGGGGGCTACAAGAATTATCATTAGTCAAATAGTTTTTTAAGGCTAGATATTTCGCCTTCTTGTGCAACAAGTCTTGTATAATAATTGATGCTCTTCGATATGAATAACGCAGAAGAACACAACCAATGGCACGCGATCAACAGCCTAGTTTATTTAAATCTCTCGCATGCCAAATTTCACGTGCATAGTGTAAACCTTCATCATAAAAGCTATTAAAGTGACATAACTACTGCACTATAGTCAATAGACGAGCAGAGAGCTGATTACGTAGGCTAGACAGTGTTTTGCATTTGGTGATTTATAATTAACTTTAATTGTAAGTGTAATTGTTTTTTATAGGCTATCAACCACACAGAAACACAAGTTTGAGCTTTATATGCATTAATGAGACTATTTACTGACCTCGTACAAGCATTAAAATAAAGAAAACGTGTTAACCTGAAATGATGACTCTGAAGACTTTAAACTTTATAATCATTTTATTGACCACAGACACTGTAGCCACAACCTGATGGCAAAACTAAAACAAATCAAATGACCAACAGATTCATCAAACAGAATAGCGAATGTTAGCTAATAATAGTTATCGCTAGAAGTGAGTGAAAGTAGATTGCTTGGAGCTTTTTACAACGGGCTAGCAAGCATATTCACGCAAAAGAAACGTTAAACAACTGCTAGTTTACAATACACTTACATTCATATACAAGACATATCTCTTATTGTTTATCTCCCACTCGATTTGAGCAAATCAGGTAAAGAGGTTGAAAAACACCTATTCCCGTGTGAAAACACCCCAAAATTGGGAAACGCCCATTTTAGAGAATTTGTTCAATCGGACTCGGTTCCATTAACTGGTTAACTGTTCTAAAACGTACATTTGTCAGCCGATGCAGATGAAACCGTACTAAAATAGCATACTCTGACAATGTCAAGCTGACATTGTCAACAGCTTTTGTGCTTTTTGTTGTGAAATAAAAGTTTGTTGTTTATGACTTCAATATGTCACGGACGCCCAAAATACTGTTTTAGGCTTCTCCCAAATCCCCAGTTATTTGAATGAATCATTAAAAAGCAGCTGTTCAATAGATTGGTACAGGCTCTCTAAAAATATGCTAAAGTCCAAGTTTAAAAGCATCGCCTACGCGACATAATGCAATCCGTTCTTCGTATTCATACTGCTAGGGAAAGGCGAGGTGCATTATCTGACTGACATGAATCATGATGCAACACCCTTTGCAAACGTTAGACCGGTAGTTCCTGATCCTAAAAACAGGAGGTAACCTGCAACAGGCGGATATACTGACCTATAATTTCACGTTTTTGTGGGGAGACTTTATCAAAAACTGTTTTTAACAATAACACCACGAAAATGACTTCGGATCTGCCAGTTCTCCTCGCATCAGTGTCAATACTGTCTGCTCTCCACATGGGTAAGTAGCTGATCTTCTGCACCATCAAAAATACAAATATGCACTGCAAGTGGACTATTGAATCATGATAGTAGGCCTATTAACACCCTTAAAACTCATAAAGTTGGTTCTAAGTTCAGCAAAGGACCCTCTTTTTATTTATACAAGTTTTCTGTATAGTGTTTAGTAGTAAAATAGGTCTTTGGAAATTAAAACCAGTTCTTGAAGTTCTGTGGCCAAAACCAGACAAATGTGTAAATAGTTTTACATAGGTTTACTACTGCTAATTAAAATGATTCAGTTAATGATTCATAAATCAGAAAGGTTCTATACTATATAGGCCTACTTCAAATTAGATAAGTATCATTCATTTTTTTGTTTGTAATAATGTCTGTGGTAAAACGGTGTGGCTGAACAACAGTGGTTAAATTTCTTAGCATTTCAGGCAAGACGTGTGGGGTGGTCGAGGATGAAGCATAAAATTATGCCACCCACTGTTACTGGACCACCTGAGTTTGAAAGGACATTTCGTGCACAGTAAGATCAAAGATCTTTACAACCAAACTGCTTCACTGATGCCGCTCATACTTCACACATTTCGCACTCACATTTAATTTATTAATAATCATATATGAAATCTACTTTGATTGGCAAGTTTTTACAGGTAATCCAACATATACAAACATGTCATAAAATGTTAAAAAATATGTCTTTCCACCATTTCTTTAGCCAGAATAGTGTAGAGTCTTATTCCGTTTTCTTGGTGGTATTATGGATCTCTGGCATCTTTTGCAATGAAGGTATGTTGCATAGTATATTTCTATACAACAACCAACAATGATATAGTTACACAGAATTTATGGTGGATAAATGAAAATGAGAAAATGTTATAACTTAAAGATAAAGATCTTTATTTTCCCCTTTTCACAGTGCTTGCTGCTCTTGGAGGAATTCTGTATATTGTGGGCAGAGAGATGTACTTTACTGGCTATATCAGTGAATCCAAGAAAAGGTGACTGTCAAAACATATATATATTAATATAATATAATATACACATATATTAATGTATATTTATATTATTTAAAGTTGTGTCAATTCGCAACATATTACAGCCCATTGTTGCTGTCGTTTCTAGGTTGCCAGGGTTTTACATGGTGTTGTGTGTCCTGTTATTCCTATCTGTGACGGCTACCTTTGGAATCATTCAATCATTTTTGGACAAATATCTCAACATCAGATTTCTCTAAAGAATTGAATTCTGGAGTTTGGAAGTTTGTAAACAGAAAACAGTTTGCATCAATTTATCAAACAAAATGCTTGTAAACTGTATGTTATGTTTCAGGTATACTTGATTTTTTTGTGTCAGTTGTCCTTCTAAGATTTACATTACAGTATTAATTTAGAGGATCTAATTATACACTCACCACTAAATTCTTACTATTCATTTGTTGAAAATGTGATTTTTAGTGGACATCACGTGGACTGAATTGTAAGTCTAAAGAATTGAACCAAAACAAGACACTCACTAAAAGATGCAAGTTACATTAGCGAAATCAGGGTTATATACACAAGAAATATAAAGCTAAAATTATACGAGCGACACAAGACTATAATCAGAACAATAATCCAATGACAAGACCAGAAACACTAGGAAGGGGAAACAGAAAGTTAGACGAGATTAGAAACCTAGGAAAACAATAAACTTCATTGATTTGATTGAAGTAAATGTTGCTGCTTGTACAATTTACTTAATTAAAATGAGTTGAAAACAATTGTATAAGTACTTAGTTGTTGTTGTTATTTTTTCTGCTTTGGTACTATTTTCACAAGGTGTACATTTTCAAAACTCCAAACTGATCACACTTGTAACACAGCTAGTCATTCTTTCAAAACCTGATCTCAGGCTTTCGTTCTAGTTGTACTTATTTTCATTCTACATAATCATTGTTTCAAAACACAAGATCATTGTGATATGTAATGAGAACATTTGGTTTAACCACCAAAACACAACAGTATGATCTTCTTTCAGTTTAGTACTTTTAACCATCAGTTCATTCAATTACAAACAATGAAGATAGATGTTTTAAACTGCTAAATTACAAAATAGTGGCAAGCAATCACATTTTCACATATTATACTATTACTCAAGCATTGACTTAATATTGAAATCAAGTACTTTTACTGTACTAAATTATTGAACATGTACATTTTTCATGTACATCTTATAATTATCATCAGTATTGACCAAAGAGAGATTGTTGTGGTGGAGCTACAAGATAATTAAAGTCATTGGATTGACATGTTTTATAACATCAGGACACTTTGCTGTGTTTCCTGCCTTGTCCACCATAGAAACATTCACATCTTCAAGACAGCAGATGCCAGAATAATGCAAAAAGATAGCTTTGTAGCCATCTTCATCTAGACCATCATATTGAGTAAAGTTGCTAAAACCCCCACCAAAGGAATAAACACTGGTGTAATTGATTCCTGAACCAGCTCTGTCTGTCATCATATAAGTCACTTCCATAATTGTATTTCCACATGATAAAAGACAGTCTGAAGTCTAATTTACCACACTGCACACTGGTGGAGTAAAATCTGTGACCTAAATAGAAATTAAATGTTATTTCTTTCAATTATATACCATAGTAACTGCTAACTTGGAGCAGTATAATCAATTAGCAGGAAACTGGACTAGAAAAAGTATATATTTTGCAGCAGTACACCTACAACAAACAGATATTGTACTTACATTCAGTACAGCATCTCGTATTTCTCCCTCTACTCTGTCTGCATCTTTATTTGCTTCATTTTCATTGATGACATCACTGTGTGGAAAAGCCTCTGACCATCCAATCAGCATGCAGAGAAAGACCAGTGTCTTTGCAATCTGAACCATTCTGAACAACTGTGGTGTGCAAGAGAGAGCAGAGAGAAGGTGTCATCTTCCTCGTGTATGCTGAACGGTCCCTTTGATTTTTAAAGGTACAATATGTAAATTTTCGCAGCTAGAGGTCGCTTATTCAAAACAAAGGCATAGCTTGATGACGCCTTGATTTCGTGGAATCATGGGAGGTGTTGTCTTCACGTCTACAGCTGGTGGAAAAGAACCGGGACGGTACTCGAAATCATGTTCATGGATGAGATTATTAATGTTACTGTAGTATGAAGCAGAGTAAGGCAGAGTGTTGTGCGAGCAGAAACGAGGCCGCTGGAGTGATTGCTAATGAGAGACGAGCGCGACACACGTCTCGAGAGGAGCGGGATTTTTATTATGCTGCAGTCGCCACTTCCGTTTCTTTTGGTCAAGCATATGTGGGGTAAAGCAGCACTGTTGATCATATTAAATAGATTTGTTTGCTGAAAGTTGTTATAGTGCTACTCTGTGTTCGCTCGGCGGTTACTATGAGACGCTTAATGCACACTGCTGTAAGCTAGATCGATATTAGGCATGGTAAAACATGGTACTTGCTGTAAATCAAGACTTACTTTGTTGAGCTATATAACATGTTTTATTTTCTGTCGATGAATGTATCCATCCAAACTCACAAGTTGCTCACCTATCTAATAAAACACATAATACAAACCCGATTCCAAAAAAAGTTGAGACACTGTACAAATTGTGAATAAAAAAGGAATGCAATGATGTGGAAGTTTCAAATTTCAATATTTTATTCAGAATACAACATAGATGACATATCAAATGTTTAAACTGAGAAAATGTATAATTTTAAGGGAAAAATAAGTTGATTTTAAATTTCATGGCATCAACACATCTCAAAAAAGTTGGGACAAGGTCATGTTTACCACAGTGTGGCATCCCCTCTTATTTTTATAACCGTCTGCAAACGTCTGGAGACTGAGGAGACAAGCTGCTCAAGTTTAGGAATAGGAATGTTGTCCCATTCTTGTCTACACAGGCTTCTAGTTGCTCAACTGTCTTAGGTCTTCTTTGTCGCATCTTCCTCTTTATGATGCGCCAAATGTTTTCTATGGGTGAAAGATCTGGACTGCAGGCTGGCCATTTCAGTACCCGGATCCTTCTTCTACGCAGCCATGCTGTTGTAATTGATGCAGTATGTGGTCTGGAAAATGCAAGGTCTTCCCTGAAAGAGACGACGTCTGGATGGGAGCATATGTTGTTCTAGAATTTGGATATACCTTTCAGCATTGATGGTGCCTTTCCAGATGTGTAAGCTGCCCATGCCACATGCACTCATGCAACCCCATACCATCAGAGATGCAGGCTTCTGAACTAAGCGCTGATAACAACTTGGGTTGTCCATGTCCTCTTTAGTCCAGATGACATGGCGTCCCAGTTTTCCAAAAAGAGCTTCAAATTTTGATTCGTCTGACCACAGAACAGTTTTACACTTTGCCACAGTCCATTTTAAATTAGCCTTGGCCCAGAGAAAACGCCTGCACTTCTGGATCATGTTTAGATATGTTTGGCTTCTTTTTTGACCTATAGAGTTTTAGCCGGCAACGGCGAATGGCACGGTGGATTGTGTTCACCGACAATGTTTTCTGGAAGTATTCCTGAGCCCATGTTGTGATTTCCATTACAGTAGCATTCCTGTATGTGATACAGTGCCGTCTAAGGGCCCGAAGATCACGGGCATCCAGTATGGTTTTCCGGCCTTAACCCTTACGCACAGAGATTGTTCCAGATTCTCTGAATCTTTGGATGATATTATGCACTGTAGATGATAATAACTTCAAACTCTTTGCAATTTCTCTCTGAGAAACTCCTTTCTGATATTGCTCCACTATTTTTTGCCACAGCATTGGGGGAATTGGTGATCCTCTGCCCATCTTGACTTCTGAGAGACACTGCCACTCTGAGAGGCTCTTAACCTAATAAGTTGCAAATTGATCCTCCAGCTGTTCCTTATATGTACATTTAACTTTTCCAGCCTCTTATTGCTACCTGTCCCAACTTTTTTGGAATGTGTAACTCTCATGAAATCCAAAATATTTGGCATGACATTTCAAAATGTCTCACTTTGAACATTTGATATGTTATCTATATTTTATTGTGAATAAAATATTAGTTTATGAGATTTGTAAATTATTGCATTCCTTTTTAATTCACAATTTGTACAGTGTCCCAACTTTTTTGGAATCGGGTTTGTATATTAAAGCGTCTTTGGTGTTTCCATGGTTTCTACAAAATAAAACTGCAAACCGAGGGTAAAGTGGGTATGATGTAATTGATAGGTGAAGCACGGATACAGTCCGTGTCCTGGTTAAAATTGCTTATTTACATGGATTTAATGATTCTTAAAGAAATACATAACATTGTTTTAGTGGTTTTTGGATATTTGAATCCAAAAATCGTACATATTGTACCTTTAAGTTGCGAGTCCTACTTTTAATTGTTAACAAGTATGCTATTCTGAAATCAGGCATGGTCAGTGACATTCTGAATTATGTACTCTGTTTTGCATAATATACTCGAATACTATTTCCAGCTTCACCATATTAGGAATAGGGCGTAAGGTAAATCTATTACGTTCGTCTGCAATAACAGGTAATGAATCACTTTAAATAAGAGATCTTTGACTTAATATCTGTTTATAAAAGTGATTTTCTATTTAATTCATCACTTTAGGCCTTAAGTCAGGTTATCAAATACAAAAAACATTATTGCACACTATTCCAGTAATCTCATAAAAAGACATCAGTAGGCCTATATGTTCATTAATATTTACATGCCATCCAGTTGCATTGTAGTAATTAAGTAAATCTAATTTATTTAATGCAATCAACAAAGAGCACCTGTCTGTTATTTTTTACTTACTGTAATAAATGATGAAACCTCCAATGAAAAGTTGTGAAATCTCAGGTAGCAGATCCGAGTCCTTTCTGAATGATTTTGTTGAGTCTTGTTCGGACACACTCAAGCACTCTCACACAAATTTACAATATTATATCTGGTCAGTGGAACATAACTTGCACAACACAGAAACTTCAGATCAATACTAAACTTGTTGTCAATGTTTAACCCATTCAGATTCTGTGTTCGTTCCAACAAATAGCACTTTCTCTGGTGTTTTTGTCATTTAATGCCTCTCAGACTGCATGGTAGCCTATATTAGAGTTGGTGGATACTGCTAAGTAAATGAGTTGCTCCTAGAAATAAACATTAAAGAAATAATTAAAAGGTACACTATGTAACTTTTTTATGTTCAAAAAAAAAAAAAAGTAAATAATGAGTCATCATCAAATAGTAAGCCTTAGTAAGGAAATTGCGTATATACGTTACTCACCCGTACATGTTTTGTCACATCTATAAATAGAGAAAAGTTGCTCTGGCTACTTTGACGTGGGTATAGTTACAGTAACATCTTCATCTTCAGCTATCTTCAGCCTTTCCATCTAAACTGGTTATATCTCTTAAGCCTAGTAGTGATTATTTTATTAGCATTAGGATAACCATATTCATCCACACAGTCACGCAGAGCCAAAGCACAACCAAAACAATGTTTTTCCACAAGATGCATGCTGTTTGTTTTTAACCGCTAGAAAAGTTACATAGCTAGTGTATCTTAAACATAACTTTACCAAACTAAGTAATGCATTAGGACCTACAATTTTTTTTTTTTTTAGTAAATTAACATATAGGACAAAAATTGTCCTAATCCTTATCACAAAATATCTTTGTAAAAATAAACTAAGTGACCATGCACTTGCTTAGATAAACAGTGCCAGGACCAGATCCCAGTTTATTGGGATCATTGGGCTTTTATTATTATTATTTTTTGAAAACTTGATTCATAATTAATAAATCAAAATCAAAAGTTTTTCTTAAAATGTTTATATGATTATGCAGGTAATGAAATCAATTACCAGATAGATAACTATTATCCATTATTTTACATTTTTGATGTATGTGTAAAATGTGGCTGATTAAGAGTGGTTAAATTTTTTTAATATTAGCATTTCAAGACATGGGGTGGTCGAGGATGAAGCATAAATAAAAAGGCGCTATAACACAACAAAACATGACATTTACTAGAAACAAAAACGCGATAAGTTGTATGCAGTATCTTAATCCTAGGTGCCATTATTGTCTACTCTACAAGGACAGACATTTATCTGAACATCATTCAGTTAGACTATCTTTGACTGATCTTTTTTAAATTATGTTTGCACAAATATCTCAATATCAGACTTAGAATGACAATTGAATTCTTATTTTCTTAGGTTAAGGGCTTTGCTGCAACCATATCTAGTAGGCCTGCTCTATATAACGTAAAACATAGTTGTGGTTGTTTAGCACTTTATGAAGTAGAATACAATTTGGAATCAATAGAAATACATGCTACTTCCACAAGTTTGACTTTAGTTTGACAATTAAATATTATTTAAATTACATTGGTTGTGGTGGAGCTACTGGATGTGGGACTGACAGTGACTGGCTTGACTGTGTTTGTAACATGTTTTATAATAACAGGACTTTCCCCTGTTTCAACCACAGAAACCTCCACATCATTATAGCAGGAGATGCCAGAATAATGCAAAAGGGTTGCATTGTAGCCTTTGTAGACCGTTATACTGAGTAACATCACTAGAACCAGAACCAGAACCAACAACTTGGACATGATCGATTCCTGAACCAGCTCCATCTGTCATGATATAAGTCACTTTCAAGATTGTATTTCCACATGACAACATACAATCTGAAGTCTCATTTACCACACAGCACACTGGTAGAGTAAAATCAGTTAAAAAAGGAAATAAATGTTATTAAATAGCATAGTAACTTTATATGTGTGTAATAGGCTATATGCACGGTTACTTTCTGGTTGTCGTTAAGCCAGCTTGGGCATTTCCGGTGAACTGTTAGCTGTTCATTCTGTACTCGCTGTACATCGACACAAAACCATCAATGGTTGACTTTTTAATATTGTATTCATATTTTAATGCAGTTATCACATTTACCTAATTTGCCAATGAACCAGTTTTATTGATTGCAATAAAGACGAAGCTGGGACGTTTAAAAACGCAGTGTCCGTAATTAAGCACGTACATGCTTTTTCCCCCCCGGCACTTCAAATGTTATTTTTAATGTAATGATCACAAACATTACTTGCTCATCCTTCTGAGATTGTCGCCATTGTAAAACCGAACGTTTAAAAATGTAGGAAATTCAACATTTGATAGAAAACACTTATTTAAAAATAAAAAAGACAATAATTATCACTTTAACCAGCAGGTGGCGGCAAAGTAGCATTTATTTGCGCATTATCAGCCATTTCCTTTAATCGTTTTTCACTTTGTTTTTTATTAAGTATTAAACATTTTAAAATAACTAGGTTTAAAAATAAATTTTGTCAATGTGATGTATAAAATACTCACAAAATCTTATGAAAAACAATAACTTTTCTTGTGAATGAATGACACAGAAAGCGAGCACCTCGCTCTCCCTTTGTAATCACAGCAGCTGTCAGTCAGTGCAGCGCAAGATCAATGATTTCAGCACACTTGTAAAAACACACATTTTATTCAGTTAATCTAACTAAAGTGCACAATAGATATTTAATTTTTGACTCTTTTTTTCACAGTGTAAAAACTGATGGTCAAATTGAATTTAGCCAAGGAGGAACACAGAGGTACGTCTTTATTTATTTATTTATTTTGGTGTCTTTCGTTTGAATAACTAAATTAATGCTAGGCCTGACTATTTAAGTGAATATATTCTGATTATAAACTAAGTATTACACTACTGATGCTCAACAGCAAATGACTATCTCACTGGAAGTTTTCAAGCTGGCTTATATTATTGCAGAAGGTCTAAAGAACGCTCCGTGCATATGGTCCGTTAAAAAAAAAAAAAAAAGTTAAACTGTATAATCTGTCACTAACTGGACTAGAAAGAGTTGTTTACAGTAAACCTTGAATATGATTCATATTTTTCAGATGTATGAAGTAATCAGCATGCATCAGCACAGATAAAATGAGGCACTTACAACATCTCTTCTTTCTTTCTCTTTGCATCTTTCATTACATTCTCACTGATGACATCATGGTGTGGAAATGCTAGTGAACATCCAATCAGCATGCAGAGAAAGACTAGCGACTTCTGAACCATTCTGATCAACTGTGGAGAAGTTTCTTTTTAAATAGATTGATTAAAGTTTAGTTCACATTCCACATTCTAAATAGGCTATAATATGTTCATTAAAATTGACATGTCATAAATTGCAGTATTTAGCTGATAATGGCTGACTAAAACTAATCAATGTAAAGCACCTGTCTGTTTTTTTACTTACTCAGCGATAAATCATTAATGAAAAGTAAGGTTATTCACCTCAGTTTAGGTCCACATCTTTTCTGAATTTGTTTGTGGAGATGTGCCAATCCTTTAAATTCCAGACACACCTGTTTTTTTTTTTGTTGTTGGTTTTTTTTTAATGAGAAATCATAAAACCATGTGTAAAAATGGGTGTGTGATCCTGGTTTGAGAACTATAGGGCTCCTTATAAAGTCACTAAAGAATATTACACATTACAGCTTAACCTTGCTGTTGTTTATAGGTTGCTATGGGTTTTCATTAGTCCTATTATTTATAACTGTGATGATGGCTGTCATTCAGTTACTTTGGACCACAATGAATTCCAACACCCCGTGCTTCTCTCACACACACAAGCTGGGATGGTCTTTTGAATAAATTCCCCCACAGTCAGCACTGTAATATATGCCTTTAATTGACTAAAATAAAGGACTGAATATGAGACCCTACTGTACATGTGCTTTAAAGCTGCAGTCTGTAAGTTTTGCCTCTTTGTCCCCATCTCTGTTTGAAACCTGCAATTGCAGTTATTTGCGGAATTATCATCTTTACGTGGGTTGTGCATCGGCACGGCTCTTCAGCGTGGATGAATCTAATGTTTGCTGTCAGTCACCACATCGGTGCAGATACTGTACTTCAGGATTACAGATTCTACGTCTTGGAAGTATGACCAAAATAAAAATTTTCATCAGAAGATGTCTGAACAAGTAAATAACAAATCTGCCACTTTTGTTCTGACCAACTGAGAAAAAAAGCATTTCAATGAATTGCTCGGATCATGTCAAACCTTGCAAAGTATTATTATTGTTATTCTTCGTTCTCAAATTGTTAATGTTAACAATGACTATGTGTATTTAGTGTGTATTAGCGTTACCACTCCGCAGTCCGAAGTCTTTTGCTTTTGACTACGAGTGAATCTCCAGTTGTCACTCATGATTGTCATTTGGACCTTTCTGGATTACAATCCGCCATCAAAATGATACGTTTAATAATTCCAGCTGCTGTGAGAAAACGCTATAAATGATCTGTCACAGCATCCTCCACATGCCATATAGCCTACTAGCTGGGACTCGTAAAGACGCAAAGACAAACGGCTGCATGCTTGAATTTACCACAGAAACCCTCCAGAGCTGCTCTTATTAGAAAACATTACAAGCTTGCCGTTGTGAATCAGGTTAAGGTAAGGAGATAGTTTTATACACTGCCTGGTTATGTACTTGCTCAAATTTATTTTTGATCATTTTTAACCCCAAAAATTTATGGACAGCAGCTTTAAGTAAAAAAAAAAAAAAAATTTCAGTGGCAAGTGGTGACTTTTTAAACCGGGTATACTGGGTGGTGCGTCATGTAAAAAAAATGAACTTACTATGCAGTTATGTTGAATGGGATTATAGCTAATATGCGAGACGCTCGCGTTCTCAGTGTTAGTTTACTCATTTGCTTGCTCATGACAAATTAGCTTTTGTGATGTTTGAGTTGACAGAGGCGCGACTGTTACAATCTCACCGGTGTATTAAGCACACGAACGAGGAGATAGAGCTAAATGAGTATTTACTTGAAAATCCAATAGGAGAATACAGGAACAGACAGGAACGTATACCAGAATGAACATGAACAATACCCGACACATAATCAACAGAAACAGGAACTTAAATACACTGATAATTGAACTCAAATGATGAACAGCTGTGATGAATGTGATTAGTGTCCATGGTAACAGATTGTGGCGGGAAACTAGAACAAAGGAACATGTGACAGATGATAACCAACAAACTGAAAGTTCATGTGACTGTAACAGCGACATGCGAAAAGTGGAATAAAAAACACCATGGCGTCAGTTTAAAGGTATGCCAGAAGTACTTTTTAAATTAATAATTAAAAATAAGTATAACATAATTAGTATTAGCAGCCTATTATAAATAACTGTAGATCTGTCACCTTGCCAAAGAACCTTCCTAGAGTATTTGGATCTTGTTTTCATTGTAATGTCTTTTAGATCCAAATAAAAGCAATCATATGTATATAAATATATATATATAATAGGCAAATATTTAAGAATCTATGAATGGATCATTATTACATTATTATATCATTATTACTGTGTTTGATTATACTGATTGGACTTGATTAGGAAAGCCACACACCTGTCTATATAAGACCTTACAGCTCACAGTGCATGTCAGAGCAAATGAGAATCATGAGGTCAAAGGAACTGCCTGAAGAGCTCAGAGACAGAATTGTGGCAAGGCACAGATCTGGCCATGGTTACAAAAACATTTCTGCTGCACTTAAGGTTCTTAAGAGCACAGTGGCCTCCATAATCCTTAAATGGAAGACGTTTGGGATGACCAGAACCCTTCCTAGAGCTGGCTGTCCGGCCAAACTGAGCTATCGGGGGAGAAGAGCCTTGGTGAGAGAGGTAAAGAAGAACCCAAAGATCACTGTGGCTGAGCTCCAGAGATGCAGTCGGGAGATGGGAGAAAGTTGTAGAAAGTCAACCATCACTGCAGCCCTCCACCAGTCGGGGCTTTATGGCAGAGTGGCCCGACGGAAGCCTCTACTCAGTGCAAGACACATGAAAGCCTGCATGGAGTTTGCTAAAAAACACCTGAAGGACTCCAAGATGCTGAGAAATAAGATTCTCTGGTCTGATGAGACCAAGATAGAACTTTTTGGCCTTAATTCTAAGCGGTACATGTGGAGAAAACCAGGCACTGCTCATCACCTGTCCAATACAGTCCCAACTGTGAAGCATGGTGGTGGCAGCATCATGCTGTGGGGGTGTTTTTCAGCTGCAGGGACAGGACGACTGGTTGCAATCGAGGGAAAGATGAATGCGGCCAAGTACAGGGATATCCTGGACGAAAACCTTCTCCAGAGTGCTCAGGACCTCAGACTGGGCCGAAGGTTTACCTTCCAACAAGACAATGACCCTAAGCACACAGCTAAAATAACAAAGGAGTGGCTTCACAACAACTCCGTGACTGTTCTTGAATGGCCCAGCCAGAGCCCTGACTTAAACCCAATTGAGCATCTCTGGAGAGACCTAAAAATGGCTGTCCACCAACGTTTACCATCCAACCTGACAGAACTGGAGAGGATCTGCAAGGAGGAATGGCAGAGGATCCCCAAATCCAGGTGTGAAAAACTTGTTGCATCTTTCCCAAAAAGACTCATGGCTGTATTAGATCAAAAGGGTGCTTCTACTAAATACTGAGCAAAGGGTCTGAATACTTAGGACCATGTGATATTTCAGTTTTTCTTTTTTAATAAATCTGTCAACAATTCTGTGTTTTTCTGTCAACATGGGGTGCTGTGTGTACATTAATGAGGGGGAAAAAATGAACTTAAATGATTTTAGCAAATGGCTGCAATATAACAAAGAGTGAAAAATTTAAGGGGGTCTGAATACTTTCCGTACCCACTGTATATTTATGTTATTTAGCATTTTACAAAGTAGAACAAAAGTTAGAATAAATAGAAATACTGTACCACTACTTTCACAAGTTTGATTTTATTCTCTAAGTATACATTCACGAGTTCACACTTGCAAAAAAGTCAGATAAATAAATAGTATGCATATTTGGCGTGCTGTCCAAGGAGAGGGCTCCGAACCCTGAGTACTCCCCCCGTATTCTGGTTAAGGAAGATAACCATGGTGAGATTTGATTAGGAAGTTAACCAGGTGAGTGTGAGATTTGGTTAGGAAGATAACCGTGCGAGTATGAGGAGACAGTGTGGTGGAAGGATGCTGAAAAACTGTCGAGGAACATGGGTGAGTCAACTGCGTATTTATAGTGTTCTCCACTTATGCTGATTGGGTAGACATGTTGATTACTGATTGCTGACAGCTGGTTGGAATGACGTGATGATTGAAAGGATCATTTGAAAGTCCTCCTCCCGAATTTTGTTAATAAAACATCATGTAAAAGTACTTGATTGCAGTAAAATTAGGAATAAATAAAAAAGTGCTGGCCTGTCACAGTTTCATGTACTATATCATACATTGAAGTCATTGAAAAAAAAAAAAAATCATTTTTCATTAAGTGCACATTTACATACAGTTAACATCCATGTCAAAACAATATAGATTTCAGTGCCAACACTATAAAACTTGACAAAAAAGAGATGGTTGTGGTAGAGCTACTGGATGTGGGTTTGACAGTCATTGGACTGATTGTGGTCACTGGGCGTTTTATATTAAAAGGACACTTTGCCCTGTTTCCTGCCTTGTCTATCACAGTAATCTCCACATCGTGAAAGCAGCAGGAACCAATATATTTCACAATGGTTGCATTGTAGCCATTTTCATCTACAGTTGTATCAATGTAGATGAAAAATGTATTGTTGAATTCAGTAGAGTCAGTGGCAGAAAAAGAGGGGTGATCAATTCCTGAACCAGCACCATCTGACATGATGTAAGTCACTTCCCAGCTTGCATTTTTACATGACAAAGGACAGTCCAAACTCTCATTTACCACACGGCACACTGGTGGAGTAAAATCAGTGACCTGAAGGGAAAATACAGCTGCATGATATTTCTTTCAGTTAAATGCCACAGTAACTTTATATGTGTTTAACAGTTAACAGTGAGTTACAGTAGCAGTACAACTAATCTAGAGTAGGGAATCAGCATAGATCAGTACAGATAAAATGAGGCACTTACACTCTGTATAGCATCTTGCCTTTCTCTCTCTACCTCGAAATTTTTCATTGCTTTATCCTCAGTGGTGACATCATGGTATGGAAAAGCCTGTGAGCATCCAATCAGCATGCAGAGAAAGACCAGTTTCTTTGCAATATGAACCATTTTGTTAATCTGTGAAGAGATTTTAAGAATAGATTTAGATGAACGTTTTCAGGTTTCACTCAAAGTCGTATGGTCTAAAATGCAACTGTCAGCATATTTTGCTGCAGGACAGTAACTGTCATCTTTGCAGGAATGTAATATGAAGATTATACAAAGGAACATTTCTCTTTAGCAACATGTATATAGCAGGCACAAGAATGATGCTATATCACTGACTAAACATGCATCATCATTTTTGAATACCAAATTTAGCCACTTGGGAAAGCGTTTTCAAAAAAGCTTTGTCTTCATTGACAAAAAAACTAAGAGAAAAAGATGCGTTTTCAAAGAAAAACATATTAGTGTGGACAAGGCCTTAATGTATTGTTTACATACACTGCTCTGTTTTATTTCTTGAGGCCATGAAATGGAAGTTGTGGTGTATATCAGAGTGAAACAGCTCCTTAACAAGAAAAAATGTTGGGCAGGCAGGACTTGATTTTGTCTATCGAAAACTGATTGGATCGTTGTGATTTGCAATTGCTGTGATGTCATGTGACTGACAGGTTGTCCCGCCCTCATGCCAGTGAACACGTCAGCAGAGAAGAGATGTCACTGCAAGAGGCAGGGGAAGTTATTTTGATTATGATCATGATAGTACTGATTAAGATTTTTATTGCAGCCAGGTCGCACAGTAAACAAGCTGTGCTCGCATTGTCACTGCCTGTACATTTGCCGGCAGCTATAGAGTTGGGAATCGAATTCCAATTCTGGAATCGCATACTTAAGGTCAGGAATTGGATACTTGTTCAAATTAAAATTTCTATTCCGCTGATCGATTCCTGTGTGTGCAATTAATGTGATTTTCAACTATTCATGCGCAAGAAGATGCACTCGACTCCAAATGGACAAATGCACACAAAATTGTCAAAATATCCTCATAAAGTCACTGATTTTGAGTGAATAACTTTAATAAGATCACTCTATATTTTATTTATAAAAAGACTATATGCGATGTTATTTTACATATGATTATATTTGATTTCTTGCACTTTGTTTAGTTGCATTTATTTGTGCTACTGTAAATTTGTTTTTCTTTCTTATTTTATAACTGTCTATTTAAAATGTTTGAAATGTAGGCTATATTAGTAAAGTTTTTGCTGATATATTTTTGTTTAATCCTAAAGTTCCTCGTGTAAGTGCTCTTGAGGAATTCAGCTGTAACAAAATGTTTTGCAAAAAGACACAGTATAAATATGTTTGATATATAAATGTTTGAATTTTTTATTTAATTATTTGTTTATGTTTTATCTTATCGGAATCGGGAATCAGAATTCGTGGTGACTATAACGTGTGTATGCTTAGGGCTCCCAAAATGGTAAACCCGCATCTGTTCACAGCTTTACAACACTTGTAAAACAATCGCACAAATGTCACAGCATGGGCAAGAACTTTGTGATATGTTGCAGCTAGATAGGCCTACTATTGAGAAATTTCATCATATTGGATTTTCCATGGTCTTTAGTAGACTAATCACCTCCTGAAAGCACACGCATGTTGTAATTTTGGGTAATACGTAATAACTACGTCTCAGACGGAAGAACCGATATGGCAAGCCGTTTTAACATTAAATACCCCTGTCTGCACTAGTCATAATTTAGTTTTGACTATTCAAAATTTCAATTCCGGATATCTATTCTGCAATTTTGACTTGTCATAATTGGAATTAAGATGTTTACAATGTTATTTTGACTAGTCATAATATACATTCGAGATATACAATGCTATTTTGACTGTCATATTCTTCCATTGGAAAATATTTTCTGATATCTACAAATGAGTTTTGATTAGTAGAAATTGTAATTAAAGGTATCAATAACTGATTTGGTACCATGCATAATTCTAATGAGAGATATCTTAAATTACAATTTTACTAGTGATAATTAAATTCGATATATCTCTAACTGAATTATCACTAGTCCAAATTATAATTCGAGATATCTCTAATTGGTGTTTTCATAATCAAGTTTAAGATATCCAAAATACATTTGTAGATATCTGAAAGTGATTTATTACTAGTCAAATTACAATTGTAGATATCTTGAATTGGATTTTCGACTAGGCAAAACTTGAATTGGAATTCTTCCTATAGTCAAATCTCATTTAAAGATATCTGCAATTTAATTATGGATATCTCAATCTGATTTTTAACTAGGAAGACTTTTTTTTTTTTTTTTTTTGGAGATATCTGCATTTAGCTTTGTGACTAGGAAGAATTTTAATGTAGATATTTGGAATTAAAGAGTAAAATTTAATTTCTGTCATTAATTACTCACCATCATGACATTCCACACCCTTAAGACCTTTGTTCATCTTCAGAAAACAAATTAAGATATTTTTGATATTTTAAGATATTCTGAACCCCCCCCCCAAAATAGTCCACGTGACCACAATGGTTCAAACTTAATGTTATGAAGCGACGAGAATCCTTTTTGTACGCAAAAACAAAACAAAAATAACGGCTTTATTCAACAATTTCTTCTCTTCCCTGTCATTCTCCTATGCAGTTTGTGTTGTACACAGTTCTACGTCAGTATCTCCGTATTGGCTGCCATTCTGCAATAACAGATAGGCTAATACATGACTGTGAAAAGAGATTTGTAACTTTATTACTGTTTATAAAAGTTACTTTCTATTACCTGTTTTTGTTTTTTTGTCAAGCGAGATTATGAGTTAAAATAAAATATGCCTATAATTTTAAAAAATAACATATTTAAAAAATGCACATTAATATTAGAAAATTATAGGCCTAATAACATATCTCATGTTGGTCCAGCAATAAAAAGGCACTAGTACAATGTTGCTTAATATGGTAATACTTACCGTTATAAGCGACAAAATCTCAGTAATGATAAAAGTAGTGAAATCTCAGGTCAGATTCTGTGCCTAAGTTCCAGTCCCTGTCCTTTCCAAATTATTTTGAAGACATGTATTAGTTAGATTTCCAACACTCTCAGACACACCCAGGCATGTCATCACAACCCTTTACAACATCATCAGAGCTGGTCAGTAGAACATATTATGGGCTTGCGCAATATAAGGTGAATGTTTAACCTGCTGGGACAAACTGTAAAGTATTGTTTAAGTGGATATTGCTAAATTTTAAATGAAGGAAGGCAGCCTGTGACAGAGAGTGTGGCATAACTATATCAAAAAAAGTTTTACTTTATTGCTTTCTTTTTCTTGTGTCTGCTTTTTATTGTATTTGTAACTGAGTCCTAACTGAGTCATTGTACAACACTTTGGTCAGCTGTTATTGTTTTTAATTGTGCTTTATGAATAAACTGAGATGGTTAAATCTCGTCACATGCGTCGTGGTGCTCACATGTACTGTGTCAGCCAATACTGAGCCGGTGTTCAGACGTAAACACGGAAGCCTGCACTGCGTTCACTACATCACAACACAACATGAGGGTGAGTACTTAATGACAGAAATTTCATTTTTGGGTGAACTAACCATTTAAACAAGGAAGGAATTCTCATCATAAAGTATCTTGCATGAATCCTTTCATTGCTTCTAGATGTGCAAACATATTTGCATTGGTATTTTATTTTAAACATGTCAAATAACTGGACTTTCTGTGATTTCCTAATTTTCCTGAAACTGTTGTTTTTTTTTGCATCACTTTCTCAACATATTATCACTTCCTCATTCAGTACTTTCTAAATGTTTCAAAGTGTTCTATTCTTTGCTATTACATTTACTAATTAAGCAAGAGATACAGCTAACTTATCACACAATAAATTCAGACAAGGTGAATCAGGTCCCATGTGTGACGTGGACTCATATATAGGTTAAATAATACAGGGATATTATGGACTCTAACTTTTTATTTGTTTTGTTAATAAAGGGAAGATTGAAGATATAGAGAGCTAGGCTATTTGTTTAACTTAATGATCACAGAGAAATCACAATTACAGTCAAAGCTTCCGCATGGCAACTTAACGAAAGACTTATCACAATTGTATAATAAAAGTACGCCATCAGTGATGCATACAGCTATGTGGACATCTAGCGTTTATTGCTTCCTTAGGCTTTTCTTCATATTATGTCAAATCCAGGAAATTGCTCAATACTCAGGAGAACTGCAGCCCCCATGTGGACAGTCTTTGTATTGTAATCCTGGAGTGCAAGTAACCAAATAAATTTGGTCCTCCAATAGGGGGAGATAGAAGACAAAAGAACACACATTGATCAGGTTTTGCTCAAACTTGTGGAGCTTATGCAACTCAAGTGCTGCTTCCTTTAAAACAAACTGATATTAAGAAATTCTAAAATTCGTGTAAATTAATGTTTGCAACTCAAAGAACTTTTTGGTTATTCTGATAAAACAATATTTATCATTTAAATATCAATTAAATATTTTGCATTAAATAAAAAAAATAAGCATTTTCATTAGTGGTCAGGTAATGTATTAGGCCTATGGTACCTTTTATGCCATGCTTAGTTGGCCATCAATCTTTTGCATCTGAAAGACTAAAATATGACAGCCAAAGTCTCTGCATCAGAGATTCAGTCTCATTGTATCACATTTTAAACCCCCTTGGCAATATATTTTTGCACTATTTACTGATGTCTAGCTGTGTTGAGTGAAATCTCTTTTTCTGTTTTAGTACTATGTGTGGGATTATCTGAACTGAACAAAAGAGATTATTAATTCAAAAAACAAGAAAGCATCTGAGCACATTCACTGCTCCCATAGTGGTGAATCCGCAGGACAAGTGATCTTGAGAGAGTCAGACTGCCCTCTGCCCTCTGATGTTTAATTCATCTAAACGAGACAGTTCACCTGTCAAGCATGTCTGGGTCAAGATATAATCTCTGGCCCTGAACATAACACACACAAAAAATAATCCAATCAGTTGTTATTATTTATTTATTTTTTTCCATATCTTTAAGAAAACTATGTATGGTGTTTTCCACAAATAGACCCCTATGTTTTTTTATTTTTATTTTTGATTACACTTTATTTTAAGGTGTCTTTGTTACACCGTAAACATTTAAGTACTGAGTAATATCAATTAACTACATGTAGGGTTAGGATTAGGGTTTGGTTTAAGGTTAGTTGCATGTAATTATGCATAATTTATAGTTATTACTATAGTTACATGTAACATATGTAATAATGACACTGTAAAATAAAGTGTTACCTTTTTTTTATTTTATTTTTTATTGTCATTGAAAGGAGATGATTAATCTTAGTATTTCAAACTGAATATTACCAGTATGAGCTTTATAAATTAGAGTATATTTAATTTCCAGAAATAAAATGTAATTAAACATCAGATGATTTTTTTTTCTCAAGAAATAAAGTTAAAAATAAAGTGTCTTAATGTCATGGTTTGGTTGTGTATATGAACGACGAAGGTGAATCAAATAAACAGTCTTTAATGACAAAAGGAACAGAGAGATACAACCAAACTAACATCAACTTAACACTGACGAGAACAGACAGAGAATGAAGGAGTTACATACATGGAACAAACAAAGGGAACTAATGAGATAATTAATAAGATGACAGGTGAACATAATGACTAATCAAACAAACTGAGCGGTCACAGGGAATCAAGGAAGACAGAACCAAAATACAATGCAACATAGCCAAAACAGAACATAACATAAATGACCTAAAAGTAACACTTAATTTTAAGGGAAAACTTATTTTTCTTTGTAGCGTGCACACTTCTTTGGATGCATGCAATCTGTCAGACACTGCTGTAAATTATTTTTAGCAATTGACATGAATTAATAATTACAAATATTTGAATTATACAATATCAGTGCATCAGATTATTTTAAAGTTAAAATGAAGTTATTTAAAAGTTAAATAAATGTGTTGTATAATTTTAATTGTTTCACAGTGAAAAGAGGTCAGGACCACTGCAGTGGTAGAGGCCAAAATCTACAAGCGGGCCAAAGGACACAGACTTGATGTCTTTGTACACTATTTGTGAAAAGTGCACGGTTGTTTTCTAAAAGATACATGGTAGGTGGAAAAGGAATTAGATGATGATACTTAATGGTGAATGTGATCTAAACCTGATCAAACAGATATTATAGAAGGCTGAGATGGCTGTTCATGCATTTATTATTACTCGCTTAGATTCATACAACTCTCTATACTGTGGAATTTCTAAATCTCAATTTGTTTGCCTCCAATTGGTCCAAAATGCTGCCACCAGCTTTCTACAGAAAAGTTGTAAAAGCGATTGCATCACTCCAATTCTGAGGGCTCTCATTGGCTGCCTATTCAATTCAGAAATGATTTTAAAATTCTTTTATTTATCCTTGCATAACCAAGCTCCCATAGTTGAACTCCTGCATCCTTATACCCCCTCCAGAAGTCTAAGATCAAGTGATCAGAACCTTCTTTTAGTCCCACACTCCAGACTGAAACGTTAAAGTATCAAGCTTTCTCTGTGGTTGGGCCATGGCTATGGAATAACCTGCCTTTAGAGATTATTGGCACCTCCCCTGATGATTTTAAGTCTCTTTTAAAAATGTTTCTGTTCTCCCTGGCTTACTAATTTTTATTTATTTATTTTTTTTAAATGTGGATTTTTAATGTGATCTTTTTTGTACTGCTTGAACTTAATATTTACCAGTTACACCACAATAAGACGTGCACATGTGGCATTTAATATATATGACTGATCAATAAGCAATAGATCCTTCTACTTTACAAGATCTAATTTCTCTCTTTTCTTATTTATACTCAATTGCCCCTTTCCTTACCCTTTCAGTCTCTCTTTCTCCCTTAACATCCCTACATCCCTCTCTCCTCCTACGTTTTCCATAACATTTGATAGACTGCAATTAGATATCCTTGTAAAATCAGCAGAAAGAGTCGTTACTCAATCCTGCAGTTTACATTTCGGTTTTGTCGTCAGTCAATTGCATCCCCTCTTCTCCCCTCACCCTGAGTTCACTCAATCTGACGCACAAATACTCCCCTATTTTATCTCCTCTTTCATTTTCCGTTACTGAGCTTTCTCTTCTTCTCCGACTGAGTGTAGCTCTTTATCCATAAATTATACATCAGGTGAAGGTGACAGACAGAGAAAAGATTTCATGCTATAATCATTAAATCTGCTTAAATATTAAGGGTTAGATAAACTGAGCAGAGTAGAGGTCTTGGGAAATACAGTTAAGTGCACTGATCAAATCTGGAAAGATTGACAATGTTAAAATGAGGCAGGGACCACAAATGTGGGCATTTAAGCTGTCTACAACGAGGTCACCATTGTTTATGTCCTATAAACATTTATAGGACATACATTTAAAAACGTGTGTGTGTGTATGTATGTTACTGACACAGCTCATAACATAACTTAACATAATCCCAAATAAACTGCATTTCAGGAAACAAATACCTTAGCAGCGAACATCCTGTGCTGTTGATAACTATATTTAAAAAGCATATTATCCATAGGCTATATCCTTTGAGTTGGTGAAAAAAAAAAAAAAAATGTATCATCAAGGAAATTAAAATTTTGTGACTGATGTTTTAATTCTGGTCATAAGAGCATTAAAAGAATTATAATTTGATGGTAATTAAATTACGGGCACATGACGTTGCAGATACGTTGCTAGTCATAAAATGACCAAAGTATTACAAATATAGTATAACTGGAACATTCTTGGTTACCTTAGGAGACCGTACTGACAACACTGTGAGCTGGTTATTTGAAGATAATGAAATTATGGGCATGTGATGTTGTCGTTACATTGTCGATTAGTAAGTCATTAAATTACCAAAAAGTATAGCAATAAATTACATAACTGGTACGTTGCGTGTTAGCTGGGATGTCGACAGATGAGGTAATTAAAGTTACACTTATGATAGTTTGATTATAAAGTATAGGAAGTTGGGAAGGTCTTGTTTTTATAGTTTCCTACAAGCTGTTCATACATTGACAATACAAAAAACGATTAATACATGAAAATTCTTACATATAAAATTCACTGGCTAATAGATAAGAGCTATAGGGTGTTTTTTTTTTTTTTTTTTTTTTTTTTACAACATTCAAAGTGAACATGATTAGTGTTGAATTCAACCAGGGGTGTCAAGTGATTAAAATCATGTGACTTTGCGGGAGTGATGTCATAAATGTGGGTGGGAAAATTGTCAAACAAGAAGCAATCCTTGTGAAGTCCTCTTAAAGTATAGTAACATAGGATTTAGACAAAATTAATGTTAAGGATATAAATGAATGACACAACGTTCTAAAATGTTTTCGATTTATGTTTGAGATGTATTTGTACAACAAATGTTGCAAAAAATATAGTGAAAATGTGATAAATTATTTTCTATTTGAAGCAATTTTTGTTATCCCACTTAAGAAAAGGTTGTTTTTGAAAGTGGGACAGCATGTTTTACATGTTATACATGTATTTTTGCTCAATTTCGGGGCTTATAATGGAGCATTATTATTTGTTTAAAGGGTTAGTTTACCCAAAAATGAAATTTCAATCATTAATTACTCACCCTCATGTTGTTCCACACCCGTAAGACCTTCGTTCATCTTCAGAACACACATTAAGATATTTTTTATAAAATCCAATGACTCAGTGAGGCCTCCAATGATAGCAACTTAATTTCCACTTTCAATGCCCAGAAAGCTACCAAAGACATATTTAAAACAGTTCATTACAGTGGTTCAACCTTAATGTTATGAAGTGACGAGAATACTTTTTGTGCGTCAAAAAAACAAAATAACGACTTTATTCAACTATATCTAGTGATGGCCGATTTCAAAACTCCGACTCGTGAAGCTTTGAAGCTTTTGTTTCGATTCAGTGGTTCGGAGCGCCAAAGTCACATGATTTCAGTAAACGAGGCTTTGTTACATCATAAGTGTTTCGAAATTTCAATGATACACGTGACTTTAGCAGTTTAATATGCACTCCAAACCACTGATTCGAAACAAAAGATTCATAAAGCTTCGAAGCTTCATGAAGCACTGTTTTGAAATCGCCCATCACTAGATATTGCTGTACTAAAATATTTTTTTAGTACCTTTCTGGGCATTGAAAAAGGAAATTAATTTGCTGTCAATGGAGGCCTCGCTGAGCCATCGGATTTCATCAAAAATATCTTAATTTGTGTTCTGAAGATGAACGCGGTCCCACGGGTGTGGAACGACGTGAGGGAGAGTAATTAATGACAGAAATTTCATTTTTGGGTCAACTAACCCTTTAAGATCAGGATTCAAATATTCTCATGATTAGCCAATTAGCTAGCTTAGAATTTAGTTATCTACTAGCTATTCAGCAATATTATTGATTTCACTGCACTGACACTGTTGGATGAGAAGTAAACTTGAACTGAATTGAGTTAAATAATGACCACCGTTTTCTACAGAGCTGCTTTATAGCTGAACTGAATTTTAGAAAGTTATTGAATTTATCTGAATCAACACTGAACTGACTTCAGCTGAACAATGACACTTCTTTTTAGAGCTGCTTTACAGCAGAAATTGAATTCTGTTGTAAAAATTTCACATTTCAGTCTCACCTAAAGTAAGTCACATTTTCATTCATTTTCATTGTTTGCTTAAACGTGTTCAATTTAGATTTCCTGGAAGCTTACTTAAAAGTCCTTTTCACATCACTCCAGTAACAGATCCAGTAAGAGAATCATAAGAAATAGAGGTTGATTGCTGTGGCATCAGATACGAACAGATCTAGGTTTAGATAACAGGATAGAGATCACTGCACAAATGCTCGTGGTTTATTGTTGATGTTTGTTGTACAATAATAATATTTAACAAATATTATTGTAAAATAAATTAAACAATTAATTGTAATAAATATAAGGCATTAGAAAACAAAAAAATTGCCTGAAAAAGCTGTAAAATACAGAAGCAAATTGAAAAAAAACAAAAAAAACAAAAAACAAAAACAAGCACAAAATAGCTGACAAAAAAGAATTACCATTGAATTTAAATAAATAAGAAAGCATTGCCAATTTCAGTTTAAATTCTGCACCTTATTCAAAATCAGTTAAAGTCTTCATTTTCTGTGATAGATAACTAATAATAGATAATTTCTTGATATAAAAAAGTTGATACTCCATTTCCATAGGGAAGCAAAAACAGTGTGTACAGGTTTTCATAAAAAAACCTTTGTTGTTTTTTTTTACTACTAACACAGAAACCCCTTATCTTACCAATCCAATGCACTTTAGAATACAGCCTAGACAGAAAAGGGCAAACGAAAGATAAGGAGAGAGAGGTATCGGATGGATAGAGTGTCACCTTCTGAATGTTAGAAGGGCAAAAAGCAGACACGGTATCCTTCTGTCTTTCTTTGCCCTGCTGGATAAAGCACCCCTGGGCAGAGAGAAGGATGACAAACTGTGGACTTCTACAGAGGAGCAGACGACTGAGTCAGATAGGGAGAGACATATGCATCAATATAGAATGAAAGATGTGGCAAAGCAAAAAGAGGTTTAAATTGATTTATTTTTATTTTTGAAGAAACACTACCACATTTAATCAGGTCTTCCTAATTCAGCTTGAGTTACTGAATACAGTTCTGAGAAATTCACAGGAGAGTAGCAATTGTAGTTGCACGGAGGAAACCTCTGACAGGCCCATACTGGGAGGGGTAAAACAGGTGTTGTCTTACTGAGAGAGAGAGAGAGAGAGAAAGAAGAGGAAGAGAAAGAGAGAGCGTGCCATTGTTGCAGGGATGTTCATGATTATTCGAGAGGGATCAGCAGGAGGGGCAGGTAGTACCAGCGGAATGAGTGCTCCACCGGAGAGAACAGCGAAACAGGTAGAGTCATGCACGTGTAAGCTTTTTTTGGGGATTTCTAGACATTGATTTTTGTCTTTAAAAAGTCCAGCTCTGAATATAATCTGCTTAAAGGTAAATTGTGATTTTTGCAATGTTAAAATATTTCTTTTATCTCAACTTAGTATGCACACACAACTATACGTAAAATATTGGTAGATTGATTTCCATGAAAAACGTAAACTCTTTGGCACTATAACAACATTGCTCTGTTTGTTTGATCACTCTGACCAGTCTGGCATAACAACATTGGCACAATCAATGACATAAGTTTTGGGGCGGGCATATCTTTTTGACCGACCAATGGCAGACGGAGGGATTGTTCTGTAAACCTGTTTAAAAAATAATCTTTTTTTCCCTTGCTATTCTGTTTACTGCAGATTTAGACTGAACTTACACTTCACTGTTAACATTAAAGTTTAATGTGCACAGCCACTGTAATTATGCTGGATAATTAGTTTAAGTAAAATTATGTGTTTACATTAGGTGTGTTCAACTTGAAGTGGCGCAGCTCAGACCAATCGTTGT
Source organism: Elopichthys bambusa (assembly GCA_037101425.1). NCBI lineage: Eukaryota > Metazoa > Chordata > Actinopteri > Cypriniformes > Xenocyprididae > Elopichthys > Elopichthys bambusa. Next base: position 17,182,412 of record CM074447.1, on the reverse strand, counting down.
ATGACAGCAAAGAAAACAGCTCCTTACATAGAGATGTCATACACCAATTGGTCTGCACAGCGCCACTTCAAGTCAAACACACCTATTGTCTACATTACAGTACAAACAATACAGTCAACTTTAAATGGCTCATTTTAATTAAAAGCTATGAGTCACATCTTGATGAAAGTTTTAGCTCCACCCACAATTACCAGCCAGTGCTTTGATTTCACCCACTGTGACTTTTTCTCTTAAAAACAACTCACATTCTAATCAAACTGTATGTGTGCCTCACTCCCTTTACAAACCTTAGTAAGGGTAGCACCATATTTAATTTTACGTGGATGAAAATTATGCTGTGTGGGATAGACTTAACAGTCTTTACATTGTCATGTGCTATACAAGATTGTAAATCACATATTAATTTTCAAAACTGGCAAGTTTCAAAATGGTTACCTGGAGTTTTTGTCTGCTGAAAGTCTTTTGGAACAATAGATATGTTGGTAAACAACACCAGTAGCCTACAGTCTACTTAACACACTTCACAGCCTTGTTTTCATTCCTGTCAAAAATAAAATATGGCACTACCCTGACTAAGGTCTATGTAAGTTATGATTGCAATTATCATTATAATTAATCACCAGTTGCTGATTAGCCTAATCATCATCTTGGTTTAGGATGTCTAACCTTCTGTGCCTTCTGACAGGTTCAGGCCGCAATCAAGAAGAAGGTGGAGAAACAGAGGAAGCAAGTTGAAATGGGTGTGGTGGATGTCTTCAACGGTAATGTAAGACCTAAAATGGGACAACGCAAGAATCAGCCCATCCATCCTCCCAGCAGAGATGAAGATGGTGCAGAGGAAAATGAAGAGGAGGAGCCCGCTGAGCCTGAGGAATCAAAGGAGAAGGTGGAACTCGACCTCGTACCTATCGTTGAGTCCGTTTTTGGCCAAGTAAGACTACACAAGAGCACCCCCTGCAGGTCACCATTCATATCTCATTCACACATCGCCATTTCATACCCTTCTACCTACAGCAGTCTTTTAGTGGTCTACAACCTTCAATTCTGCAAAATAAATGAATTTTATATGCTTGATGTAGGACTAGAGTGACTAAAACTTTGAGTGATCAAACCATTACAACACTGCACCAAAGACCCCATTAGTCTGATGGGTATTCCTTGACCTTGCTGTTGGGTAACATTGTTGATACATGATATAGAAGGTGCCTTGCCGAACTCCGCCAACTCATTTCTCTTCTATTCTAATTGACTCTTCCTGTAACAGTAACAGCTGAACAAAAAATTGAAAATCTTCAAATCTTGAAAGTTCAGATCCAATATTTAGTTTGATTAAATGGTATATATAGTGAATCATCTCCATAAGAAATGCATGTCAAAGCATCAGTTTTTATGGTAGTTTCTTGGTAAACTCCTTCAACTTCAGCTTATTTCATTTAGTTGCCAAGGCAATATTTTATATTTCATTTTATTTCAGATTTTAATCTTAGTTAATGATAATAACCAGTTTTGGGGTAACGCATTACAAGTACTTGAGTTATGTAATCGGATTACTTTTTCAAGTAGCTAGTAAAGTAACACATTACTTTTTCAAAATATCTAAGTTACTTTTTCAAATAAGTAATGTAATTTACTTTTTCTGATTTATTGACTGATATCTCTCCTCTCCATGTTGAGAGAAATAAACTGCAGAGGGTGTTGTGTGCGCTGTGTGAACATGATGGTTACTGTAGCTCTAGACTAAATGTGAACATGCATTTACTCATCTCACTTGCATGAAAACATTGAGTATTCCTCTAAATGTATAAAAACAGTGAAATGCAATCTCAGAATTTTATGCAAACCTGTAATAATTAACTATATTAAATTACACAAATACACTTTATGTATTTTATTCTTACTTATTTAACCAGTATCTTTGCTGCTGACCTTCAATTATCTAATTCAACCATACTAATAAGCAAACATTTCTTTAGATTAGATTTAGAAATAAGAGTGTTGAACTTCTTTCTCCTGTATCCTATTCTTCTTTAATCCAGAATGGCCGCACAGCTGAAAGGTTTGTTTGTACTGTACAGGCGTAAATATGCATTTCCTTCATTTCACCTTTGGTGTAAGAGGGCCTTAACATTGTGTTAACTGTGTTAACAAACAAACAAGCAAGCTCAGCCCAGGTAAGAAAAGGTAACGCAAAAGTATTGTAACGCATTACTTGTCATAAAAAGTAACGCAATTAGTTAATTTTTTAAAGGAGTAACACAATATTGTAATGCATTACCTTATATAATAGTAACTTCCCCCAACACTGATAATAACCTGTTCAATCATAAACAGTATTTTTACTTGACTAAAACCAGTTAATTTAGATGTGACCACATGAAACATGTTTGCCCGGCAAAACATTTTTTAGTTTTCATATGCATGATGTTTATGTTCTGGGAAGGTACTTGTGTCCCAAAGTGACTTACTTCATTAGCAGATAGGTGGTTAGGTGATTATCAGGCACAAGACGACAGGTTAAGGAGCTGTCCTAACAAGCGCATCTGTCCCCTCATGGTTCATCTGCTCACGACCTGGTCTTAGCCTTGTGGTGTTGCATTCCCACACTAGGATAACCTTGCATCAAGTGGTAATCATTGTATATTGAGCTTGAATCACCAGTGGTGAGCACACTAGAAACCCAATCTTGCCCACTCACCTTTCTGGAAGAGGGATCGTTGTTTGTTATTCTCATAATTATTTAATTGACATAGATAGCTACAAACTTATTTAGGATCATGCATTTACTCAGTCATTGCCTATAAGCTGAATTTAATTAACATCTTTCTTTGCTTGTGCTTAGTCAAAAGTACTGAAAAAAGAATGAACTATTACAGGTTACGTTGGTATTTTTAGCTTACATTTGCACAGTAATTTTCATTAGAGCATTCACTGAAACTCTATCCATTAGTTTAAGTCACCCGAGAATGGGTATTGTTAGATAAAAGGGTTAACATAGTTTAGGTTGACTAGTCTGACATCTGATTATCTTTAAGTCAATAAATAAAGCAGAGGATCTGAACTGGATACGAGAGTTACTCTCCACTTAAATGGGAGGGTAAGCAAAAGAGTGTTTTATTTCTAAATCGATTTAATAATCCCTGCTACACATATGGCATTCTTCAAAAACAAAGGGACTCAGACTACAGAGGGGTTGATAGCTGTTTTGTTTTCCAACTCAGCGTATTGAACCATTGCAACATATAACTGTATTTTTATAACCATGGATTTTAATGAATTCTATATAGCTATTAATTCAGCTTTAAATATGGGATAGTTTAAAAGGGGGCTTTCAAACTTTTTGAGGCCAAGGACCCCCAAATAAGATGATTTTGTGGGACCCAGTTTCTAAAACATAAAAGTATCTTTAGATTTTCATGTACATGTAAAGATCCATTCGTAATGTGTGAGGGGGAAAATTAAATAACTGGCATTTATATTGTCCTGTACTGAAAGAAATTATTAAAATATTTATTTATTTGAATTAGGTTGACTGTCTTTTTTTACTTTTTATTAGATTTATGTTAGAAAAACATTTTCAGTTTAATTTAGATTATTTAAAATATTTTTTTTACAATACATATTGTTCCAAAGTATTTTTTTTTTAATTATTGAGGTTTTTTTTTGCAGACCTCCAGCACCTCCTAGTGGTCACTTTAAGATCCTTGTTCTTAAACAACCACTTTTTGTATACATGCATCCATGTGTATTGCTTTTTGCCAACTCTGATAAAAAAAAAAAAAAATACACTGATTATAGAAGCATAACCTGAATGGATTATTTTTCTTCTGTCCTGTCGTGTCTCTCTGTCAATACACACACAGAACTCTATATGATTGCTATTACTCATGCAGCAGCTGGTGAACTCACATCTGGGACTCCACAGTTCCACAATGCTCAGTTGCTCATAGAGTGACCTCATCTGACTTGACTGTAATTTTTTGGCCCAAACATGCAGACTCAAACAAATTCTTCCTCATACACATCACAAATGCGTCACACTGTTATTATACACAATATTATACAATAAAGAGTAGCATTTATCTATTTGCTGATGTTTTTTTTAACAACAAACCCCAATGTTGGCACAGAAACACAGTTTAATACTCAAGTGTGTATGTGTGTGTGGATTAGAGTAGATTATCATTCTGGCAGGCTGGTAACACAGGGCAATGTCACAGGGTTTTACTAAAATATGAGTGCAGATTAAAGAATGGTTCTCTGTTCGTCTGCCCAAAGGTGTGTTTTGATTAGTCTGGGATTATCACACACACACAACTTTCACCCCATGTTGAAAAGACAACCATTTTTGCTTTTAACCTCCTGTATTCTTCTTTTGGCTCTTCGTAACATTACAAGCTAAGCACTCTTTTAGTGGTCTACCAGTATGTTCTGTTTTTATATATGGCTGATACTCATATCTAGTATCCATTTGGCTGATGGCAGCTATAATGACTGTGTAATCTGAGACCACTAATGAAAATGCTGCAATTTTTAATTAAAAATTATATTCGGAGTACGAAAAAGTTAATAGTTTAAGTGAAAAATGAACATGAATTTCAGAATGTCTTAGTATTTGATTTTTTTTTTTTTTTTGCTGCACTCGAGATACATGAACTCTTATGCAAAACTTGATGATTGTGTTTTCTAGCATGATTTGAAATTATCCAAATAAGAATAGTCTGTTTGTTGTTTTTCCCCCCTTAATTTTATATAACGTTTCTTTGTCCTCAAACTTATGAAATTTTAAATCTCAGATTTTCGAAGTGGTCTTAAAGTTTTACATTTAATATTTTAGTGATAATTTAATGTTGAGCAATACAGAATTTGACTGAATTAAATGCACACAATAAGGAAACATAGTCAATGGGAAAAAGCAAACTAGCTGAATATCGCCCGGTTAATCGACGACTGCTCTTTCTTGCACTTCCTCTGTTTCTCAAATCTCCATGTGCTCTCAGTCTGTACATCATCATGGCTCTCCATCTTTAATCTGAAATAGGGGGAGAGATTAAAAAAGCTTCTCGTTTTCTCGTCTAATTCTCACCCTCCCCATACCTCCCCTCCCACTCTGCATCTCTCTCTTTCAGCTCACAAATGAAATGGGGCTGCAATCTGTGAGGAAAGTGAGTGGATAGGGAAGAGAGGAAAGAAGCATGGAGATTTTTTAAATGAGATGTGAAAATGGCAAGAATTGGGAGAAGTATGCTTGTTCTATGAAACATTAGTGTTTGAGTTTTGCTTTGACCAATAGGTAAAAGAAGGGTCTGAGATGAGAAAGAATGCAAAGGTTAAAAGAGACATTTGTTAGGTTGGGTTTTAGGTTTTAGTAACTAAACAACGTGGACTTTAAGTAGCTTAATATGGAAGCAGGTGAGTGTTGTATTGTCACCCACTCTGTAAATTAATTATATAAAAAGGACATAAGAGGGGAGGTGGGAAACATCTTCACTGAGGATTAAGGCATGGGAAACTGCACCAAACCATCAATGAAAAACAAAATAAAGAAGGTAAGAGAAACCTATTTAAAGGTCAGGGCCTGTGTGTCTGTGTAAACTGTGTTTCTGTGTTAAATATAATATTGAAATGAGACTTTAAAGGATTAGTTCACCTGAAAATGAAAATTCTGTCATTAATTATTCACCCTCATGTCGTTCCACACCCGTAAGACCTTCGTTAATCTTCAGAACACAAATTAAGATATTTTTGATGAAATCCAAGAGTTTTTTTTTATTTATTTTTTATCCCCCATAGAAAGCAATGTAATTACCACATTCAAGGTCCAGGAAAGTAGTAAAGACATTGTTAAAATAGTCAACATGACTGCAGTGGTTCAACCTTAATGTTATGAAGCAACGAGAATACTTTTTGTGCGCAAAAACAAAACTAAAATAATGACTTTATTCAACAATTTCTTCTCTCCCCTTTCATTCTCCTACGCTGTTTATGTTCAGCGCTTCCAGGTTCTACTTCAGAGCGCCAAATCAGTATTGGCCGACGCTGTTCACGTGAGCAGCACAACGCATGCATATAATGCTGACACAGGAGCTGGCCAATACTGATTCGGTGTTCTGACATACAAAAAGTATTCTTGTCTTCAAAACATTAATTGAACCACTGTAGTCACATCGACTATTTTACGGTGTCTTTACTACCTTTCTGGTCCTTAAATGTGGTACTTTCGTTGCTTTCTATTAAAAAAAAAACCTCTCAGATTTCATCAAAAATATCTTAATTTGTGTTCCAAAGATGAACGAAGGTCTTACGGGTGTGGAACGACATGAGGGTAAGTAATTAATGACAGAATTTTCATTTTTGGTGAACTATCCCTTTAAGATTTTAATAATCTAGATATTTTGTAAAGAAAGTAATCAGTATTTTAACACTATCATAATACTTGAGTAGTTTAAGGACAAATTGTCAAACAAATTGACTGAACTGTGCTTAGATTATGTCTCAAGTAAAATTTGGCCCCACCCTAAGGGTGTGGCTGAGGGTAAAGTGGCTGGGCCAGTGGCGCCAGGGCCCCGCCCACCCGGAGAAGCAGACGGAGAAAATGAAGTAACTTCTGAGTTTAAGGAGCCTCTGAATGCACTGGTTCAAAACTGCACCTTGCTACATAATATCGTCGGACCAGCATGCATCTTCCTAAGACAGGGCTTCGCAAAGTCACAGCTCGTATGTACTATGAAAAACTAAAACATCTACATTCTCCACTTGCATTAATAGAAAAGATCACATCATCTGAACCATTTCAGCAGTTTTCTCATCATCGTTGTGAATCATCTACTACATTTCTTCATTCCCTCCACTGGTTTGTTGTAAAAGATCATGCAGGGAATCGAAAGATGTTTCATCCTAAAGTGGGAAATAAAGTGATATTTGCAGGTTTGTTTCATTTGTTTCAAAGCTTATTTGTTCAGCAGACATAAAAAGTTGTCTACTGCTCAATTGTTTGGGATAGTTTTTGAAATAAGTCAATGAAAATTGCTAAATGAAATGTTCATTTTACTTAAAATTTTCAAAAGGGTAATTCAACTTAACAAATATTTGTAATGTGAACTCAAAAACTAATAATATTAAGCAGAACCCAATCTGAATAAGCTAGAAATAATATGCTATTTTAACTCTAATGATTTAAGTTCCAGAAATTCATTTAATTTAATAGCTTACGTCTATGGCTGACCACAACATATTTAAAAGAAATTTGAACTTATTCCATGGTTTAAAAAAAAAGTTTTCCAAGAAATTACGTTTGTATATGGCTAGGTTGTTTTTATAGTTTTCATAATAATTAACTAAAAACTAATTCAATAAATATAAACAATAATAAATACGTGAATCTATTTCATATAAGACTACAAGCCTACATTAAGCCTTTTTTTAAAGTAATTTTACTCATGGCAAAATATTATCCCGGTGTGTTTCATAAGAGGCAACAAAAACTGTGTGCATTTTCCCTCTTGTGACTCACATCTGCCCATCCATACACCGCACCATGCAAGTGTGCATTTATTTGATCATTTGTTTTGATTCAGTAAAAACAGTAATACTGTGAGATATTATTACAATTTAAAATATCTGTTTTCTATTTTAATATATTTTAAAATATAGTTTATCCCTGTGATGGAAAAGCTGTATCTTCAGCAGCCATTTTAGTCTTCAGTGTCAACAGTTGTGCTGAAACTGATACATTTTTTTTAGGATTCTTTGATGAATAGAAAGTTCAAAAGTACAGCATTTATTTGAAATAGAAATCTTTTGTAACATTATACATGTATTTACTACCACTTTTGATCAGTTAATGCATGCTGAATGAAAGTATATATTGTCTCTGGTTAAGATGAATGACAATGGATTTTTAACAATGCTTTTTATTAAACAGTCACTGTGAGGATATGATATAATCAGTTAAATGAGAAAGGATTCTGCACTGGATTTGCGGCATATGTAATCCACTAGTTTATGCGTACATGTGTGTACTATATGGTAATGGGTATTATAGATAGAGCTGTAAATGGAAAAGAGAATCATCTATGGGATTTTCTCATATGGCACTCTGTTTAACCTCATCCACTCTCTATGCTTTGCGTGTTTCCCTGGGCCCTCCTCAAGTTAAACCCCTCAAATCTCCTTATCTTTTAGCTGTTGCCAGGCAACTTTCACTGTGTAATCTAGTGACTACCCATGTCACTACAATATTACACATTGGAACCAGTCCTCAAACTCGCATTTTGCCCCAGTTTCTCATTTCCACATACCTACTCATGTGTTTTGTCTGAGTCATTTTGATGATTCAGAGAGAGAGAGAGAGAGAGAGATCATGTCAAACAGAGACATGTCTTCAAGTGCATCAGTGTTTAAAATTTTTTTTTATGTCTCTTGATTTAACAGGACAGGGAACTGCGGCCAGAAGAGATAGAAGGTATTCACACACACAAAAAAAAACACACCTCACCCAAGAGTCAGACTGGAAAACATGCATTTCAACATCTTTCCTTGTATTTATGCAGAACTAAGAGAAGCCTTTAAAGAGTTTGATAGGAACAAAGGATACATCAACTGCAGGGACCTGGGCGAATGCATGCGGACGATGGGATACATGCCAACAGAGATGGAACTCATTGAACTGAGTCAACAAATAAGTGAGTGACATCACTGCGTTTATGATCTGTGGCAATATGTGCATGCAGATATTATTGCACTGTATTATAGTCCAAAAGTCTGAGACCATAATATGGGAACTGAGACCATAAATCTGGGATTTTTAATTAAATTAAATGTTTCAGTCTTCTGATTTAAGTTGTTTTGTTGATAATAAAATTATAAAATGTAATAATAAATGTAAACATTTTGTATAATTTAGAGAAAAATGTAAAAAAAATAGAACAAAAACTGGTGTTTAGGGGCACATACTCTGTATTTTTAAGGATAGAATAATAAAATGTAATTATAAAATTGTACCATTTTGTATTAATTTAGAGAAGAATAAAAAATAGATTAAAAAAAAAAAAAGCTGTTTATATATAAAAGTCATATATACTCTGTATTTTTTAAGGTGGGGGTAAAATTGACTTTGAGGACTTTGTGGAGCTCATGGGCCCCAAAATGCTGGCAGAGACAGCAGACATGATCGGAGTTAAGGAGCTGAGAGATGCCTTTAAAGAGGTACACACACACACACACACACACACACAACTGTGTTGACTGCAGCCATCAGTGGCCTTATCAACATTTTACCGGTGTGCAGTTTGACTCCAATGGTGATGGGCAAATCAGCGTCACAGAACTGAGAGAGGCCATGAAAAAGCTGATGGGAGAACAGTTGAATCCCAGGGATATTGACGATATACTTCGTGATGCTGACCTCAACGGGGACGGACTGGTTGATTTTGAAGGTGAGAGAATGATGGATAAATAAGGACAACTAATATTTGCATTTCTTAGCCTTTTCAGTTTACCTTACTGAATACTTTACTTCTGTTTTCTCTTTGTTCTTCCTCACTCAACCTTCCAGAATTTGTGAGGATGATGTCACGTTGACAGAAGCCACATCATCATAAGTCACTACGAGGGACACATGGTGCAGCTATCTGAATGTTTTCGATAGGCTTTAAGAGATACAATTTGTAAAAATTATTTTTAATTTTAAGTAAGCATTATTACGCAGTGTCTCATTTCAATATAGTAATGTTGTAATTGTACCGTTTAATTTATATTTTTAGAGATATATTTGTCTGATTACGAGTGCATTGAATTTGTATAAGTGTGCTTAATTTTTTTAAAATAAAATAAATTGATTACAGTGGTTTGATAATTACCTGTTCGTGTCTCTTCTCTTTGTCTTAGCAGACTGTGATTTTTAAAGACCCCCTGTGGAGAAAATCAAGTTAATATTGTTTATATGTCTATGTGGTGTTTTTAATATGCTAAGACAAACCATGTGCAAATTTATAAGTCAACACCACTTCTAAGTATTTTCTCCTTAAAACTGCAGTGACCCGCGGTTTGAAATCGCTGGTGTTTATGTCACAACTACCTAACCAATCCTGTCAACGCGTGGGCGGGCTATAGCGTAACATTAACTATAGAGACAGAGCGACACGCGTCATAATCTGAAAACCACGCCCACCGGACAATCCAACCGTCTCCATTGACTTTGTATTGCGTGAGGCTGCCTCCTTGTCATTTCTGACTTATAACAAAAAACAGAACAATGTCTAAAAGCTTCTATGTGACAAGGTGTACAGAAAACAACCTAAAAAAAACAGAACCAAAAACCCAGAAGTTTTTATAAGCTGTCGATCCAAAAAACGAGCGTTTAAGGACTAAAAAGTGGATACAGGGGATTGAGAAAGAGCGCGACATGTCATTTTACTATTTGAACTACGCCCACTGGAGGGGAACTTAATCAGCGACAGGAAATATAAACTGACATTTGGATATTTGACTTAACAGTGACAAAATGTTTACTGCACACGTAGGCTTACTGAGGCATACTGAGTGTCAGGATCCCAAAATGTACCCATTCTTCCTGCTGATGCTTCACGTCTTATTGCCTGTGTCCACTTTTGTCTCCTTAAAGACTGGCTTTTACGGTTCGGTAGCTTATAAAAACTTAGTTCTGGGTTTTATAGCTTGTTTGCTGTACACCTTGTCACACAGCAGCTTTAAGGCATTGTTCTGTTTTTTTGTTGTAAGTCAGAAATGACAAGGAGGCAGCCTCACGCAATACAAAGTCAACTGAGACGGTTGGATTGTCGACTTGTAGACGAGCATGTAATTCACTCTTCCACTTCTTCTGAATCAGTTTCTGGTTCAAACATATATGGCTGAATTAAACCAGTACTACTAAATGAAGCAAGGGTGTACAGTTACATTCAAGCTTTTTTTAAAGCATAGTTTTTTTCCCCCACAGAACAAATGTTTAAAAATGTCATTTTGGTGATCAAAGATGAGTTTTAAGAAATAAAATTATTGACTACAGGGGGGCTTTAACATCTTATGTTTTTAACACCCAGAATGAACCACTAGAGGGCAGTATGATCCTTCCCGAGACAGAGGTAGGCCTACTGCTTCCAAAAAAGCAGTAGGCCTACCTCTGTCCCTTTTCTGATAGTACTATGATGAAATGTAATTTAACTATCCTCAAAGACAAAGGCCATTTTTTCTTAATTTTTAGTTTAAAAAAAAAAAAAAAAAGCCTGTTGAGGCACTTTTAATAGGCTATCAGAGAAAGGCTTTTCCTTGACCGGCCCCGTGGACGTTTTTACTGTCTGGCGTGTCTTTTTTACGGTAATGTGAGGGGCATCCTGCTTGCGTCAAAAGTAGGCCTATAGCATCTGACTCTTTAACTCTTAACAGAACGGTAGATGACAGTAGCACTTGCTCTTCTCAGTAGTACATATCAAGAAGATTAGCCAATTTTGTGGGGTTTTTTCATGTTTGTAGTTGAACCGAATCATCCAAAGCGCAATGGACAGTGGATGATATATCAGCCACGGATCCATAGCCTACATCAAAAAAATTTACGGCAAGACCATCTGGGGACTTTTGGCATAGACATACTCTATTTAACATACTATTTTTTTAAATAATTGATATTAAAATAATCTAACTTAGTTAAAATGATTTAAAAATCAGGATGTAAGCCCACAACATGTAAACTGACATTACATTTCACACTCCTGTGAAAATACACCACTGCTGTCCTTCCTATCGTGCAAATTTCATTCTGGGCCTCATGATTATTAAATAACAGCCATGATTATATATGCATGACATGAACAGATTGACAAAGACAAAAAATTGTTATCAAGCTTTTAGGTTTTTATTGAAAAGGTGACCAGGAATCTGTACAGCAAGCAAAGAGAGATTTCTAGGGCACAAGAGCTTCACTCTCCTCATCCCTTAATTTCTCCCTCTCTCTTTCCATCCTCCTGGGGAAAAGGGGGATGTGGGCAGGGGATAGAACGGATGACAAAAAAATGTAAATAAATTATGGAAGGAAAGAAAAGAAGCCATGATGCAGGAGAGAAAGAGAGGAGAGGAACTAGGGAGGAAGAGGGAAGTGTGTTTATCGGTGCCTCCACCCTACACAGAGACACTAAGAGGCCTGGGAGAATCACTGCCCTGCTGGGCTTTAACAGCTCGACAGACACAGACTGCAATGTGAGTCAGGGAGTCTGTCACCCCGAAAACATCCGCCCCTCATAACAGCGGCATGGGAAAGATGCAGCCTCTCAGACGTCTCTCCTCCTCTCCTTTCTCTTGCGCCCTTCTCCCTCTACTTCACCTCTCCTCTTCCTCTCCGGGTCTGGCCCTCACTTGCTGGCCATGGTGTAGCAGCCGTGCGGGTGCCACTGCATGTCACGGATACGCCTCACAGACTGAAACTGAGGGCAACGGGCGCCGTACTCATTAAAGTGTCTGTATTCGCCCTTCTCCAGCAGGTACTGGCTGCCACGGTATCCGGGGTACTGATAGCCCACCCAGCTGAGAAAAAAAAGAGTTTGCAGGTTAGTTTGTGCACCCTTGATATTGAACTAGTTCAAAGGGATAGTTCACCCAAAAATGAACATTTTGTCGTCATTTACTCACCATCATGTTGTACAAGTTTTTTGTTCTGTTGAACACAAAAGAAGATATTTTAAAGAATGTTGGTAATCAAACAGTTGGCAGCAGCCATTGACTTCCATAGTCAGCTCCAAGTTCAACTGTCTGGTTACCAACATTTTTAAAAATATCTTCTTTTATAGAATAAAGAAACTCATACAAGTTTCGAACAACATGAGGGTGTGTAAATGATGACAATTTTTTTGGGTGAACTATCCCTTTAAACTCATTTATATATTTAAACCAGGGTTGTTATAGTTAACTAAAGTTAAAACCATATTTTTTTTTCGTTACTTGAATTAAAATAAACGTTAACTGAAATGAAATAAATAATAATAATAAAAAAAAACATAAACTTATTTTATTTTAGCTAGTTGCCAAGGCAAAATTTCTCATTTAGTTTAACTTGATGTACTAAAGTATCTACAAGTAAAAATGAAAGAAAACATGGATAAAAAATATTTAAAAATACAGATAGGTATACTAATACAAATGACAGACACTCAACAAAATTACTAAATCTTTAACTAAAATGAAAACAGAAAATATAAAAATAAAAGCTAATTCAAAATATGAATTAAAAAAAAAAAAAGAATCTAAATGGTACTAAAATAACACTGATTTAAACATCCTTAACTCTTTAATATTGTAAATAAATCCCCAACACATCTTGTTGTGCAAGATTGTTATTCTTATATCTATAAACTTTTTAAGTATTTTTTTCTGGTTTACGGTTTTTGACAGCCACATTTGTCTTTTGGGAAGCACACAAAGGTTTGTCCAAGTGAAACCTCAGGGGCCACAGGTACTTTACACTTACGTTCCACAGCTGACCATGATGCTGCCAACTCTGTCGGTGAATCCGTAGGAGAACAGGCTGGGAACGTCATCATCCATGATCTCCATCTTGCGTCCCTTGTACTCACCAACCTCATACAGGCAGATCTTGTGCTTCTCAGGGTCCTGAAGGAGAAAAAGTGGTCAATGCATTTGGAATGCATTCTAATAACCTGAAGGTGTGAAAGCATTGTGTGTGTATTTACACACCATTCTGACAGGTCTGAAGGAAAGTAGGTAATCGTTCTTCTGACAGTTGCTCCAAGAATCCCAACGAGGATACTCGCCCTTCTCCAGGATGTACATCTCACCGCAGAAGTTCATCTGCTCAAAGCCCACAAAACTGCAGAGGCCACATAAAGAGGTGAGTAAGATATGTTATTCTTTCTAAAAAGTGTGTTTTACATAGATGCAGACTTTATGGTGACGCTTACGGTCCACACTCCACACGTAGTGAGCGAACTCTGTCCATGCCCATATCACAAACGTTCATGCACTCGGCGTTAATCTCAATCATGCGTCCCTGGAAGTTCTCCTGGTCAAACACATACATCTAATGGAGAGAGAGAAACCTGTTAGTGTAATGTTAAATCGACGTCCAAGCGTAGGAGACATGCACATGTGAATGTTTATTTGAAAGATTTACCCTGTAGGACATCATGCCCATCTCGGACTTCTTGCTCTGGGCTGCCTTGCCGTCGGTCTGGGAGGCGGTCTTTTTTTCTCCACTGGAAGACATGATGCCTGAGGTAAAATTAAAAATAGAGAATTAATAAAAAGGAAATTCATATAATATAAAATAATAAAGAAATGGGAGGGGCAACCTCTAGTATACATAATATTTGATCCTGTCTATGCTGGAAGAGAGGAATAAAGTGTTTTAGGAGATGAAAAAGTCAAAAATATATGTTTGGAATGGATGTAGTGGGTCTTTGGGGGAAACAAAGTGGTAGGGACAAAGGGGAAGTGTGGAGTGGTGGTGTTCATTATGGTGATGCAAATCAAAACCAACCCTCTTATACTCTCCAAGCTGTTAGGTTAAAGTTTTATGTGTATGTGAGTGGATATTCTGCTGTCTTACCTGTGTTTAGTGAGTGTGTGTCCGTACCCGGGGTTCACTCTGAGAGTGTTTGCGTCTGGCCATGCCCGCAGCTCTTATACCCTGGCGCTGAGTCTGTAAGGATTACACTGACACAATGAAACATGCCGTGTTCAGCAGACTCACAGAAAAGAAGCCCCACATCATCAGCACAGAGTGAGAAAGAGAGTAGATGTGTATAAGAGACATAGAGAATGAAATAGTCAAAAAACATTTCCAACTCCTAACAAATCACACAATCTTCAACTTTCAAGCCTAAAAGTTTATTTTTAGAGACCGAAATTGAACTTTGATGAACTTTGGTGAAGATTTTTTCCTAATTTACCAATGATTTAATAGTGGTTTACACAGTTTTTCATTTTAGTCACATATTCAGCATTGGGGGACTAAACTAAACTAAAACAAAACAAAATTAAATTAAAAATAAATAAATAAATAAAAATGAATTAAAAGTAGTGACATATACACAGACAAAATATCGCTGTTCTCCTACAAATAAATAAATAAAAGTAAATAATAACAACAACATATACAAATCTAAGATAAATAAAATGGCAACAATACAAATGTATAAAAACACTGTGTCACAGAAAACATTATTGAACAATCAGCCATTAATCTAATATGAATATTGGGTGGACATGCATGCCCCCCCTCCTTAAAATACAATCACTTTCCTACTAATCTTTTAACATTTGTAGTTTTCATGGTGTGTTTATATATACATATCTTTATATAATGTCTTTATATATTCATCCAACCATGGATGTCCCAAAAAAGTTTTTTTTTTTTTTTTTTTAACCAGACATTTATTTGGTCCTCCAAATCTTTGAGTAAAAATGGTAACTTGCATGAAAATCAGCATCAACTTTCCTCACAGCAGATACACTATTTCAAACCCACACTCAGTTGGAGCAAGTTCACTCAGATAATCCCAGCATTTTGGGCTCATTGTGACCAGGAGTGCTGACCTGCACGAACATACTGGGGCCAAACCCTTTGTGTCTCCTGCTTTCACCCAAAACGCACTGCACTTGTCAGTGAATGGGCTCACAACACCCGTATGGCACTTCTATAGTATGTGCTGAGCTGGCGACCCCGTCCCCCTGTCCCGCGAGCCCATCAGAAGGCATTCCACGCGCACCGCGCGCACAATGGCGGGTACGCGCATAGGCGTGCGCGCACGCGGTGGTCGATATAAAACTGAAGCGCCAGGTTCTCTCAAAGCTCCACGCGAAACCGGCGTTAAGGCGCGTGCCACTCTCGAGCTCAGTGACTTAAACGGTAAGATCCCAAATTACATCTCACGGAGCTCATGGCACAATTATAAACTTATTATGGTCTACTTTACAAACATCATCTCAGTATGGCCACATTATGCGAATGGTTTTGATTTAAATCTAACAATTTTATTAACACTTTATTAATACATTTTATTAATAATAAAATGCCTATTTCATCTAATACATCGATTATTGGATGTTTTAAGTAACTGTTTTTATGTAATAATGATATAGAACACAGTTTACTTCTAATACTAACAAATGATTATTTATTTGAGTTAATTTCACAATTTGTATCTAATCATTTTAATTGATATTTACTATGTTTTTTTTCCTCCTCTGTTTTTAGATATAAAAAAAGATGTATAGGTTCTCTCGTTACGGAATGATGCAGCCCATGTTCAGCTCTGGCATGGGAATGGCTCCTTTCTTCAAGGTAAACTGTCAGTAAACACACTTACATTCAGTCACTTTTGAGATTGCCCATCTTAAATCTCAAAAATGTATTTGTTATAATGCATCTGGATCAATACAATATGCTGCCACTTTAATTTCACATGCCAAACAAACCCATTTAAGTCATTTATTTGAGTACCTTTTGCATATATATTATAAGAAAACAACATTTTCACACACTTTACATTTGTGCTTCCGCTGTCCCAGGTGACTGTGTTTGAGCAGGAACACTTCCAGGGAAAATGTCAGGAATTCACCTCAGAATGCTGCAACATTCAGGAGTGTGGCTTCGACAACATCCGTTCTATTCGTGTGGAGAGTGGCGCGTAAGTCATAGTATTTGTTAAATGAATGTGCACTTAGGAACTTTTCATCCAATAGTATGTGCCTATGTATGACTGGACATTCTTTTTCAATAGCTGGGTGGGTTATGAGCACCATGACTTCCAAGGACAGCAGTTCATCCTGGAGAGAGGAGAGTATCCTCATTGGGATGCCTACTGTGGAAACCTGTCCTACCACGTGGAGAGACTCATGTCTTTTAGACCTGTCTACTGCGCCGTGAGTTATTTCCTTTCTCAAACTAGAAATCATAAAAGTACACAGTATTTTGTGCTGGCTGATATTTAATAATTATTCATCAAGTGAAAGTGTCCCTAACAGGATTTATTTAGATAAAGCAAGTAGCATTCAACTGGTCATGCGACCTCAACATGGCAGCTCCAATGAGGCAACCCACTCCATGAAAAAAATCAAGAATCAAAGTCAAGTCAAATTTATTTGTATAGCCCCTTTCAAAGTACACATTGTTTAAAGAAAATCTTGATGTTAATGTTTATACTATCTTAATATCTTATAGACACACATTTGCTATATAGTATATTTACCATTTTGCGACAACATAAACGATCACACAGCCAAAATTTGCTATATAATATATTGCTTTACGTGAATGTACAGTATGCAAAATTGGATGTACTATGTATCCAACTTTTAATATATTGTTGGCCGAAAATATAGTTTACATTCTGTGACAATATGCTGTATTTGCTGTATAGTAAATATTTTATCATATTTATAGCTTTTATTATACTGACATGACTGAAGTCTCTCATGTGATGTACAACATATTTATTCAAAACAGCTACTTATTTATTTACTATTTATCTCTTAAACTTTAATAAGGTAAAAAATGAATGCCTGCAGCTTTATATATTGTTATGCGATATATGATCACTTAAGTATGTGGATATATGCGTTCAAACTCTCTCTCGCTCTCCCCTCAGTCTCACCAGAGCAGTCGCATGATCATCTATGAGAAGGAGAACTTCTTGGGCCGCAATGCGGAGCTGTGTGATGACTACCCTTCTCTGCAGGCCATGGGATGGTGTGGCCCTGAAGTGGGCTCCATGCATGTGCAGTGTGGCGCGTGAGTCTCTTCTTTATATTTTCTCTGTATTTATTTCCTTTCAGCGCAGAAATACCTGACCCTTATTTCTCCATCTATGCGTGTAGTTTTGTGTGTTACGAGTTCCCAGGATATAGGGGAAGGCAGTACATCATGGAGTGTGAGAGGCACAGCGGAGACTATCAGCACTGGAGAAACTGGGGTTCCCACAGCCAGACCCCTCAGATCCAGTCCATCCGCAGAATCCAGCACTAAGAGCTCAGACTCACCGGGGGACACTACACCAATCACCCTGCCGCCCGACAAACACGCTTTACACATACACACACTCACACTGTTTTTCCTAATGAGTGTCTTTTTATTGCTATTCCATACCGCACACATACCATCGTGTCTTACACGAGGGTGCCGATCACATTTATCGACAATGACTAATGTCAGGTGCTAAACAACACCTTCCCGAGGTGCTCAACACAACCAATGCAAACCAAGCTAAGTTAGGCCATATCCCTGGAGGGGGACTGGCTGAGAGCAGCTCAGGTGTAATGTGTAGAAGGAGGACAAAAACATCACAAATAAATGCTTAACAAATAAAAACCTGTGTTCACTTCAGTGACTCAGTTCTGTGCAGTTATTGTGTGTGAGGATGTGAGTAACATTTCATTATAACCAATCCATAATCAAGTTCATTAAACAACGACATTAAGTTTTCAAATGAACACTAATTAATAGTATTTGAACACAAAATTATGCTATTTGGAAAGTTTTGGGAATATATTACAAATTCAATTTATTATAATAAATCACTGCTGATGCTTCTAATTACAGCATATTTGATGAGTTTCTCATATTTTCATATCAAAATTTTTGCACTTTTTGAGTGGTTGTAATAAGACTGTCAGTAATAATGGAGAAGTTGTGAATCTTGATTCATCACACATATGATGTAAACTCAGAAATCAGATTTGCTGGAAGTTCGGTTGAATTTCTCTAAGTGACAGGTGCTTTTTGCCTGCTTTCCAAGATGAATCAAACAAGTATATGATTTTATTCTTTCACTATACATAATTTAGTATTATCAAACATGCAGAAACTTGTATTTGAACACAAGAACAACTAAGGTCAGATCCATGTCTTTTTATTCTGAACATTCTGACAAGAAAACTGGACATTAATAGCAGTCTCATTATCTACAAGAAGGCACGATTGTCACACAAATAAACAACTTTAACATTCAGAACTTAAAACGATAAAAATTTCTGATGCCTGAAACTGAAGCCACCAAAGTCAAAATAGCAAATACTGCCATCTGTTGGATTTGTGTGAACTGTTGAATTATATACAGGGAAAAAGGTACCATGTTCTAGAAATATGCATCTATACACATTTATTCAGAACTCTGATGCTAAACAGTAACAGAAATTTGTACATGCTTAATTAGATCCTAAACTTATCACATCAATTTCGTAATCTTCGTCATCCTCCTCCTCTGTGCTGGGCACAATGTCCACAGTGACCGGCAGCACTGAGAAGGACTCGGACAAAGAACTAGAGACCTCCACAACATCAACTTCCTCATCCTCTGAACTGGCCGCCTCAAGAGGCACAGTGGGGTCCAGTGCATGTGAGACAAAAGGCATGTCTGACCTGTTTTTAAGCATGACGCCTTCTGTGCTGAATCTTTGAAAAGGAGAATCATTGGGAGAGTCAGCAGTCTCAAGTGTTGCTTTATTGTAGCTGTTCTCCATCAGTCTCTCTCCATTTGATATGCTACAGTCTGTGAATAAGTAATTACCAGAGAAAAGTTATAATAATTTTTTTTTCTTTTTTTAAATGTTATTGCTAATAACCAATGAACAAATAATAATAGATTATCATTCTAATAAATATATATCACTTGTTTAAACTGCTATAAGTCTGGGTTGTTGTTACACTAAAACTATTAAAATTTGTTTTTGCTAACTGGAATAAAGCTGAAGTAAAATAAATAGAAATATTAAATAAAAAACTAGAAATGCTGTATTGGCAACTAACAAAAAAGTAAAAAAAAAATTACTAAAGCCGATATTAAAAATAAATTGAAGATAAATAGAAATATTTAAATATAAAAATAAAAATGACGAAAGCACAAAACAAAAGTACTAATAAAAACTATTAATATAAAAGCCAATTCAAAATATTAATAAATAATAACACTGTGATACGTTAATTTAGGCATCAAAACAATATAAAGTTAAAAAAAAAAGATTTGTTACGTATTACATTTAATTAAATAAATAAATTTTAAGTGAGAACTAGATAGCAACAAAGGTAATATAAATGAGCACAAGCAATTACACATCCAATATCGCCCAAATCATTACAAAAATCTTTAATATCTTTAAAATAACTGAATTGTTTTGAGCTCTTACCTTTAGCTGAAGGCAGAGTATTCTGAAGGCATATGGTCATCTGGTTACCAGCATCCTTCATTCTCTCTTTTGTCTTCTCATCTTTTTGGTTTATTCTGTTATTATTGTGTTCTTCGACCCTAATTCTACCACCTTTCTCTCTGTTGTCAGTCATTTTTACCTCAGCTCCATGTACTTGCATGTTTGTCAGCTGCTCCTCTTCTTTCTGTTTCATCACAGTCCACATTTTGTGATCTTCTCCCTTTTGCTCTTCCTCTCTGTTCTGCTGATTTTCCAAGATCTTTTTCATTAATTCAAAAGCAGAAAGAGCTGGACGGGACCCAGTGGTTTTATTATTTGTGACTGGCCATTTGGGTTGTGAAGTCCCTGTACTGCACTGCACCTTTAACGTACTTCTTTCTAGAAGAGTTTTGGTCGTGTTTCTTTTAGCATGAACCATTTGTTTCTTTTTTATAAGACTGGACTCTTTGTGACCATGCAACTCTGAAGTCTTTGGTAACGTTGTTTTTGTGGCACACTTTAGGTTGCGAGCATTGGCCGTGTTTATGACTCTCCTCAATGCGCTCGCAACACTGCAGCTTGAGTCAGCTGTGCTGTTGGTGCTTTTTTGCTCACCATGCCGCTTTCTAGTACGTTCTCTTTTCTCCCTCGGTAGAGAAGCGTCCACCTTTGGCTTCTCTAGTCGTTCTTTTTTCCTTTCTCTCTTCCGTTTTGCTGGGAGCTCGTTTCTCCTAGGCAGTTCTTCGAAAATTTCCAGCTGCCTCTTCCTACTTTGGCTTCTGGTAATTCTGCCAGTTTTAGGCTTCTCTTCACCCTGCTGTGCTAGTGATTTCTCCATTGTCACACCTGACACCTGCCAATACCCCGATGGTTTCTGCGAAACTTGGTTATGAACAAATGAGACTTGTGGCCTGTTCTTGGATAATGAGGCTTTTGACCCCTGTGTTATATACATAGACGTGGCATGTGCATTTGATGTGTTTGTATATCCACAGGTCTGGCTACCATCTATTATGTTGGGTACCATCCCGTCTCGAACATCTGAATCACTTATAGCAACGTGTTGCTCAAACGTTCTCAGAAAACTATCAAGTATGTCAGTCAGCTCACCTTCAGATTGTGGTTGGACTATACCAAGATCTGTAAGCTTAACCGAAGACTGCTCTCTTGCATTATCCACGTTGGAATCTACAGTGACAGTATTTGTTATTCCATGCTGATTGTTGGGCATGAAAGGGAGCTGTGCAATGACGTCATCTATTAGCCAGTCCATTGGCTGAGCGAGGCTGGTCTGATTGGTTGCTGGGAGAGGCGCGGTATGCAACAGGGATGGAGCTGGAAGGTTAATGGTTTTCTTCTCAGGTGCTGATGTTCCACTGAAATTTCGGGAAACATTTTGTTGGGGCAAGGGACGTGTGCGGGGGCGACCTCTTCTTCTTGGAGGCGGAGCAGTATCCTACAGAAAAAAGTGACAGTTTTATTTCAGAGAATATTAGAGTAATTGCTTTGTTTAATTTGAAGGGGTCATATCATACATTTTGTTGTATTTTTATACTTAATCTATTTTATTTTGAATATACACTACCGATTAAAAGTTTGGGGTTGGAAAGATTTTTTTAAATGTTTCTTAAAGAAGTCTCTTATGCCCACCAAGGCTGCATTTATTTGATCAAAAATACTGGAATATTATGAAATATTATGAAATAATATTACAATTTAAAAGAAGTGTTTTATATTTGAATATACTTTAAAATGTAATTTATTCCTGTGATGGCAAAGCTGAATTTTCAGCCTCATTACTCCATTCTTCAGTGTCACATGATCCTTCAGAATCATTCTTATATGCTGATTTGATGCTCATGAATAATTTCTTATTATTATCAATGTTGAAAACAGTTGTGCTGCTTAAAATCATATTTTTACAGGATTCTTTGATTAATAGAAAGTTCATACGAACAGCATTTTTTTGAATTAGAAACTTTTGTAATGTTATAAGCTTTTGAAGAATTTTTTGTAAAATTATAAGTGTCTTATTTTTTTTTTTAAATTGACATGCAAGCATCATGTGTCAATGTTTTCCACACTGTGGAAATTTGGAACAAGACATTTTAGTCTAAATGAATGGTCTTATCAGATCTGGGATGATGTTTTGAGCACTGCAAGTTACAGTATAGATGCGTTCACACCATATCGTAATTACCACAATTACGTGATTTCAACTTGTAAAAAGTGTTCATGTCCTCGTTGAGCTCGTAATTACACCTTGTAAGATGGGAATTGTCTGAGACCTCCTACTTGTACCACGTGACTGCTGTATCATGCTGCAGATTCATTTAGTTGATAGTGGTGACATAGAAATGCATAATTCCCAGTCCGAGGACGTAAACAGCTCTGAATATAATGTCACATGCTGTCATCTTGAGACTACGGTAATTAAAACATGGTGTGAATGCAGCATATGTTTCCATGTATTCATTAAATAAGGATAAGTTCACCCAAAAATGAAAATTCTGTCATTATTTACTCACAGTTGTTACAAACCTGTATGAGTTTCCTTTTTCTGCTGAACACAAAAGAAGATATTTTGAAGAATGTACCGAAGTCGGTACTTTTGAAAACTCTACTAGACAGTATTTTTTTTCCTGAAATTTTAAAAATGTGATGCTTTGAGTGCTGTATAGCGGATTCGTAAACACTTCTGATTGGCCATTGTGTTGACGCACTCATCAGATATGTCTGCGATTAGCTCAACGCTTCAAAAACATGTTGTAAATAGTCATCTTCACCGAGCGCTTGCACAGATACAGACCAATCCGCTGATAGACGCCTGCTTTCAAACGCTCCCACTTTCAAATTCAAACACTTCCGTGTGCTTTCAAACGCTCCCGTGCGTTGATCACTGTTGCCAATCACAGGCATATCTGATGAGCGTGTGAACACAATGGCCAATCAGAGGTGTTTATGAAACATAGTGTAGTATATATGGTGCTCAACAGCGCTCAAAGCATCACATTTTTTAAATTTCAGTTCCTGACTTGGTACCGAAGTCTGTACTTTTGACAACCCTACTGTCTGGTTAACATTCTTTAAAATATCTTCTTTTGTGTTTTGTGATCTTCAGATTTAAATTATCTCTTTAAGCAGATGCTCTTATCCAAAGTAACACTTTTTAAGCTCTTTTTCCTCAAACGATCAAGGAAATTGATTAATCATGATATGATTCATTTAAATAATTTATTCAAACTATAAAGTGAATAAAAATTGAAGATTTTTGTTATTTTAATGTCATACCTCCTTATCATACCTCCTCATCTTAAGATGTCATGAGACACCTACCTGACACACTGGTTCTACCAATCTGCTTCTGCTCCCTGTCTGTCTCTGTCTGGGTCTGGCCCTTGATGAAGACCTGCCTTTCTCTCTTTCCTCTTTCATCGCTCCTCTGCCTTGTCGTCTCCGTTTAAGCCTCTCTTGATTTTTGAACACTTGCCTTGTGTCTAGCACCCTGCCAACCCTACCCCCACCTTGCCCTATCCAGGCTGACCTCACGACCCTTCCGCACCTATTCATATATTGCTCTCTTTTACAAATATTCAATACTTCTCCCTTCAGAGCAAATCCTTCGCTTAACCCAGCCCTTCGCCTCCTTCCTGCCCTTCCCACAGTTTTAACGTCCCCTCTTGTCCCTCTCTGACTCTGCTCCCTTTGCCCCGCGCCTTGCGAGATGTTGGTGTCAAGGAAGTAGTTGATAAAACCTGGGATATTGTTCTCAAACTCTGCAAATGCTTCTAAAACACACTCCTCGCCCCCTAATCTTGCCTGGTCCTGATTAGCCAATGGCTCAACATATGTACTTTGAGAAGGGTGAGGGAGAGTTGGCAGTGGGGTTGCAGGCTGCTGGTATGACACTGCAGGGGGACATACGTAGGCCCTGGGCAAACAGACAGGTCCACTCACTGTGGGATACATAGCGGTTTCAGGGACCACATCCATGACTTGAAAGGAAGGCATGTTCTCTGGATTACCCTGGACGTTCTGAAGTGTTGCCAGGGTTATATCAGAGCCATCGGTGTACGTGCAGAGACCCTGATCGCTCCTCCATGACGATGGGCCAATTACAGTTTCAATTGTTTCTTTGGGGTTTTGACATTCAGAGGGGAGTGTTGGAACAGTCTCAGTCTGGCACTCTCTCTCCGCCACCTCTTTTGTACACTGCTTCTGTGTGTTTTGCTCAGTTGCTGACCTCTTTGCTTCTCGTTGAGGTATGTTGATGCCTAGTTTGCAGGCTGCTAATAGGACTTCTTCTTTGTCCTCATTGAACTGACCTGAGTACAGAAGACTGACCAGACTGAGCAATGTGCAGGCCTCCACGGCTTGGACTTCAATCAGTCGTCTCTGTCCATTCCGGGGCGATGGCATGGCTGACAGAGTTCCACAGAGCCAAGGGCTGAAGGCAGACAACACACAGCTGTGCACTGGCACTGAAACGCCTGGACAGGGGTGGAGAGAGTACAGTAACCTTAATGGAAGATGGAAAAAGATCGACTAATGAGCAGAGGATGGACTTCTATGAGATGCCAAACCTTGAGTCTGCAGCACAATGTCACAGAACTCTGCCCTGCTCTGCTGTTTTTGCAGCTCTTTCACGAGAAGCGCCTCGAACGTCAACATCTGTGACAAACGCAAAACACAAATGCAGAGCATTATAAATATGCAATGCCGTTTTTCCTTGCACATTTGAAGGAGTAAAGACACCTGTTTAGGGTCGGAACTGTGCACGCTGATCACATGGGATGTCGCGAGATGTGCAAAAAGTCGTTAACATGATGTACTTTTCATGCACTCCAATGGAAATTATAAATAGATAAATATTTAACTGTGTTTTATCGATGTATGCAATTAAATTAGTTCCATGCTTGATATAGAAATGAACCCAGTCGTCAACAGTAAAAACAATCTCAGCGAATGAAAACTAAATACTCACCTTCTGCCGTTATGACATGAGATACTGCAACAACGGCTGTCTTTTATCCAAATTTGTCTCTCCTGTGTATGTCGAGGTCACTGGACTTTAAGAAAGGTCGCGCGTGCATCACTACAAACTCGTGGAGCTCTGCAGGCTTGCGTACACTGCCGCGCTGAACCGATTCAAACATTTCCAGAGTGGGTCTGACTGTCTGAGGATGTAGCTTTCCAATTAATCGGTTTTAATGTTTTAATTTTATTTTTTTATTTTTTTATTATAGCTGTACTAGTGATGACTGCATAAAGAAAGGCACATTTTATGCCTCCCCATCAGAGTGAAAAACATACTTTTTTACGTTTTCCGAAGAAAATGTTAATGGCGAACGTGCAAAAGTGGACACGTTATTTTTAAGGACACGGTAATTTATAGTTGTTTATAGCATTTGGTCGTTTATATTATTTGTGGTCACAAACAGAGATGTTATTATCATCATTATTATTATGTAAAATATTTAATATTTATATATTATTTTATTATGGATTATATGTGAAATATTTTTAGGCAGATATTTGAAATAAAAAAGCAAACAAAACAAAAATGACAGCTGTGGATTGACAACGGGGGCGCGCCAATAAAATTTAGCAAATTAGCGCAACATCGCGAGATTTCGGTAATCTACAGAGGTCGCGAGGTCGGCTCAGATGACCAACCTCTCTCGCATTATTCCAGAGTGAAGCGCGTGCGCCCCGAGCGGTGAAAATAAAGGCGACTTTCCTCACAAAAACTGATAATCAACGATATATCACAGGTATACATTTTGTCTATGGTATTTTTGGCAGTATATGTAAAATGCGCATAAGTTGCAGGCTGTCAGTGGTTGAAGTCAGGGGCTGTGTGAAGAGTTAGCTTCTCGGCTACATTGTTAGCTCCTCAGGGTAATGTTCTAGATTTTTCCAACATATTTCATCTGAAATTAATTGGCTGCTTTATAACTACTTAATAGACCACACTTCAAACGTATTTATGTATTTAGAAAACTGGCGATATTTGAGAAGTGCACAGTAATATTCACAAATCTGTAATTTGTTAGTTCAGCAGTTACATTGACAAGTGTAGTTCTGCTTTAGATCGACATTATGGAAGTATTTCTTATTGTTCTGTGGTAGTGCCTCGGTGTTAAACAATACACTTTTTTTTTTCAACAATTTGTTCTTAGAAAGTTTTATGTTTAAACAAGCATAATTAATAAGCATCGAGCTTGTAAGAGCTAATGTGCTTGTGTCTTTGCCCACCCCCACACCTGGCAAAATACACAAAGAGTAACTGCTTAAGAACTGTTTCAGGGTTTAGAAAGATTAACTCAAGTCATTTTTTCTCTTCATTCATCCCAAGATTTAATAAGCAACCTGGGTGCGTGATTGTGTAAAGTGTATTATTTAAACTTTTGCATGCAAGCTTATTATGTTTTTTCTCTCAAGAAATCAAGCCTTCTAATATTTGAAAGATGGCAGACACAGAGCAAAGGAGTCCACCTCCTCCTCCTCAGGCTGGACCTGTGGTAAATGCAAATTATTATTATTCAGTGCCTTTTTAATTACTTTATTTGAGAATTTAATTTATCATCTTTACTCATGATCACCTTAATGTGTTACAGCAATTCCTCTTGAGTAATAAGCTGGAAACGGCTATGTGGCTGTCACGGCTGTTCACTGTCTACTGCTCTATCATGTTCATTCTGCCCTTGCTTGGGTGAGTCATGTTCCTTTACAAGGCACTTTCACAAGCTTCATTAAAAAAACCTTTTGGACTCACACAAAGCTGCACAATTATGGCAAAAATCATAATCGCGATTATTTTTGGTCAATGTTGAAATCACGATCATTTAACACAATTATTGTTGGGCAATATGATCATGAGTCTTATTTCACAATATGAGTGATTTTAAATATCAGTGAAATTTCACAATTATCGATACTTCAGCAAAAACTAATACTAGGTTAACTAATGCAAGTCAATTACATAAAACATGTAAACAGTCAGCATTACAATAAGAACAAAGAAACTAATTACAAGCAAAATGGACAAATGGCTACAACAGAACGCAAATACTAAATAAACAGTGATTTAAGTTTTTCAGGAAGATGTACTAACAGTGGTATTCAGATAAGTAATAGCCTACAACAGAAAATTGAATAATCAAATGTAAGATAACACTGCATATACCACTGCATAGTCTTACTGTACACATTAAATATAGATTAATTATTATTTAAGCTACTTAAGTTATTCAGTCAAGATCAGGGAGTGATTTTTCCTTTAGGGCTGCACGATAAGAAAAATAACATTGAAATCGATTCTTAGTGCAATTATGAAATCAAGGCTGCTGCTATTATTATTATTATTTATTTATTTTATTTTTTTATGCACAGCTTGTCAATGAAGTATGGCTCCTAATGCTAATCCATCTGAAAGCACTGCGAGTTTGAGTCGCTTATAATGTACATAGAGCTCTGTAGAGCTCTGACAAGCTGCGCATAAAATAATCGCGAGCAGTTTAATAGTGATAAATCGTGCAGCCCTATTTTCCTTTGTCATTTGTTGTTTGATTATCATTAATGACACATACGGCAGTAGGAATATATTAGGCTGCTGTCATAATATACAAAATACTGTTACACATGCGTTTTCTTTCTCAACTGTGTACGTTTACTTAAGTTATAACCCACTGTGGGTTATGTGAATGCTCTCCAAAATGACATTTTGAGATTTTTGTGTGTATGCGTTTAGCCGCGTATCCAAAGCCCATTTGCTTATCCACGGTCGACTCCAACTTGGAGTGCACGCACAGAAAGCTGCCTGGGGAACAGTGTCTCTTTTGCGGCTTCATGCACTTTTAATAACGCTGTTTAAAATCAAACACGTCCCGCAGTTTAGCAACAGTAGACTTTTACAATTTTACAACACTCACTTATTTGGCTGATTAGATCACTTCAGAATGAAAATTTTTACTCACCCCCATGTCATCCAAGATGTTCATGTCTTTCTTTCTTCAGTCGAAAAGAAATGAAGGTTTCTGAGGAAAACATTCCAGGATTTCTCTCCATATAGTGGATTTCACTAGGGTACAATGGGTTGAAGGTCCAAATTGCAGTTTCAGTGCAGCTTCAAAGGGCTCAACATGGTCCCAGCCAAGGAATAAGGGTCTTATCTAGCGAAATGATCTGTCATTATCTAAAAAATGAATTAAAATGTATATACTTTTTAAACCTCAAATGCTCGTCTTGCACTAGCTCTGTGATCCGCTAAGCATTACGTAATAACATTGGAAAGGTCACGCAGTAGGCAGTAGGGTGAAAAACTCCATCTCATTTTTTCTCCTTCAAATTCAAAATCATAAGACATCGTTGTTTTACCTTTTTTTTTTTTTTTTTTTTTTTGTAAAGGGTGTTTGACTTGATCTTTGCACGTTTGCTTTGTAGACACTGGATCTGTACTTTCACCTATGTCACACGTGATTACGTAGCGTTGTGTGGTGCATTGAAGAGCTAGTGCAAGACGAGCATTTGTGGTTAAAAAGTATATACATTTTTATTTTTGTTTAGAAAATGACCAATCTTTTCGCTAGACAAGACCATTATCCCTTGTCTGGGATCGTGTAGAGCCCTTTGAAGCTGCACTGAAACTGCAATTCGGACCTTCAACCTGTTGAACCCCATTGAAATCCACTATATGGAGAAAAATCTTGGAATGTTTTCCTCAAAAACTTTAATTTCTTTTTGACTGAAGAAAGAAAGACATCAACATCTTGGATGACATTGGGGTGAGTAAATTATCAGGAAATTTCTGATTAATTTCTTTAATTCTGAAGTGAACTAATGCTTTAAGTTTTGGGCTTTTAGGGAGGAACGGAAGTTGGACGGAACGTGGCAGTGGCACAATACCTCAATTAACTTGTTTTCATAATTGTTGGAAGCCAAAATCAAATACGAAAATCAATTACGGTTAATCACGCAGCCCTAGAATCACATTATTATGATGACAACTATTTAGGGTAATAAGGACACATCCACGCTTGCTCATTTAAAAACGAAGTAAATGATTGGGAGAAGAATAATTGCTTTTTCTCTGTCTAGGCCCCAAGCAGCTGCTAACTTCTATCAGAGGGCATTGCTGGCAAATGCCTTGACCAGTGCTCTGCGTCTCCACCAGAGACTTCCTCACTTTCAGCTGAGCAGAGCCTTCCTGGCTCAGGCCTTACAGGAGGACAGCTGCCACTATCTCCTCTACTCCCTCATCCTAGTCAACTCCTACCCTATTACAAGTATCCTTTCTCGAAGACCCCTTCCTCCAGAAATATTTTAAGGGAAAATATCTTCTTTTCTTTGTGTTATGGCATCATTTTGTCTTCGTGCAGCCTTGACTTGTGTTGTCAGTGAGCATATTTCCTGTGTTCCTCTTCTCACTTCTCCACGCCACCACCTATAGTAAAAAAGTCCTTGATGTAAGTCTCTGCCCTTCTCATTTTGGTAGATGTCGGAGATGTTTTTGTCATAATTCCATCATGAATTTTATTTTTGTTGTTGTCATCTGTCCTCAGTCTGTGGGCCCAAACAGCCTTATGTTTGTGAGGAACTTTCTGAACAAGCTCACAGCCAATCAGCAGAACATCCTAAAGTTTATCGCTTGCAATGAGATCTTCTTGATGCCAGCCACAGTCTTCATGCTCTTCAGGTGAGGATTCTTAAGCCTGACATAAAACAATAGTCAGAAAATCTAATTTTTCTTTTAAATTAGTTTTTTGAACCTTTATACAAAATCTTTTTTGCATAATCTTTTGTCGATGATCACATTTGATATATCAGGCTTTTATGACTCAGACAGTATGATATACTGAGAATATAAAGCTCATACTAGAGATGGGGAAAAAATTCCTCAGTTATATTCTGAGCAAAACCCAAACTGAGCAAAAATTTGTAATTTGGTGCATTTATATGGCCAAAAAGATGAAATTCTGATAGCCTGTACTGTAAATCAATAATATCTAAAACAGTATATAACAGAGTGACAACTGATATTTATATTCATTTCATGCAAGTAGTCTGTGTCTCCCAATTATGTCTTTAGTAAGATGATATATAAAAGTAGTTTTTTGATCAAAGCTCTGTAGTTTTTATTGTGGGGGCAAAACATGTAATGCAATGCAATACAATGATGTTGATTGAAAGATGTAAAATGAATGTTCCTCAAAAGCCTGATAATCATATTTGATACTCACTTTTAAACATAATTTTTCTAAAAAAATAAATAAATGTGTATAATCAAATAAAAAGTTGCTTCAGTCCAGTAAGTGTTCATCTTGTAATGTTACTAACAATATAAGAGTTATTCTTACATTTACTTTATAAAAACCAGTAAAGATTTTACAGCAAAGTGTACAACAACCTCAAGGTCGGATTAGAATGATACTAAAAGGACATTTTCCTGAAAAAAAAGGTATAAACTACAAATCAGACAACAGAAGGCATGTAGTTGATTGTCTACAACAGTATGTGTCTCAAATATAATACATTAGCGTTATTAGGTAAAAAAAAAAAAAAAAAAATAGTGGTTTGGTACTGGTAAAAAGCTTGATTAAATCCAAGCTGTGTTTCTTGTAAAAAGATGGAATGGGAATAAATTTTAAATGATTTTTGGTTTGTGGTTCACAGTGGCCAGGGCAGCTTGCTTCAGCCCTTCATCTACTATCGGTTTCTCACTCTGCGCTATACTTCAAGACGCAACCCATACTGCCGGTAAGAATCTTGTATCTCATGTACACACTGAATAGTGTTATTTGTACACATGCACACTTTACCCAAAATAAGGGGTAATGTATATTGTTCTCATTTCCATGATAAATTTAATATGTAAAGCCAGTTAGAAGTTAATCTAAGCTAAACTATTTTTTAGATTAACTATATTTCAGATCAGGGATTTTTAAATGTTTAATAAAATTTAAATATATATTGAAAAAAATAAAATAAATACTATATCAGTGTTTGATTTGTGTTTTGTCCTGTCAGGACTCTGTTCACCGAGCTGAGGATCTTACTGGAGCATTTTGTGATGAAGCCCAGCTGCCCTGCCTTCTTCAGGAGGATGTGCCTCAACAGCATTGCTTTCATTAGCCGCCTTGCACCCACTGGCGTTTAACTACTCTCTTTGAACATTCACTCACCACTACACGCGGTTCACAGATTGGGACAGTTTTAAGATTGACTTACAAGCAAGATGACCATGTCTGATCGCTCAGAGATTGATGTCCTCCTTTGCACTGAGGCGTTTGCTATGTTTGGAGAGACTTTCAATCTGACAGACTGAATCCAAAAAAAAGAAAAAAAAGAAGATGCATCTCTGTGCACAGTTGTCTGTTAAGGGGGTACAACTGTTTTCAGTTCATTAGAGCTTTTATATTGATATTGATATTGATTTTTTGGGGGTAGAGAGGAGCCCTTGAGATATTGAATCTTAAATGCTAGGGTAAATAGATATAGCTCTTAATAGCTAGTCTTTCTAATGAGTTCACACGACACTGGAAAATCAAATTTCAGCTGTTATTATCGTCTTTACTTCAGTTTGATTCCATTTTTATATGTTCTTGCTAAGATTTTTTTTTTAATTGTAATGGATTACTTTGAAAATCTTAGTGTACCTTGCCCCATAGCATTTACCAAATGTTGACAATGATCTAAATGCCATTTTTAAGTTGATTAAGTTTCAGATGTTACTTCAGGATGCCTTTTTCATGTGAACAGGTGACTAAGGTGTCGTCAGATATCCTGTGTTTCTCATCTATCACATAGAGAGCCCTATACTTAACTGTTCTTTGCCTTCAATGCTATTTATTGTCAGGGCAAGTTGTAACTGCATTTGAGAATTTGTCAATTATTTGCTTGTTCAAGGCATGTTGTCTCTATATTTATTGCCTCTGTTTATAACTATGGTCTGTGCAGATAAATAAAATCTATGATCTAATATTAAATTGTAAATAACATTTACGGTTTAATTTTAGTCTTTGAAACAGTTGTTACTGAACAATGTATTGTAAGCAATAGCTTGCTTGAGATTTAAAGTGATGATACACAGGGCAACTTTTTGAGCAATGTTGCGGGGCGATCTTGCTTGGGCACTTTCCCATTTAGAATGGGCAGCAAATTTCTGTCTGGATACTTCAGATCGAAATTTGTTGCCCATTCTCAATGGGAAAGTAACCAAGCAACGTAGCTTGGCAACATTGCTTAAGTAGTTGCCCTGTGTATCATCGCCTTTAGAGCTGATGTGTAGGTTGAGATGTTTCCGCTAGGATAAAGGATTAAGTAGGTCTGCAGAATTTGCATATGAAGTTTTTGCTTCATTCATGATTTTATGAATAGAGCTGTTGTATTCCAAGATAATGGAAAAGTTGAGCAATGTTCAAATATAGCAACATACTATCAAGGACTATACGTGTCATTGCCATGTAATAAACTAAAGAAAAATTTAAGTGGTAACTAAAAGCAAAACACAAGGTCATGCTGTATTGAGAGACCAAAGCATATAATTATGACTTTCCAAAAGATATAGATGGCATTGAGAAGTGAGAGCTATGAAAGTGAGAACAAATGTCAAATTAGGCAATCACAGAGCATTTACCCATTTTTGTAATGTATTACCAGGATGAAGTACATTATAAAACCATTTTAATGTGGTTATATTTTAAACTCTATTGTAACCAACACTGTGCTTCAGTCATGACTAGAAATATTCGGTAATGCGATATATCACGATAATGAATATGCACGATATTGTTACCATGGGCACTTCAAAACACCGCAATTAATAGTTTATTAATTACCAATTATTAAATTTTTTATAATGCATTTAAGAATAATTTCCCCATCAACCGTATAACATGCACAACACCGCTGTATTCTGCGTCAAAGGGACCCGCGCTCAGATGTAAACAAGCCCAAAAGTGCAGGAGAAGCACATGGCGGAACGAGTGAAGGAGACGCGCTGAATGAAAGTGCACGTTCGTTCTCTGACAGCAGAGGGCGCTGATGGAACAGGAGAAATGCTGCGGTTACCCCGCAAACAAAGCAATTGCACTAATGAAGTTTTTAAAATGCTTTAAACAGCCATTCATTTTTTTGTAATCTCAAAGTTGTTCATCACAGCACCAAACACTTAATGACTTAGTAGGCTATTTTCAAACTTCGTTATATTTTAATTTGGACTACATGCCCTAATGATTAGAAATGTTCTGATTATTTGTTGTTCAGTAAAACACATATGGCTTCATTAGTTAACATGTTAATTACCAAACTGACAATGAAAAATACTTAAAGCATTAATTCTTAGTTTGTTAATTTCTTAATTACTGTTTAATAACATTAAAATCAAAAGAACTTATTTAATGGACCAGAGATAAAACTATGATCAGTTGCATTTCTTAACATTAACAGAACTTTCTGTAACAAATATAGCTATTGCTCAATCTTAGTTAATGCATTAAATAATGATATATTGTAAAGGGTTACCTGTTGTTTTTTTATAGCCCAGTTCTTTTGCACTTTAATCGGTTTGAAAATTTTACTTTAAATACAATATATAAACATTCAGTTATTACAAAGAGTTCTTAAACCTGTTATACTATGATAACTTTTTTGTAACTTGCTTCAATATGATAAAAGCTTCAGCAATAAAGTGCAACATGAAAATTTGATACAGGCACATGCCTAGTCACGACAATGCAGCACCGCATCTATACTAGATTTCTTGTGTAGTACTCAACATTCAGATCTTCAGCACTACTTTAACTTACTGTAATGTTAACAGTTTCATTCTATGCAATATTTAAGCTTAAGGCTAACTTCAGTATTTAGTAATCTTAAAATCAGTAGTTGTATTTCTTCATATTTAATGGACCCGAGCTAACATTAGCAACAAGAGCTGTGTTTTTACTTCATGTGAACAGGTACTCCAATAAATGCACTGTTAATGTTAAGGCCCAAGAAGCAGTTATCTAGCACTTCATGTTGGTAAATGAAGCAGAGGGTTTATATTAAAAAAAAATAAAAAAATTATATATATAAAATCATAGAACACTAGTCCATGAGACCCCCTCAACCTTGTGTCTAAAACTTGAGGGGGACCCCACCAATTCAAGCAAAAGTGACTAACAGAAACAAGACAAAGCATAAAGACCAGCAGCACTTTTATTAAGATGTAAAAGGGGAAGGTCACTTTAACAGTGTAAAAAGGATAAAGTGCACTGCTGGAGTCTTTCATAAAAATAGAATACAAACACTGAAATATTAGAAAAATGCTTGATTACCTAATGTACAAATAACTGGTCGTATCAAGCACAAAAAGGCACAATCCTTAAGGACTGCTAATAAAAATGTACATGTCACTAAAATCTCACCATTCCTCCAAAATTGAGACAATGGCTTCAGTTATTGGAGATACGGAAATAAAGCATTAAGTGTGCACAATTCCCAAGGAGGTATGAAACTAATGAACACCAGGTTGATGGGGTGGTTAGTTTAGCATCAGCTTCTCTGGAGGCTCAATGAGAGAGACTTCATGGTACCTGGAGAGAGAGAGAGCGCGCGAGAGAAAACAAGTTTAATTTAAAAACAAAAACCCAAACCAATCTTTCAAGACTTCATCTAACACAGCCACTAGGCATGTAGGTTAAGTAAACTTACTTTGAGCCCTTGTATTTCTCCCGAACAGCCTGCTGTGAGTGCTGAGCAGCACCGAGGTAGGTCTGATGTAGATCCTGAATGCACGGCATAAGGTCCTCCAAAGTGTAGCCAGTCATCTCAACAAGTGCCTTCGACTGAAAGAAAGTTGAGGGAAGTTATAATGCAGGCTGGTCTAGTTTGACAGCAAAAGATGGACTACCCTTGGCTAACCGCTAGCTGGTTATACTAGTTTTTAAAACAGCCTTAACATAATGACTTTACACAACTGGCTCCAGCAGCCTAGTTTAAGAACATTCATACTTTATGGAAGTTCAGAATCGTTTGTGCAACCTTACCCATGATCCACCTGCAAGCGTGTGGTTGGCCAAAATGAAAGCTGCAGCAGCCGTTTGAGATGGGAGGTACTTCAGGAAGGGGTCACAATCTATCAAACTCAGCTCACCAAGAAACTGGAGGGGAGAGAGGGGAAGAAGGAAGAAAAAAAAAAAAAAGTCTCAAACCATTTTTAGGTGATAACTGGGAAACTCCACACAAAAGAAATTCCAAGAAAACTCTCACCATTGATAAGCTTTCCACTTTGCTGCTCACAGACTGGTGCAAGAAATACTGGGTGAGGAACTGATTGATTGTTGGAGCAGCAAGATCAAATGAGAGAACAGTCAACACCAGATGCTCCATTCTCAACACTTGTTTCTTTGTGTAGGTGTCATCAGTGATGTAAACAAATTCTGCCACCTCTGGGGGGTAGATCTCCTCAAACTTCCTACAGTTAAACAGGGAGGAGTTAGTGTGGAGAAGGGTTTGTGTGGAGTCTGAGGCTTCAAGGCAAAGATACTTACGAAGCCAAAAGCATAGCAGCTGTGCCCACCAGCTGTAGTTTCCCTCTCAGGACAGACATGGAAGACAGAAAGCGATCAATGTAGTTTACAGCCAGGTAGAGGGTCTCATTCTGCAGCTTGTATTCCTCTCCCACCTCCACCAACCAGTCCACTAGGATGGCACGCATGCTGTTTGTGATGTCAGGCTGTTTCTTCATGTAACCTGCTTTAGGTTTTGACTTGACCTGCATGACAGGAAGTACAATTAAACACTTTAATGATGCACATTCTCTAACGCATTGCCCAGAAAAGCTAAATTCAGAAAGCAATAATCACATTCAGTGTATTCATTTCCTCACCTCCATTTCCCGCAAATGTGTGTGTATTTCTGTGGCATAATCTGAGACTTCATTGACATTTGTGGGCCTCTCCTCACCATCAATTACTGACATATCCATAGGAGAATCTTTAATAAATAAAATTTACAGGTTTTATGGAGCAATGAGACAAGATGGGCACTGAAAGAAAATGTATTTCTTACCAAAACTGGCTTCCATTGGCAGATCGATAGTGGCGAGGGGCTGCCTTAGGCGAGTTACGGTGGGATTTAATGTGAGTGGGGAGCAATCCATGGTTGCTCTTTGGGTAGACAGTTTGTTAGAGCATGCACCATCAGGCTCATCTACATGAATCTGAAAAGCAGGTGGCCTGGTGGAGGGCTTCTCTCCAAAGCTCCTGCCATTTTCTTCAGATTTGCATGCAATTATTTGGGGCCCAGAGACCTGAAAAAAAAAAAATTAGATTGCTAGTAAAAAAGGCATTAAACCATGCAGGCAATTATATGCCTTGTTTGCAGTAGCCTTTCATATTATGTAGTGTGTCAATTTGACCCATTTTAATTTAATTTGAGTTGTCAGAAATAGCGGTTAATTTTTTATTTTATAAACTTATTCAGGGTCATGAAAGTGACAGCAAAGTATGTCATCAAGTGTGCATACACTTCTATGATATTTAAATCATTAAAGGCAGCTGTACAGAACAAATCTGATTGTTAGTTTCTAAACTCTTCAGAAGGTACTTGTGCATTTGGCACACGCTTGTATCTGAAGAAACTTACTGTACTGAAGACAAGTTATCATTGATATTAATTTCACTGGGAGTTGATGGGTTACAATTAAATGCTACCAAAAATAAACATGAGTACTCCTCAACACTTGCTGTCTTTACCTTTTAGTTTTCAAAGTATGATTTGAGAATTATATGGAATATAATCAGGGTCAATTTGAGCACAGTCCATTAAAAAAAAGAAAAGATATATATATAGTACAGATTTTGAACATAATGGGTTGAACATGCACCTGTTACAGTACTAAAGAGACAGCACGCCAAAAGCTGAAGTGTACCAAAAACTACATCAATCCTTATGGAAACACAAGAACTATTAGGCAGAATGACAGCCTAAGTCACAAACATTCAGCAGAACACATACAGATCTAGAATATCAGGGAGCGTAAGAGGCCACTTTTTGTGAACGGTGCCTTTAAACGACCCGGTTTACTATGAAGCAATGAATGGGTTTATAAAATGG
The DNA here is from genome assembly GCA_037101425.1 of Elopichthys bambusa. Taxonomy (NCBI): domain Eukaryota; kingdom Metazoa; phylum Chordata; class Actinopteri; order Cypriniformes; family Xenocyprididae; genus Elopichthys; species Elopichthys bambusa. The sequence continues at coordinate 17,145,164 of CM074447.1, read as the reverse complement.
CGGTCTGCGCATTGGGAGGGAATGAGCTGGGGCATTTAACTGAGTTTCATCTTAACTTGTGGCGCCATAAATGCCGTTTGACCCAAAAGGGAAAACAAAAGGGAACGAGACACATTATACACACACACTACATATATTCGCGATTCAAATGGACAAAGCATTGCGAGCAGTATCACTGGTTAATCTAATCAGTTACGATGTTAGCAATTTCTCTTTAAAGCATAACACTGATTATAAACTATCTCTTCATACATGCTATACTAAGGCTTATGAAATCAGACTTCAGAGAGTACACTTTATATAGTCATGTGCCATGCATGCTCTAACCTGTTTAGCGCCGCGCAGAACGGGTTGTCTGCGCTGATTGTTCTCCAGGGCGCCCAGAACAGTCCTGTTGCCTGGTTTAGGATTGACATTTTCCCGGTTTTCAATCCGATTCTTTGATGCGCCGCGTAGTCTTGAAAGCATGTTTTCCTGGTTATGAACATCTGCCTCTGAATCATGAACCGCGCTTCCTTGTGTTTGACCGACAGATGACATCCTTCCAGCAGTAGATCAACTTAAGACGCTCTGTAAGATGGATCGAGGGTTGAAAGCACTCAAAAACAGATTCTGATGTTGTTAACACGTTTTATCAAACACACGCACGTGAACATCGAATAAACACGAATAAGCACACTAACCAGGGGAAGTAGCAGAAATGAACTGTTGAAATCCGGACAAAAACACAATATAAACAGTTGCCAGGCGCGTTTTACAAAACCGAGATTCAAAAATAAATCATGCAACAATCCTATCCTACAAAAACCGCGCCATGCCGGTGTGCAAAACCCCGCAACACGCCTCGGACAGCTCACAAAAGGTACTTCTATGAAGTAAAACAGCGCCTTGTTAGTTTTTGCAGCTGCCTAGTTTAATATTGTGGCTGTCTCAGTTCAAGTAGCCCGCGACTATTGAAACTGGCCAATCAGAATGCAGCAAGCCCAAACGTCATTGATTATACGGGAGCCCGTGCAGTTCAAACTGCAATTCCGCTTTTATTACGCGAGCCGTTAAGAGTCGCTGTCATTGGCTCAAAGGAATTTTTAAACGGTTTGAGGACAACAACAATAATAATAATGATGTGATAATGATGATCACGATGGCACGTTTATACAAGAGTCATTGGCTCTGGTTTATACATAATATACAAACTCAGGAATTACAATATAAGAGTATTAGTATAATATAAGACAATATTGGGGTAATTCTTCAATTTGGGGAACTTTTCTGCCTTTTAACTACTTAAAATAATAAAGAATTATCTATAAAATTGTAGCATAAAGGTGCATGTTATTATATATAACATAATGGTGCCTCAAAAAAAAGCATAATTAATAAAAGTGCCTTTATTTAAAGGTGAAGGTACTTCAGGTAACTTTATTATGAGCAATTTCCCATTACCAAATCGGCTAGTATTTGAGAAATATAATTAATTTAGAAACTTTCTGTTCAAAGTTAACTGACTTCTTGCTTGCGTAAATCCAAGACTTAATCCAAAGTTTTTTCCAAATGATTTAATTACCATTAAACACAACAAAAATCTCCACATCATACATTATATCAGGATTCACTAAAAGCTCAAACCTTAAAAAAAAAAGATCAAACACTTAAGACAGACACTACTGAATAAGAAAAAAACAGACGTGTGAATTTTTCATAATTTTTTTTTTTTTATTTCTGTAGGAATTAATCTAGACATAGAATGAGTATTCCAAAAATATAACAAATACCTGCAGTCACACATAGTTTTTATGGTTATAACATTGAAATTTTTTATTTGAATCTGTACTGGTACAATCTGCTTGATCCCTATAGTATGCCAAATGTTTATTGTAAAAACTAAATTCACAAAAGACATTCCTTAAAAGTGACTGAATTTTACATTCCATTAAGCTTCACTGAAAAATTCCATCAACGAATCGAGTTCATAGTTGTTCAAAATTGCAAGTAGCTGTGAAACCTTTGTTTTGACATTTTGTCCTTTGAATTTGAACTTGTCAATGAAAAGATCAGTGATCATACCTGTAACAAAACACACAAAATAGTTTGTTACCCATAGATATGTCAATTTCATTTGCAAAGACTGCATTGAAATATACAGGGCTTGTGTGTTAAAAACATGTGAACAGTCTAAAATACAGATATAAAATGATATTTTGTAAAATAGTCTTCCGTGCTCATCTGAGTTTACTTACCATACAATCTTTCTAAGTGAGCAGGTTGTTTCTTATATTCTTCTAAGAGCTGGGCAGATTCATCCAGTATACTGCGATACTCTGGAATCAGAAAATCTGCATTCCCCTCATGCACCTGCAGCTCCTGCATACAACACACACACACACACTTAGTAGGCTTGGGTTTTTTGGCAGTTTTTTTTCTTTGTCTTTTTAACGTTTTACCTTTAAAGCATCAATAAGCTGAACTTTTTTGGCCAAAATCAGCTGATACTCTAGCTTGGGATGAATCATTTGAAGAGTATGGCTCACAGAGTCTTCATTCACTTCTGAAACCAACATAACAACCAACACAGCGAGCACTTATTATTACTCATATTTGTTGCATGAAGAATTCTGGTATTAACATTCATCTCAGGTAAACCAATCAAAAGTGGTCAGCCAGAACAGATTGTATTATTATGAAACACAAATGCATCTCCACTGACCACTTGTGATCGGATTTTGCCAAAGGGAGGGTCTCATTTAACAGACTAGATCCATCAGTTAATAGATCAGTTTGTGAACTCACCGTAGGATATATTAAGATTGATTTTTCGCTTAGTGGCCTCTTTGGACAAAACATCCTTCAGTATTGATATGGTAGAAATGTTGTCTGATTTGAAGTTTCCTTCACCTTTACTGGAATCAATTGAAATAAGGAACCAAAAACTATTATAATGTTTGATCACAACACTTCCTTTAATAATGCAATCATCAAGTAGATTCTTTGTCCAACTGTAATTGGCAAAAACAGATATATTTGAAATCAACAATAGCTATGTTTCCATCCACCTATTTTAATGCGAATTTGGGGATATCGCATAAAATAATGCTGCATAGAACTGTAAACATGCATTAATAAAAATGCACGTGCTCAATTTTTTTTTATTCGATAAGAAGATTTGACCACATAAATTCCTTGATGTGCAACAAAAAACTCACATGACTTTCCCTTAACAGAGGATAAGATTGGATAACTTGACTAACCAGTGGACTCATTTCATTGCACAGCATATCAAATGTTGGTTTGGTTGTTCTGAAATGGCTGAGCCAAAGTCTGTCATCAAAAGGTTGGGTATAATTACCTCCCAGAACTGTCTCACACGATTGCGTTCACAAACACCAGGCATTCACCTTCGAATGCAAGATAACATGACAGCGTTTATTGTGCTTCATCTGTGCACTAGTCATTTATGACGTATGAAAAAAGAGCCACAGTGCTATACTATACCCAATAGTGGCGACTTTTATTTTTATTACAGATATTTTTCACTAGTTTCCAGGAAAAGTGGCAATTTTGTTCTTTTGAACGCATGGGATGAAAACAGCGTTATGCAATATTCCAGTTTTGCGCACAGGTTAAAATTGCAGCTTTGGATGGAAACATAGCTAATGACAAAGCATAATCAGCCCTTTTTAAACACAAACATATGCAAACAAAGAGAGATAATATTTATTGGTGGACACATTTCATAAAGATGTATTTGAATATTGAATTGATTGGCCTCACCAATAGGTGGCTTCTAGCTGTGTTCCCAAGAAAGTGTTCTGAAAGTAGAAGGTGATGCCGTCTCCTGCTGGGGTTTTCTCTGGGACCTCAGGGAGACAGAACACAACCCAGGAATGGATCTCTGCAAAACTGAACTGTCCTGTTAGTCTCAAGGTGTTCACAGGCCTAGCGATAAAGAGAGAATCATGTTAAAGTTCATTTGGCAGGATAAAGGCAAGGAAACAGGAGCGTGTCTCTAAGCTCACCGCTCTTGGTCGATTGAGTGTGTCCTCTGGTGGAGGGAAAGCGGTTTGATCTGGTACTGTCGCACTTGGCAGGTTTTGGGCTGAAGCCTTGGCGTCACATAAGCCTGAAGGGTGCCATACTGACCCTCTATAGACCTCACCTTAGAGAAAAATTAGGACAAATGCTTAAACGCTGCCTACCTTGCAATTTAAACAAAATACAATATATGTTATTATATTGGGAAACAATCTAAACAGAAAGACACAATGAAATAAGACACCTTCAATTCCAGCCTAGTGGTATTTGCTTGGCACCTGTAGGTGGCAAGGAGGAAGTTCCCGTTTGACTGTGGTGTTAGATGAACAAACAAAGACAGTTTAGCAAACACATGTGATGTGATCATTAAGTAAGCGTAATGATGTGGTGCATAGGATTACCTCTGAATCACATTCACTGAAACTGACCACTGCTGAATTCTTATCAACATCCAGCAGGTCAATTGGAACATCACTCTGTCAGAGTACAAAAACACATGTAAGTGAATGTAAAGAAACATCAGACTCACAATGCTGAAATTACAATATATGTAAAAATGATGCTGAATTAGTGAAGATCAGAAGAACTATGATTAAAGAGTTAGTTCACCCAAAAATTTTCTTTCATTAATTACTCACCCTCATGTCGTTCCAAACCCACAAGACCTTTGTTCATCTTCAGAACACAAATTAAGATATTTTTGATAAAATCCGAGGGTATTTGAGCCACACATGCATTTACTATGTGTCCTGGTGCTTACGTGAACAGCGTCGGCAAATACTGAGCCAGCGCTTGGACATAAACACGGAAGCTCTGTGCTGCTTTCTTGTTTTGTTTTTGCGCACAAAAAGTATTCTCGATGCTTCATAACACTAAGGTTGAACCGCTGTAGTCACATTGACTATTTTAACAATGTTTTTACTACTTCTCTGGACCTTGAAAGTGGTAATTTCTTTGCTTTTTATGGGAGATAAAAAACCTCTCGGATTTCATCAAAATATCTTAATTTGTGTTCTGAAGATGAACAAGGGTCTTATGGGTGTGGAACAACATGAGGGTGAGTAATTAATGACAGAAATTTCATTTCTGGGTAAATTAACCTTTTAAAATACATCTTTAATTAAAAATGGATATAACTGGTTCTGAATGCCGACGCAGTAATCCAGGCATGCTAAAATATACTATATAGCAGGAACCATAAAATAACATTCTGTTTATGTTTACATGTCATAAACTATATTTTCTAGTAAATCAATCAAGTGCACCTTTAAGCAAATAATAACATGGAGTTAGATTTTTTTTTTCTGAAAGAAATTAATACTTTTATTCAGCAAGGATGCATTAAATTGATCAAAAGTAATAATAAAAAAACTTAAAAAAAAGTAAAATGTAAACATTTAAAAAATGCTGTTCTTTAAGAATCCTGAATAATTGATAAAAATAAATGTTTCTTAAACACCAAATAAGCATATAAGAATGATTTCTGAAGTACCATGTGACACTAAAGACTGGAGAAATGGCTGCTGAAAATTTCGACTCGATCGTTATCCGAGGAATAAATTACATTTTAAAATATATTAAAATTGCAGGTGTTTTAGCATTATAATATTTCACAATATTACTGCTTTATGTTTTTGATCAAATAAATGCAGCATTGGTGAACATAAGAGACTTCTTATGCTCAAAAAAAAAAAAAAAAAAAAAAAAAAAAAAAATCTTACCAACCCCAAACTTTAGAAAAGCAGGATGATTCAGTGTATTGCTCTAACCTGTAGTAGCAGGTTGTCAATGGCGGTCTGCACCTCTAGTGTGAGGCTGTAGCTGGCATCATCCTGGCACAATGTGAACTTGTCATTGATGCTAAAGACTGGCACAGCAGACACAGCCGTGCTTGACTGAGAGCTTTGCTGGTATTTTTCTCTCCCCTGCAATACTTTCAACTGCAACTGCTCCAACTCAGCCCTAAAGCATGCACAGCAAGAAAACTAGGCAAGTCAGAAAGCGTTTTAAAATCTATACCAGTTTGGTAAGCAGATTTTTACTGTTTTAAACTAATCATCATGACGAGAAACAGCTGGATGTACCGGAGCGCGGCCACCTTGCCCTGGGTCTCCCGGCTCATCTTGATCTCATCCCCCGGGCCTGCTACCATCTGCTGAGGCTCTGTGGTGAGACCTGACACCCACCCTGGAAACCAGCCACATGACCAAAGATAGCTTATGAGCTCTCAGACAGCACAGGTAAATGACAAACTATACAATTTTAAAGTGCCCCTCTTATGCTTTTTCAGATATTACCTTTCATGTAGTGTGTAGCTGTTTGTGCATGTAAAATGCAAAGTTTCAAAGATCAAAGTGTATGATAAATTGAGTTATTGTCTCCCAAAAGAAAGAACTGAGTTAATTCCAGTCTTATTTCCTGCACAAACTGCGTAGGTTTGTAAAAAATATGCATAATGCCAGCCTATGGCGCTCATTGGCTGCCTGTGAACAATGTCTACTCTGACCCGTCCTCAAACACTGCAGTTGGAAGAGCCTGGTTTTTTATTATATTATATATGCAAAGTGGATTTGCTCTCAAAATGCACCGTCTCTCAAAATTAATTTTGACTTTGGATGCATATAAAACTATTGTAGGCGACATCCAAAATAAATTTAGGAACCTTTAAAACAGCATAATAGGGACACTTTAAGCACTGACATCATCCACACAGTATTGTTCTCATAAAAGACATGGTAAGATGCTTTTATCTAACAATCAAAGCTAACCTGTGTAAGTTGTTGTAAGAACTTCATCATACATTTCCTTTCCGACACAACCCCCCTGGATTGATGTGACACTCTCAGACAAAACCTTGTAAACAAAGAAAGACAACTGTCAGAGTGGCAGAATGTAATTTGAGACAAGGTCTTACTAGCTTGTTCAGAAACAAAACTATGGTTTTCCAAGTATGATTTATATGACACTCACATTCTCAAATCGCAGTGTTGGTTCATTTGAACCATCCAAACCGTAGACCTCCACAGTCCCGTCATCCCTTCCCACCAGGATGTCCTTTACACCATCACCAGTAATGTCAAAGGTATCGATGCAAAGCACACCTTGAAAAGACCAAAAGAGAGGCACAGACTAGCATGAGTACAATTAGTTTGGCTTTTATTTTGAATAAATAATAATAATAATACATTATAGTTCAGCCAAAATAATAACAGAATACAGGTTTGATAATGCACAGCAAATAGCTAAAATGTCTCAAATAATAGTGCAGCTAAAGTAAATATTTAAATAAGCAATCAGTTTTCTACACTTTTTAATTTCCTACCTCCTTTTTTCTTCTCATTATCCAGTTCCCAACTAGTAATTGGTCCAGATTTGGTTATTCGCACAAGACCCAGTTTCCCATCAGCTGTTCCATAAAGAACCTCTTCACCACCTTTTCCTATGGACCAAGATTTTATACATGATCAAATTCTCTAACTCAACCAATACACGTTTTCACACTAAAATGAACAAAGATATTTTTAGCACATACCTCCATCTCTGTTAAGAAGTTCTAGAACAGTTGGAGGTCCAGGAACTTCTACATCATACTGAAGGTCAGATCCCTGTTGGAGCACAAAGTGTAGAATGACTATGGACCTGAGTATTGAGTATTCTATTATGGCCACCAGCGATTGCAAAATTATGACAAAGTAACAAAGTAACAAAGGGTGGCAAATATGGACAGGACTGGAGGTTGTGTCTAACTACCTGCAATACTCGAAGTACTCTGTCCTGGCAGGCCAAGATGGGCACAATGCGGCCCACTGTCTCCACAGGTAAACACAAGACGTCATTGATCTTGTCCCCTGACAGGTAGTAGTCCTGATCCTTGCAGTCACAGTAATGGTTATAAATGTAACTGGCACACACAAACAGATCTGCCCCTGAAACATGCCTGTGGGAAAACAAGGCAAAACAAGAAGAGATGCATCCAAATGACAATGTCAAATGTCAAATCTGCCAGTCATTAACATAGAAATAGACATGGTCGAACAGTCTGAAAAACAAGAAGCAAGATCTCACATGGCATTGATGCTCTCTGTAAGGTTGGCCTCAAATGTAAGGAACTGTTTGCCCTTTTTTGTATATCCCCTCACTTCAGAGCCAGAGCTCACAAAGATCTTTTCCTGTGGGGTACCTAACGCCCCTCCAAGCTCAAGTCTGGAGATCTTCTGTCCTGGGAGTGATTTGAACACAGGCTGACAAAAAAAAAAGAAAAAGAAAAAAGACACATTTATTCTTCCTTTGAAAAAGTTATTTTGTATATATATATAGGTAACAATTTAAATTGGGTTCCATTCCATTAAGGATTTATTTCAATATATTTTCAAATGTAATTTATTCCTGTGATGGCAAAGCTGAATTATCAGCATCATTACTCCAGTATTCAGTGTCACATGATCCTTCATGAAATCCTTCTAATCTGTTGATTTGGTGCTCAAGAAACATTTATCATCAATTTTGAAAACACTTGTTTTGCTTAATATTGTTGTGGAAACCATGATACATTATTTTTTCAGGATTCTTTTAAATAGAAAGTTCAAAAGAACATTCATTTGAAATAGAAATATTTCAAATAATCTTTTTTTTACTGTCACTTTTGATCACTTTGATGCGTCCTTGCTGAATTAAAGTATTAATTTCTTTAAAAAAAAAAAAAAAAATCTTTCTGACCCCAAACTTTCGATCGCTACTGTACATTGAAACAGGAAACACTTCTGATACATACCACAGCCTCCCCCTTTTTCATTCCAAAACAGGTCACAACACCATCATGATCTGCAACAGCCACCTGAAATGAGAAAATGACACACTAGAACGACGAGATACACCAAGAGCTTTATTTGTAAAACCATCAGGATGCTTATAGACAAATGTTTAATCCTTGTTTGTGTAGAGGGGAAATGTCATGCACATGCTCAAATAAATAGGACATTGCATGTTCTTTCACAAGTGGAGTCTAATCTTCAGCTACCTTGTTCTATACTTTCAGTCAGTTTTAAGATTGAATTTTCTATTAAAAGAATATTCCCTGTTCAGTGCAATTACTGATTACTGACAATGTAATTTATTGTACGTAAAGTGAGGTATGATTAATATTATTTGTGTTATATGAGGTATGCTAGTACTGAGAATACATAATGCTAATGAGTTTGATTTACACTAAACCTGGAATATTCTTTCAAAAGGGATGCAGATGTACCTTCTGAGTTGCTTTTCGCCCCACTGTAGGGAGGAGTTTCATGGTTTTTTGAGATGTCACTCCAACCTGAGAAAACAAAGATGGCATAATCATTAATACATTTTCATTCTGATAATTAAACTAACAATTACACCCATATATCAACTTCATAAAATCATTAATCTACTCATCCACATGCCTCACAAGTGTGTATTCTACATAAACCAATAAAAGACCAAGTGGATATTTGTCATCACTGCAGATGTACAGTAGATGCCAAAAGTAATGTCCAGCCAAGGACAATTGTCATCTTCACCCTTTATTCAAATAATACAAAATTTGTTAAAGATTTTTTAAACATACTGCATAGTTGTGCTTGGAGTCAACCGTTTTATCTGTGATAATGCAATGAAACATTACAAATTGTGCAGACATAATTTTTTAATAACATCATATTATAGTCAATGTATGCTTTTTCCTGTGAGCTTTTTTTTCTATGCAGTTTTTTTTAGCATAGTAAAATGAAACCTGTAGCTGTAATTTGCCCTCAATTTAGCCAAGTTTAATGTTTTGTTCTTCCCTCGTATTTAAAATATATTTAAAAATATATATATAAATATTTTCCTCATATTTTGATGGTTTGATCGAACTTGTGTCATTAAAACAAAAATATACCCTCCGGACATCACTTTTGTCCACTACTATACAACTGTTTGCATATAGAAATGTTAACACCTTACCTGGAGATAATCAACGTGGTTTAAGTTTAACTCCATCTCGTTTGTTAGAAGAATCACTCCACGGATACTATTGTATTATGAAAGGTTAATTGTGTTTTCTGTTTACCGTTGATAAATGAAGATGTTCCAGTGTAGTTCTCTGTAATTCATTACCAAATATACTACTTTGAAACAGAAATATATATTTCGAGATTTTCCGAAAGACATATAACACAGTGGTCCTAGTCGTCACAGCTGACTGGATTATCCTGCGGATTAGTTAGTTAGAGCTGATTCTGCTGCAGATGAACTGGCTAACGTTAGCTGTTAGTTTGTTCGCTTCACAAGATGATTCACGTCGCGTTAATATGTAGCAACCCCCATTCCGCCTATTCGTAGACATTTATCCAAACAATGTGCTTCGATTCGCGGACAAAAATAATAATCTAACTAAGTACAACAGCAGCAAAATTGTTTTGGTTTGCAGCTAACACGTTTCCTTTGCAGCGCCGCCATGTTTGTCAGTCACCCAAACCATCTCTGGTTACCATGGTAACAGCAACGGGATTTGTTCAAAACACTGAAAAAATGAAATAAAAAATTATATATATATATATTAATTTTTATTCATTTTTTATTCAAAAAGCATCTGAACACGATTTATTCTGAACAATTATTTTTTTCCTGATAACCTAAAAACCTGATAAAAGTCGTGAAATGTGGATAAAAGAAAAAATGGATTCACAAAAATCTTATTAAAAAGATAGTTCAACCAAAAATGAAAATTTTGTAATCCTTTACTCACCCTCAAGTTGGTTCAAACCTGTATGAATTTCTTTCTTCTGCTGAACACAAAAGAAGATATTTTGAAGAATGTCATAACCAAACAGTACAGTTGGTAACCAGCTATTTGGTTACCCATATTCTTCAAAATATCTTGTTTTGTTCTCAGCAGAAAAAAGAACAACAACAATTGTTCATACAACAACAATTCATTCAACTTGAGGTAGTAAATGATGATAGAATTTCATTTTTGGGTGAACTATCCCTTTAAGAAAGAAGTTAGCATAGCATACTATGAAAAAATAAAATAAAAATAGAACTAAAAGCCGAGTTATGTTTTATTTCTGAGTAACATTCATTCATTCATTCATCTGTTCCAACACAGGTTTTTAGTTTTAATTTTATGTTAGTTTGTTATTGAAGCTTATTTTGTTGATACAGCCCAATATAACTACTTAAGAGGAAGAATTCTTCTGAAAAGGAGAAACAAAAAAACAAAAAAAAAACATGTTATACTAGCATCGGTTTGCCTTGTCAAGCTGGTTTAAGGTGGTCTCTCCCAAAACCAGTCTGACTGGGTTGGGACTGGAGACCAATTAAGACCAGAAAACCATTTTAGGCTGGTTTAATCAAATTGATCTATTGTGGATGCTTTTTCAAAAGCAAAACACGTACATTTGTTTTTCTATCATGATGGGGATTTTCTATTGACTTTATACTGGGCTATTGATATTTTCTTTATTTTATTTATGATCTCTAAATTCAAACAAATCTTTCTGCATTTTTACATTTTCATCTGTTGTCACCATACAGTGTAGGTGATTTTAGGAACATTTGATCATCACAATATAGTCACACACACAGGAGCGGATGAAGGGGAGTGAATGTGACTCAATAACAGCAGGAGGGGGTGCAGCTGCAGAGAGGACTTCAAGCATCATTCCCATTTTGCACAACACCAAAGAGACAGCACGCTTCCTTGTGGATTATAAATAAAAATTTAATGACAGAAGGGAGGGACATCAAGGACACCTGTCATGGATAAATCTTGCACATCAAGTTACATATCAGCCGGCTGCCTCAGCGGATTCCCTAAAGAGCTGCAGTAGTTTTATGCAATTTTATTGCAACTGATGCCTTCCCCAAGGAGGTTCCTGGTGGCGTCCACATCCTTGCCTCTTACAGTGGGATGGGGCTGGAATCTAAGTGTGTATGTGGGGCTCTTCACAGTCCTGCTGCTTCTGATGGGACTTCTCCTGTGGATGCTGCTGAAACAGCTCAGGAACTCTGTAGGCAATAGCACCCTTCAGCCACATCTGGGTTCGAGCAGAAGTCATGTGTTCTGAGGGAGAAACGATGGATAAAAGACACTTAGAAGGATTCACATACAGCTCTGATATCTGAAACAACTGGACAATTAAAGATGTGACTGAAAATACAGTGCCTGGGAGTGATGAAAGAAGGCAAAACAGTACTGAGGACTTTTAAAGCTCTGTAAAGGAAATGTGAGATATTTACTGAATTTCATCTATATAGCATGGCAAATGCTTCTTCATCTGTTCCAGCACACACAATTGTGTTTAGTAAGTTTGTGTTTTCTTTAAGGATTCTAGATCCAAAATATCAAAATGTTTTTCTGACATCAGGTCTTTAAAACATACATAAAAGTTAATTTACTACGCAGAGTTTTAATAACATTAATTCAACTTATATTAGTATGTAGAAAGCCAATATTCACTCACAAAATTACACACAATTTTTTTTATAAAAGATTAACTGAAAAGTCAGTCAATATCTCTGATAACAGTTTCAGGGTAAATATAGATTTTTCTACTGTTTGTCCTTGGTATGAAGAGGGTTATTTATGAACCAAAGAATGAAATCAATTATGTTGAATATTAAGAAAATGTCTTGAATGAAAAAGGATTTTCCATAACACAACCCTGAATTCCTTTTGGAATTGCTAACTAACAATGGGGAGCTGTTGCACTCAATACTGTTTAATGTTCAAACATAATGTTTGTTTTGCAAAATATTCTGATAGCTTTGTGAAAGAAAGCAGAACATTTTTACATCATTTCCCCCTGTGTCCTTGCATTTCTTTCAGTGGTCGTTTATTGTTGTTTGTTGGCAGACTGGGGTGAATAAAGTTAATTAAACCTCTATGATGGAGACGGAGAAAATGTTAAGGGTTACATAAATGTAAAAACAAAATGAAATGTAACTAGTTTAACTAACTGACAATGTTCACACCTTGATTTGCACATCCATTTATTAAGAACTGTCTGAACATGCATTTGCATATGTGTGCAATTAGCATAAGTTACCACCCAGAGTGATATTATAATGTTCCAATCAGTGGTCTAGTAAAAAAAATCTTCACTCATTAATCTCAATGAAGTCAACTCTGTTGCTTTTATTTCACCATTTACAGGGCAAGACACATGTGTTATGTGCATGAGGCAAGTGAGAAAATTAAATTCACCCCTCACTGCATATGTACTTGAGCAGTTTAGCCAAACAAACAGCAGAGTTCTTTTATTTAATGAGGGATATTTACACATGGTATGAGTGAACTCAAGTGCACTTCAGACACTGACGCATTAGTAATTGTCTAATAATTAATATTAATATTCCTGGCTCTCTGTTTGGTTAGCAAGTCCACCACCCCAATCCATTCTGCACCAAGGAGTGTGTTTTATTTATACATACTCCAACACAGCGAAATAAGGATTATTTTGCCATGTTGAAGTGATGTATACATACTATAAATAAAAAAAGCATCTCATTAAAAGTCAGTGGCAAAAGCATAATTCTTTAAGGAAGGCAGAGGCAATAATTCTAGTATTGCCTATCATTCACTATTCGAAGCGGGCTGCTCAGTGCTCTGGTTATTACTTCTGTCACTGCCTGATGCTGCTATAATGAATGATGTTCAAACTATTGATTACGTTCAAAGCAAAGAAAAGAAGAAAAGACAAACATCATCTGAACTTCATCTAATGAAAACAATGATAATATATTTATTTTACACACGAACAGCAATTTCAGCTTAAAAAGTTATCAAAAGTTACTAATTTTGTCAAAGTAGCCTATGCAAAAACATGAAAATATATTTATATTATTAGGCTACATATTATTGCATAACTATTTTGATAACTATTTTATTACATAACCATTTTAAGTGCTCTTATCCAAGACAAAGGAGTCATTTCATTTTAAAAATGTTTAAAAGGTCATTTCCACTCTAGAAATATATAAACTGACTTTCAAAAAAAAAAAAAAAAAAAAAATAGGCCTACATAATTGTTCGGTGATGCATATATACTGTTTAAATGCAACAACGAGAGAGTGAAACTGTATTTTAAGCATATATTTACTGAAAACCATAGATAAGAAGCGCAAGTGCCTAAATCTGCCTCCATACTGGCCACATGCGGACGTTTGGAGTTTTGGTGTAAAACAAAACTGTCCCCTCGTCATTTTTTAATGACTATTTAGCCTAATTATTTTCACCAGTAATCATTAAAACCACTGTATCTAGGATACTAAATGCTAAAAAATATATAGTTATTTAAAAATATAAAAACACGTATAAGAATATAAAGCCCACAGCTACTGACAACTATCCTGTCTTAAACTGTTCTCCACGTCAGTCAATAAGATTGACAGCTGGTTTTGAGGGCGTGTCCTACATCAAGCTACAACTCTTTCGCCAACTGTTGACGCGCCAGAAGTCTGACCTCTCGCGCACAGGTGACAGAATACATCAACAGGTACGTTCGCTGTCCTTAATAGATAACGTACTGTAACAGCGTAGCTTAAATGTGTAAACGGGAATTATTTATATAGCGTCTTACTATTGAACTGTCGATTCTAGGAGTTTTAATTTCAGAGTAACGAGTTTCTCTTATCTGTAATCGCTGAATTGGTCCGATAAAGATAACTTTCTCTACTCTTTCCTTTCAGAACTCCACATAGTGCTTCCTGCACCTGTACAAATGGTAAGAGTTCAGCAGCATTTTTATCATTTTGCGTTTGTATTAACATTAACATTTTAAATGATTTAGATAAATTAGTTTTTATCAAGCTCGTTTAGGACTTTGTCTTGTGTTATTTTGCGGGTTTAACTCTCGACTTGTATGTTTGTTAAAGTGTTTATTTTTTTATCGGTTGAACATTAAGTATACAAAAACAAGTAGTATAATGATAATCATTAGCATCACCAAAAAGTGATTGTTTTTCACATACATCCCCATAAATAAGGATCCATGCGTTAAGTTATCAGATCCATGTTGGCATGGATTGTGATGGATGATTGGATTACAGCAGATGAGTCCTGTTTGAGGAAACCCACCGAATAGGTCACTGTGGCTCTATCATCCCACACCTGCCAGAACCAAGTAAACCCCCATATACTGTAGTACATAGAAAAGGATTAGTAATGCTTGGGCTGGCATATCATATGTTGTTTCTTAAAAATTTAATGCTATGACACAGGCAGTTTTACAAGGTGACATGATTCAAAGACATAATCCTATGTGTGCTTTCTTGTACTTTATTATAGAAAGGAAAATTTAAAGCTATTTGGTATTGAATTAGACTGAAGGTCTCAGGGTTAACTGATCCCTAACCTTCAACCTGAACTTGAACCCTAAACCCAATCCCTATACCTTATCACATCATTCACCACAGCACTTATCATTAACCTGAGCCATAGTCCTGGTCTATCTTTAATCAGTTGTGTATGGATTACAGACACTCTGTGTGTATATGGTGTTTACAGAGCTTTTAAAGTGTTACCAGAAAGATTACAATCACACTGCTAACAAGAATCGTGGATTTGGTTGCTTCCAGCCTTTGAAAGGTCATCTAGAGACTGAGAGCACATTTATTGCATATACTTTACAGAATTATTGGTTCATGTCACCTGCTGTATGGATGAGATTCAGTATTTCCATAAGATAATGATGAAAGACATGAGGCATTGCATGCAGGTTTAATAATGAGGTTTTCTCATATTCTCAAACACCTGCGCTGGCTAATCCGTTCAGAACTCACCCGCTCCATATGTCATCAGATGTTTTTTATTGTCTTGAATAATGTACAGTAGCTTAATTATTTTAGTTTGACATTTTCATATCTAGCCACGGTAATAATAACAAAACCCTGCAAATACCAAACCTGAATTTCTGCTTTTGTTTCAATATAAAAAATATTTTGCTCTGCAAACTTTAAAAAGTTGCTGTCTTTTTTGATGTGAGCTCATATTTGACAACCAGCAAGGGCTGCAAATCATTTATGATACTCAGAATATTGTTAAAAATTTAAATGATATTTGTATTTAACCTGACACATTTTAGTTGTGAAGAACAGAATGACGTCAGTCTCCATTTATATTATTTTTTTTGCAATACATTAATTTTGGTTTTGTATTTTCTGCAGGCATTCAGAGGCAGTGTGAAACCCTTTGTGAACTTCAATGCAAAGCATGATGCAGACGTTTTGCGCAAGGCAATGAAAGGGATAGGTGAGTTAAACAAATCAGACCTTTAAAAGTTACTACACTAGAACAGGGATGGGCAACTTCGATAGTGATGAGGGCCAACATTTTTTCTCCTTAATACCAGGGGGCCAGATTACTAATCCACACTCGCACCTTTTACACTGTCTTACTCAATTTACTTTTTAATAAGGGAAATCAATGTACAATTATTTTATGAACTGTTAAACTTGTGCAATTTTGCTAATACAAATGGGAAACAAGCAAATGTAAACATCTCAACTGCATTATCTGTAAATTTGCAACAAACAAATGTACAGAAGTCCTATTTTTGATTACAAGCTTAGAGAACATTTTCAACTCAGCCTCGTTAAAAAGTGCTTATTTAAAAAATAGTTGTTCGATATGGCATTACTATAATCCACATCCACATATTACCATGAAAAATACTATTTAAAAAAAAAATGTATAAGAACATAATAAGTGCATACATTTCGGTCATTCATTTGGCAAAAAATGGTTTTGTTGACTATGCATTTTACCTTTGAAATCTAAGTGCAACTCTGCGTCACGTGTATCTTTCATACTTCCCGTTAGCCGATTTTCCACCGTCGGGCCAAACCGTTCTCTCTGCTTTACTGTTCCATTCCGTGCCGATCTGATCCGATCTGGACGGTACGGATATGGTTTCGTTTTCCACTGTGGGGCTGATAATGGAGCTCTTCGGTCGTTGCCTTAGTAACGCAAGTAACACGACATGCGATGTAAATAGTGACCGCGTTATGTAGGATGATCAGTTATTTCTTTTAATTGTATGATTAACTTGTGTTAATGTTGCTCAAATATCATGTTTAGCAAGCTACGGAGCACCCGCCAGCCAGGCAACGGACAAGTGACCGATCCTGAGTGACGACGTCAGGTCACTACTCGCATTCTAGCAGAACGGTTCGGTACGGTTGGCCAATTCCGGGCGGAGAACGGTTTGTAATCGTGCCGTACCGTACCGGGCTCAGTTGGAAATACAACTGGAACCGTTCCTTACCATTTATCCGTTTGGCCCGACGGTGGAAAGCGGATTTTGTGAGCAGTGCAGTGGTGTAATGGCAATATACAATAAAATCTTTCATTACAGATTTCGTTTCCAAACAAATCAAACATATGGGTGACCCTTGAACTTGGTAAAAAAAAGATAATCCCTTAACCATCCTGATTGGATGGTGAAAACACGATTTTTTATTTTTTCATTTAGCCTATTTTTGCTAATTTTAGTAAACTTTCACATTAGCGTGCACATCCTACGCTGTTATTAATAAGGGGATCGGCTGGAATAAGCGACCTCTCCTGGATTGATTTAGTATTAACATTATAATCTGAACGCAATCTTTACATTACTTGCTTTTCAGATGTCCAGCGGGCCGCATTTAAAGACATACGGCCTGCGGGCCGCCAGTTGCCCATCCCTGCACTAGAGAGTTCACCATTTTTTGTTTTGTTTTTTGATCTAGGTGGTTTTTCCTGCTGATTTTGAATGGTCAGTTAAAGGGGACTTTCTTACTTATTCATAATTAGCAATCATGATGATGTCCTTGAAAGTAGTGGTAACTATTACTTAATGTTAAATAGTACAGTGATTGCTGTTAGCAAATTATACTGATCAGTGGACTGAAGTAAACCATCTTAAGCTCACACTTACACAATATCTCACTTTAATATCTCATCCTCTTGTCTAAGCTGGTGTGGATGCTTTGTTTTCAGGCACTGATGAAGATGCCATCCTCATGTTACTGGCAGCTCGCAGTAATAACCAGCGACAGGAAATAAAAGCAGCCTATAAGAAAGCTCATGGCAAGGTGAGTGAGTGTATTACATTATTATCTTCCACCAGATAAGGAATAATCAGTTTTCTGAATCTAAATGATGTTTTTTAACTCTAAGTATATCTGTGGAAATAGGTTTAATATGATTAAGACAAACAAACATGACTGTTGTTTCATTCAATTATTTAGAAACACTGCTGTGCATCAGTAGCAGTACATCTAGATTACTTGTTTTATTTTTTTGGACCATCGTTTTGCACACACCCACTTATTGATGTTAATATAATTCAGTGCTGACATGAACATCTAAAGCGATGTTAAAATGCTAATGAGCTTCACATCTCCTCAGTTTTATGGTTTATGTTCTCTCGTTATTTCTCCCATGTTGTCCCTGTCTACAGGATCTTGTGAAAGACTTACGGTCTGAACTTGGAGGGAAGCTAGAGGATCTCATTGTGGCCCTCATGGCTCCACCTGCAATATATGATGCAAATGAACTCCATAAGGCCATCAAGGTAACGTATGGGATATAATTAAAACTAGAAAAAGAAAAAAGAAAGAATAACACACATATTGTTATGAAATTCCATTATGACACACCTGACTATAGCTGATCTCATCTTAGACTGGCTATCTTTTTATTTTCTTACAGGGAGTGGGTACTGAAGACCAAGTTTTAATTGAGATTCTGGCATCCAGGACATGTGATGAGATAAAAGATATAATCAAAGCTTACAAGAAAGGTAATATTCATTTGTGCAGGTACAGGTTTAGGCTAAATTTAAAATGTCTCACCATTGCAAGTTTGATGCTTGACCACGTCCATTTATATTTACGTTGGGCACTCCAAATAATTAATTTAAGATAGTAAGGATCAATCTTTTGGTAAATGTCAATTGTAAGCTGTGGGTTTCCCTTCCCCAAAGATGCCTTATTGTCTGTATTGCAAACAAACAGGCCATATGGAGCACAGTAAGGTGAGGGAATGCATGAAAGCCATCCGATCAAGACATTTGAGAAGACTCGATCATAAGGATACTGCAGGGCATCATTGTTACAACTGATCTCTTCCAATTAAGACTCAGTTCAGACCAATAAGCAGCAATTGTTGAGATAAGTGTGAACTGTCAATAGACCCTGTCTCATGTGTCTTGACCTAGAACATGGAGGCAAGCTGGAAAAAGACATAATGGGTGATACGTCAGGACATTACCAGAGGTTGCTGGTGATCCTCGTACAGGTAAACCCCCCCCTCCCCCCCCCCCAAAAAAAAACAAAAACAAAAAAAACAACAAACAATAGGTTTGCATATATCATTCCTAGCAAAAATAACTATTGTCATGATATATATCATTATCAAAAGCCTATATAAAATGACTCATACTGTGATATATGATTTTGGTCATAGTCTTGAGTAGGATCAGAGATAAGAAAGGAAGATACTAAAAAAGGTAATGTGATTAAACAGAGCAGCTTCCTCTTGGAATGATAACATGAGCACCAGTGAAGTCATCCTTAAGTAATTAAAACAGCTCTTGAGTTAATGTTGTGGAGAAGATTAAATGGTTCTCAGGGGTAAAGTGTAGGTAATTCAATATTGGAGTTTGCCAGGTTAGGGAAAATTCCACGCACCGTCTCAGCATATGTGGTTGTGGAGAAGGGCTGATGTTTCTCTGACGTTCTCTCACCTCGGTTATGTTTCTGTTCCTATAAACAGGCAAACAGGGAAGAGGGAGTGGATGAGAGCAGAGTGGAGAAAGATGCCAAGGTAAAGTTCAAAACAGTCACACTTTTGGAGGATTAAACACCCTCATAAAGGCCTATGGATTTCTTAAAGGGACAGTTCACCCAAAAATGAAATTTCTGACATTTACTATCCCTCGTGTCATTCCGAACCTGTATGACTTTCTTGATTCTGTGGAACAAAAGAAAGAAAATACATTTTAATTTTTAGGTGGCACAATTAATGATTTACTTACCCTCATGTTGTTTTAGCCCTGCAATATTTATAGCTTTGTTTGAGCTTGTATGGTGCTTTCTTGTGCTTCTAGGAGTGTAAATCACTATCCACTTCTGTTATACTGAACACATGCTTGAACATTGTACCTAACAGCTCATTTTGTGTTTCACAAAATTAATTGTAAGAGTTTTGAACCTATTGTTATAAGTTGTGACCAACGGTATGTGATTAATCATTAAAGTTGCCTATGTTGATGTAAAAAAGATGTAACCAGATCCTCTGGTTTAAGTTGCAAACCTTAGAAGTGTTTGTTCGTTGATCGTGTTTCAGGAGCTGTTTGCTGCCGGAGAGGAGAAATTTGGCACGGACGAGGACAAGTTCATCAACATACTTGGCAACAGGAGTGCAGAACACCTGAGAAAAGGTGCGTGTTTGTATATGTGTGTTCAAAGCCTTTTGATGCATTCAGAATGGCCTTGAAGGGCCATCCTAATGGCTTCGGTGTTCCTGTTTCAGTGTTTGATGCCTACAAAAAGATTGCCGGCTGTGACATTGAAGAGAGCATAAAAGATGAGTGCACTGGGAACCTGGAAGCACTGCTGCTGGCTGTGGGTATGAAAATCCCTGCATTGTGGCTATACATACAGGATTTAGATAACCTTAATTTGCCATTTTGATGGACTGATCATCACTCTATAATGAAAATTAAAAGAAAAATTCTATATGGTAAAGGAATTAATTTCCTGAATGAAAGGCAAACTAAGATGATCTGAAGATGCAAGAAAATAAAGAGGAAAGTATTTACTTACAATGTAATTCCAGGTCTGTGTGGTGTTATTTTTTTTCTGTGGAAGACAAAGTAGTAATTTTGATAGAATTTTTAGGTCAAGTTCAGTTTAATTTTCAACAACCAGGTGTCAAGCAAAAAACAAACAAAAAAAAAAACACAAGTTTCAAGTCTCCTAAAGCCATGAAATAGTTTTATGTGACGAACAGACTAAAAATTGTCAAAGTTTCCTTTTTTTTTTTTTTTTTTACTGATAATGTTGCTCTTTCTGAAGGGCATTAAATTTGGACGCAGGCTAGATGTGAAGATTATTGAAAGATTAGTGAAAAACAACCGCAATTTCAGTCTGTCCCTCACATAAAGGTGCTTTTATGGTGTTTTTATGGTCACTATTAACTGTAGTTGCGTAACTATAATACAGGTTAGGAACATGTGGGTGAGTAACTTTTAACTGAAATTAAAAACTGATTTTTCTCTTTCTCTCATTTTAGTTAAGTGCGCAAAAAGCGTGCCTGCTTATTTTGCTGAATCCCTTCGAGAGTCAATGCGGGTATGAAGGCTTATTTCCATGAGATTCTCATCAGTTTCCCCCTCTGATAATTAGGAATTGGATAATTTGCTGTTCATTTTGGATCTCTGACACTTCAAGTGGAAAAATAAAATCAACTTGTGGCCTGCTTAGTAAATGAATGTGTTGGTTTGAATGATAATGAAACAACAGATTTCACACATTATTGGTTTGTTTATTTACAGCGTGCCGGCACTGATGATGAGACTCTCATAAGGGTCATGGTGTCAAGGAGCGAGCGAGATATGCTGGACATCAGAGCGATATATAAGAAGAAGTATGGAGAATCACTCTACAGCACCATACAGGCAAGTTATGTGCACACATGCACACACAAACACACATTGATATTTTATTATAGACACACATTCCATAGACATAATGATTTTCAAACTGTATATTCCCCTAACACTAAACCTACCATCACAGACAACTTTCTGCATTTTTAGATTTTCAAATTAGTATAATTTCTAAGCTTGTTTCCTCATGGGGACCAAAAAATGTCCCCACAAGGTCAAAATGTATTGGTATTACTATACTTGTGAAGACATTTGGTCCCCATAATGTAGGGAATGGAATACTAGGACCACACACACATACACTCTCTCACACACAGATAAATCTTAGCATGGCTTTTGTACCTATTTTTAGGAAGACACTGATGGAGATTACCAGAAGGCCCTGCTGTACCTGTGTGGTGGTAATGATTAGCAATACTATAGTTAGTATTTTGTGTTAATTATTCACTTCAGTTTAAGTCCTTATCTTCTCTTTAGCTTTCTCATTTACATTTTCTCTTTTGTGTTTATTTTTACATCTTTTATGTTTTATGGTTTGAGAAAAAGTAGTTTCAGTGTTGGAGAATAGGAGGGTTTTCTTTGATGGTTTTTGATGTGTGATGTTTGGTGTATTGATTCTTTAACAGAATTTGGTGGTTTAGCTTGTGTTTAGCTTGAATCACTGTTTCAAAATTGCGTGAAGACTTTGAAAATAAAATCTTATGGAATGTTTTTTTTTTTAGAGTCATACAGTTTCTCATATTGTTTCACTTGCTCAAAATAACACAATTGTCAGTAGATGGCAGTATTGTTCTAACAAATCTTTCAGGTTTACTCAGCTTATTTTGACCGATCAAGTGCAGTTTTTCTTCTTAATAAAAGAGATTTCCTCACACATACATATTAACATTCTAATATAACTTCTGCTCAAGCTTAAATAAACAAACTTACAGTACTTAATTCACACAAATTTAAAACTGCAGAAGGGATAAGTAAGGGAGTTAACATTCAACTAGACAATATTTCAGTAAATGCTCCTTCCATGAGAACATAAAGAAGTCACTTTTATCTGGGTAATGCAATGAGTCCCTGACAATGATGTGAAAAAAACAGATCATGAAACATACACTACTGTTCAAAAGTTTGGGGTCAGTAAGATATATATATATATATATAGTTCAGTCATGAAACTCTTCGGAGCAGCTGATTGGTTCACTTAAAGCCAATTGGTCATCCAATTGTTCTGTTCTGTTTTGTTCTTTCTATGTAACCTATTTATTTCTGACTTCGAATCGGATCAGTTCGATGTAGCGCACCATGGGATTTCGCTTGCCCTCCACCTTCCCCAGCACCACCTGCCTAGATCTGCTTGGGGTTCTTTCTATGTTTCCTGGCAGCAGCCTAAATTCACTTAAGTGTTTTCATGTGCATTTTAGATGTATTCTCACTCATCCAGCAGCAGTTTAGCAGATCTAGTCCACCAAGACCAAACCTATGTACATTCCATATATATTAAAAAATGCTGTTTAAATTCATTCCGAGAGTTGTCATGATTGAACTATAGTCTTTGGATTTATTCAGCAAAAGATATATCTTTTATTCAGTAAGGACACATTAAACTGATCATAAGTGGCAGTAACAAGAAATGATAATGTTTCAAAAGTTTTCTATTTCAAATAAATGCTGTTCTTGGGAATTGTCTATGAATCAAAGAACCTTGAAAAAAGTTACTGCAGTTTCCACAAAAATATTAAGCAGCAAAACTGTTGACAATTATAAGAAATGTTTCTTGAGCAGCAAATCAGCATATTAAAATGGTTTCTGAAAGATCATCATGACTGAATGATGAAAGTCATGTGACTGAAAACTGGAATAATGATGCTGAAAATTCAGCTTTGACATCACAGAAATTTAAATTGTAACAATATTTCACAATATTACTGTATTTTTGATCAAATAAATGCAGCCTTTGTGAGCATAAGATACTTCTTTCAAAAACAAAACATGTAGTGTAAATAACAGAAAACATACACACAACTCTACCTTGATCGTCAAATTCCAAATATTTTCACCCCTCGTCTATTAATGCATCATGTTTTTTTCTGAAGCATCAGTGAATGTTTGAACCTTTTTTAATAGTTGTGTTTGAGTCTCTCAATTGACCTTAGTATGAAAAGACGGATCTCAAAATCATTCAGTCACTGCTGTAAAGGGTTCATATATGCAAAAAATGCTGGAAAACTGAAGAATCTGCAGGACCTGGAGAATTTTTCTGAAGAACAGAGCTCAGTTGAACTGCTCAGAATAAACAAGAGACTCATGAACAACCATCACAAAACAAACAAACAGTCGTAGATCATCCAGGTAACCACACACAGTATTAAGAATCAGTGGTTCACATACTTATGAATAGGGTTATTTTAATAAATTCAGCTATTTTTTATTTTTTTTTTTGTCTTGTGGATTATACGTAAACATCTTTTATGTAAAATATCAGGAGAGTAGTAAATAAATAAAAAATAACATGCATTTTGTATTATCTCCCTTATTTTGTTAAAATTATTAACATTTTCACAGAATCTGCAAGTGGTTCACATACTTTTTCTTGCAACTGTACATTTTTATTTCATAATCTCAACACAAAGTATGATATCCAAATTAATATGAATCCCGATTACTCATTTTGTAGTGAGTTGGTCTGGGAAATTTTAGTATTTTTCACCTAAAATAAAACTATTTTGCTTCATAAATTATGCTGGAAAGTATTATATACTTGCTCAGATATTATTTTACTTAAGCAAAGATTGAGAACTTTCATACACAACCTGATAATAAATTAATACTTAAAGTATTGGAAGAAGATGGAATTATATAGATAAGGTCCCTGCTATTAAAGGGATAGTTCTGCTGAAAATGAAATTCTGTCATTATTTATTTGCCTTCAAGTAGTTCCAAACCTGTATATATTTCTTTGTTCTGCTGTACACAATGAAAGATATTTGGAAGAATGTTTGTAACCAAGCAGATCTCGCCCCCCATTTACTTTCCTAGTGTGTTTTTTCCCCAACTATTGTAGTCAATGGGGGGCGAGATCTGCTTGGTTACAAACATTCTTCCAAATATCTTTCATTGTGTACAGCACAACAAAGAAATTTATACAGGTTTGGAACTATTTGAGGGTGAGTATCCCTTTAAATGTTTCTTGGTGTCCTAATCAAAACTTTTCCT
Organism: Elopichthys bambusa; assembly: GCA_037101425.1. Classification (NCBI taxonomy): domain Eukaryota; kingdom Metazoa; phylum Chordata; class Actinopteri; order Cypriniformes; family Xenocyprididae; genus Elopichthys; species Elopichthys bambusa. The sequence goes on along the minus strand of CM074447.1, from coordinate 17,120,268 downwards.
CCAGTCCTTCTCTGTAACTAATGACTTGAACTGTTTTGCTTGTTTTCCCATACAGCATACAGCATACAGCTGAATATCATACTTTTTAACTCTGAAATACTGAAATACATACATGAGCAACAAAGATGTTGAGACTCTTATAAGATCACATTGTTTTATTATGTGTGGTATGTAGATTGTGCGTGTGTGCAGATAACGAGCTCTAAATCGCTTTACTAAATCCCAACACTGGCACTCTTAGCACAAAGCCTTTAATTTCTCCGGAGGACTCCAATATTTCCAGGATGGAATTTATTAAGGTCATTATTTTAACCAATCAGAGTACAGAATGTCAGGGTGTGAGATCAGGCCACCTCAGTCCACATGGAAACCATTTATGAAGCCCCACCCCACAGAAGCCACCAGGAAGTAAAGGATCCCCTTGAAAGGTAACATGAGAGCAGTTTCTGAATTAATCACAGTGGGAGATGAAAGCATGAAGAATATTAAGTGACATTTTGGCATCATACACATAAGTAAAGATCACACCTTCATTAATAGATAAAAAGATATTTGAGCTGGTTCTATTAAGCATGTCAATGTTTCAATCAAAGAGCTGAAATCTAAACAATGGTCATTCTTCCATTCCAAAATGTTACACAGCACAGCATTTATCAAAGATATGAGCAAATTAATTCTTCATATGAATACCTGTTGGAAGCTTATCCTTGGGCAAAATAATACGGTCTTGGGTGCAGTCATATTCCACTAGATTTTCCTGTTTTCAGTTTAGTAATCACATTTCACTCAAATCAGCAAATCTTAGCTCATAAATGAGTCCAGAAATATACCTATTGATGCTTTCTTTAAATGACATAATGAAAAAGTCAGCAAACTGCGATGTTGTTTTTGGAAAGGAGAGGCCATGTGAGTGTGTTTAATTTCATAACTATAGGTTGTTACGGCTACCAGAAACCCACAAGATGCTAAAATCAGTTTTGTTGGCTTGAGTGTTTTGGTTCACAACATATTGTAGAAAGAGCCGCATCCTAGAATATGTTTATATCTGAAGTTTCAAAACAGTAATTTACTGCTTTCATAGAACATATTTAAACCCTTTATGAGATTCAGAGAATTTTTGTCATTCGTTTGAAACAGTAAAACTGTAAAAGCAAATTGTAATACAACATCAAAATCAAAGATTTCCAATTGCAACAAAGGTAATTATGCCAAATGGGGTGGATGAAAAAATCACAGATTGACTTTAGGCTTTTATTGATCCAAGTTATCTTGACATTTCTCCAGGTTTAAACATGAAGTTAACATGGGCTCTTTTCTGCAGTTACTTTTACAGTTAATATGGATATCTAATGACACTCTTCACCTGAGCTAAAGATACAAGTGAAGCAGAGGCTGATTTTTCAATATGTGGATGGACATTCATGCACACAAGCAACTGGAGGTGATCTCAGGTTTTACCATCCTTGTGGGGACATTTGGTCTTCACAGTGTAGGTTAAACAGTACACACACACACACACACACACACACACACACACACTCACACACACTGACTTAAATTCCTCCATTAATAGGATTAGGTTTGAGATCTTTCTGGGTCAAAGTAAAAGTAATAAATTCCACACTTGGACCCACAACCCTTTCAAACTGTCTTGAACATTCTGGTGAGAATAAGAGATTATTGTAATCAGAAAACCAAGGCATGTTATTCCAGTAACCAACCAATTTTTTCTATTACACATGAACTTCAAGTCCCTCTCATGTGTGTTCCACTTGGTCTTCACACACACACATACGAGTTTTTATCATGGTGGGGACTATATTGACTTCTAATGTTTTTTGAGACATTTTTTCCTTGTGGAGCTCTGTGATATTTATATAAACTATGTACTTTTTGGTGTATTTGTTTTTTTGTTTTTGTTTTTTTGGGGATGATGGCCATACATAGTTTACATTATGGAATTAATTTACAATGCAGAAAGGACACAATAGGAAAAATACAAATGTAAACAATAATGAAAACAATCAGAACATTTTTATTCACAATTGTAAGACATATCAAAACATTTTATAGCAAAACTGATTTCGAGAAACATTTACAAAACTTGATTCTCATAAATATGGTGAATTCAGGGTGACTGGGACACTTTTTGTCATTGAGATGAATTGGAAAAAGAGTCCCAATCCACCTGAATTCATCCTACATATAGCAGTCTATATATCAATGGAATATAAAAATAGCCTTGAAAAAAGTTCTTTCAAAGTCAATCATGAGCATTCATCATTCTCAAGCATCAAGAAGAAAAATGTACACAGTGAAGACCAGGAGCTGCTGCAGTATTCCTCAGCCACTTTCAGTCTCTCGATCCGGTCAGGACAGTGATTAACCCCCGCGGGCGACGGTAACTGGACTCTGGAGGAGGGACGCGCGTCCTTCAGTCTGAAGTGCGCATCCGCGGGCGCGCTCCTGCACATACCGGCTTTGACCATCGTCTTAGAGTCGCGACACAATCTCTTCTGCTTTTTCAGCGAACGGGCGATCTGTTTCCAATAAGCTTTGGTATTGGATGCGTATTGCTGACATGTTGCGGGCTTTGCTACATATTCGCAGCCGAAAGTCTTTGTCCCGTTTTTGCAGGTGACTCCCAATTCAAACGCATCACCCTCGCGCGCAGCGAGCCACGAGCACCGCGCTCCATCCTTCAGCGAGAATCTCCCTTTTAGGCCACTTTCATTCCGTTGACCTCTTCCCCTCCCCTTCCTATCTGTCTGTGCTCTCTTCCCTCTATCTCTCAGGCTGTTCACCTGTACGAATTGTTGCACGATACAGGCGAAAATCAGAATGAGAGCAATGTCTGTCGCGCGCATCATGTCCTCATCGGAATTAATTTCAAACAACTTAATCGAAAACCGGACGCGGCATTTGTGGTCACAGATGATTTTTATAGAAAATAGTTCAACTGATATTGTATAACAATGCACGAGAGCAGTGAAATGTGTGGTTTGCACCTTTAGTTTCTTTGTGTGGCATTTATAGAGCATCTCGCGCACGCACCTCCCTCTTCACTCCACAATGCACGTGTCTTGTTCTGGGCAAGTTATTGACTTAATAAGGCATGTCTTAGTTTATTTAAAGAGCATAACTAAACAGGCATAGTACAGCTAATATATGAAAGTTCTGGAAACAATTAACTGTTACAACTGTAAATAACGGCTGTTAACGCGTTTATAATATGAAGTCCGCCTCAGATTTACTCTGGCAAATCGGTTCTTTTGAACAGTCAGACTCGGAAAGAGCAGGCAATGACGACAATGGACGCTTTAATTTGGTCTAATTATACTAATGCTCATTTCTCAGTGTAAAGACGTACAATTATGCAACAATGACCAAACATACATGTCTGTACAACGGCAACAGCTAGCAATGTAGCTGTATTTTTAAAAATAAAAATGAAATTAATTACCTACCGTGCACTATTGAAACGGTCCTCTTCTCCGTCATGACTACAGGTTGTAGGCTATAATTAGGCCTAAGGTTTTAGCCTATATTATGATTTCATGGTAGATGTTGACTATCATAACGGTAATAAACAGTGGTAATAAAATACATAGCCTAGCATATAATTGTAGAAAGCATTTTAAATGTGGTTACTATTAAAATTTTGTATGGGAAATAAATACTTCCAGCCCTAGGCCTACATAATCTTTCTCAGGTACAAAGCCTTTCAAACACAACAGCGCCTGCTGCTGTCACGCTCATGAAAATCACTCCCACACAAAAAGAAAAGGTAAAGAGCCAAAATTTATTCAAAACATACACAAAAACATTTATACACTTGAGTATTACCTACATCACTATAAAAATGCAGTAGACAGAGACATATCCATATACATTATGAGTTTTCACTGATATATTACAGTCTGAAGTAAAATGCTGACCCATAATTGGTCAGCACTCATAAATACATAACATTGCAAGGATTAAAGGGTTAGTTCACCCAAAAGTGAAATTTCTGTCATTAATTACTCACCCTCATGTCGTTCCGCACCCATAAAACCTTCTTTCATCTTCAGAACACAAATTAAGATATTTTTGGTGAAATCCGAGGGTATCTGGATTTCATCAACGTCATTGCACCTTTTGATGTCCAGAAAGGTAGCTGAAAACATGGTTAAAATATTTAACAGTTTGAACATTTATCATACGTAGTGAACTCAGTGCAGGCTTCCTTGTTTACGTCCGAACGGCAACTCAGTATTGGCCGAAGCTGAACATGTGAGCATCACGACGCATGCATGTGATGCTGACACAGGATCCAGCCAATAATGAATCGGCGTTCTGACGTAAAGAAGGAAGCCTGCACTGAGTTCACTACGTATAACAATGGTTCAAATTGTTTTGTTTTTGTTTTGTTTTTGCACATAAAAAGTATTCTCGTCGCTTCATAACATTAAGATTGAACAATTGTAAGACATCAAAACATTTTATAGCAAAACTGATTTCGAGAAACATTTACAAAACTTGATTCTCATAAATATGGTGAATTCAGGGTGACTGGGACACTTTTTGTCATTGAGATGAATTGGAAAAAGTGTCCCAATCCACCTGAATTCATCCTACATATAGCAGTCTATATATCAATGGAATATAAAAATAGCCTTGAAAAAAGTTCTTTCAAAGTCAATCATGAGCATTCATCATTCTCAAGCATCAAGAAGAAAAATGTACACAGTGAAGACCAGGAGCTGCTGCCGTATTCCTCGGCCACTGTAGGGCCTGTCCCTTGGCACGTTGACTATTTTAACAATGTTTTTAACTACTTTTCTGGACGTCAAAAGGTGCAATGACGTTGCTGCCTGTGTGTGGATCAGATACCCTCGGATTTCATCAAAAATATCTTAATTTGTGTTCTGAAGATGAACAAAGGTCTTATGGATGTGGAACAACATGAGGGTGAGTACTTAATGACAGAAATTTCATTTTTGAGTAAACTAACTCTTTAATACACATAGTATTCAGTTCACATGATAAGAGGAAGTTCCTCATCATGTAGATTATGGATTGGAAAACAACACAGTTAGCAGCATTATGCTCAACAGCTAAATTCATTGCTAACTAGCTGTGCAATCTCGTCTAGAGTATTTACATTTGAAATACATAAGAATATATTGTAGAAAAAGGTTTTTCCAAATCCCTGTCTTAACACACACCTCCATTTGTCTCTGTCAGTCCGAAACCTTCATGGTTTGTTGTCTGTGGAAATGTGAGTGACTGCAGAGAGGACACACACTTTTTAGATACAGTTTTCAGATTTACAGCAACTCATTATATACATACATGCATTTATATTGTTTTTGGTAATTAAAAAGTACTATACCTTGTCCTTAGTTTCTGAACCACCCTATGACCCAGGAACACACACCATGAAAGGAGCGCCAGCAGTAGTCCTGAGCAAGTTTCTTGGCCTCACTCATGGGTACCTGTGTGGTTGGTTGTGGCACAGTTGGTGTAGGTGTAATAATTTTCCTCTGAATGGTGGATTTGAGAGCGTTGGGTTGATTCAGTTGGTCCTGACCTAATTGTGTTCTAGTAGGCTTTGGCCTCTGCTCTTGTTGTCTTTGTTGTGGTCTCATCCGCTTGGTTGTGACAGGGGCTGGTCTGTAGGGCCTGTCCCTTGGCACAGCATCTGCTGAGGATGCAGATTTGAAAACCATCTGAGCCTTGTTGGATGCTCTCTTGCACATGAGAGGCTTTATGATGCGTTGGCCCTGGCAAGCGTTCGGTAGCTTGCGGAGGTCCCACATGATCTGCCTATAATAATGAACTGGATTGCTGCTGTAAGAGCGGCAGACATGAGGCTTGCCCTGGTACTCGCACCAGTACGAACGTTCCAGGCCCTGGCAAGTGATGCGGAGCTTAGTCAGATCCCTTTGTCCTGTCACACTCATGTAGCATTCATCTTTGGTGCCTTTGGTAAGAAACTTAATCACATCTTCCCAAACGTTCGTCCTGCCTCCTGGTTCATCATCGTCATAACCCTGGGTTTGAGCGAGAGCTGCCTAGAGGCAGCATGTTAGCAGGAGTGTGCTTGTGATTGTCCACATGTTGTGAGTCGCTGACATTGGTGGAGAGACTTCTGACTCCACTATTTAAAGGCTTTGGTCACAAAAAGGGTATTTTGAGGGTAAAAAAAAGAAAAGAAAACGCTGTCCGACAAGTTGGCTTCTCGCCTGGGGGTGTGTATTGTTTGCATGGCTGTCTGGCGAAAGTCAGTGAGAAGCAGAAACACATATGTAACCAATTGAGAAAAAGTGACATTGAGAGCAGCCCTACTCAGTTCAGGAACTTTCTCCCGCATTTGTTGCATACACCACAGTACACCACAGCTATATTAGTCACGTTTTTTTGTTATTGATGTTGTGTTTTTTTGTTTATGATGTTGGGAAACAATCTGTCCATGCTCTCCATCAAGAATAATTAATCTTAGGTTATGTGAGTACTATACCCGTTTAGTAGACTTGCATGACCGTATGCCAGACAAGTTGGTTCAAATGTGATAAACTGTGATCTGCTTCTGTCACTAAATTATTGAAGCCATTTACACTTCACAATAAAAAATTAAAAAAGGTAACTGTGAGAAAAAGTTAACAATAAGAAAAGGTCACATTGTGAGATATGAAGTCACAGTTCATGACAAAGATATAATTATCTTTTAATTTTAATTTGTTTTTTTACTCTGGGGTGGAAATGTACTGGGCTTCCATGATAAAATATATCATATTAACCTTAATGCAAGGAGATTTTGACCGTTCTCTTAAAGCTGCAGTCTGTAGGTTTTGCCTCTTTGTCGCCATCTCTGTTTGAAACCTGCAATCGCAGTTATTTGCAGAATTATAATTTTTACGCGGGTTGTGCATCTGCACAGTGTGGATGAATCTAATGTTTGCTGTCAGTCATTGCACCATTGTGGATACTGTACTTCTGAATCACATCTTGGAAGTATGACCAAAATAAGAATTTTCACTTGAAAATGTCATTTGAACAAGTATCATGTCTGCCACTTTTGTTCTGACCAACTGAGGAAAAAAAAGCATTATGCCTACAATAAATCGCTGCCAATAGTGATTAAATCTAACAATCGCTTAGCTTGGATCACGTCAAACCGTTATTACTATTATACTTATTATTACTTAATAAATATAATAGTTATAATTTTTATTACTGTTATACTTTGTTCGCAAATTGTTAATGTTAACAACATCAGCATTGCGTGACTATGTGTATTTAGTGTGTCTTTTATCCTTTTTTGGTTAGCATGTATCAAACTGCCAAAGTCACATGAACCACTGAAATTTTGAAACACTTGTGATGTAACAAAGCCTCATTTACTGAAATCACGTGACTTTGGTAGTTTGATCCACGCTCCCAAAAACAGATTTGTAAAGCTTCGAAGCTTAATGAAGCAGTGTTTTGAAATCGCCCATCACTAGATATTGTTGAATAAAGTCGTTATTTGTTTTTTTGGTACACAAAAAGTATTCTTGTTGCTTCATAACATTAAGGTTGAACCACTGTAGTCACATGAACTGTTTAAATATGTCTTTAGTAACATTCTGGGCATTTCAAAGTGTAAATTAACTTGCTGTCAATACAGGCCTCACTGAGCCATCAGATTTTATCAAAAATATCTTAATTTGTGTTCCAAGAAGGTCTTACAGGTGTGAAACGACATGAGGGTGATTTTTGGGTGAACTAACCCTTTAAGAGATTTTGACTGTTCTGCATGAAGGATCAGAATTATGGCAGGCACATGATTAGATTATATGAATGTTTATTTTATACGATCACTTAAAGAAATGAGGCATGGAGGAAAATTCAAGCAATCAATGGTATCTGGGAGAAGGGGGTCCCTGTAGCTGATGCAGAAGTTGAAATGTAAACTTCCAGAACAAATCAGGTCAACTGCGTGGAATCAAAAGCTCTGTGAGTGTGTGAGGGGCCAAGTACAGCTCTTTTTCTGTCTTTCTTTAAAGTGTTTTACTGGCTTCCACAAGTAGAGTTTCTTAGCTTAAGACATAGGGACAGCTGACTGAAATAGATGACAAGTGTTATATTAAAAAATAAACGAACCTTCTTGGGTGGAGCAAAATCAGGTCGAAATCAACCAGGGCTCAGGGTCGAAAATGCAAAAATGCCATGGTATAAGCAAAAATCTCCCATCTGTTATCTAACATTTGATATAGTTCACAATATTCCATTCTATGCCTATAGTGTTGGTTTTGGACACACTATACACACATTTCAATGAAGTGATGCAGTATTTGACTATATATATATATATATATATATATATATATATATATATATATATATATATATATAAAACCCTTCTTAAATAGGTTGTGCGTCCGACATTATAGAAAGCGATACATAAAATGCATTAGGCCTATCATTCTGATACATTGACTTGTGGACGAGCCTGTACAATTAACTCTTCCACTTCTGAATCAGTTTCTGGTTCAAACATATATTGCTGAATTAAACCAGTATTTCCATTTGTCATTGTGCAGCGTTTACTACAGTAAAGTTGACCGAGTGGATCAGGTATTCCGAACTTGTGCGATTGAGTGAAGGCGGGGGTAATTTGCATATTCATATTGCATATATTTGCATATGGATCCGCATATACTAAATGAAGCAAGAATGTAGAGTTACATTCAAGCTATTTTAAGGCATGAACATTTTTTTTTCTTCACACACACAAAAATTTTTTTTAAATAATGACTACAGGGGGTTGAAAAAATGTCCCTGAAAGCCAATTCCAGTATGCAAATATTGTCCCTTTATAAAAGAAAAAGTCTAACACTGGTTTTGTGTTTTCCTGACATTGTAGGCTTTGTAAGCTATGTTCTGAGAAACATTCTGTTTACAAATAAAAATATTTCCCTTGTTTTTATTTTAAACACCCTTTAACAACCTTTATTCTTGTAACTGATCTCATTTTAACTCAATTTGAAAGTTATGTGTGGTTGAATTGGGAATTTACAACACCAGAGACCAGTTGTTTTCATCTGAAATTTTATTCACAATATTGTACAGTTTTAGCCAGCCTAACCACATGGACTTGATAACCAACGGCACTGACAACCAGGCCCACCACAACTAAACATCTTCGAGCAAGCTTGAACACCAAGTATGCGCATGCTACATGTGGTATGGCAAAACAAGTGAGACTGTGAGGTGAAGGGACCTTTCTGGGTATAAATCAAGTACAACATTTTACCTGAGGCCCTGATAACACTGTCATATACACAATGTGTGAAGGATCTGAGCAAAAATATGTAGCACCTGACATAACGTCTCTAACATTAAACAGCTGAAATATTTGGTGGCATAATTGTCAATTACTATGACAGCGTTAAATAGGCTCCGTAAATGTCGACATAAAGGGGCTCTGTGGTCTTCCCTTGCTCTCGTACAAGCAAATGTACATTCACTTGCTTTAAAGCCAACAACAAGTTCATATAATCAACAGATGAATATCCACAAATATTGTTATATCAAGTAAACAAAAAGCCCTAAGACCTGAGACCTACAACGAAAGAAGATTTGGTGTCAAAAAGCAATAATCAGTAGTTTACAGTAATCCAACAATGTGTTGGAGAACAACGGTTAGTACAGTCAAAATTAGGAACCAGAATGTCATTAATAACTGAGAAATTAAAGTACATAAAGCTACCAAGATCTTTTAGTGTTGTTAATCTTAAACTTTCTAAGGACAAAAGTGAGCAAAAACACACATAGACATCTTAAACTGTTAACGAGAGATCAGTATCAAACGTGGTTTAGCGTTCTCAGTCACAATAAACTAGATAAAGCTAATCAGACCTGCTCTTGCGACTTGTGGCATGGCTTACATGTACCACGAGCTAAAAATCTGAAAAGGCAACAATGCATTCACCCTTGAAATGGCTTGACAACATCTATCTGAATTAACACTAGTTAGCACTTAGCATTCTTTCAAACACCTAAACATCTTTGTTTGTGTAATATTTGTGGCTCAAGGGTGGCTGGCTTGCTCTGTTTCAACAAAAATCCCTTCAACCTCTCAGTGGACTCGACTTCAATATGTTGAAATCTCCACAATGTTAAAAAGCACTATAAAAAGAAAAAAGAAACACAAGAAAAACAAAAAACAGTTGACGCATTGTTATGCCCGTCACATGTGATTTCTCAATGACTGTAAACAAAGACACATATAGTAGTTAAAACAGCCATATACTTTGAAGTCTCTTTGACTGACAGGATGTGACATCAGAGAATAGCTCATTCAGGGGACAGTCCATAAGATTACATTAATCATAAGGGTGCAAAATAGTCAAAACAACAACAATAGTAAGGACATTTCGATTAAAAAGTCATCTTGGTTGATGTCATGGGAACATGGACAACAGGTCCCAGCTTCAAGTATATGAGTTTCCTTTTCTTAATGTCGTCTGTCTGAGCTGAGCCTGCTGTTCACAGAGAGAGTCTGTGGTAAAGAAGAAATTCACAGTGAGAGAAAATCATTAGTCTTGTACAATGCACACAGTACTTTTGTTAGACTTTATACAAGCTCTTTTTATTCTGTTTAGTATAGAAGTTCTCAATTTGATCTCTACTAATGAGGAACAAGATTTCTACCGAGGCGGGCCATGGACTTGTGGTTCGCCACTGACTAGGCGGGCCTCAAGATTACTTAAAATTAGACAAAACAAGCATTCAAATAAGCTAAAACAGCTAAAAATCAAGATGTGTCTTATTTTAATTCACTCCCTCAACAACTGTTGAGCAAACAAAAATATGTTCTGAGAACGTTTGCTAACTTTGCCATTAAGTTATTAAAACATTATTTCTGAATGTTCTCTGAAGGTTCAAAACATCCAGGTTTTTTAAAAACGATTTTTTTCCTTGGTTATGTGAACGTTAAAGATGCAGTGTGTAAATTTTCTCATGCTCAGGCTCATGCTGCATTCAAGCCACTGCGTAATTACCGTAATCTTGAGATGACAACACGTGACATTATATTCGGAGCTGTTTACGTCCTCGGACTGGGAATTATGTGTTTCTACGGCACCACTATCAACACATTAATAAATCTACAGCGGTCAGGTGGTACACGTGGGAGCTTTCAGAAAACTCCCAGCTTACAAACTGTAATTACGAGCTCTACGAGGATGTGAGCGCTTTTACGAGCCAGAATCTCGTAGTTACTGTAATTACGATATGGCGTGAATGCATCTTTAGTCCACCGATCACCCCTCCCTTTTGAAGCACATAGAGAAGCTACGGTGGCCGACACAGGACAAAGATGTCATCATCTGAGACAGCAGAGAGTAGCCAGTCAAGCAATGAGGTTTCTTCTTACTTCTAACAAAGAACGGTCTCTGCTTCTAATAAATCAGACGACAACTACTACTACTTCTTCTTCTTCTTTTTCGTGCGTATTCAACGTTGTGACGATGCAAACTGCTTCTAAAAACACCAACGAAGAAGAAGAAGAACAACAACAGTGACAAAACGTGCTCTGTAGAGAAGTTTGTCCGTTTAGGGCTACTGTAGAAACATGCCGGCGCAAAATGGCGATTTAACATGTAAGGGGTGTATGTAGATAGAAATGGCTCATTCTAAGGTAATAAAAACATAATGGTTCATTATGTAAAGTCTTTATACACCACTGAAAACATAGTTATGTATATTATATTGCATTTCTGTCAATAGATCCTACTAAATATTACACACTGGACCTTTAAAAATTTCTTTTTTTATCATTCTTCAAACATTATAATAACATTACTTTTGAATGTTCTCTAACATTCTAAAACAAGTAGAAACATTTAAAAATGTTAGACGAAAGTCAGACTAAAACATTTCAGAAATAAACGCTCCATGAATTATGTATAAAGAACGTTTTGAGAACATTATTAAAGACCAGATAACAAATGTTCCATTAATGTTTGTTAGCTAAAGTTCTGATAATGTTCCCTGTTAGCTGGGCTACTGGATATATGAGAAAGCCTATTTTTAAAAGTGTGATTTTCAGACCTGGAAAAGTCATGTACATTATTAAAATGGTATAATTCCTTTTGCATTATCATAGAATATACATTGTTTTATTTTGATAAAATATATATTCAGTAAAAATATTTTTTAAATCCTTATCCTTAATCCTTATCCAGTAAATCACAATCAACTGGAAAAATCATATTCAAGGCCTTTGAATATTGTTGTGGACACTGGGAGTCAAAAAGGTTGAGAAGCACAGGTTTTATGTAAAACAAGGCCAATTTAAACAACTTACATTCCACAAAGGTTCAATTCCAGTTTCCAATAAAACTGTGAGAGTAAAAAAAACAAATACTGCAGAATTACACCTGCTGTGTAGTTTCAAATGCATGATAAATGGCAAAGAGTGATACGAATGAACTGGTGAAGATGAGACGTGAGAGGGGAGATGAGATTTTAGACCAAAGTAAAGAAACAAAACACACAGTAAGCGCTGGCATCTATCTGTTTGCAGAACTGTCAGGAATGTTTGAAGTCAAACATAGGCGGATCACAATGATACGGGCCAATGGTTAGTGATGGACCCTACAAAACACAATTCACACATAGCTTGGCAGGACTGTCAGGAGTTATCCAGGCGGAATGCTTCTGAAGATGGAAAGAGAATGCAAAAATGAAGCATGCTGTTGGTGTAATGACTGAAAATGACGATCACTAGATGATACATAATCAAGAGTGAAAGGTTAGGAAACAAATCACACAAATACTAAAATATCTATGCAATTAGTTGAACAGGAAGAAGATGCACATGCTTGTTAGAAAGGAAGATCAAGTCCATTTGCTCTCATCTGCAGCTCCCAGTACCTTTCTGTTGTCAAAAAACAAAGCGTCCTCCTTAGAGTCACCAGTCGGCATGGCGCGGGGGCGCAGAGGCCCGTGGGAATCGAGTCATAGTATCATAGGTTGGGATGCTTGAGGCACAAAAGGAAAAACTGTTAGGGTCACAGTGTATTAACATCCACACGCACCCCTTAGGTGCCCACCATCATTTCTCCATCCATCTTTAACCCATCATTCTTATAGGAGTGCAGGACGGGGCTTTCAAAATGACACTACTAATAATAATTAAAGGTGCTTTAAGTGATTTTTGTTTGGAATTCCACACATAAAATGTACTACCTGACAGAAAAAAACATTATTCCTGAAAAATCACATGTATCTGTGATAGTGCTTGGCTAAAAAAGAAAAGTCAATCAGAAACTCTGCCCATAATCAATCTGTATATGGGTCAATGACGTGACGGGTCATTTTTCGTAATAATAATAAAAACAAAGATATGACATCCAAAGTATGTAAGGTAGTACAACTAGATCTCTTTTATCAAATCCAAAAGGTTTTAATTATATTTTGCTACATATAAAGGTATTTTAAAGATTTTTAAGTGTCAAAAGGTCATTCGGTTTAACCGTCCAAAGGCCAATACAGCCATTTTAATTGTGATTAAAATATCTTAAAATGTAATAAATGTATATATTTTGTATTCTGGCATGATTTTATAACATCATATATCAGCATAGTGCAAAATGGTACTAATATTATGTGTAGAAATTGTTGATTTGTTATGAGAAAGAATGTCCAGAAAAATGAATTTCATTTATGTCATTCAGAGTAACCAATATAAAGGGACCATTTTGGATCAAGTCATGTGGTCAGTATCATGTGACAGGATGTGCCATCATTCAGACACCTGCAAAGGACCACATGATCATGAAGCAAATTAACTAACTCTCTTTTAACTATTTGAAAAATTCATGTTTTCACTTGCTCATATGCATGTCCCGAAACATCAGGTCATTCGGTACAACTGCTATAAAACATGGAAAATGTTGTAATATTTTAAAAACTAAACATAAAATATTTGATTGTCCTTTTGCTAGCTAGCTAGATATCAGCCTGTTAGCATTGTTTGAAAATATCGTCATTCGGTATAACCAAAAGTGTAATTCGGTAAAACTGAAATTTTGGTTAAACCGAATTACTTTTTTGGTGACAAATTTTGTCCATCTTTTAAAACACGACAAAAGCAGTGTTAATTGATTATAAGAGCCACATAATCTCATTGTTAACACTTAATAAAACTTCAAAATGAATTATATCTCCATTATGTTTTAAAAACCTTATTCGTCAATGACCCATATACAGATTCTCTAACATTGGGTTTGCTGATGTCTTATTGGAGGGCAGAGAGAGTGTGTTTAATCTGGAAGAATCGCTTATAGCACCTTAAATAGTATTACTATTTTAATTTTCAATTCTGATCAAGCAATTCCTCACTTGAGAATATGAAAATAAATGAACTAAATCAATCAATGAACATACAAAACAAATTGTGATCAATGAACATACAAAACAAACTGAGGCCTAATAGTTAGACCTCTAGACTTCTTGCATTATTTGCATCAATGCTAAGACATATTCAGTCTAAATTTGTGACACATAATACATACTCCGCTATTCAAAAGTTTGGGGTAAATACAATTTGAAAGAATTGAATACTTTTATTTAGCAAGGACACATTAAATTGATCAAAAGTGCCAGTAAAAGACATTTATGATGTTACAAAAGATTTCTATTTCAAATGCTGTTCTTTTGAACTTTATATTTATAAAAAAATATTTAAATATTAAGCAGCACAACTGTATGATTTCTGAAGGGTCATATGACACTGAAGACTGGAGTAATGAGGCAGAAAATTCATAGGAATATATTACATTTTAAAATATATTAAAAAAGCAAATAGTTATTTTAAATTGTAAATATATTTCACAATATTACTGTTTTTACAGCTTTTTAAAAATCAAACACATATTGAGCACAATAGATTTCTTTCAAAAACATTTAAAATATCTTACTGGCCCCAAACGTTTGAATGGTAGTGTATGTGTTCAAGCTCTGTGTCATTCTAGCCCACCATCCTGACCTCTGTTACATGTTTTGTTGCTGAAACACATGCCATTAGTAATGAGTTAGAGAAAAAGACCATTCACAGCCATAGCAGCAGAGTCACATGCAAGAAGACTGTGTGAATAAATGCACAAACAAATTCAGCCAATCGATACATTCTGCAATATATCATGCATGTGTTAATGTAAATTCAAATTTAATGCAAAACACAAATTCTACATTACTGCTACTGAGTTAGCCAGCATGCAAACACTAGTGTAACAATGAGAAAAATTAAAAATCTCCTAGGTGCATGTTTGTGCAAAGGGCGACTTTAAACCGTGCATGCATCAGACCTCTGACACCTCACTATCACCTCAATTGATCTGTTCCCCAAATGCATGCAATGTATTAGCGTAACACACGCAGGGTGTACGGGAATATGGTTCTGATTACCTTGCCATTACAGGGTTTTGGATACCTTCTAAATGTTCATTATAATAACCATTATTACCAATTTCCATACTGAAATAAAACATTACATAGATAAAGATCAAATAAAACATGATGTGACATGAGAGAAATGGCATGCGACTGACTATAAACAAGCTTAATTTTAAAACGTTTTTGAACAATATACACGCAAGGTTGTGTATGAATCGGTATAAATTGCAATGGTATCTTGTAAAATATACAGCAATAGTTTTGAAGTGTGCTCTTAAGGTTTCTGTTTTAACAGCCCTTCATGTTAAACAAGAGAGCTTCGAAGATAACACACCAACACAAACAGCGCCCTTCACCGGAGAAGCATTCCAAGGCTGAGAGCCTAAACCAGCACCATTAAGCAGAAAGTTTTATGTACAAAACAGGAAAGGGATGTCATTTTAGCGGTAAAGTGGACAGCAAAATATAAGGGGGAAACAGCTTACGTTTTCATGGGAATTGTTTCAATGCTAAAAAGATACAAGACAAGCAAAAATGTTACAGAGATGCACTGTAGTGGGGTACAGAGACATCACGTGGATGTCAAAATGGACGTTATTGGTCAAGACACTTGGTGACTTGTCAATCGCAATTATTTTTGACTGTAAACGTATGAATGCTTGAAAAATGAACACTGTTTGTACAATATTTACAGGTAGTTCTCATAAAGTGCAAAGTGCTGGACAGAAAGACAAAGAATGAAGAAAGATGGAAATAGCAAGAATGGTTATCATAACGTGAAATGCCAAGTCCCTGAGACAGAGGAACTAGAAAGAACAGAGAAAAGAAACAGAAAAAGAGCACAGAGAGAGAGAGAGAGAGAGAAAAATTCAACATCAAAAGAAGAGAAAAGAATGAGGCATTTGCACTTTCATATATTAATGCATATTATTCAATTTACACCAGTTAGTGTCGCTCCTCTCCTCTCCTCTCCTCTCCTCTGACTGAACAATTGCACTTTGAGCTTTCGTTAGCAGAGAAAACCAATATACAAACGGTAATAACTTTGTTTATAGAACTGTAATCAGTGGGGTACTAAATAGCAATCACAAACTTGGTACATTTGGGATACTTACTCGTCATAGACATCCTCTGTGTCCATTCTGCGGTAGAACTTGGCAAGCTTGACAGACAGGATAATGCTAGGGAGCAGAAACAGCGTGGAGCAGCCCAGTCCAAACCAGAATGTGTTCTGCAACAAATAAACACAAGATTACTTAAAGCCACCCAAAAATTGCACCCCCTTAACCATAAATGAAATGTTTGATCAACATACTCTCCATGCGCTTATTTGTTCTGAAAAGTAGATTTTTCAAAGTACAAAAAGTAGATTTCCAGCACGGGAAGTTTTCTATATAAAGGGACATTCATATTCCATCAGAGCGGGCGATCTGATGTAATGTGTCCAGCCATGCAACAAAATGTTGATAAAAGTTTAACTTTATACAAATAAGTAGTCAAATGGATGCACTGGCTACCAATATGAGTAAAAAAAATAAAATAATAAAAAACACCCTACTGGCCGCTAGCCATCATGTCTGAGGTTAAACACTTTATGTTCTTCCTGCTGCAGTCAGAGAATTATACTGGGGTCAATCTCTGGGTGTCTGTGGAAAGAGTAGCTGGCTGCTAATTACTATAGGTAGTTAGTGGCCTGAATACTTTCTGCCCTTACTAGTTGTGTTGTACAAACTTGTGTGTGTCTGTGTACCTACTTAACCATATTTTGGGGACAAATTTGTAAATAAAGTTTTTTTTTTCTTTGCTTTTCTCCAATGCAGTTTTAATTCAGTACATCTGTTTTCTGTTATGGTTAGGTTGTAGTATTTATAAATTGAAAAAGTCTATGGAATGTCTCCATTTAGCTAAGTAAACATATGTAAAAATATATACTTCTATTATAGGGCAGGAAATTACTGGATGTTCTGTCCTATTCAAAAAAAAAAAAAAAAGTTCCAAAGGATCTTTTAGGTCCTAATCATAAAATGTAACGTGCAGTGGCGTACAGAACCCACCGGGCCCCATTTGAACATGGAGTCTTGTGATGGGGTCAAACACCCTGACCCCTTCCAAATCCCACATACTTGCCATTGCTCAATGGTGCAGCACAACCCACCCTGACTGTGTGTTCAACACACTTGACTGCCAGCAGCAACACTATCAACCCTCCATCTCTTACACCAAAACCTACATCAACCACAAACTTTTTTAAGTCCTAAATTTCTGTAGGTTGCTTTTGAAATACATTACTTTTCAAAAGTTAAGATTTTTTAAATGCTTTTGAAAGAAGTCTTTTATGCTCACCAAGTCTGTATTTATTTAATCAAAATACAGAAAAAAAAAAGAGTAATTTTGTGAAATATTATTACAATTTCAAATAACTGGTTTCTATTTTAATATATTTTAAAAATGTAATATATTCATGTAATGGCAAAGCTGAATTTTCAGCATCATTACTCCAGCCTTCAGTGTCACATGATCCTTCAGAAACCATTCTAATATGTTGATTTGGTGATCAAGAAACATTTGTTATTATTATCAATATTGAAAACAGTTGTGCTGCTTAATAGTAATCTATCATCTATCAAATTGTTTAAGTATGGTTACTAGCTGTAGCTGCACTTAATTATTTGTTTAATTAAAAATCTCACCATTGAATCCAGTAGGAAACTGCAGCCCAGGATCTCGGCGGTGTCCACAATGTTGCTGAACGGTTTACAGGTAGCCACCTCCAAGGCCAGCTACAATAAGGCAGCAAAACAAAGGGGTTTTAACCCTACAATAATGTAGAATAACTAACCGATCGCCACCACTCTAACATTAATACTACTTCAGGTACATAATACAGTTAAAATACTCACAGACGTTCTGATCCAGTCCATATACTGCTTGAAATAGCCAATGATAGTCTGCTTGTATTTCTCAGTTTCCTGTTTAAGGATATATTAACCATCAGTACAATACAACCATACATACACCAATCATTTATGCATGTTTTTCTCCCATTACCTTCTGTTTTGCTCAAATTACCTGATTTATCACAAATGTTGCATTGTGGGAAATTAGGAACTGGGCAGCATCAACGGCTTCTAGTACATCTCTAACTCGGAGCTAAATACCAACACATTTACAGATAATCAGAAAGCATGTTCTGAAATGCATCTGTGATGATATTTTTAAACTGGTGGAAGTTTTAAAATGAGCAACTTACAGGCAGGTCTGAGGACGTCCTCTCCAGAAGTCTGATGCTCTGATTAAGTGTGCTCTTTAATAAGGAAGAGAATGGACATACAGAAAACTTCAATCATGTCCAAATCATATAATCTAAAATGGTGAAAAAGTACTATAAATGACCATTATGGAAACAAACTGACAGTTCAAGGGAACCAGCAGGGTGATAAAAGGACCATGCAACCTGGCAGTTGCATTACATGCATTTCATGCACATTATATCACAATAAATAAGAAATGTGACGCAAAACGGTTAGACTATATATTTGGGATACAGTGGAAAGGACATCAATTGATGAGCTTTATATTTCATTAAGATCACATCTAACCGGTAAAACATCTAATATGGACTAGAAAATAAAATTCCTGCATTTCAGCATTGGTGCAATAAATGATGTTAAATGGTGCTTTATTACATAACATTGTTTTTTAAAGGTGAAGAGTGAATTTTTTCGATGTTAAAATCTCATTCATTTGTGGGTTGATTTCTCTGAAATGTGTAAAAACTGTGACACTGACACGGTTTTTTTTTTTTAAGCAAAGCAACAATGATTTAACCAGTGGTCTGCAGACAACAGTAAGGGTTGTTTGAGCCATTTCTGCAATTCTGTTTGATGCCACTAGAGGGACAGAAATTCCACACTTCACCCCTTTGACCAGTTTATGATTCAGTACATTTTCAAAAAAATCGTTTTGCAATATTGTTTTGCAAATAAAAAAAATCAATAGGACAAAGACAGGATGAAGTTACTCTAAAAAGATGCTTGTTTTTTCATGCCATCACAGAAAAAACAAAGTAGATACAAAAAGGAGCAAACAACTTGTAGGTTATGCAGCGATTACTGGTAGATACAGGCTTACCCTTGCTTTCACATATTTCTTGGAAGCCATAAATCAAGTTGAATGTGTTAAGGAAAATTGAAAGAGATCGTTGAAAATCAGTGAGGTACGAACAGCAATATGAACATTATTTAGATATTTTTCATTTGCAGTCAATCCCACTTACAGAATGGAACGGATTCAACAGAACCATTCATGAATAAGGAGGTAATGAATCAAACGAGCATCTCTGAGACAGGAATAGATTACCATGGACTGCTCCAGCGGGATGACTTGTTGGATGTGGATCTGCCTTATAGTATTAGCGTGTCCCTTTAATGAAGTCTGCAAGGTCCCTTTAGACTGCAAAAGAAAGAAACAGTTATTAGTCCTAGAAACATAGGTACTAACAATGAGAATGAATTTCATTTAATACCTAAAAAATATGGAATAATTTTTTGAACCAAAAATAAATCTTACCAACTGATCAGCTTGAGCATCAAGTTGATTGGCGAAATCAACTAGATTAATGCGAGTCACTCCTTTATTAACCTGGAAGATAAAAGGAAACATATGAGAAGCCACAGGACACGGTTTCTCACTAATCTTGGACTGTACATGTGCCAAAGTCTGTGGAGCAAACGTTTCAATCAAAATGTGTATGTGCATTTATGTATGTTATGTACCTCCTCCAAATAGGCAGCAAAGTCAATCTCATTAATGCCAGTTTCAGTAAAGCTGATGAGATTCTGTTTGCCTTCAGACTCCAGAAGAATGATGCCACGCAGGTCCACCTTCATCCCTTCAAACTTCTTTGACACATCCTTGGAGTACTGCAGAAAGAAAAGAGGCTCTGTATACGATTCCGACATGAGTCTAAGAAAATCTGTAAGGATTGTCAAGAGGAAATATTCTAGAACAAACAATTTAAACAGTGGGACCACAAAGTCAGAGACCACTAGTAAATTATACTGGTAACACTTTGCAATAAGGTTCTATTTGTTAACATTATTTATCAACTGCATTAGTTTACTGCATGAACTAACAATGAAAAATTCTTCTAAAGCATTTATTAATCTAAGTTGATGTTAATTTCAGCATTTAGTGATACATTAAAATCAAAAGTTGTATCAGTTAATATTATGTAATGGACCTTAGCTAACATGAACGAACAATGAACAATTGCATTTTTATTTAACATTAACAATGATTAATAAATACTGTAACAAATTAATTGATCATTGTTAATTAATGCATTAACCTTATTGTAAAGTTACCATAATAATAATAATAATACAAAACATTTTTTTTACTAATTTATGTATTTACGCTATTATAATACATTACTGATTTATAAAAAATAGTGATCAGCGTAAATGAGTACACCCCCTTTGAAAAGTAACATTTTAGACAATATCTCATGAACACAAAACAATTTCCAAAATGTTGACAAGACTAAGTTTAATATAACATCTGTTTAACTTATAACATGAAAGTAAGGTTAATAATATAACTTAGATTACACATTTTTTAGTTTTAGTCAGATTAGTGTGATGCAAAGAGTACACCCCACAACAAAAACTACAACATCTAGTACTTTGTATGGCCTCTATGATTTTTCATGACAGCACCAAGTCTTCTAGGCATTGAATGAACAAGTTGGTGACATTTTGCAGCATCTATCTTTTTCCATTCTTCAAGAATGACCTTTTAGAGACTGGATGCTGGATGGAGAGTGATGCTCAACTTGTCTCTTCAGAATTCCCCATAGGTGTTTGATTGGGTTCAGATCAGGAGCCACTGAATCACTTTCACCCTGTTCTTCTTCAGAAATCCAACAGTAGCCTTAGATGTGTGTTTAGGATCATTGTCATGTTGGAAAAGTACACGGAGTGATGGTAGCATCTTCTCTTTCAGTATAGAGCAGTACATCTGTGAATTTATGATGCCATCAATGAAATGCAGCTCCCCGACACCAGCAGCACTCATGCAGCCCCACACAAGGACACTGCCACCACGTTTCACTATAGGCACCATGCATTTTTCTTTGTATTCCTCACCTTTGCGACGCCATACAGTTTTGAAGCCATCAGTTCCAAAAACATTTATCTTGGTCTCATCACTCCAGAGTATAGAGTCCCAGTAGTCTTCATCTTTGTCAGCATGGGCCCTGGCAAACTCTAGGCGGCTTTTTTGTGCCTGGGCTTTAGGAGAGGCTTCTTTCGTGGACGGCACCCATGCATGCCATTCCTCTGCAGTGTATGTCGTATTGTGTCATGGGAAATAGTCACCCCAGTTTGGCTTTCTACTTCTTTAGATAACTGCAGTGAACCTGCATGCCGATTTTCTTCAACCCTTCTCATCAGAAGACGCTCCTGTCGAGGTGTTAACTTCCGTGGACGACCTGGACGTCTCTGTGAGATGGTTGCAGTTCCATCTTTTTTCAATTTCTGTACCACTTTTGCTACAGTATCCTGACTGATAAGTAAAGCTTTGCTGATCTTCTTGTAGCCTTCACCTTTCTGGTGTAAAGAAATTATTTTCTTTCTCAGGTCTTGTGACATTTCTCTTCCATGTGGTGCCATTGCTGACAGCATGAAATAGGAAGGGGTTTTAACACCCTTTTATAGTCAACTGTCCGCTGGACACCTGTGTAATAAATAATTAGACTCACCTGTGGTTGAATTCTTATTAAATTAGACATTTGTAGTCTAAAATTTAGCTTTGCTCCAGAGACTTTTAGTAGGCTGTACTCATTTTTGCATCACCCTAATTTTTATTTTATAAAAGCCTAAAATATTCCATTGTGGTCTAAAATTTCTGGATTCTATGTGACAATGGATCAAGAATGTTGGGTTGAAGGATATTAACTAAAAAAACAAACATCATCTGCTGAAATGAAGGAATTTATAGATGCTGTATATAAATGTTTCAAATGGTTATGCATGAAATGTTTTGAGATATTCTACCAGTTGCAGAGAACAGAGAGAAAAACAACTAACACTGGATTGGAAAAAAAATCCTGTTCTTTTTTGACTAACCAAAATTGCATTTCACAAGAATTATACCTCAAGTTGGTATAAAATCAGCAGAAAAACAAAAACAAGTATCTGCTTCAGAGAAAAAATAAGACAGACTCAAAAATGACTAAAATGTAATATCTGCTTTCTTTAAAAAGAATAATGAGCAAGCAAGAAAAAAAATGTTTACAGAAGTGGCTACAGGTTATCCTTCTAAAACATTATCTATGCAAGAACTCAGAGTCAATTTAAAGGGTTAGGGTAATTAATTACTCACCCTTATGTCATTCCACACTCGTAAGACCTTCGTTCATGTTCATAAAATTAAGTTTGAACCACTGCTGTCACGTCGACTGTTTTAATGATGTCTTTAGTACCTTTCTGGACCTTGAAAGTGGTGATTATATTGCTGTCTGTGGATATAACTCTCGGATTTCATCAAAAAATACCTTAATTTGTGTCCCAAAGATGAATAAAAGTCTTACAGGTGTGGAACGACATGATGGTGAGTAATTAATGACAGAATTTGTTAGACAGTAATCAGTTCAAAACACTTACTTAGCACTCAAAATGAATTAGGAAGTTTGCATCTTGCTCAGTTTATATTGCATTTCAATATACCCTCTTCACAATGCCATTTGGTGTAAACAGTAACATCACTAATCTCAGAGTGAAACTTTGAATGTTGGTGTAAATTTATTTGTGATTTGTGTGTAGATGTAAGCTAAGCCTTTGATCCACTCACAACACTGGTGTTAAAGAAGGATGAGATGTTGAAGATCTTATCCAGATGAAGAGCTGAGTAAATCCCTCTATTGTCCTTACAATTACTGAGAAAAAAAGAGAGAAAAAGGAAAAGCATTCAAACCTTACTCTATTTTATTATGATCAGACTAGTTTCAGTTCTCTTCACTGCTGCCATCTGCTGGACTATGAACAAAGACAACTCTATTGTAAAATGGCTCAGAAAAGTTATCTCTAAAAATGTCAAGCATCATTTGTTTGCATATACCATTTGATTTAATATTTACTTTTTAATGCATTAAAATTCATACATTTGTACAAATAATTTTTGGATTGTTTTATACATGTCCGATCAACATATGAAGCATATTTTGAAATAAAAATCACTACAGCACTTAACAGCACATTAAAACAATTGTTATAGAGTAATACAATTGTTCAGTTTTATTAGATATACATGAGAATGTTACCTGTAGATAGAATATGCTGTAAGGTCCATCTCAGGGTCATTGTACAGGTATCCTGGTATGAAGTTTCTCCAAGCAGAGTTGACCAGGTTGGGCGTATCTAACACCTACACACAACATGATCACACTAAATGAGACTTTTTCCTTATATTTATTATTTTGACATTTAGCATATACAGGGGGTCCAAATGTCTGAGACCACTAGTGAAATAATGCAAAATCTAACTTAAATATTTTAAAATCCTAAAACGTTCTTTTTTATTATTTCCTGGTTTTAAATGAAAACAGATTTTCACTGTGGTCTCACATCTTCATCATGTATCAACTGTACTGCAAGATGCTGTGTCGTTTTTCTCACCTTGAACAGCTGTCGGGTTTGGAAGGGTTCACACACAAGCTTCTCTAGATTCCCCCCCGCCAAGAACAGAGCTGTTATCACTCCCATGAGCACCCAAGAGAACATGAAGCTGAAGCCCACACCACTGAGAGACATGGGAAGAGTATGTAAATGGGTGCAGACAAAGCTGTTTTATACCGCATCCATTTGATGGCTTTAAAGACTGATATTATGCTCAAACTCACGCCATGAGCAGGTTGCCTCCAGTGTTAGAGACACAACCGCGTGTGGTGGGAGAAGCATGCCTGTCGTATCCCAGAATACCGCACAACAAACCCAGAAAATTGAAGGCGAGGATAAGCACAACCATACAGCACAGGGTAATACAACAGATCCACCTGAAGGCAAAAACAACATCAAAGTCACAAGGAAGACTTTTTGCCTCGAAAACAAAGACGAGAGAGTTTGCGACTGGTTTTTGTCTAGTCGAGTCCTCGGAAGTACCTGTAGAAATCCATCTGATCGATCTGTGGGTAGATGTCCTCGATCTGTGAGTGTGTGTGAGTAATCATTTTGGTGAAGTTGGTCAGAGAGCTGTGAACCGGGAAGAGTCTGGTGAAAGTGGTGATGTTAGACCCAATGTCATCCAGCAGAACCTTCACCCCTACAGGAGAACAAACAGACACAACAGAATATTTAGTGATTTCATTATTTTTATTTGTCAAGTGAGTTTTCATAATCTATGCTATTTTCAGAAAATTATGTTTTATTGTCTGTTCGCCCAAACATATTTGTAAACATATTATTTGTAATATTTGTAAAGTCATGTGTTGTAAAATGTTACCATTTAAACATAACAGTAAAAAACTGAATAATTTAATTGATTTAAATAACACGTTTCAACGTTAGTACAATTTTCTACAGCATTTATTAAACTACTATTATAGATTTAACTATTGTTAAAATGTTTTGGTTCAGTTTTTGAAATAAGTCTCACCAAGTTGTTTTTTATTTGATCAAAAATACAGTAAAAAAGGTAACATTGTGAAATATTTTTACAATTTAGCTGTTTTATATATTCATATATCCTAAAATGTAATTTATTCCTGTGATGCAAAGCTG
The DNA here is from genome assembly GCA_037101425.1 of Elopichthys bambusa. Classification (NCBI taxonomy): domain Eukaryota; kingdom Metazoa; phylum Chordata; class Actinopteri; order Cypriniformes; family Xenocyprididae; genus Elopichthys; species Elopichthys bambusa. The sequence goes on along the minus strand of CM074447.1, from coordinate 17,095,057 downwards.
AATTTTCAGCATCATTACTCCAGTCTTCAGTGTCACATGATCCTTCAGAAACCATTCTAATATGCTGATTTGATGATTAAGAAACATCTTATTATCATCAATGTTAAAAACAAATATGCTGCTTAATATTTTTGTGGAAACCATTTTTTGATGAATAGAAAATTTGAAAAAACAGCATTTATTTGAAATAGAAATCTTTCATAACATTATAAATGTTTTTACTGTCACGTTTGAGTTGCATTATTGTGTAACCCCTCTGGTCCTACTTGCCACGAACGTCTCCGGCATGGGAGCTAACAACGACGCTAAAGACAGAAGTCACTAGCATCAGTCGCTAGTGCACCTCTTAAGATTAGGGGAATGAGGTTTACCTGCACAGCTCTGACTAGGGACCTTCGTTACACTTGCAGAATAAAAGTATTAATTTCTTTAAAAAAGATTTGGACAAGAAGTGTACCTAAGTTAACTTGTAAAAAAGTAATTTAGAAATTAACATTAACCTAGATTAATAAATAGTATAAAAGTATTCTTACTTGTTAGTTCATGCTATTGCATAGAGCTAACATACAGGAACTTATTGTAAGTGTTTAAAGTCCCCCTGTAGTCAATAATTTTATCCCTTAAATCTAATTTTTGATCACCAAAATGACATATTTAAAAAAAATCTTCTTGAATAAAAATAGCTTGAATGTAACTCCACACCCTTGCTTAATTTAGTATACGCGGATCTATGAATATGCAAATTAGCTCCGCTTCCACTCACTCGCACAAGCTCAAGAGATCCACTCGCTCAACTTACTGAGGTAAATGGTATCGATTTTTACAAAGTCGGACACATAACTGTAATTAATATGATTAGCCTTTTGCTTGACTACGTTATCAAACAGCTGATAATGTGTTGCTAATGTTACAAACCATGTTTCTGTTCACAAGTCAGCTGTCTTCTAAAAATCAGTATCCTTAGAAATTCTAGTTTGAACAGCTCAGAACGTCAGTGGAGAAAGACATAGTTCATCATATCATTCTAATATACATCATGAAACCGTTATATTGCTATTGATACAAACCACGTTTTTTAAAACGGTCTTTACATCACTGCAGTTTTAAAGAGAAAATACTCAGCAATGGTATTGACTTATGAATTTGCACATGGTTTGTCATGTCAAGCATATTAAAAACACCACATAGACAAATAAACCACATTAAAAACTTGATCTTCACCACAGCGAGACTTAATAAGTATAAAAATAGTTTATAAAAATAGGAGATTCTGTATTAATCTCTGGGCAGTACATATAAAAAAAATATAGTATCTGAATTCTAATCTGCATTTCATCTCTGAACTCACCTTCAACGGTATTTCGGGTTTGATCTGTTACCATGGTGGGAGTGTCATTGAATGATGTAAACCCCTGTAAGACAGATGAAAAGGTCAGAGTAAGCAAAGCAGATCATTCAAAACCAACAGGAAATCAAAATATTCTTAGTCTTGCTGTAAACAATTCCAATTCATGTACATTAAAAGTGTTTGTAATTTTGTAAAAGGAAATATTGTACATACAATACTAAGATTTTTTCATGTTTTTGAAACTCATCAAGGCTTCATTTAAAAAATACAATTTATATTATAATGTATTCCTGTGATGGAATTTTTTGCTGCTCAAGAAACATTTCTTAAAGTTCAAAAGGACTGCCTTTTTTGAAAGCTTTAGATATCTTTTGTAACATTATAAATGTCTTTATTTTTGATCAACTGGATGTGTCCCTGCTAAATTAAAAACTTTAATTCCTTAAAAAAAAATATTACTGACCCCAAACTTTTGAATAAAATTTAATTTTTGTCTCTTGTTGAATATCCTATTCTACTCTGAAATGCAATACTTTCTGTCCTGAATATATGCAAACACCTCATGTGAAATTTGGAAAAAGTACCTTTTCCACAATCCGGCTGAGATCCGTCTTCAGAACTTCATTCACTTTGTCTAACTGTTCGGTCACATCAGGCAACTAAAAAAACAAAACAGCCAGGCGTTTCGGTTTTCTGCTTATTTTCTACTGTTCTGTCAACCATTGTGGTAACACTATGTTGGAAAAAAAGATGAGAAATAATTTTCATACCGATGAGTAGTTGGCTGCAATTTCTAGCTTGGGAAGGGTGCTAAGTATGTTGCGACAAATCTCCGACGGGCATACATCTTTGTAGAGAGGATCGTTAAGGACGTTGCTAAGGCTGTTGCGCACCAGGCTGAGGTTAGCCTGCAGTTTGGCTGTTCCTTCCTGCAAAGTCTCCAAGGTCAAACTCACGTTCTCTAGAGCATCCTTAGTGTCTCGCATTGCTAAGAGAGGGAACAAATGAGAAAACGATTTCAAAAATAGAGACTGCACACACTGACCAAGGCACAAATAATTCTGAAGGACACAAAATCCACACATGCTTCTTTGATTTAATTATGCTATAATAAATATTATCCATTGAGGGTAGATGACATTGTTGTCTTTGTATCTTTCAGTGTATTTCATAACCTTAATACACGATTCCACCAAAGAAGGATACAACAATAGACATGGGAAAATAACTGGGCAAGGCTTTGTTGGGAAAGAAAAAGGAGTCAATTACAACTTTGTTACAGATAAAAGGTCAGGTGAAGGACCAGTCAGGGTTTATTACTGTTTTACCTTTAATGGCTTTCTCCACTTTGACTAACAAATCAAAGACAAAACAGTGAAATAAGACACTACCAAAACCAACATACTGCATATCAACATTATATTCTCATGTGATATATGATATATTATGATAAACAGTTTTCCCAGAAAAGGTGAAAGCAAGAAAAGAAAGAAAATAAAAACAAAGGTGAGTTACGTACTTCCAGTCATGCTGAGAGCCGTGTCGAGGGCGGGCTGCACATCTTTTCCCAACTCCTCATGTATCCTTCCACCCAAGAGCAGACCTACATCTGAAGACACACCACAACATCAGTCCTCACATCAGGAACACCTTCTATTCCACTAAAAGGACCTGTAACATACTTACTCTCCAGGTCATACAGCACATGCTGCTTCACGGTGCCATACTGAGAGATCAGGTAATCAATTTGCTGAGGAAGAGATGACACACCAATATATTTAACTACCAAGTCATCACTCGCAAATACTAAAACATCTACTAAAATGGATACTTTTGGTCAACTGCAGCATTATGCAGTCAAAAATGTTCATGATCTCTAAACTGTCCAGTTGACTTCCTTCCTTCCATCCATCCATCCATCCATCCATCCATCCATCCATCCATCCATCCATCCATCAATTTAGCTATCCATCCATCCAATCATCAATTTAGCTATCCATCCATCCATCCATCCATCCATCCATCCATCCATCCATCCATCCATCCATCCATCCATCCATCATCAATTTAGCTATCATCCAACCATCCATCCATCCATCCATCATTCATCCATCATCAATTTAGCTATCATTCATTCATTCATCCATCCATCCATCCATCCACCCATCCATCCATCCATCCATCCATCCATCCATCATCAATTTAGCTATCATCCATCCATCCATCCATCCATCCATCCATCCATCCATCCATCCATCCATCCATCATCAATTTAGCTATCATCCATCCATCCATCCATCCATCATCCATCCATCATCCATCCATCATCAATTTAGCTATCATCCATCCATCCATCCATCCATCCATCCATCCATCCATCCATCCATCATCAATTTAGCTATCATCCATCCATCCATCCATCCATCCATCCATCCATCATCCATCCATCATCCATCCATCATCAATTTAGCTATCATCCATCCATCCATCCATCCATCCATCCATCATCAATTTAGCTATACATCCATCCATCTAGTGTTGTCAAAAGTACCGGTACTTCGGTACCAAGTCGGTACTGAAATTTTGAAAATGTGACGATACCAGCCTTTCTGTAGTACCGAGAGTACAGAGTATCCGGGTATATTTTAGTACCCACTGATAGGGCTGTGCCAGTATTTACGTGATTATGACACAAAGCACAAAGCTTTGTTTATAGAAGGAATAATAGGTTAGCAATTAAATGTGACATCGCAGCCACTGAAACATTTTAGTTCATGCCGAATGAGAGAGGTACATGAGTCCATACATTTAAGCTTTGTCGGCTTTGTATTCTGTTTTGCGAATCGCAATTTGGTCACCCGATTATCAGAGAATTTAACAATATTCCATTAGTTATTCCACTGAACATGGGAATTTCTTTTCCCAAATCTTCACTCACGCAGAGGATTATAAACATTTCTTCCTTTCGTTCACTTTTAGGCCTATGATATTCGCATTCTTTACTGTGGTAAAGTAGAAAAAAACACTGTAGGACAGAAACCTTTTTGCTTGCGCGTCAATTTCTATTTAATACAGTTTGCGCTTTTAGACTTGATAAGGCGCGTATTTGTATATTGTGTTTCACACATGCCGGTGATTTTTAGTTTCACTTTCTCTGGCAGTGCAAAATCAAACAGCCTGAATGTGTGAAGATAAAACTAGCTCTTCAGACCTTTTACAACAAGTGTCAGTTGCTTGTAACATGAAGATTTTATAAAAGAGATGATCTCTTTCCTGCTCGTGTCCCACATCCCTCTCAAAGTGCAGAGCGGCTATATTACACATCTTTGTGTGGAAATAAAAAAACAAATGTTTAATTAGAATAATACTTTCTTATTATTTAGGTTACCATTATTTACCATTATTTATTTCATTACAGGCTGTAGTATGTCGTTTCACTGAAGGAATACCTAAAATAAACACACACAAAATGGATGTTTGAGCATTTGTTTATTTCTTTTTTTTTATATTTCAAAATGTATTTCATTGAGGTATATATACACTCACACAAACATACACACACACGCTCTAAATATTTATATGTATGATTACCATTTAGCTATCCATCCATCATCAATTTAGCCATCATCCATCCATCCATCCCTCAATTTAGCTATCCATCCATCATCAATTTAGCCATCATCCATCCATCCATTCCTCAATTTAGCTATCCATCCATCATCAATTTAGCCATTATCCATCCATCCATTCCTCAATTTAGCTATCCATCCACCATCAATTTAGCTATCATCCATCCATCCATCCCTCAATTTAGCTATCCATCCACCATCAATTTAGCTATCATCCATCCATCCATTCCTCAATTTAGCTATCCATCCATCATCAATTTAGCCATCATCCGTCCATCCAACCATCATCAATTTAGCCATCCATTCATCATCAATTTAGCTATCCATCCATCCATCATCAATTTAGCCAGCCATCCATCCATCCATCCATCCATCAATTTAGCTATCCATCCATCCATCATCAATTTAGCCAGCCATCCATCCATCAATTTAGCTATCCATCCATTCAACCATCATCAATTTAGCTATCCAGCTATCTGTCTGTCTATCTACAACAGTATAATAGTGTATGTTGGTTATGGTTGTATTACTCACTGCAGGGGTCTGATTGGCGAAGGTGTGCAGGTCTCTTAGGTTACTCTTCACCAGTCTCCTCATGCTCTTCAGCTGAGAACTCAGGTTCTGATTGGCTGCATATGCACAAAGGACCCCTGCCCTGATGAATAAAACAACACAAACTAAATCAGGTCAGAAAAGCAAAAATGGGACCATATGTAAAAGAACATGTCCCCCTCAATGTGTATGGTTGTTTATGGCCGTGACATTAAGATAAACCAAAAGCTACTCTCTGGAGTGCCAGTGGGGGGCAGCACTACAGCACAATTATAAGATGCATATTTCTCACAGCTGGGCTCTTCTGGTAGCATACTTTAATTGCCTCGCTTTGGGAATGTTATCTTACTCTTGCATAGTTTTATTGAGAACTGAGAGGCAACATCATACTGCTGCAGGTCTATACAGGAAGACAGCACTTTTGTTATGCAACTCGGTGAATAAATCCAAAGGAACCTTCATCTGACACAGTTGGAAAAGCACTTCAAACAAACTAGGGTGACTGTGAGCTCTCATTAATTAGACTGAGAGACACTTCAAGGAAAAACCAGCCCTGTATTAGTACCTATTCATGATTAACGCATCCTAAGTGGGCTGTCTTCTTTTTGTGCGCTCATGGCTACTGTGGGAGATGCTGAACATTGGCAGCACTGTCTTCTATCATGCTACGCTTTCACTGCAGGCTGGGACAAAAGCCATGATTGACAACATGATTGATATGCAACAATAGCGCAAACAGGAAGGCTTTTTGTGATGTTGCATCAAAATGTGTGAATCACTCTGTTGGTTTTGCGCATAAATGTAATTGTAACCATACAAAGATGAATCTGTGGGTGCTGCTGCATATGAAGAGTATCAATGCTTCAACACTCTCCCGCAGGATGAGATTTATCACAGCTAGCAACACTAACGATAGATGAATATGTTTAATACATGATGACCAAGGATGAGAAACATTCAGAATATAAGTGAAGTACCTCCCTTTCAATTAATGAGGGAATTTACAGTTGTTTTTTTTTATATAACTGCTAGGATCAATTTCTTAGGTCACTTTTTCAAAACTCTTCACACTGTGAGCACAACAGCAGTCTATGTGGGCTAAAACCTGGATCATTTATCTTTACATTGGCATGAAATGCATTGAATGATTACATCCTTCAAGTGACAAATTCTTTTCTCACTTAGACACAAACACAGCCAAAACTCTACATCAATTAGATGTAGTTGAACACCTACACAGATGTCAGTCTTTCAATTTTATTACTATCTATACAAAAGGGGCAAGAATAATTTTAAACTGGGAACATGTAACATACTGCAGTGAATTCTAAATAGTAGAGTGTCATTCTTGTTTTGTAAAGAAATTGTACAAAAGAAAATACCAGTTTTTTGTGTTTTTTAGGTCGTTGCTTAATGAGTGACAAAGTGTGTTTGTTGGGTGAAAAACTTTGCCAGTGTTATGGAAGAATGAGTTTATCTGAGACATTTATGAAGTGTTTTGGTAGTCTTAATGCATTTTGAATGTGAAACATCACAACATTTATTTTAATCGAGAGGTGCATAATTTTTTGGTCTCAAGATCTTGTATTGACAATGCAAGAGGTGAGCACTCTGTAACTTACACTGAGGTTAAGGTCAGTGCCAATTCATGTGTGAAAATGATTCTTCATGCTCCCTTCCAACAATTCTTTCACAATTTGAGCCTGATGAACCTTGACATTGTCATCCTGGAATATGGCCATGATACATCTTAATACATTGGTTGTTTAAGAAATGAAAAGCTACACACTCTATCTTTTAGGGTTAAAAGAACCGTTGCCAAACATATAACATGCTAGAAAAATAACAATCACTGTAATAATGATCCATCCATAGACTTTTAAGTATTTGCCTATTACAATCCAAACAGTGACTTTTTTTTTTTGGCCGGGCAGTGTATAAATGTAAAATACTTACAGAAATTATTTGAATTTTATTTTATTTTAAATTCAAATTCAATTCTGCATCCTGTTTGCTACGTTAATTCATATTCAATTACAGTTTAAAATCTGAAATAGAGCAAAAAACAAACTGGTCAAATTTTAATATGTAAAATCACTCACATGTGATGAAATGTTGTGCTTTATATGCAGATAGGGGGCATTGCAGAATGGTCTTAGGGCGGGAAACAGACCACAGACTGATCAAAATGGGTGGCTGGCTACAAAGCACCATTGTTTTCCTCATTCTCACCCCCTTATTCCCCATGTTCTCCTCTCTCTGTCTTCACTGTGTGTTGGTAAGCTGCTATCTGCTCAGCTCCGTAAGGTCAGGGAAAACATAGCAGGCAATGAACAAAGAGTCTTTGAAGATGGTGAAATGCATTCCACACAGAGGGCATTGAGATGGCCTAAAACTCTGCAGGGGACCTCATATGAACCAGCAAAGAGAAGTCTGTTTTTTTAATAAGCAACTTTGGATCTAAATTTCTGGTAAAAGAAAGGAAAAAAAAAAAAAAAAAGCTTTCTAATTAACACACACACACACACACACACACGATTAATTAGTTAACTACACATAATACACCTTCACCAATACATGCATTTCTTCATTAAATATTTCCTTTAAAAACTGCTCTGGCTCACTTTGGCATCATGGTGGAAATAGGCTTTATAACTTTGGTTGGTTCAGTGCACTGAAGAATGTCTCCATAGACTAATGGAGGCAGGAATCGCATTACTTCCACAATGATCGCTGTATTCAGTCAGACTGGACCCTGGGGCAGGTCCCACAGCATCCCTGTCTATAAATGCCTCTTTAGGGGTTTGAGGAGCAGGGTGGGGGTGAGAACCTCCTTGACTGCCTCTTTAAACAGAAGATGACCCACCGGGTTTAATTTCGCCCTGCCATGAAGGCGTTCCAGGTCTACCTGTTGGTTCCTCAGTGCTCAACAGACCTGTAATGTGATCGGCCCACTGCGACAACACTGCCAAGCTACTGACCCAGACAAAGACAGCCACTGTCAACTGGAAAATGAGGGTCAGTCATTTATTTTTGAAAGGCTGGATGGAATGGATGTTTTTAACTACTTTTCTTTTTTTACTGAACTACAGTACAATGACTGCTAAAAGTTTGGACACATTTGTAAGCAGTTAACGGTAGTTTCGTGCTTACATATACATTTCTTTACAAAACTATAATTTCAATTAAACAACTGGAAATGGATGAATTGCACTGGATAAACAGGCAACAAGTGTGTGTCCAACATACATGGGGACCTCTTCAGTGGTTGAAAAGCATCTTCAGATGCACCTGACGACTCTGAAGATGCTAAAATGCAAGATGGGTTTAATTTGTTCATTCATTTTTTATTAATTTACACACTTCTATGTGCCAATAATTCAATGATAAAATGGAAATTAATTAACAAACCAAAATTGTATTATTTTATATTTTAGTTTTATTCCACCAGAAATTGAAATGTTCCTAAATTGAATATGTTTGTGGAAATGGAAGCGGTAAGCCCCATGTGTGCAGTAAAAGTAGGCCAGATTGGGCGGGTAATTGAAGTGTGAGACAATCATTTCTCTTTTCCATTCATGTGTAGGACAGAAGGAGGACACATGATTAACCACACAAACAAAAGCATTCTCTTTCCATTCTGTGCCACCAAAATATTGTGGGCGTTTTTCTTTGAGCAGAATATTACAGCTAAAATACTCATTATTCATGATAGTAACTGACAGAAGAAACTCTCTACAATGACTGATTTTCATTTGTATTCAGTGGACTGATGACGGTAATAACTGATGATGGGTCTATTTAAAGGCTGCTTTACAACACAATCACAACCCTGCAAATACACTGACGAAAGACAACTGTACAGCTATGTGCCAAGGAGAGCTGTACCACCATATGACAACTGAAAACACACACACACCAGACAGAGGCTGACGCAGAGTCACATCAGGACATATTGTCACCGTAACCATGGTTTCTCTCTTACGCAAACACATTTACACATTTTGCTAACTAGATATAGACAATCCTCAGGCACTAGCCACCTTAAATCAGGGTTTCTAAAATTTATTTACACCAAGGACCCCTCTCATAACTCCAAACTATTTCCCAATTTCCAAATTCTAAGTATCACACTAGTCAGAATCCTGAGTAGAGGTCCACCAATCAGAGTAGTCGCTGTTACTATAGAAACTGCGATGTCATGAAATCAGGCTCCCCACACTCTCAACTTTGCAGCCCTGTGTTTTTGTGATTTTTGAGAAATTTATTTTAAGATTTTGCAGTATATTATACTGACAGCTCATGGCTTAAAGTCTGCAGTTATTGCTCATCTGTACATCACAAATACTACATCCCTCAAATAGCAAGGAGGTCCCCAAATTTCACAAACATTGCCCTAAATTACCGTAAAACCACATATATAAAACTTGCATATATATAATGCATAATCAAACATTATTTCTACACAATACCAAAAGCAAAACATACATATATACATATATACATATATATATATATATATATATATATATATATATATATATATATATATACACACACACACACACACACAACGGTTCAAAAGTTTGGGATTAGTGCTTTTTTGTGAGAAAATTTTCAGCTAGGATGCATTAAACTGTTCAAAAGAGTAAAAATAAATGCTGCACTTTTAAACTTTCTATTCATCAAAGAATCATCACAGTTTCCACAAAAATGGCAACATTGATAATTATAAGAAATGTTTTTTAAGCATTGAGGGCACCTGTTACCACAACTTAAATAAATGCATGGTTGCAAGTTAAAAAATCTAATTTCAGTTGCAAACATTATTTTGTAAAGTTCTGTTGACATAATAATGTTGATTATTACATCATCTTCATATTGTCTGTAATTTAAACACATTTCTGCATTGATTGGCTTTAAAAAAAAAAAAATTAGGTTGTAGTAACTTTATGAAATTGTCTTGATAACTTCAGAAATTAGGCAGTGGATTTCTAGTTCCCAGCATGCTTTGCATAGGACTGGATAAGGAGAATAAAATGTTGAAATTAAATGTTAATTTATTTGTTTTTAGTAAAGGGAAAGACCTGTTAGTGTTTAATGCTGTTATGTTTGACATTTAAAAGAGTTTCTGTAATGTTGCAGTTTTTGTACATTGACTCTATAAGCAATGACTGCAATAATGCCGGTGACAAGTATATCTTACTTGCTCATTTAATATATACGTTAAATAATTTATATTAGCATGTGCTATGATAGCTGCCAATTTGAACTGAAATAGATAAGATTAATTAGTTCCAGGGCTACAATTCTGGTAGTTGGAACAACTTTTTTTTTGAGAAATCAACTTAAAAATTTGTGTTTTTGCTACAAATTATGTTTCTCTAACTCAGTGTAGCTTGTTGGCTGAACGTTAATTCACTCAAAGCTGTCATTAATAATAAAAAAAAAATGTATGCGAACTGTTGCGTTATTTTTTTAGAGTGTAGAATGAGTAATTTTTTCTGCCATCACAGGAATAAATTACATTTTAAAGTATATTCAAATAGAAAACAGCTATTTTAAATAGTGATCATTTATCACAATATTTGTAACAGTTAATCTGGTTTTGGTTCTGTGTATTTCAGCTCTGTCTTTATTTTCAATCAGTTTCCTGTGCTGCTCAGTTACCTTGGTTTCTCATTGTTTGATTAGGTTGATCAGGCATGCCTCATTTTCTTGATTAGTTTGCTTGTATATTTAAGCTGTGTTTCTTTCAGTTGATTGTCAGTTGACATCACATTATACCCAGTTGTTCTGATCCTGTTTTAGAGTCATGTGTGTTTTGTTTCTAGTGCTTTGTTTTAATAAAGGACTGTCTACTGCTCCACCTAGATCCTTTCCTTACCATTATTGCAACCGTGACAATATTACTGTTTTTTTTTTGTTGTATTTTTGATCAGATAAATAGTGAGCATAAGAGTCTTCGTTCAAAAACATTAAAAAATATTACTGACACCAAACTCTTGACTGGTAGTGTTCATTACATACAGTGAGGAAATACAAACCACTACTGAAAATGCTTCTATTTAGAATTTTTCTAATTTATTAATAAACTTAATATATAATCAGATGGGTGAAAAACATTATAGAGGACCGACATCTGTGGAGATCTGTGGAAAATGCATTTGCTGCAATCTGTGGAGTCCAATTAAGGCTAGAATGCCAGACGCTCAAACACAAGTTAAACAAAAATTTAAAAACACAAGCACTTACACCTATGTGCCTACAATGATTAATTTCCAAGACTGAATCGAGATCTGTCCATGCATAATAATATTTCAAGGATGATGAACTGAAAACATGCTAAACTGACAGTTAACAGCACAGATACTGTGTAAATGCAGCGTTTCTATGATTTAACGGGGGTGATTTAATGAATGAATGTGTGAGCACTGCACAGCCCAGCTGCACTATGGATGTCATGCGGGTTCACATGCTCTACTGTATTGAGTTTGACAGGCCGTCTCTGCAAGCTGAGCCCTGGGGTTGGCAGAGGAGCAGTGGCCCCCGTTGACCTTCAGTGCCCTGAGCATAACACTCCTTCTGAGTAGCAGCCGGGTTTCTGCTCTACATCCAATCACAGCTAAGAAACACTCAGCTGAGCGAGTCCCTCACATATACAGTGCCCCACAGAAATGACAAATCAAAAATTAGACCACTTTAATCTCAATAGTTAGATAGCAATGTGATTAAACTGAGAGCAAATGGAGACTTTTGCTTCAGATTTTCCTGAGATTGTCCTGCAGTAAGCTTATATATGTCTTCTCTAGAGTTTCAGAAGACATCTAAACAATGTCTCCAACCAAAAAACAATTATCTGAGATTTAGAGCTCTTACTTTACATCAACAATTCTCATTTGTGTCTATTTTTATTCCCCTAAGGAATTTAAGAAAAACATCTGAGGAAAAAGTTTCATAGGCATTAAAAAACAAATTTTCCTCTCTGTACATATCTGTGTGCGACTTTATATTAGGACCACAGTTAAATATTATTCATTTTAATGAATGAATCTGCTAATTTAAATTAGCAATATGTAAACCCTTATGTCTTATCCATGTCAATACACAATTTATAATCCATGTTCTGTTAAAATATTGCTTTGAATTATGACTGTTTAAATATCAATGCACATACAGAATTAAAAAAAAAAACTGTAATAAAAATGGCATGCAAAAGTGTCAAAGTGTATTATTATGTTTCAAAGGGCAGCCTTCCCCAGAATGAGGACACAAATTTATGTGAGCGGTCATTTGTAAATAACGGCAATAGCATCTATTTTTAGCTCAATGGCACATGGCAACTTATACATAGTAAGACATAAAATATGAAATATACATGTTTTTTTAACTGTAATAATAATATTTCTCAATATTACTGTTTTACTGTATTTTGGTTAAATAAATGCAGCCTTGGTGAGCATGAGAAACTTCTTTCAGAAACATGAAAAAAATCATACCAGCTTTATTAATTAGTCACGCAAATAAAATCAAATGATCTTTCACTACTTGCAGCCATCTGAATCATGCATGTTAAGCATGCAACAAACAGATAGTCATTAATGTAGATGATCTAAAGTCTGGAAAAAAAGTGTTACAGGAAATGAACTAAAAATACAAGTAATACATGCCTCAAGCTGTTATTTTGCTTGACCATCACACCATTGTGTTCATGACCGGGTTGACAGTTTCCCTAAGAAATGCTGTTTTTCTCTTAAAAGTGAGATGCCACTAATGAGGAATTTTCTTGTCATAATTGGGTCACTTCTTTAATTATTCATCAAGCCTACATTATGCCCAATGTTTCAAGAGAAAACAGCAGAGCTCAGAAAAGCGGCCCAAGTTCAAACAATTACAATAACATTTCGAAGTTTGGAAAAGATAAATGACAACACGGGTCAAGAAAACTCCATGTTTCACGCCGTTACTAAGAAAAACACTACTCATAACAAGGTGACCAAAACTCATAACCTCCACCCCTTTAAATCCTTCAAACTCAAGAACATTTCCATAATCTCTCTGTGAGAATCCTTTCAGGATGATCACATAATATTTAATTGATTTTCAGAATGATCTTCATACCAAGAGACTGGGTGGCACCTGTCTTACTTTTAAAGATTGACCCTGAAGAGAGCTGTGTGTAAAGCAGCCCCATTTATGTCTTGATCAGAATCATGAAGGTTGAAATCCTGAGAGGTTTATGCATGAGGAGACATGCCCATCTCCAGGCAGCCAGGCATGTGCTATGGAATCTTTAATCAAGAGCCAGCCAGCTGTATCCATAGAGCAGAGGCACATCAAACACTCTATTCAGTTTGCCGTTGCTATCCTGGAGTTCCTTCTATTGTGCGATCCTGCTGTATTTCTTCCTGAACTGTACACTTGTCTACAGTATGTCTTTGGGAACATGGCAATTTTAGGACAGGGAGATTAACTGCAAGCTTAAATGTATCCATGTTGAGGTCTTTGATTGTCATATTATTGACCATTTATATGATAATTTATCTAGACATCTGATTGTTAGATTTAACTCTTTGTTCATTTGAGTGCCAAAGTCACACAGGGTCCTCGCGCCGGCCGTTTATTTTTTATGCGGACCCACGGTCACAAACTCTCCAGTCTTGGTCGTTTAGACAGAGGTTATTGACTATACTATTTAGAGGGCTCTCTCTAAATGTATTTTATTTAGTCCCCATAGATCTGTGTACACCTAAATAAAACAACATTATTTCTAGTCAAAGGCCATGCCACCACTTCAGATATAAGCTGACCAATACTTTCTCTAATAGTAGTTTTGGTATGGTCATGCCATGGTTTCCCATGTAGACTTATCTAGAGTATCATTACATTAAACACAGGTAAGGCTCACCCTATTTAGGTTGGTCGGTCAACATTCTGTTGCCCTAAATGGAAATTCCCTTCATTAGCCTTCACAATCTAAGTGATTGCTATCTAAAATCTCAGCTGGTGTGTCCCAATACTCCACTCAAAACTAGTAACGGACTTTAGTCCTAACCTGACACATATTTGCGGTAACAACGGGTACAACATAATCTAGCAGATAGGGTAGATGATTCATATAATCATTCTGAGTGCACTGAGTGGAGGGAAGAATGGGTAAAGAGATTGAAGTGGGGAAGAAGGAACAAATGTGAAGGAAGGACAGGAAGGAAGCTTATAAATGTCTGTAAGTGTGTGTGTTGTCCATATCTCAGGAGATTTTAATTTTTTTTATTTAGCTTGTTGAAAGCATTCCGCCAAGAATATATGTGATGCCTTGGATTCGAATCTGCTCAAAAGAAGGCATCTTGGTAGACAGACCTTTTGGTACATCCTTTGCATCTTTGTGCATATGATACCTGAAAACACTGCATATGTAGGCATCATAATAGGTTTTGGAAGTTTACACATGCAAGCACACATGCGCATTCTGACAAGCGCAAAAAAACTTACGTGATAATGAAGGTGGTTGTGAGTAACAGTGTGGTCAGCAGTCCTCTAAGGCAGTCTGCGTTCTTCCTCTGTCTCTGGTGCATCTCACCTCCACAGTTATCACAGCAGCGGCACAAACAAAAGAGAAGCCCCACCAGCGGCAGCAGCACGGTGAACAGCAGGCCCAGTGCCGCACACACCACAAATCCAATCTCATAATAAATCACCTGCACACAACACAAAGTTACATAGAATAGAGCATCTTAAATGTTCAATAATTGCATACAAATTGAGTTATGATTTGAGATGGTTTCCTCAATGCAATATAAGCCTGGTCCACAATGAATTCCAGGAAAATAAATCTCAGGTAAAGGATTAGTTCACTTCAGAATTAAAATTTCCTGATAATTTACTCATTCCCATGTCATCCAAGATGATTATGTCTTTCTTTTTTTCAGAAATTAAGGTTTTTGAGGAACACATTCCAGGATTTTTCTCCATATAGTGGACTTCAACAGATACCAACAGTTTAAAGGTCCAAATTGCAGTTTAAATGCAGCTTCAAAGGGCTCTACACAATCCCAGATGAGAAATAAGGGTCTTATCTAGCGAAACGATCTGTCATTTTCTAAAAAAATAAAAATAAAAAAAAATAAAAAAAATTAATATAACCACAAATGCTCTTCTTGCACTAGCTCTGTGATTTTGAAGTTTGGAGTTTTTCCGCCATTACCTTTCCAATGTGATTCGTGGCACAAGACAAGCATTTGTGGTTAAAAAGTATATACATTTTTACATTTTTATTTAGAAAATGACTAGATTAAACTCTTATTCTTCGTCTGGGATCGTGCCATTTGAAGCTGCACCAACCCATTGGTAGCCGTTGAAGTCCACTATATAGAGAAAAATCCTGGAATGTTTTCCTCAAAAAACATCCATTTCTTTTCGACTGAAGAAAGAAAGACATAAACATCCTGGATGACATGGGGTTGAGTAAATTATTAGGAAATTTTAATTCTGAAGTGAACTGATCCTTTAAGGCTTAATTTGCATCCAGGAAGCCATCCAAGTTATATAGGTTTAAAGTTTCGGATTAGTTTATCCACTACTGTCGGTAAAAGGAAGTAAGGAGTGCCATGTGTGTATGTTTTAGATCTACAATTACGCTAAATGAGCACTTCATATACAGACATTATTATTATATTATAATGTTATTATTATGTAAAACCGTTTTTTAAAAGGAACATCAAGACATATCTAATGAGCTACAAAATATTTTCACGGTTCATAACTTAAAAAAAAAGGCAATGAGACAAGCAAAACATTTGCTAGAGGAAATGCCTCTGCACTCTTTTTTTTCAAGTAAAGCAAATATCCTCGTCTCAAAAGCCTTTCAGGGAAACGGCCTTTGAAATGAGGGAAATTAAACCACGCAAAATTTCCAGTCTGTATGTAACATTATGGAATAATGTTGAACATTTTATACATATGCTTCCACTGAATCCGTTTACACATCCCGTAGCATTATGGATACTTCTGAATGAGCAGGGCTCTCCACAGGCTAGCCTGTGGATAAGCTTAATCCACAGAATAAACCAGAGGCTTTGTCTGTCACCAAGAACCCTTGCTTCTACTCAAGGGTAGAGCCTTTCCATATTTAAAATTCTCTAAAATTGGTTTTAATTTCCCCCTCATGCCTGTGTGTAAGAACTGAAAGTCTTGTTGGAAATTACACAAAAGCTTAGCAACTAAGACTATCAAGGGGGACTTCAAATTTAGCATAACATATAGGGCATGAGGTTATTGACCATTCTACTATAAGTCTCACTGACCCTTTGCTGAGCTCCTCTAGTATCAGCATGTTTAAGCTTTAGACTGGCTCATCTAGGGCTGACATCATCTCTGTTATCGTAGTCACACTTCTCATTGGGTTATAGCTAAGCTAAAAATTGCAGACAGCAGAAGAGGAATTTATGTGTATCTATTATTTTACCAATTACAGAGGTGAAAGAGATATTTAATACCTGTGATTTTAATACAGGATGTCCAGGAAAAAAATTCAGTGAATTTCTAAAACTGTATTAAAGTGTGTAATGTTGATTTGGAGCTGAGGTGTAGCAGACATAGATTTTTATAGATTAGGAGTCTTTAACAAATTATGGAGGTATCAGGGCTCGATACAAGCATTTGCGGCTAAACAGAGATGTGTGCAAACTGTAAAGTGTATTTAGGAGCTTTGGTACGAATGAGTCCCTGCTGGTTCTTAGTTGTCTGAAATTTAAGTTCATAAAAATCTTAAATGGTATAAAAAGCTTATTATATTAAGAAGTCTTAAACTTGGGGATCATGCATACTTTTTCCCCTTTTTTTGGTATTTTGGCTACACAATAAATGGCATTTAATTGTGTACAATTTAAATGTAAACACTTCTCGTCAAAATATATTTTGTACATATTAAATATAAAATAAATAAAACATATCAAATGTTAAATATATTAACACATTTAACACTTATAAATAGTTGCATAATCATTAAATAAAGTTTGAAGTAGAAATATTTTAAATCTAATGTGCTTTTTGTATAAATTAAATATCTTTGCTCGCAGATCATTTGCTCTCCATTTAATCTCGATTTACTAACTATTTAATGAAATATTAAACAGCTTTAAATTGTTTTCCTTTAATTTGGTTGTCACAGTTCCTCGTACTCTTCCTGACTCCTCTGTTTTGTATCTGCTTGATAAGAAATAGAAAAAGCCCTAAAAAAAGTGTACACATTTCAGCAATTTAAAGGGATAGTTCACCCAAAAATGAAAATTTTGTCATCATTTATTTACCCTTAAGTAGTTCCAAACCTGTATACATTTCTTTGTTCTGCTGTATACCAAGGAAGATATTTGGATAAATGTTTGTAACCAAACAGTTCTCGTCCTCCATTGACTACCATAGTATACCAATATCTTCCTTGGTATACAGCAGAACAAAGAAATGTATACAGGTTTGGAACTACTTGAGGGTAATTAAATGATGACATTTGGGTGAACTATCCCTTTAAAGAAATCTAATAACTCCAGGGGTACATCTCAATCAGCTTCCTAGTTCAGTAGTCAGGGCACTGATCAGGGAGTCGGCCATTTTAAGTGCTGTCTCAATTGCAAAATCCTTCCAGTGCACTGAAATGTTTGCTCCCTAAAAAGTCCCACAATGCACTGTAAAAACCAGCAAGCATCGATGCTTACTGTCTCTCCTTAACGTAAGTTCTAAAGCGCGAGACATAAATCACGTGAGCCAACTCACTACACATAATGACACACAATAGCTGTATTGACCATTATTTAAATATATATTACACCATAAACATACATCACTAGACAAGTACTGAACATAATCTAGATAATATTTATAATTAATTTACGGCTGAAATGTTGCAGGTATATGTAACAATCAAATGTATTTATCATAAAAACATGAATGCCAGAAAAATATCAATTCTGCTGTTGACAACATCAGTGTCACCATCAGTGTCCCACTGAGTAGTGAGCCAGGGTCCTTACTGTCCTTACCAGTGCCTGAATGTGTGTACACGATATACCGATTCAGGAGCTAGGTAGCTGATTGAGATGCCCCTTATGTCTATTGCAATTTTTTAATCCACCTAATGTTGAGTTCCAAATGGATGACACACTCACAATCATAATTAGACTGGAATGTAACACTGAAACAGACTTGTGAACAGCATGAGTGCAGGGCTGGGTTCTGTAAGGGTTAGGTGGAACTAAGGAATGAGGGTGGTCAGACTTGGGTCAGGTTTGTCCCTTGACACCACTAGCAGGACACACACGTTACCTGTAGCGTCAGAACAATGTTTTCTGGCTGGAAGGTGCCAGATGATGAGGCATGCAGAACAGCAAAAACAGAAAAAAATAAATAAAATACAGAACAGATGGTAAGCCAAATTAAATAAACAGTCAAACAAAAAGGCAAATAAAATCACTAAGAACTAAGAAGAACACTGATTTTTTCAAATCTGATTTTTTTGCCCACATGTGACTCATATCTGTTTTTCCCATGACAATACAGTACAAACCACAAGGAATCTGATCTTTTCAATTCCGATTTGTGCCACTTCCATATGTGGTACTAAATCTGATACAGGTCTTTTTTTTTTTTACATACCCAATGTTATTAAGACAGTTGCAAAAGGTAGTCAGTTAGTCAGTAGAAGGGCATTGATATGTCAGAACCCGTAGGTATTACAGAGACAGCTCTATAAGCAAAACATGAAGGGCTCGTATCATAAAAGTTTCAACATTCTGCTCTCTTTTATCACATTGTCTTTATTTTTCATATTGCCTGTGCATAATTTCGCTGGGTTCCGTGGCATATCACACTATAAATAAACGCGTAATCACTTAAGCCTCGTGCACATTCTGTTTTGTGTTATAACGCATTATACCCCAAAAAATTTACCCGAGGCATTTTTTATTTTTTATTTTAAATTATGCTTTTACACCTGCCATTTTGCACGTCAGTGAGCACACTCACATTGGCGCCCTTTGTTTAGTCACGAGGCGTTAAACGTCGGCGATAAGTGCGTGCGATAATAGTCCCGGTGTGCACAAGCCTTTACTTTAATGCCGTCCGTGTTTACTTCCGTATGACAACGCGCTGTGTTTTGTCAAGTCGGCGATTTTCCTGCAGAATTGGGTTGTTTTGCAACTATGTGGGTTAAGCAATATATAACCCCGGAACGTGATTGGGCTATAGTTTTGGACTAGTTTTGAGAAGCAATTGAGTGGGTTTTGTGGTAAAAACCTAGTAACTACGATTGTATCGTTCTTTTGTGCATGCAGGTCAGTTCAGAACCATGATCTGTTCACACTGGAAATCAAAAACTGGCCACATTTAAAACAACAATGTCAACAGCTATACAAAAATTTTTGCATTAAGGCTCGCAGTGTGAACGTAGCCTTACTGACCACAAACTTCTGAATGACAGCCATCATAATATAATATAATATAATATGGGCTGTTTGCTGAGAAATAAATGTGATAAATTGTAGCACTATGATCGGGTATTTCAAAGCTCATATTTCCTCTCAACAACACAAGAAATGTTGGTGAAACTGATTCATTAAGTTTTGCCCCATATGTTTGTTTGTTCCCAGGAGTAGGATGCTGAAACTTCAAAGCAAGAGCTGCTGTTTAATTAAACTAATTTTCTTTATTAAAAAGCAACAAATAGTTTCTTCCTCTATTTACTACAGGCTATAATGCCAAAAGCAATTAACAGCTCATCCAGAATAAGCACATAATAGGGCAAGGCTCGCTCCTTGGCTTTCATACTCAATTATAATATTGTTTCAAGATAGATGCATTGAGACAATGTCCCCACAACTTAACTGTGGTGGCGGAGCACGTAATCGTATGGAGGTTCAGGTGGGCACAGTCACATGCACTTACCTTCTGGTACTCGGATTGTATGGCTCCGAATTTATCCTTTGCCACTCTAATGACGAGATCTGCAATGACAGGGGAAAACAAAGTCAGCATGCTTCGGCCTCTTTCAGTGCCGCCACGTCAGAACAGGTTACGTAATGTTATTCAGCATTCAGCTGAAAAAAACACCAACAACGAGCCCACTGTGGATGAGCGTAACCCTTCAGTACCGTTTCATCGCGTGTTTAGCCCCCGGCTGCCTCCAGTACCACAATTACCACAATCTTGAGAGAAAAAAGTAGTTGTCTTCATACAAACAGACATCACAAAGTTTCCTCGGGGAGCATCTGAGCAAAGTTCAGTTGCTATATGATCTTGTTGCTATATGAGTTTCTGTGACTATGTTGATTAAAGTAATGACAAATTATATGCAAATTATTTGAAAGACAATAAAAAGGAAACAGTGCTGTGTTACATTAAAATGTATGTATCTAAGCAGTACAATCTGACAGACAAGAGCTGTAGTTGTATTCTTATTGCCTAGAAAATAGCTGTGTGGACATTTCCAAGATGGTCGGCGAGTGAATTGACTTGCCTTAAAGGGCTCAACTTACTAAATGTAAGTTGCTCCAGAGTATCTCCTCATAGAAATCTACTCTCTGTAGATCATGAAGGTTCAGGTTTTCCATTCCCTTTGCACTATAGTCTAATAACAACCAGCATACAACATACAAATCACCTGGATACAACATCACAAACAAAAGAAGCAATGATGGCAAGCATCCTAAAACACTGAAGGAACAGCCCCCAGTCCTGTCCCACAGCTGTATGTAGACAAACAATCATCAGCATAGACAGGAAAAATGTCTTTCACACGCCATTACAAACTAAATAGCAGAATATTAACAATGCCATGTGAATGTAATGTAATGTAATATTTGAATGATATAGTAATTAAATTGGCCTTATAAAAATGAATAAATTAATACATTTGAAAAAAATCTTTGTCTTTGTAAACTTTTATTAAAATGAAATAAATTTGTAGTACCTCTTCTTATTTTACAGACACTCATACAGAGAGCACTTCTTCTCACCATCCAATCCATTCCCTATGAAGAAAATTAAATCTCATCCAAAAAAAATTCTCATTAAATGTCTCATATGAGTCTAAGCCTCAAATTTCAGTATTAAAGTGGGTTGAAAACATCATAAGAAACGAGTGAGAGACAGAGGTACATCTTCCACTTGGTGCATTGCAGGGATTTTCAGCGCTCTAAGAAGAGTAGCAGAGAGTCAATAATGTATTACTAGTATTACTAAAGCTATTTTTGAAATGCTCAGGGCTCAAATATGTTTCTAATAATCATCCCTGTGTGAAGACACTTAAGAGAAACGTAAGTCTTTTTTATTTATTTTTTGCAATTCATAGTTTTCAGTCACGTGACTGCCATGAAGGCCTGGGGGGCAAAACATGCATAGAACTGCATTGCAGACCTGTCAATTTTCCAACTCAAATGAAGAAAATCAAACACGTGAACAAAATGCACATTTTGGGCACTTGTGACCTATATACAGCACCTGCTGCAGTATTTCAACCACTAAAAACAGCAGGACATTCTAAAACGCTTCATGTGAAAAACACTGAAAGTGCCTTAAATGTACTAAAACAGTGGTATTAAAAGATCAAATTTAGTATAAACCTTATTGAAGATGCACACTATATACAGGCGAGCAGATGAACAGATAAACACAATGCGCAATTTCTTATTTAGCGTTTTTTTCCAAAAAAAAAAAAAAAAAAACAACAAAAAAAAAAACAACATAATAATAAAAACTCACGCAGTGAGTGATTTTGTCTTTTTCTTTTGTTGCTTGATTAACATTAATGACAGACAGCAGGTTTATTAGGCTGCTGTCACTTTAAGAACAAACGCACAGACCGAATATACTTACGGTTACATTAATTTAAGACACGGTCGACTGTGTTTTCACCTGCAATTAATCAGAATGTTATTTTTTATTACTTGACCTACCCATCCGTGGATTATCTGCAGCGTCAGCGGATATAACTGTGATCCGCACATCACTAGACCGCGCACGTCATGCTTTAGCTAGCAAGTCATTTCACAAGTTCTAGCCATTTGCATTAATCCTCTGTCCTATAATGACATTTAGTGAATAATATCTGAAAGTATATTTTAGAGATGCACCGACTGCAATTTTCTTGGCTGATTCCGATTTCCGATTTTTATGTTAGTGTGATCTGCCGATACCGATTTTTGCAGATTCCGATTTTCTTTCGCAAAGTTTTATTTTCATAAAGCAACCAAGTAAGTCGGTAATAAAATAGGAACAAATTAAAAAAATTGCAAACAACAGCACAAATAAATGCAATAGAATAAAGAAAGTTATAAAACTAAGTTTTTCAGGTTAAGTAGGTTTTTATTCAGGTAAGAAATACTACAGAAATTAAAGTAATCAAATATAAAATAACAGTTTTACTTTACATTGGTTACCTTCATTTCTGTATTCTTTATTGTAAATATTAAATACAGATTTATTCTTACCATTAAAGTTATAAAACGTCGCTAGCCAATTGTATTCATGCAACACTGGAAAGTAATGTGATTGGCTGCTGTCACTATGACAGTCGCGTCAGCATCAAGCTTCAGACACGCCTTCCATCAAGCGTTGACGCTGATGCCCCGTGTGAATGCACCATTACAGTTCCTCTTGAACCAAAACAATGAGTTTAAGTTCATGCCATAACTACAGTAATTAAGAGATGGCAACCCGTGACGTTATACTCTGAGTGGTTCGTGACTCGAATTTATGCGTTTCAATGGCAACACTATGAACACCAAAATGAAACCATGAGGTAGTTTAACGCAGTCTCGTGTTGCTTTTTCTTCCTGCTGTGTGCATTTATGTGTTTTGGAGGAAGCGTGGCTTTGGAGACGCTCTGAAGGGAGGGTGGGATTCTTATGCTTTCAAAGCTACCTTGCTATTGCTAGCCCCTCCAAAAATGACCTACCCTACCTTTAAGCCTGGTGATAAAAGTTATTGTATGCAAGAATAAAATAATATATTTAAATGTATTTTAAGTATTTTAAATACAAAATACTTTCTCCCAAAGTATTTAATTACAAATTACATTTGATTTTTTCTTTGTTAAGGAAAATACAAATTACAAAATACTCAAAAGTAATTAAATACGTATTTTAAATACATTTAATTAAAATACTGCCCATCTCTGTGTACAGTAAATTTGATCTTTTAATACCAAAATGACTGATGGGCAATGGAGGAAAGCCTGGTTTTGCCCTCCAGGTGGGCATTCCCATAAGGGTGTAACATCATGTGAAATCTATGGCTGAATCCCAAATGGCACACTTCTATGCACTTTTGGTCTTGTGGACTTACAATGGCTGCTGAGTGCGCATGTCCGTTAAGTCCACGAGACCGTAGGGTGACCCATTCATCATTTTAGGTTTCAGAAGGGTGCTTGTGAGCGCTCTCTTTGCAGCCGCTATGCGCTCTCGATGCGCACTTCAGCTAAGCTGGCAAGTCTGTGAGCTACGCAAAGGACTTTACCCGGCAGTCAAAGCTCCATTATGTCACGAAAGTGCGGACTCAGAGGAAGACCATGAGCGTTTAGGGTGCCGTTTGGGATTCAGCCTATGAATAATATGGTTCTAACGGTCTTCGTGCATTTTCTACAGAGACTTTTAAAGATTCCTGAAGGCCTACTCATCTTCAAAGCCAGACAGAAGTAGTATGTTTAGGGCATCATAACATGTGGTCATGAAAAAAAAAAAACATCACCAGTCACTGCATTAGCCAGTCTAGCTATATTTTGCCGGTCCCTATAAGTCCCTGGTTAATTAGCATGACCTTAATTCAAGGAAACAAGTCTTCATTAAAACTCCTTGGTACATGATTGCCTTACTTTTGCGTCATACCCAACAATGAGGAATTAATTATACAGGAAGGAATTACTTTCTCAAAGAAATTTGAAACTCCTTAATAAGTGGCTCCCAGTCATCATGTCCAACTACTTTTACCTTGAAACAACCCATGAAATCGCTTGAAATAACCCACGAAATCGCAAGCTTATTTCATGTATTATGTGTTGTTCTGTTGATATATATCGGTTTGGTTTGTCATTTTAATTTATCATGCGATCAATGTAACCATATGACTTCTTATATTAAGATGGCTCCTGCACTGAGTATTGTTTATTAGTCATTAATTGTGTTCGACTTCATGCGGAGCCGCTCAAACTGATCTGTGATAGTTGCCGCCTGCATTCAGGGGCGGTATTAAAAACGGAGCCGCCAAAGTCGGACACATTCTGCTTCCCGTAGTGACGCTAGTGCAGTAATTGCTTACTTTATCACAGACGAAGTGGATTAGATGCAATGTTTGTCAAATACACAGACATTTCATATGTTTTCATGAAGCAACAGAAACTAATACTGAAAGTACTACTGAATATAGTTAAACATAAGCCTATACTATTTATATATCAATAAAGTGGGTCTATATATTTTTATCATTATTATTTTGATAAACATGACACAATATAACATTATGGTTACATGTTTTTACTGTAATAAATAAACATGGATTTGTGAGCATTAGCGGAACTGAAGGTGTCAGAATAAACACGAAACACATGTCATCGTTGTCATGCGGTGAATCCGGCCAATCATGGAACAGATGTGTCATCATCAGAGCTTGTGCAACCGCTCTGTAGAAGCTGTGTCAGCTGAGTCAGCCGTCTGCTCTAGAAGCACTCTCGCTGTACTTTGATGCCATACATCACAGTGACGTGGCGTCTGCGCTGTATCAAGTCGGACAAATTTTCTAACTGGCATGCATGATCAATCTACGCAGCACTGCATGAAGTAAAACACACCTATTGAGAAAGGTCACATGTGGGCGAAACATTTGCCGTTTTTTCATTAAAGTAGTGGTTTTATCTTGCAATTGTCGGTTTTTAAGGTGCAGTGAGTCCCTGGCATATGTAGAGTTTCACATTAGCGCTTGGCAGGGCACTTTCTGGCAAAAAGGCCACGGGCCCCCCAAACTTATTTTACCGTTTAAAAGTAAAATACCATTTAAATGGTATAAAATAATTTCTAGGTCTAACTGCAGTTGTGAAGTAATCAACTTAAACTACATGCAAATAATATTCTGTTTTAAAATATGAACACATTCACTCTTACTGATATGTCTGATATGTCAAAAATGCAAAACACTAGTGGAAGCGTCAGAGTTACACCGTGTCTACACCAGACACGACCATTGCTGCGTTGCGCCGCAACAGCTAAAAGCTGTCTACACTGAACGCGACAAACTGATCGCTGCAAAGCACTTGGACTACTTCAGAAATAGAACGGGGAATCCATTCACTGTCGGGAATTTGTTGTGTCGCATCGCACTGCATCCAGTGTAGACAATATCACTGATTATAAAATGGTTAGTTCCTGTCCTTGATTCTGATTGGTCAATAGCTGTGTTTTTACCGTTTAAAAGGCTATGACCGTGTTGTGTATCACTACACAACACCCTTAGCAATGTACGCTGTTTGATCTCAGTTGATATTGTTCATTGAAGCTTACTGTATTATGTAGAAGAGTACTGTGAGAAAGAGATGAGTGAGCAAGTTTATTTCCTGCATTCAGATTTAACATTTTCCTTCAGGTCAGTCCTATGTTAATAATAAAAAATCTGTTTAAAAGACTGATGTATTATCTTGTCCTTTTAACAGTTAAGGGTTTTCCCTTGACTGACAGAGCTAGTCAAAGCATTTCTGTGTTTACAACAATTTAGTCTTTTCAATGTAAAAGTCTCCGCAACTGACTGACACACTCAAAGTCTTTGCCACCATCTAATGGCATAATAATGTAACTTCTGTTGCTGTTCACGGTCAGGGACAATTTTTTCTGGTGGAAGGAAAGCTTTTATTGAAATTTTAGATCATGAAAGTTGCATTGATACATATTTTTGGCTTTAATATTTGTACCATGTGGTAACCATTTTATAAAAGCAATAAGGTACTTGAGGCTAGTGCTGTAATAAGTCACTGCTGAAGGGGTTGCACTCCGCTTCACTTCATGCCTAACAACGCTCTTCAGCCATGACTTATTCATGATATAGCACAGCCTCTAGGCTTGTCGCGATAGTCGATATATCAACTTATCGGACGATATATGAACATGACCGTGATAATTTTTGGTGATGCGATATATTGCCCATTTTGTTTACACAAAAATAAATATCACAGACATTTCGCCGATCGTGCTGCCTCTGTCATCTCATCTGCTCTCCGAGGCAAAAGCGGGGCTCAGGCAGCTCCTTCATAAACAGAACTGACATCGACAGGCGTAAAAATGCGCTATTCGACTCGTTATAGTGTTTTCCTGACAACTACAGACAGTTTGGAAGAATAAGTGCAGATGCACTGTTTTCGCAATTCACTGGTGTAAATATAAACATGACAGCGTGAAATGATGCACGCTCACAGCTAGTTTCACACAGGACGCGGCAGTCGTGAGTGTCTAGTTCGTTTTCATAGGGAACACGTTTTTGCATTCCACTGCACCATTTTTCCATGGAAACCTGTTTACTTGACTGTTGCACTCACGTCTTTCGCAGCATCTCGTGCATGACGCGGTGATAAAACGTGGCGCTCAAGTTAAAAGAAGTTTTTCGAACACTGCTCTAGAAAAACAGATACCTCAACAGGCCATATCTGACTGCTAAATCTGTCTTTATTCATATGGACATCTGACAATAGTGTGCACCCTTACTTAACTGAGAAAATAAGGTCAGGGAAAACCTGTAGATGGAAAATCTCCATATAAGTGCCTTTTGTGCATTTGAAAGTGTTTTTTCCTACTTGTTATTTTGCAGTTTTTGTTAGCAAAGGTGTATTTCTTATTTATTCAACATCATTATTTTTTTACGCTTCAATTCCAGTAGTCTAAATATAGTCTAAATATTCTTAAGAGTTAAGTTCATTATCATTTAAAAGTGTTTAGGCCTACTTGCATTATTATGCTGTTATATTATGATTATATATTCATTGGCATAAAATGGTCTGTGTTAGAGCCCCCTCTGCTTTAGTTGTGGGTTTTTTTTTTTAAAAAAAAGATGAATAAATATGTTCATTATTTTATGTTGGTCAAGCATATCATCAAAACTTACCAAGCAAAAAGCATTTTCATTTCATAATTTCATCATGCAGACAGAGAACGAGAGTTCAGTGGTCTGTGGGCAGCTTGGATTGTGGGTAAGGAATCAGTGGGGCATACTCCTCCAGCTGTCTCTTCTAGAAAACTACAATTCTCAGCAAAAAGAGAGGACAAAAAGGATAAGGAGTGCAAAGAGAAGAAAAAGAAGTTCAGTGTGGAGAGGTGGAACAGAAGGAGTGTAGAGGAGAGAGATTAGAAAAGAGAGGTGAGAGGTTGAAGCGTGTCTCTTCTTATCCTTCACCGATCGATCGGGCTGTCACATACTGTAGTTTTCTTTAACAAACTCACACACAAATGCACAAGCACATATACACCACTCAGAAATATACAGAAGCATATACTTTATCATCCAGCCACTGACTTGACACCTTACAATCTCTTGCTATTCCAAATGTTATCCAACAAACCAGCTGACTTCTTAGGGTCCGTTCAAACTGACAGCGATTTGCAGTGATAAAGCAACTGAAAGTCATTTATTTTCAAGAAGAGATGGCGATTTGAGGTGACATGACCGGCAGACACTGATGGGGATATGACAAGGTTAAGCAGAGTTCAACTTTACCCGATGCACCGACTACCAATGCATTTAAACGTTCAATTTTAGTCAGACTGAAAAAATAATAATCTTCTTTTTAAAATGTAATTTCAACCCTCTACATTGTAAGTAAATCAGTCGCATACGTGACCAAATTTCACGAGAGGCGACTAAAAAAAATTTACTCACCGTCGCTTGGCTGAGAGCGCCCTCTGTAGCTTTCACTCACACAAGCGCACTCAGCGTGAGAGAGAGAGAGCACATGCAAGACTCGTTGACAGAACTGTCACTGTCCCAATCGTACCAGTGCTACGTTGTCATGAATGTTTTTGTTTTTTTAAGCCTTGCCAACTGAAACATTCAAGCTCAAGAAGATGCAAAAGATAACTAGCGCCCAAAAAACTGCGTCTGATAGCACACAAATACTGAATTGAGCTCTCTTTTATGTCTTGTACTTGAACAGACAATTTCACACAAATTATGTCTTAAGTGAATGTAAACAGTTGAGAAAATAAGTCTAACAGTCTACTGGATCTGTGCATTATATCTTAAAGTGACAGCAGCCTAATATTCCTGCTGTCTGTGTTTTTAATGTTAATCAAAAAACAGACTCACTGCAAAGAAAAAAAAAAAAAAAAAAAAAAAAAAAAAAAAAAAATCACTCAATGCTCTTGACTGAACAACTTTTGTAACTTTAATAAGGATTAATCTATTAAAGCAATAAGCCCCAAGAAATTCACTGTAAACCACGGATTCACAGGGCTTATTGCTTTTATAAAATGGTTACCACACAATACAAATATTAAAGCCAAAAAATATGTATCAATGCAAATTTCATAGTAAAAGTAAAATCACTAAAAGCCTTCCTTCCACTGGAAAAAATAATGTTACATTAGTGCAACAGAAGTTACATTATTACACCTCTAGATGGCGGCAAAGATTCTCTTTATGAGCGAGTCACTCAGTCGCAAAGAATTTTATATTGAAACTTGTTGTGAACACGGAACAAGATGCAAATGACAAATGCTTTGTCTAACGCTTTCAGTGTCAGCAGGGCATGGGAAAACCCATTAACTGTTAAATGACAAGATCGCAGCGTAAATTCAAACTGATTTTTTATTGTGAACATAGGACTGACCAGAAGGAAAATTCTAAATCTGAATGCAGGTAATACACTCAGTTACTCGATATCTCTTTCACAATACTCTTCTACGTAATACAGTAAGCTTCAATGAACAATATCAAATGAGAACAAACATATGTTTACGTTGCTAAGATTGGTTGCTAAGGGTTTTGTACAGTGATACACAGATTAAAAAAAGCGGTCATAGCCATGTTGTATTTATAACTTTTTTTAATAAATAATAAACAACAGGTACCTTTTGTGAAATACACATGGAACCGCAGCAAACACAGACACAGTGGTGCAGGAATACTGATGTAATAAGGTCACAGGTGTATGTTTGTAGAGTAATTTACAACGGCTTTGAATGCGGCTCAACCAATCAGAATCAAGGGCTGGAACTATCCGTTTTATACATTTAATTTATATAGTGAAGACTATGCAGTGCTATTTTACATTTAATGACTTTATTTAATATCTGTACCTAATCTACATCTAACTATACTGTTGGATCTACCTGAAAAACCTGAAAAGTTTAATTGAAATCTTTTCTATTGTGTTTATTTGCGTTATTGCTTGTAGTTCGATTATTTGACCTTATATTATTACAGACTGATTTTAATAGTGTTCGAAATTTTATATTATATTATTATAAATTATATATTTATATTATTATATATTATTTATATTATATTTATGTAGAATTATTTCAATTGCATTGTTCTTGCATTCGATGTAAAAGTCTGGCGAGTAAAATAAAAAATGTACTAGACAATGGCGAGCTTCAGTGTGTCCATAGAGGGTTGCATGTGCTTTAATGCAATTGTAGCCACTCGAATAGCTACTTCTTAATGGCAATTTTTTAAATCTATCTACCCTCCATCAATCCCACCCGCAGCACTCATACAGTGCCCAGGAACTTCATAAAGGCTAAACAAACTGTGCTGGCAGTTTCTCACGCCCAATCTATTTTCTCATGGTCCTCTGTGAGTACCTCTTCTCATTTCTTTCTCTCTGACCTGGTTTGATTGGCTGTGCTTCCATTCATCTAACAGAAAGTAAACAAAATCCAGGGCTCAGCGGTAAACAAAAGAGGGGCCAAAGGCGCCGAGTGACTCAAAATACCAGCGCACAGATGCACACCTCAGTAGACACTGGTACTCGTTTCATTTCCTTGGGGCTTACTTGAGTTACCCTAAGGTGATGACATAAGCCTGGTACTTTTTGATAGTAATTTACAATACTGTTCAAAAGTTTGGGGTCAGTACGATTTGAAAAAAAAAAAAGAATTAAAGGTAGGGTAGGAAATTTGTTATAATGTTATAAAATCAAAATGGATATCTAAATAATATATCTAAATGAGTGGCTTTTGGAGTTTGCTTCATTTCTGAAGGTATTGACCTGACAGTTGCTATTTGTAGCCTATTTTAATAAAAGGGTTCCATTAACAACCACTGTTATTAACATCACTCTTAATCAAGATGTAAATCCTATAATAGACCAAATCATTGCACAAAAGTGTCCTTTGATTTGGCCTTAGTAAGCAGTAAGCAGATATTTTTTTCTGAAGGCCGTCCGTCATTTTGACAGATTGCACTGAGGGTGATCTATTGTAACTTGGAACTGCAATTCCCACCCCTGCCCAGTGAGTTGAGAGTGCGCTCCAGACATGTGGTAGCAGAGTGCAGGTTTAGCCTCCAGAACAGAATTAAAATTACCATGAGAACTCGTCTGTCCAAGATAAAGACGCAAAATCTAATGACAATTGCCGAATACGCACAGGTGAGCATCACAGAATCCGTAAGTCAGTGCGGATTAGGAGGAAGATTTGAGTTCAGTCTCTGTTTATCTGTTCTCTTCATAAATAAATAAATGCATAATCAATGAGAAAGTCTAACTCTCTGTTAGGTTGGTTTAGATTCTTTTGCAAGGAGTTGCTCATAGTAGTGGTTCTCATTTTTTTGTCATGCTCCCCATTAAATCTGGAAAAACTGTTGCCAGGACTTTTTATCAGTTGGCCTGCATTGTTATTCTTATGTTTTGAGGTAAAAAAAACACAAAAAACAAAAACAAACAAATAAATAAAAAACATTTTGTACATATTTTCAGTATTCAGAAGCCATACGACAGCTCTGTGTGAGGAACAGAAATCGTTTTTTTGAGTCTTCATTAACATAACTGTAACATAGTGAGCACATTAGAGAGAAATAAGGAGTAGAACGCAGCAGATATGAATTTTAAGGAAGTGTACCCCACACTTTGAGAACCACTAAATTATAGATTAATTTGTGTCATGGATAAAATGGGACACCCTGTGGTACATCACATAAACGTGTATTAATTCTAGTCTTGTAACGCATGAATCACATTCTTTCATCAGGGCAAACTTCTCTTTGATGCAGCCATTTTGTCTCCATCATCAACGGCACTCATTCCTTCCTCCTCTCATCCTCCCAGCAGGATGCACTCTCACACCCACGACTTTGCTTTTGAGACGTTTCTCTGCTAGTGCAGAAGAGAGAAACATTTTCTCAGAAATACGGCACTCTTTTTTAAGTTAAAAACCCCACCATATCTTCATAAATATTTCATCATAAGAATCTCCTCAAGGTGGCTGTGGAGATAAGCAGCCTTGAATACATTTGTAAGCCACATCACCTCACATTATCATGGCACGCCAGAGGCGTGAAACTCTCTACGGGTTTTTACATCTCTTCAGTTAAACCTAAGACTAATATCTATCAAAAAAAAAAAAAAGAAAGTGATTACAAATGCCCTTTCAGGGCACAAGTCTTCTGAAATGTGCTAAGCAACTGCAGAGATGTCAATATTGTGCCAGGAATGCACTGAAAATTTGATATGCTAGTTCTGCTAATGTTTAAATTATTATCTAGCTGCAAGCAGACAGCAAAATAATATCTAAACTTTCTTATTCAAATACTGTCAGTGCATTTGAAAAAACAGCAATTAGTACAGCAATTCACTTTCAATTAAAAATAATTGAGATGTCAGAATAAAGTTACCAATGCCAAAGTCCCTTAAAGGTGACCATAACATCCTCGGGCAGGTATTTTCCATCTAGGCAACAGGCATTCGTGAACATCTATCTTAAATAAAAAAAAAAAAACTATTGGTCAAGATTAAATTTCAATAACATCAGGTTGCACCTGTAAGGTGTGTGTTAAAATCTGTTTAGTCTGGCAGAGCCAGTAATGTCTGGGAATTGACCAGCTGGAGAGACAGCAACCGGGAAAGGGAGGGTTAGCTTCCCAAACTGCAGCACCCATGAGGGGGCACCCACTAACAAGCTACGCAAAGCCCTAAAGAAATATACCCCCCAGAGGTGTCCGAGGGGGTGGGGGGTGGGGGGAGGGGGAGAATGAGCACCTCAACAGGACGGTCACACAGGTATGGACCCAAGCTCATGGACACAAGACTACGAGTGCAATCTGTAAATGGGGCAAAGCCTACAAAAACCTGCATGGCCTTAAGATGCACCAGGCCAGAATGAAGTACTTGTCAGGTAAACAAGTGATGCAACACACAGCTAAAGTACCTGGTGAGGAGGAACCCAGCCCGGAATCACCCCACAGTGCCCAGACCCTTCACGCACCACCAGGCCGTTCCCAAGCCAGGCATTCAGAAAAATGTCAGGTTAAGTAGCCCGCCGTTAATAAGGAAAATGAGTGACACCAGTTTGATGAGGATGTGGACCAGATCCTCCAAGTAACAGCCAGAGGGGATGCTGACTGGAGGCTGCAGAAAATATGCTCAATGATCATCAACATAGCCGCTGAGAGATTTGGCCTGAAGGAGCAGCGTTTGACCAGCGGTACTGGGGGACCAAATAGTCAGAGATCCGACAGCTGCGGCAAGAGATCCGTGTGCTCAGAAAGCAGTTCAAGCAGGTAAAGGAGGAGGATAAGGCTGTCCTGGCAGAGCTCCGGAACATCACAAGGAGTAAGCTCACTACCACCCGGCACCCGGAGAGCTAAGTGGCACAGAAAGAGGGGCAAGGAGAGAGCCCGCAAATGTGCAGCCTTCATCGTGAATCCGTTCGGATTCACCGGGAGACTGCTCGGGCAGAAGTGTAGCGGGCGACTCACCTGCACTCAAGATGAGGTTGATAAGTATCTCTACAGTACCAGCTACAGTGACAGTGCAAGAGACCAGTATCTCGGACCATGCAGCACTTTGATAACCCCACCAGAACCCAGTGTGGCATTCAACCTCAAGGATCCAACCCTGAGAGAGGTCCAGGAGGTTGTCAAAGCAGCTAGGACCAACTCAGCAACAGGTTCAAGTGGAGTGCCCTACATGGTCTACAAGAGGTGCCCCAGACTCCTTAGTGACTATGGAAAATCATCTAAGTCATCTGGTGGAGGGGTAAAGTGGCGCAGCAGTGGAGGAGGAGAACTCCACACAACATTGAGCAGTTCAGGGTCATCTCACTCCTCAGCGTGGAGGGAAAGATATTTTTCAGTATCATTGCCTGAAGTATGACGAGTTCTTCCTGCAGAATGAGTATATTGACACCACTGTAGAGAAAGGTGGGATCCCGAAAGTGCCAAGCTGCATTAAGAGTTATCATCCAGCTAACCTAGGAGGCTTGAGAAGGCGACGGTGATCTGGCAGTGCTGTGGCTCGACCTTGCCAACACCTATGGGTCAATCCTGCACAAGCTGGTGGAAACCTCACTGATCCGACACCATGTTCCAGACAAGATCAGGGACCTCATTCTGAACTATTATAACTGCTTTAGTTTGAGAGTCACCTCTGGATCAGTAACATCTGCAGGCTGGTATAATAACATTATAGGCTGGAGAAAGGAATAAATCACAGTAACGATCTGACAGTGACCACAACATCCGTACCAGGCTGCAGATGGATCCTCCAAAGCCTCTAGCCCCTCATCAGCTGAGCCCAAATGGACTTTAAATAAGCCAAGTCCCGATCTCTTGTGGTGAGAAAGGGAAACGTAAGTGACAAGTTCCGTTTCTTCCTGGGAGGAGTCCAAATTCCATCAATCACGAGAAGCCAGTTAATAGCCTGGGAAAAGTCTTTAACAGCACACTTAGGGACACAGCCACACTTCATGAAACCGGAAAAGAGTTGCATGCCTGGATTGCTGCAGTGGACAAGTCACGGCTGCCAGGAAAGTTTAAAGCCTGGATTTACCAGCATGGCAACCTGCTGCGACTCCTCTGGCCACTGCTAGTTTACGATGTCCCCCTAACCACCGTTGAGGGTTTGAGAGGAAGATAAGCCACTCTCTGCATAAGTGGTTGGGTCTCCCTCGCAGCACAAGAGTAAGAACAAGCTACAACTCCCCTTCAGCAGCCAGTCAGAGGAGTTCATGGTTTCCCGAGCAAGAGAGGTGCTGCTGTACAGAGAGTTCACTGACACCAAAGTCTTCTTCGCTGGCATAGAGGTGAGGACGGGTAGGAAGTGGAGGGCCCAGGAGGCAGTCGACCAGGCTGAAGCACGGCTGCGGCACAATGTGCTGGCGGGGACAGTGGCGTCAGTACGTGCAGGGCTTGGCTGTATCCAAAGACCTCGATACGTCAAGGCCCGGGGAAAGGACAGGCGTCAACTGGTCCAAAAAGATATCCGAGCAAGGGTGGAGGAAAAATGCATAAGCAGGATGGTGGGGTTGCAACAACAAGGGGCGTGGACTTGATGGGAACAGGTGATGAAAAAAAAAAAATCTCATAGTTTGAGTTGTGGAAAGCAGAGCCACACCGGATCCAGTTCCTTATCCAATCACTTTACGATGTTCTCCCCAGTCCAACCAACCTCTTATCCTGGGGCCTGATAGACACTCCTGCATGCCCCTATGCCAAAAAAGAGGATCCCTGGAGCACATATTAAGCTGCTGCCCTAAAGCCCTGGGAGAGAGACGTTATCTTCGGCCCCACGACCAGGTGCTAAGGGTCATCACAGAAGCCATCAGCACAGGGAACTCTCTCAGCAGGCACCTGCAGCCAGCACAGCGCTGAATCTCATTTGTTTAGGCTGGAGAGAAACCACCACGGAGCAGGAACTCAGCAGGGGGTTTGATGTCATTGTACGTCATATGACTTATCACGATGTGGCGAGTTTGAAAAACAACTACTATTTCATAATTTTATTATTTTCCTCACACAAAGCTACCATATGACTTGAGAAGACCATATAATGTACAAATCATTTTGACTACTTTTATGATAATATTAAGAAAATAACATGAGGTAGAGACATGACGTAAATGATGTCAACATTTTCTGTTCTGTGTATGTGAACTTAAACAGGTGTGACGATACAAACTTGTGCTTTAATTCAAAAGTTTGGGGTTGGTAAGATTTTAGATTTTTTTTTTTTAAATAAGTCTCTTATGCTCTGCATTATTTGATCAAAAATACTGATACATGTAATTTATTGCTTATTCCTTTAAACAGTTGTGCTGCTTAATATGTTTGTGGAACCGTAATACATTATTTTTAATAGAAAGTTCAAAAGAACAGCATTTATTTGAAACAATATTTTATGACATTTTAAATATCTTTACTGTCACTTTTGATAAATTCCTTGCTGAAGAAAAATATTAATTACTTAAAAAAATTGTACTGTCCAACAATAGTATATATTTAACTCATTTCTAAATAATTTATGAATATTTTACATTACATTTTGTCATTACAATCATGACATTAATCCTGTGGAAGATAAAATGGAGAAGTAAAAGAATCTTTGGTACTGATGGCAAGTCAATGCTAATAATGTCCCAAATGTCGGCTAAGTCACCAAACATTCCTGAGAGGCATTACTGTTATTACCAGGTTCAAGCTCACAGATGTTCAAGAGAACTGCATGAATAAGAGGATTATAATGTAAAAAAGTGCATATCAGAGCGATACATTTCTAAGGGCATTCTACATTTTGCTCTTGTATCCTGTTTACTGCGCCAAAAGCCTTAGGGAGATGCGCAGAGAGCTAGCGCTGCCAGATGTCTCTTCCAAACAAAGCTATCGGTGCTCAGCAACCAGACTGAGGCATAGCAGTTACTATATTAAAACATGATGGAAGAGAGACTCAGCTCAATGTGTCAAAATTCATTCAAAGATGAGTCTGCTTTTTCTGAATGATGTGTCGTTCTGGCTTTTGTATCCTCATAAACGTGTCAAATTGAAGAAAATTAATAGTAATTTAAAGTACAGATAAAAACTGATTAAATGACATACAAAACCGTTTTTGTATGTAAAAAAAAAGGTAAAAGTGACAGTGAAAGTTTTAAAAAGAAAATGATTGCTTTATTTCAGCAACAATGCATTAAATTGATCAAAAGTGACAGTACAAATATTTATAAAGATTTCTATTTTAAATAAATAAATTTTTTGAACATTCAAAGAATTCATCCTGAAAAAAAAAAAAAAAATGTATCACCATTTCCACAAAAATATTAAACAACACAATTGTTTTCAAAATTGACAGTTATTTTTAAAAAGTTATTTTTAATTGTAATAATATTTCAAAACAGTACTGTTTATAAACAAATACAGGTGCTGGTCATATAATTAGAATATCATCAAAAAGTTGATTTATTTCACTAATTCCATTCAAAAAGATAAAAAACTTTATTATATTCATTCATTACACACAGACTGATATATTTCAAATGTTTATTTCTTTTAATTTTGATGATTATAACTGACAACTAAGGAAAATCCCAAATTCAGTATCTAAAATTAGAATATTACTTAAGACCAATACAAAGAAAGGATTTTTAGAAATCTTGGCCAACTGAAAAGTATGAACATGAAAAGTATGAGCATGTACAACACTCAATACTTAGTTGGAGCTCCTTTTGCCTGAATTACTGCAGCAATGCGGCGTGGCATGGAGTCGATCAGTCTGTGGCACTGCTCAGGTGTTATAAGAGCCCAGGTTGCTCTGATAGTGGCCTTCAGCTCTTCTGCATTGTTGGGTCTGGCATATTGCATCTTCCTCTTCACAATACCCCATAGATTTTCTATGGGGTTAAGGTCAGGTGAGTTTGCTGGCCAATTAAGAACAGGGATACCATGGTCCTTAAACCATGGTCCTTTACTTTCATCAGAGAACATAACTTTGGACCACTCAGCAGCAATCCAGTCCTTTTTGTCTTTAGCCCAGGCGAGACGCTTCTGACGCTGTTTGTTGTTCAAGAGTGGCCTGACACAAGGAATGCGACAGCTGAAACCCATGTCTTGTATACGTCTGTGCATAGTGGTTCTTGAAGCACTCCAGCTGCAGTCCACTCTTTGTGAATCTCCCCCACATTTTTGAATGGGTTTTGTTTCACAATCCTCTCCAGGGTGCGGTTATCCCTATTGCTTGTACACTTTTTTCTACCACATCTTTTCCTTCCCTTCGCCTCTCTATTAATGTGCTTGGACACAGAGCTCTGTGAACAGCCAGCCTCTTTTGCAATGACCTTTTGTGTCTTACCCTCCTTGTGCAAGGTGTCAATGGTTGTCTTTTGGACAACTGTCAAGTCAGCAGTCTTCCCCCTGATTGTGTAGCCTACAGAACTAGACTGAGAGACCATTTAAAGGCCTTTGCAGGTGTTTTGAGTTAATTAGCTGATTAGAGTGTGGCACCAGGTGTCTTCAATATTGAACCTTTTCATAATATTCTAATTTTCTGAGATACTGAATTTGGGATTTTCCTTAGTTGTCAGTTATAATCATCAAAATTAAAAGAAATAAACATATGAAATATATCAGTCTGTGTGTAATGAATGAATATAATATACAAGTTTTACTTTTTCAATGGAATTAGAGAAATAAATAAACTTTTTGATGATATTCTAATTATATGACCAGCACCTGTATATCCAGCAATGCCTTAGTAAGCATAAGAGTCTTCTTTCAAAAACAAAAAAAATCTTACCAATCCCAAACTTTTGAATGGTAGTATACGGCAGCAATTTTTACAAATTCACTTGATCAAATAATACCAAGTTGGAAACATTAATTATAAATCTTAAAGTGAGTATTAAATAAAAAAAAAAAGTTTTTGTCTGAGGTCTCAGTTTAAATAACAAATTTTGGTGTTATTGCAACACTGTGGCCAAATTCACACTACAGCAAAACATGACTTGTCACTCCTTGTAAATCCCGTTCTGTACAGTGTTCATAAGGTGAAAACAGCATTCAACAACCAAAATCACTCTTTTAAAATTCATTTTGTGACATACATCATCATAGTATGTGAAATGAACTACTACTTCTTACTAATGTAGTGATATAATTACCACAATTACTGTCACAACTCAACCGACACTCTTTTGGACACTGACAGCTCATCTGAGATGTGTGTCTTTCTTTTCCTTGAGGTAATTGCAGTGAAAGCAAATTGCAGAGACGGAGGTACATGTCTTGTCTCATTTGCACATTTTGATACGGTCTGTCTTGCTCTATCACAGTTGCTTCCACCTGAGCCCTTTGGTGTAGAGGTAACCTATATATTACGGTGGAGAGAGTGAAGAGTATATAACACAAAACAGCTATGAACAAAATAGTGGTTTAATAGTCTAATTTGGTTAATTCACATAATATTGGTTTGATCAA
The DNA here is from genome assembly GCA_037101425.1 of Elopichthys bambusa. NCBI lineage: Eukaryota > Metazoa > Chordata > Actinopteri > Cypriniformes > Xenocyprididae > Elopichthys > Elopichthys bambusa. The sequence continues at coordinate 17,056,108 of CM074447.1, read as the reverse complement.
GCATCGCTAACACCAAAGGGGATCAATTTTAAGCATCTATGTTTCTTGTTTATACAGTTGTAATACAGTTTTTTTCAGGATTCTTTGATGAATAGAACGTTTAAAACAATTTATTTGAAATAGATTTTTTTGTAACAATCTAAAGGTCTTTACTGTCAAGGTGTTCTCGCTGAATAAAATTAATTAAAAAAAAAAAAAATAAAAAAAATTAAAAAAAAGTTAAATAAATTCTTACTGACCCTAAACTTTTTGTGAGACACAAAAAATGTTGCAATGGTTACCACTGTCAACTTGGGATGACGATATTGGATTTTATTGTCAATATCACATTTGCTGATATTTTTCAACTCATTTTGGTCAATAGCTGATACCGGTATATATTTTCCTTTTGTTTCGAAACAACACCAAGTCTCTCCTGTGCAGGGATTATAAAAAAACTTGTTAGAACTAAAACATTATTAAAGTTCTTTTTATAATGAAAGTACATTGATTTTATTTTTCTTAGTTTCAAAGCTTTCAATCACTTGTTTTTCAGACAGATGCAATTGTAACTAACATTTTATTTGTGGATTTAACAGTAGATGGTCTACAGCAAACAAGAATTTGTAAAATTCAGAAAATCTTTTAGAGCTTCTTGGATTCAAGTTATTTTCATAATCCGACTGAAAAAATATATTACAAATTAATAAATAAAATATAAAATTATTTAATTTACAAGTGTTATGTTTGCGATCATGTAAACTATAGCTTCTGACCTTTAAATCAAATCAGATTCATGATTTTATGAAAGCGATTTCTGCTTTATTTTTCAGCAGTATTATTTATTATATTTTATTATACAGTATTATTTGTGTTTTTTACTTTTCATTTTATTAGTCTAACAAGTATAGGCCTACAACACCCTCTATAAATAAAACGCCTTACCGAGCGGGCATTAGGAGCCAGGGGCGGTTGTTGCACATCATTCTGTACTCACATTCTCAAATTCAGCACGGTGATCCAAAACTGTGAATCTAAATCACCATTCAGCAAAAGTTGGTAACCGAGTTACTGCAGATGCATAATTAACATGTCTTCTTATTGACAAGGTATCGGCATATTTCTTCATATCCATCATGAATTCAGGAGTAACTCCTGTATTCTGTCCACAATCTGAAGCGTCACACAAATGTCAAAGGCTAAGACAACTTAGCTCATCCATCACATGACACACACAATTTGAAGTCTACCATCCTTGCACTCAGTTACAGATACAGTTTTTTTTTAGCCAATCACTTTGGAATCATACAACTTAGAGTACAACATGACACCACTGATTAGCTGATGGCACCACGAGAACAAGCTCAGTCCCAAACACTTCACTAGCAACTATAGTGAGCTGTGGCGTACAAACATCTGTTGTTAGTGTCTCTCATTATGTGAAAATCTTCAGTTGCAACTCTGTGACTTTAGCCTGAGGTTTTTCACACAGTAGCTTTTGCACAGCAGAGAGGATCAGATGCATTCAGAATATTCACAAGACTTCATAAACCCTTGAGATGCCTGCTGTCTATTTAACATAAGTGAACAAGCGTGTCACTTCTCACCACCCTAATGTCATGAAGCCAGCGCTCATGACTTTTCTCATCTACTCCCTGGTGCCTGGTTAGAGTCCCAGAGGGTTACAATCTGTACCTGAACATTAACAATAACAATCTGTTCAAGCACACATAAAGCAATAAGGCTCCTCTGTAACCAAGGAGTCAGTTACCAAGAGAGGAACCCTGAGTCACAACCAGAAAAAAAGAATAAAAAGGACAAGGAAGAAAAAGAGGAGAAAGAAACTAATGTAAAAAAGACAGTAGGGATGGTACAAAAAGTACAGTTCTCTATTTCAAGCTCAGTATTAATAAAAACGGAATTAAATTCACAGCATCTACAGGCTTAGACTGCAACACATAGGGTATTTTTAGATTAATATATGAAAAGCAATTTGAGTTGCCCTGTATTCTGATACTCACTGAGGAAGGTTTATTTTTTGTGTGTGTGTGAAATTATCATGTACATGCATGATATATAATATCCTCACATTATCACTGCTTTTGTCAGTTGCACTGAAAAGGTAACAATATGTTCCCTGTAGACAAAATAAAGCATTCCACAAACATTCAAAAAATACACATACACTGATCTACTAGTGTTTTCATCAGGAAGTTAGCAAAAACTAAATAGAAGCATTAGAATAAAGGGTGCATATTTTGGCAGCATGAAACAGAATATGAATTATTGGCTTATTGGTATCAGCCAGAATTATAATATCAGTGCATTACAGTCAGAGTTTATATAAAGTTTCAGTGGAGTTCTAAATAGAATTCAACGGTCCTTGGCTCAATTTGGTTTTATATAAGGAGAAATGTCTTAAAGGGGTACTGCTGGTATAATGGGCTTTCACTAAAACTTGGCTGCCTATACAGTAGAAAGGCAAAACAATTTTAAAATTGGTGCTACCTCGCTAGAGAAAACAAAGAAAAACGGATATTGTCTTCCCTTTTGCCAAATAGGTAGCCATAATGCACACTCCCACCAGTATGCTATATACGCTCACCACCGCCTTTCTTTAGTAGGAAATACTTCTTCACAAGTGTTTAGTCATGATGGTGTCGACTTGTATTGTTCTTGAGTGCAAGAATAAAAGAGCAAAGAGTAAAAGTTTAGCAGGAGTGAGTTACTTTCGGTTTCCAGTGAAGAATCCAGAGCTTTGTAAGCAGTGGCTAAAGGCTGCAAAGAATTGTAAATATGGAGAGGATGCCGCTACGCAAAAACTGAAAAACCTCCATGTTTGGGGAAGCTAGATGACTACGAAAAGTGTTTTAGGCCAAACAGAGGGGAAAAACTGAAAGAAGCTGCTGCCATGGTGTTCCATTTTTACCATAATGCTGTTTAAAGAGTAGACATAGTTTGATACAATTTCCAGGTTTTTGATAAACCTACTCTTACAATAACTCCATAGGTGAGGAAGATTAATCTGTAGTTTTCACAAAAGCCATGGAACTGTCAAAAGATTTTGCTGACAAATAAATGTGAATTTCTCTGTCCAGGTAACACGAGTAAATATATGTTTAAGTTATTGCATTATACACTGCCTGGCCAAAAAAACAAAAACACAATTTAAGCCTGATGAATCTTGACATTGTCATACTGGAATATGGCCATGATACATCTTAATACATGGTTGTTTAAGAAATGAAAAGCTACAGACTCTATCTTTTAGGGTTAAAAGAACTGTTGCCAAACATATAACATGCTAGAAAAATAATCATCACTGTAATAATGATCCATCCATAAGTATTTACTTATTAAAATAGTGAAATCCCGGGCAGTGTATTTTATGTAATATAATCATGTTTAATGGGTTATTTTAATTTTTTCTAGTGATAAAGTTTGTTCACAAGCTGTTTCAATTCATACAATATATAATTAAGATAAAAAATGAATTCAAAGAAAATGTATTAATTAAAACTAAATCCATAAAAGGATCACATGATGGGAACCACTAAAAGGTTCTTTATATATGAAGCGCCCGACAGAACCCTTTAAGGTTCTATATAGAACCTTTTCTTCAAAGAATGTACAGTACAAGTGAGTAAACCTATATAGCAATTATATTAGACTCTGACTGACCACATTAATACACCTAATTTCCTTGTATGTGCTCCATTTCTTATTGCAACATATATCTCACTTGTTTACATCTAGACAGAATCACTTTTTCAACTCCCCAGAAGACCTAAGGGACAATAACTGGCACTTCCTTGTGGTGAATTTTTATGAGAAAAGTGGCTATTGGGTGGAAAGGAAACACACTTGCTCAGAAAAAGAACTATACATAGCATCCCTGGTCCATCTACTGGTTAACACACTGTAAGCAGTTTTTAACAGACAAACCTTCAAGGTTTATAGCACAGATCCGCATTTATGAGTCCATCTGTGCCCACGGCCTGTTTAAACCTATAAGGAGATTCACACATTGCTGATGACGTTGCTAAACTGGGCATTTGTGTTTCGGTTCACACACAAATAGGGTCCAAAACAAAAAGAAGAAAACTCCTCCACAAGCCTTTCAAACAATCAATAGCATTCAGAATATTTGTAAAAGCAAAGATTATAGTGACTACAGATTTATATTCAATTCTATTCCGAAAACAATCATAACCTCAAACTATAACTTACTATGCAAGATTGAACTGATCCACATTCCTCACCCACTATCCTTACAAACCATGCAATTCATGAGTCAGCTGACCAGACTATGTGGCCTACTTACATACTGTTTTTGAAAAATGTATTAGTATTATTTTTAGATCCACATTCAAGGTTAATGAAGTAGGTTGCAGAAACTGTGCTGGTGATTAAATATGAATATTTTTGTGCACACTTCATATTAAAAAATCCTAAACTGGATTGTAATGTTTTCCATTGGCTTGATCTTCCTTTGTCAACATGCAATATCTGAGCCATAATCAGAAAACAGTTTGTTCTGCCTGCATTAAATATCATATAATTAGGTCTTAAAGATACAGTGAAAAGGCTTAACAAATGTAGAGTATTTTTACTATGATAACGTATTCCCAAAGCTATCAAATCTACACTCAGAAATAAATGTGTCACTGCATGGGGAAAGGATCATCTTTGTACCTAATAGTTCATAGTAGTACATTAAGGATACATTGCCAAGACAGCAATTGGGACACGCTCTCTCTATGGACACACAAAATAAACACAATCCCTGATTAATATCAGCTTACTGATCATGGCAAAGCTAATATAAAGATAAATAAGGGTCATGGAGGTGTTACTGATTAATACTGATTAGAATGTGTTTTGTCTGTCTTTGTGTGTCCACAGTGGCTTTCTCTGATCTACTTTGGGATGAATTAATTGCACAATTCTTACATGTGTGAAAACACTCTACTGCACCCGTTAAACAGAAACGGCAAGAACAGAACGATTCTAATGAACATTTAAGAAAGCCAAATGTTTTTCATGTGAACATTTGCTTACTTTTAAAAACTGCATAGTTTTAAAAAAAAAAACACGAAGAGCGATACTCTACTGACATATACATCTGAAACAGCCTCAAGGCAATAAATCTTGCAAAGAGGCTAATTTCAGCTGGGAAAGCGAGTCACGTCACATCGCAATTACGTGCAATCTCCCACTTGCGCTGTGAATTTATGGTAAGCAGATATGCAAGGGCATAAATTTTAATGAGAAAACATCCACATCTGTAGTATTTGTACATTATACTCTAATACATGTTTTAACTACAGCCCACATGGGATGAATGCTTGAAGCAGTGATAAATTAGATGAAAGCTAGTGGAAAGGATGAATATATGTCAATATATGGATATAAATCTCACCTACAAAGAGAGTAAACCCTGAAATCACCACCAGCATTTTAGGAAGACGCCAGCCCCCAAAAGGAAAACAACTTAATAAAGATAATGAACTTAATAATGCACTACCATTCAAACTTTTGGGATCAGTAAGATTCTTTTTTTTTTTTTTTAAATCAATTAATACTTTTATTCAGCAATTAAACTGATCAAGAGTGGCAGTAAAGGCATTTATAATTTGACTATATAATAAGATTTCTATTTCAAATAAATGCTGTTCATTTAAACTTCTTATTTATCAGAAAATCCTGACTCAAAGATTAACTGAATTAAAAACATTCAAAATCAGATTAATATTATAATTATCTGTTCTGATTGACTGCTATAACCAGAGTAAGCTAATATTCTAGAAATCCAAACAGCTGAATTCTGCCATATACAATTGATTTTCTGAGTAAGGGGATTTACATTTATATCTGCCAAACAAAATTAATGCCAAAAATGAGTGTTACGTGATATAGTCACGCGAAATAAATTTTTTCCCACTATTCTTGAGTTTCTAAAATGACCATAAGAGAATAACTGGAAAGAACACACATATCGAGTTTCTCTCTTGTTATTCTCTTTTGTGTCTCTCCTCTTTTCATATCACGTTTGCTCATTTTAGCTTTTCTTCCTCATTTTTATACACTATTATTGCTCTCACGTACAATCTATATAATCCTATCAGCCATCTCACTCTGCCCATAAATAACCCCTCTGGTTTTTCCCAGACGTCCTAGTGATGTGGCTTTAGAGCCACCCTGGACTCTATTCCCAGCTGGGATGCCCTCTCACCCTTTCAAAAGCACTGCAACTCCCCGACCGCATGTTCATGACATTCTAGTGTTACCTGGAAATGTCCCAGTATGCTTACATTCTGTTAATCAGTTAAGGCCACTTTGCAAACCTCACCTCATAAGGAAGATTTCTTGCCTTGATTTTGCTTAAAGGGGTCATATGAGGAGGAATCAAACTTTCCTTGACCTTCTCAGAAAAAAACAAAAAAACATCAATATCCTATAAAACAAACTGTATCCTTAAATAACTTCCCTTAAAGAAAAAATATTACTGAAAATTGACACCAGAAACCCAAAACATGAGCTAGACCGCCCACTAGGGTGTAATGATACCCTCATGTCATAATTCGATACATATGTACAATGTACTATAAATTTGGTATTACATTGGGGGTGTAAATTAATAGGCTTGGACTTGGTGCTAGTAACCCAAAGCACAGGGGAATGGTGACACCAGAATAAAAATATTCATGATTCTGAAGCTAAAATTACAGAATTATTTTAGACGAATATGCTTGCACTCTGTCAATGACTAGATATAGGCCTATTTAAAATAATGCAGGCCACTTTTTACTGGTAACATAAGACATTTGGCATTATCAGGATCCACAAATATTCCTCCATCGCATTATTATACATTATATTCAACATTATATATAGTAGTTTAATGTAGTACTGACATGCTGGACACTCTGTAAACTTGAATTTTTCTCACAGTAATTTATTTTGGGTGAACTATACACAATACAGATTGTCACTATCCACAATACATATTGTTGCATTTATTGTGACACGACATTGTTACACCCCTACCGCCCACATTTACACATCAACAAATGAAGAGTTCAGATGCAAAAGCCGCTAAATGCCACCTCAGTCAAAAATGAGAATGATATTGAGCGAATGCTCTCCGCCCATAGCATGTGTTTGTCAAATACTTTTGCTTCAAATCCGCTAAATCTCAGCGTCAGCCCATTCAGAAATAACTGTTCGTCAGCAGAAACAGCTAAAAGCCACTTCCCTTTGTCAGCAAAAGCCTCTAAGTCCACAGAAGAACCAATTGGAAGACGCAAATCGAATTATATAATTTCAAGATTAATGACAGTGTGTGTCTGAGTTGGCTTTCCGAGCTGCAAGTTTTTATCATGTTTTGTCCATCGTTATACAGTGGCAATGACAGGATTTTGCAAAAAGCATGTAAACAATATATAAAACTGACAGAAACAGACATTTTACTATGTCTTGTTGTCCAAAGAGTTGGACTTAGAGGTTTTTGCAAAAAAAGCACACATGGACATAGCAGCAAAAGACAATCAAATTTGTTAAAAACCAATGAATAAAAGAAAACATGTCAGATTGTTTTTGCATCTGAACTATTCAAATATAGATATTTGATATTCCTAAATTCCTAAACTAATCTAGAAAAAAGAACAACAATAAAATTAAAACATGTAAAAATGTGAAATGACATATGAAATGTATAAAAATACAAACTTTCTACAAATAGTACCTACTGTGTTCTACATATGCTTCTGAAAATCCAAACATTAGGAAAGAGCAGCTGAACTTTATTTTTAACAAGGTCCCTGACTGTTTCAATCGGTCCTTAACAGTCTGAATGGCACATTTCAGCGCAGAATGATTTACAAATCTGTCATTTTAAAAAGAGACTGTTATTTAAGGATGGAGCATAACTATATTTGACCCAAAGCTTGTAGCAAAAAGCACTATTTCTCATCTCAAATGCAAAGAGGGTGTTTACAAAGAACTCTCAAAGGAACATCAACCCAAAATGACACCCATTTATTTTAAGGGGTTAAATAAGGGATAGACAGTACTGCCTAAACTCTGATTTCTAACAGGGGTTTTATCACGTTTTTTTTTGTTTTTTTTAATTATTTCATTTTTTCTTTTAAGTCCTTACATAGGGTTGGTTACCAGGCATTGACAGTATCAAAACTTGTCAAAAAATAAACTTGTTAAGAGAACAACACTGAAGTTTGTTTATCTTTTAAACCTGTTTTGTAATTTACTGATGAAACTATTGCCAATTATATGAAAATTTGACCAACCCTATTCATGGAGTTCAAGACATCTGAGTTTTGAACAAACCTTTTGGATGATACAAAAGTGTTTTTGAATGGTCAAGACATTTGTATCTCTGGAAGCATAAATAGCCCCTTTGCCTTGGCTAAATGTGGTTGTATAATCGAGGGCCGTATAGCTCAGGATCGCTGCCAGTCTTTCATTACACTCTCTCTCAGTTTAAGCCTTTGTTTCCTTCTCTAGAGAAAGAAATCCAACCCACACAACATGGTGGTGAGAGAAAGTAACTGTGTATGTGTGCAGCTCTTCTAAAAATAAGTATTTCATTCAGAGGCTACAGCAATCCCACTGCAGAACAGAACACCTGATGGGTTCACTGTCTGACATCCCATAATGCCATGCTAACATGAGGCAGCGAAGGAAAACGCTCACTGGAGTTTAAATGTAAATGCGACTGTCACATTAGCAACAGGAGCAGTTTAGTTATGACAGTCTAAATCTGAGGCGCTCCAGAGAGACTTACCACCAACACACAAACACCACTAATAGACTACACAGATGCAGAGGATGCACAACATATTTGGACACTAAGACACACTTACTGTATGAATTTAATTGCACAGATAACACTATATCAAACCAAATGGTGTCTGTAAACAAATGCTTAATTAACCCTTTTTCAGGGGGTAACCCATTACAAGTAACCTAAGTTACATAATCAGATTACTTTTTTCAATTAACTTGTAAAACAATGCATTACTTTTAAATTTACAACAAATTATCTGAGTTACTTTTTCAAATAAGTAACGCAAGTTACTTTGTTTTCCCATTTATTGACTGACAGCTCTCCTGTCCACATGTTGAGATTAAAGGATTAGTTCACTTTCAAATGAAAATTACCCCAAGCCAAATGCGCATGCCTATCCACCTTATTTTTACAGTTTACTGCACTTTGATATTCTTCTCGTTATTACCCTATAGACCTTATTTACTAGAGAAACAAGCACGCTGCCATCTTTAGAATATTGTCTTTGAACTTCCGTTTTTGCGGTAGCCCTGTATGTTTCTATGGCATCGCTGTTGAAGAATAATTAGCTGGTGAAGTAGATTTACCTGTTGTAGAGTTAATTAAAGTTATCATGAGCATTGTAATGTTTAAAGCAGATGTCTTAACAAACGTCAGTAGACCGGGAAGATTTTAAACCGAGCAGTTCATTCATAAATACGCAAGATCGCTGTGGAAATAAAAACCGGAATTTAAAAGACAACGAGCGCAGCGCTGAAAAGGGGCGGGGCTACATAAGGTCTATAGCAGCTAATAAACCGGAAGTCTCACACATTCACAAAAAACACCTTATTTCCATGTTGAAAAATAATTTTTGAAGAATATGGAAGGCGGTCTGGCGGAAGCACTTGCAAGGTGATCGTTCATGTTTATAAAGCATATACATTTTTTTTTTTTTAGAAAATGACAGATCGTTTCACTAGATAAGACCCTTATTCCTCGTCTGGTATCGTTTAAAACCCTTTGAAGCTGCACTGAAACTGTAATTTTGACCTTCAACCGTTTGGGGCCAATTGAAGTCCACTATAAGGAGAATAATCCTGGAATGTTTTCTTAAAAAAAAAAAAAACTTAATTTCTTTTCGACTGAAGAAAGAAGGACATGGACATCTTGGATGACATAGAGGTGAGTAAATTATCAGGAAATTTTTATTTGAAAGTGAACTAATCCTTTAAACATCACATTTGTGTTTGTTTGAGCTGCACCCTCTACTAAACAGACCTAAAATTGCATTTCCTCATTTAAAAATTAAAATGTTTTGCTTAAAAAAGTACTAATATCTTTATAATAAATAAATATAAATGCATAATAAATATACATATAAGTTATAATGCAAGGCCAAATTTAGACAAAAATAAAATGTCTTTTCCCCATTATAATAGTCTATATATAGTTCAGTATGGTTGCTAGATGTACTGTATGTCATGTCACTTTAGGACAGCCATAATTTATCTGTGGAGAAGCTAACAAATGACCACTTAGTCCTGGTCATCATTATGTAATCAGTGTTTGAGATTCCCACACCACAGATGTCTAGCCACACTCTCAATGTGGTTCAATAGCCACAAACAGCTTGAATCCTCTTAAAGTGTTCTTGTGAATTGGCTGCCAACCAGAACCTCAGGTAAAGCACACCAAAGAAGACTGAGTGTGTGCGGGTGTATGTGTTGCTGTCTATCTACTACAGCGCAAGAGGGCAAGATTTAGGGCAGCTACAAGCCCTGCAGTGCTTAAGCACATCCAGACAGGAATGTATCAGCAGCAGTGCCCAGCTCTCAGATAAGGGACTACATGCTGCAAATAACCATTTTGTGGTGACATGCTTATAACGTCTAAGCCAGGACCGGAGTGTTTAAGCTGTAAGCACGTCCAGGCAGAATCTACATACTTATTCTGCATTTTCTGCACTGATTTTGAGGGAAAATCTGCCAGAGTCTGTGGAATGTATTTTACATGGTAAAATGATGGCAGCTGGAAGCATTAGTAAAATATATTTTCTAATCGGTTATTAAAAATATTTAATATTTAACTATTTTTCCTACTAACAAGCATAATCAAAGATGTGATTGGAAAAAAAAAAAAGTCATCCTCACCTATTCACATTTTAAGAAATAAATTTCTGGTGCCTGCTTATATGAAAATGATAAATTGGCGATGTACTGATGTACTGATACCAATATGCTGATAATTATTTTCATGTTATGGCTGTTAACTTATAAATAACGGGATTAAAATTCTATACAAGTTTGTCGAAACAGATTTAAAATAAGAACACTTTAAACTAAAACTTTTAAATGCTTCTAAAAAGTGAATTTAGGCATCAAAATAATGTACTGAAATGAATATTAATCATGAGATTTACAAAACAATTCTTTTACATTTATTAGTGGTGCAACAGATCACAAAACAAAGTTTTGGATCATATCACATTGGATAATTTAGGGGAGACAAATATAACTTTGCTTTCAATTTATTAGGCTACTTGAACACTAAGTATGATATCACAGCAACTACTACTAACCTAACTAAAAACTAAAAAAGTGAACAGTCAGTAATAAAATAAGAAAAAATATACAAATTACAAGCATAAATAAATACAATAGAAGTTACAAATAAAGCAGGATACTTGACCTTCAGGTACAGAAATGTAATAATTAAATGTAAAATAACTGCATATTGTTCACTGTATAAATTAAATGTAATTAATCTTTGTTAAAGCAGTGTTTTATTGTTTGATAATTAATGACACCGATGGCAGCAGGTTTATTATTGCTGTCACTTTAAGAGCTAATGGAAAGATCCAATATACTGATTCCCGGTGAACGTGATTTCACCAAGTAGAACATGTTCCTGGATCAACATCCTTGTTCATCCTGGAACAACATTTCAATCAACTAATCAGATTAGAGGGATAGGTTTACACTTAATGTCAAGTTTAGGCTTACAACAAAGGTTAAGGGATTCTACACCATTGATATTCACCTGTAATTTCCCTCTGATTTTAGGGATAAGTTATAGGTATGGGTTAGGTAGGGATAGGTTTAGGACTGTCCAGAATCAACAAAAGATGTCTGATTAAAACAATTGAAATCTGTTTTCATTACATGGTGTGCCGATTAATTAATTGCAAATAAGAAATTACCCCTCAAAAGCATTGAATAGACATTACAAAAAGTAGTTTTAGAAATAAATATTTTAATTCAACATTGAACTTATTACACAACTTTCAGAATCTGCACCTGAACTGGCATTTGGTATATTTACACAGACTGTTTAATGCAGCTCAGAGGTGACATAAATATGAATGAAAAATTAAATGACACATTATTAAACTAAAACTGCCAGAAGGTGGCGGCAAGTCGCTGTCTTAAGGCCCCGGTATACTTCAAGCGAAATCGAAGAACAAACTAGTGTGATGTCATTTCGAACAAAATCAGGCCAAAACAAAGTTTGTTTTGGGAATTCGAAACAACTTGCCTAAGTGAACTTTCCAGAAAAGTTTGCTCTGGCTGGTACCATTGGTCCGTGACAATTACATAAAAGGTAGGTGCACTCTGAGACTGTGGAAATAAAAACCGGAATTTAAAAGACAACGAGCGCAGCGCTGAAAAGAGGCGGGGCTACATAAGGTCTATAGCAGCTAATAAACCGGAAGTCTCACACATTCACAAAAAACACCTTTTTTTTTTCATGTTGAAAAATAATCGCTGCACGATTATGACAAAAATCACAATTGTCGATTATTCCCTTGAAATTGTAATTGCGATTATTAATTATGATTATCACAATTTGCATTGAACGATGAATTTAATAGCTTACCATTGTTTGAAGCAACTCCATGCCATATTTTTGTATAAAAATAAAAAACAAGCTGAAAACACTTCCTGAAATTTTTTTAAGCTATTGTTTTTCTATAGCATTAAATCTCAAATGTCAACTATACACTGGTTTGGTTTCTTCTTTAAATAATAAAAAAAAAGTCAACAGATGCATGGTATAATAATAGGGGCTTTTGCATTAGGTTGTTCTTAGAACTTAGATATAGGAACTAGCCAGCAGTGTGGTCCCCCGAGAACTAATGTTCCCCTAGGGACTGAAGTGATGTAGACTGTGCTTGTTGTTGTTACTTTTATTTTCACGGTGCTGAGAACAGTTCAGAGTCCGACAGATCCTGAGCACACAGCGCTCACTTTTTTTTTTTTTTTTTTTTTTAATCTAAAAAGCGACTTATTCAAGGTATACACTTATAGGATATAGTTAGTTTACTTACAAAAATAAGTTGTGAATCCGTTCAAGCATTCCCTGGGAATCGAACCCTTGACCTATAGTGTTGCCAGCGCCATTTTCTACTGCTTGAGCAAAAGGAATGCATTTAATAGTATTATTAAATTAAATAATAATAAAACCACTAATATCAAGTGATAACCAATATGCAATTGATAAACCCACAACACTTCAGGAGACAGCCAATACTCAACACAAAATTATCATGCATGTTACTGGAAACCAAAATTAAGGTGTTTTATTAAGAATATTTTTACAACATTATTAGGATGCCAGCTCATTTTGATAATGATGACAGTTGGGCACTGGGTTTACTGGAGCTCATGGGCCTCATGTTGGGTTGAAGAGGCCCCAGGAAATCTAGTGACATGTGCCAGTCCCTGGAGCATCACAGTCATGCTGGAGTCATGAGAACACGTGAGCACTACAGTAAGACAAATCACATGCTCCCAACATCTCTAACTTCCTCCTCAAACATCAGTAATGCTCATTACATTTAAATATGTGGAGTGTTTACACAGCTGCTCATAAAGTAACAATCATAGTCTGACACACAGTCACTATAATTTTAATGTAAGGATATGATTTATAACAACAACAACCTATTTTGAAGATTTCTTAGGTTTCTCTATTCTATTCTATTTTGAATTAAACATTCCATTCATTTGGACTTATGTCCAAGTCACTAGCATCAGAATTGAATGTATTATATAAGTAATGACTGTCTATTTTTTTTATTTTTTTTATGCCATCTCTAAAAATAACAGCAACAGCCTTTAAATATGACTCCTTTGAGGAGTTTTGAACATGAATATGTATGGGAGGGCTTGCTGAGTGGAGGCAAGGAGGAGAAAGAATGGAGGTCAAGCAGAGTGAGATAACTGGAATATGGAAAGAGGGAAAGGGAAAAATAGAGAGGAAATAGTTCAATTTAATTTCCCCTCAGCCTCAGTGTGTGGCATAGCTGCCTCTAGAGATGCAGAGGAGCAAGGGGGAGCACAGCAAGCTGGCGGCCATCTGCGATCAACACTTGTGCTTCATCCTTCAGCAACCCTGCTGGATCTGAACCTTCAATGTGACAGACATGGACATTAAACTGATATTTTTTGATCCTTTTAAAATCTGCATGTATTAAATTGCACTTACACTGTTAAACAATATAACACAATCTCTGTACAAACCAATGCTATTTTAGTATCAATGATATACTATTATTGTTTTGGCAATATTTCGAATTTGAATTATATTATATTTTTATATTTTCAGTTTTCATTTAAATTTTGTTAAAGTTTTAGAAATTATGTTTATTTGTTTTGTCATTTAGGGGCCGTTTACTGTTGACACCATTTTTAACTAAAAACAGAAAACTTTTTTGAGGGCCTGAAAGTACAAGTTTTTGAAAACGATACCGTTATTGTCTCCGTGTAAGCTACAAAAATGTGTATTTGTGAAAATGGTGGTGTCATGTACATGCGTATTACGTGTCCAGTCTGTAGGCGCGGAGTGTTTCTTTACAAAGTGACATTGCCAACTACTGGTCTGGCAGCATAAAACAGCATTTTTTTTGCAGATCCATGTGAACGGGGATCGTTTTGACAATGTTGTTCTCTGTATGCGAAAAAAGGAATTGTATAACTTTTCTGTTGTACATAGTTGTCGTGTAAACACCCAAGCTTATGGTTTTGATTTTTTTAATTCAGTTTTAGTTTTAGTCATTTTAATACTTCAACTTAAACTAAACTAAAACAAGAAATGTTGCCTTGGCAACTAGCTGAAATTATTATAATTTTTTTAAGGATGTCAGTTTTATTTAAATGATATTAACCCTGGTACAAGCACTTTTGCCTACTTCCTGGCATGAAAAACCATTTAATATAATTTTGGTTGTCCTGTGCTTAAAGGCCCACAGCATTATTCAACGTGTTGACGTAATTTAAACTGATATATCAAACAGCCCTGCCCCTTTTTTAAAAAACCAGTAGTGTTTCGTTTATATCACAGCTCAGCCAGAGCCGTTAAACTCAGTAAAACCTCTGTTTCCTTTTAATATCTAACCGTTTATTCTCCTAATCTCCTCTATATGACTTTAAATTATAGCATTCTGTGCAGAATTTAAATGGGTCCGATACCTTTCGTGGTCTGAACTGACTCGCGGATATGATCCGCTCTGTGCTCTCGTGTCTCTGGACCAGAGCAGACTGTGCTCGCGCTGCGGCAGTTCACGCTATACTAACGCGAAAATGGACTTCATTCGCATCAATAGAAAGCATATTTACACTGTCTGAATTGTTCCCTATTCTCTATATAGTGCACTATGTGCCATTCACCATGTAGAAACTAGTAAATCTGTGAACAAATGGCAGATTTCAGCCACAGCTTCAGTGTCTGTTGATAGTGTAGGAGGGGGTGGGACTTCAGATTCTAGAGAGCATTTGATTGGACAGAAGATTTGATGAGAAGCTGAAGTGCGATGTGATGTCATGAAAATCCGTGATCCATTTTAGCGGAAGTGAGAGACTAAGTTTTGAATGCTTATATCTCCTAAATGCGAATTTTGTTATTGTTTTGGAACACCAGCTTATTCATAACATTAAGGCTAACATTCATACTAAAAGCTAAAAAACTTACATTTTGATTTCAGGGGGACTTTAAACAATGATCCGTTAAGATCTAATCTAAAGCAATGCACTTCTCTCAGAAAGCACTGACTATCCGCACCTTGTTTAACACTACAGCATTCAGACATATGTAGGCCAAAGGGAGAAACTCAAACACACTCACTAGAATACAGTTATGTTGCCCTGGCAACTGCCTCCATAGCATATGTCTACTTCAGATGGACTGAGTCAGTTCATCACCTGGATTGCTAGATTTGGGCTCCGACATATAATCTGAGATGGAGTTTAAGGGTTTCCACATTATAATAGCCCCCTAACGGAATTCTTAACTGACTACTACCTTACCTACTGGTAAGATTTTTTTAATGTTTTTGGAAAAATTATGGCTGTATTTATTTGATTAAAAATACTGTGAAATATTATTAAAATCTAAAATAACGGTTTTCTATTTTAATATATTTTAAAATGTAATTTTCATCTGAATTTTTAGCATCATTACTCCAGTCTTCAGTGTCACATGATCCTTCAGAAATCATTCTAATATGCTGATTTGCTGCTCAATAAACATTTTTTAATTATTATCAATGTTGAAAGCAGTTGTGCTGCTAAATATTTTTTGTGGAAACCGCAATACACTTTTTAGGGATTCTTTGATGAATAAAAGAACATTTACTTGAAATGGATTTTTGTAACATTATAAACGTCTTTACTGTCACTTTTGACCTTTGCTGAATAAAAATATTTCTTAAAAAAAAAAAAAAAGGACTCCAAATTTACACAAACAGTGGCAGATGACGGAAATGCTCAAGAAACCTGTATAAAAACCATCATTGTTTTAAATTTTGTTTGGTGACACTAGTGCTGTTGAAATTGGACACTTACATTTAAAAGACAAAAATTTACTTTGAGGAGCAAAATGAGATACAGCCCAAGGCTCAGGACACAGAGAGAGAGATCAAAGGTGGCAGTCAGTACAGCCAGGTCAATGTCAGAAAACAAAGAGATCCTAAGTGCTCCCTAATATATTTCCTGGCAATATAACGCAGCGAAACCCAAGACCTTCAAACTGAGCAATTAATAGGCCATTACCAACCCATCGTCCCCCAGCACACTTTGATCTTACAAGTAGTAAGGTCTAAAGACACTGTTTCTTTTGAAAGAGACAGGGGGTTACCATCACACACACCAGTGTCCTTACTTTCACTTGTCAAAGTCCATTCAGATTTAAGGATCAAAGGATTTGAGCATGTCTGTCTAGGTGTGACGTGACCAGGCTTCTTAAATCAGTTCATGCCAAACACCCTGAAAATACACGCTAAGAAATGACTTCCAAGACTGGCACAAACATATGTAGTCACAGAGAACAAATCAAGCAGAATCAGAGTTACGACGAGACCGTCGCAGCTGTACGGCTTTCTCTTTCCTGCAAATCAAACGCAGTGAGCTGAATTATCATATAGTGGAGGCCTGTCAGAGAGCTTTTATCATTCTAATTAATTTGCCCGAAAGGCTACAGCTGTGGCTATTTTTATTTGAGAAGGAAGGAGGAAAAGGGAGAAATGAAAACAAAATGCCGTCAGTGCTATATGCGTTCAGAAGACAGATGCACGGATGATTTAGACTCACTGCTAGAGGGTCATCACTACCAGATGAGAAATGAACAAGCTGCAGAAAAAGAAGGATTTATAACCATGGAAATATAAGAGTACAACTGAGTGAATTACAGAGCAGAATGAATAATATGACAAGTATAATCCTTGCAATATTATACTATATCTATACACTCTTAAAAAAATAAAGGTTCTTTATTGGCATCTAAGGGTTAGTTCACCTAAAAATGACATTTCTGTCATTAATTACTCACCCTCATCTCGTTCCAAACCCGTAAAACCTTCGTTCATCTTTGGAACACAAATTAAGATTTCCAAGGGTTTCTGAATCACACATAGGCAGCAACGTCATTGAACATTTTTGAGGCCCAGAAAGGTAATAAAAACATAGTTAAAATAGACTACAGTGGTTCAACCTTAAAGGTGCTCTATGTAAGAATGACAGCCAATGGTTGAAATGGGTACTGCAGTCCAAATTCAAAATATTGTTTGCCCCGCCCCCTCCTCCTCATACTGGACGCTCTCGCGGGTTGCCAGTTTGAAGACACACAGGAGCGAGATCAATTGACATTGCAAGGCGGGGAGACTTACACACTATAAGATAATTAGTTGATTTATTGATTTATGATGAGTTGGTATCGCGTTTTATTACGCTCCCGTTCATAGAGATTTTTAGATAGATGCTGAGGCTTTTTAGGTCAGGTAGAATCTGCGATCTGACCCAGTTTGTTCGCTGGCTTCTATGGCTGCAATTCGCTGCATGTGTTTTCCGCCAAACTGGCAACCCGGGCTGGCGAAATACTATTGGGTAAATTGGCAACGTGCGGTCTTGCACAGACCGAAACAAAAACAGAAATTCTGACATGGAACGCAAATTTCAAAGTAAAATAACTGGCTGTAGCAATGGTTTTTTAGAGAAACTAATATGTGAACTCAGCATGTTTAATAAATATCCGCAAGTACATTATGGTATTTTTATGCTTTAGTACAGTTAAAAACTTACATAGAGCACCTTTAATGGTATGAAGCGACGAGAATCCTTTTTGTGCGACTTAATTCAACAATTGACGTTGTACATGGTGCAGCGCTTCACTACGTCAACAGTATAGGAGATTGACAGGGAAGAGAAGAAATTGTTGAATAAAGTCACCATTTTTGTTTTGTTTTTGTGCACAAGAAGTATTCTCGTCGCTTCATAGCATTAAGGTTGAATCACTATAGTCACATGGACTATTTTAACTAATGTCTTTACTACCTTTCTGAACCTCAAAAGGTGAAATGATGTTGCTGCCTATGTGTGGTTCAGAAATGCTCAGATTTCATCAAAAATATCTTAATTTGTGTTCCGAAGATGAACGAAGGTCTTACAGGTTTGGGACGACATGAGGGTGAGTAATTAATGACAGAAATTTCAATTTTGGGAGAACTAACCCTTTATCATTCATGGAATCTTTCCGTTGGATAAAATGTTCTTAATAGTGGAAAATGATTTTTCCCGATTAAACATTCTTAATATTAAGAAAAAAAGGCATCTTCTACAGTTCTTCTATGGCATCACTGCAAAACTTCCCCTTTGGCACTTTTATTTTTAAAAGTGTAAGTGCTTGGTGGCTTCTATTGTTGAGGTCTTAAACCCTACTCCTGGGGACCCGCTGTCCTGCAGAGTTTAGTTCAAATCCTAATCAAACACAGGCAGGTGTATTAAAGCAGGCTGGAAATAAAGTTTGCAGGATAGTGGTTCCCCAGGAGCAGGGTTGATAACCTCTGGGCTAGTATAATCAACAATAGAAGCCACCAAGCACCTTTTCCAATCCTGATTCTGGAGGATGACCAATAGTACACATTTTGCAACTAATAAACTCTTTAGTAAAGTTCTCCAAGATCTGACATAGGTGTGTATGTTTTGGGGTCCCTCCAGGAACCGGGTTATATCCACCTGTGTCATGCTGGGGAAAAAATAAAAGCACAGCAACATATGGTATTCCAGATTAGCCTTTTAGCTCATTAGGACAGTGACTCACAGGGTCACAATCTTAATCTCAATGTAATGACGAGCACAGTGGGGGGTGGAGAATATACCAGACCAGCCACATTGAACCCCTCACATCATCTTATTCACCATGGAGCTATCACACCTGAAACATCTACCTACTTGTGTTATGTGATACATTTCTTATTGTGATAAGAAATAGCAATCAGTGGGGTAGCCTATATTAATAACCTGATTCAAATGAATAATGAAGGGAGGGAAACATCAAATTGATGTTCCTTATGGTTTCCAGAAGTTCAAGAAAATCACAAGATTGAGCTCACCTTCAGGAAAAGGGTTAGGCTGAACCACAAAGAGGAAAGCGTGCATCATGTTAAATAAAATCCCAATGGCCCCAGGCTCGTAATAGGCGACGGTATCGTAAACTCCGGAGGGGACGAAGCCGAAATCCAAAGTTCTCCGCGCTGGAGCAGCAGGAGTGCTGGGCTGCCCGTCCTGGAGTTCCCCGGACGTCAAGCCCCAGCACAGAATTATCAGTCCCGTTTTCCACAGCATGATTAGTTCTAGTGTTAAAGCAATTCCAGATGATGGAAGTGGAGGAAATTCTAGGTGTACTATGAGGGACAATCTCGGTG
Organism: Elopichthys bambusa; assembly: GCA_037101425.1. Classification (NCBI taxonomy): domain Eukaryota; kingdom Metazoa; phylum Chordata; class Actinopteri; order Cypriniformes; family Xenocyprididae; genus Elopichthys; species Elopichthys bambusa. The sequence goes on along the minus strand of CM074447.1, from coordinate 17,036,144 downwards.
ATTGCAGATAAACCGCAGGTCTCAAGTCCTGCTATCCGGCGAGCGATTCATGATGACCATGGTCCCCCGTGGCGAACAGCTCCTGCAGGTTCACCTCGCGCCTCTCTGTCGGCTAGTCAGTCAGATGCCCCGCTATAATAACACGGCTGGTGAGCGTGAGCCAGTGAGGTGCAAGTGACTACAGATTCTCTGCGCGCGCATCCACTATCCGTGTGTTAACGGTCTCATCTCATGGGCTCGCGCTCGTTGCTCCGCCTGCCGGGTGTTAAAGAGAGGGAAGATGAGTGACTCGATTATTTAAGTTAGGCTGTTTTCAATCATATTTACCACTTTCAAACACTGATGAAAAACTGGTGAAAATGTGACTGACCTTTTAAACACCCTTTGTCCATAACTGTTCACTTTAGTTCAAAATACGACACTGTGTAACAGTTGATTTGATTTCAGTTTCATGACATCAAAATAAAGTAGTGGAATAATTCGAGGGAATTTTTTATACATTTATGCTGCCTTCACGTGCTATCGGAAATTTGATAATTCCCACTTCTGAAGTCGTGATTACGAGCTCACGTTCATGTGCAATTTTTATTACCTAGGAAACTCGTAGGCTATTTACGATAATTCCGAGAGAGTGTGAAGGCAAGTGTGAAAGGCCTACTTAAACGAGTCACTACTTTCGTAAAAATCCCTTTAAAAAAATGACATCATCCTCTAATCAGTTTTTGTTGTTGTTAGAAAACACCGGCACAAACATCAAATATTAGCAAAGGATTTAATAAATTGTGTTTTGTGGTAGCCTTGGATGGTTCGTCTCACTCAACAACAACAACAACCAAACAAAAAAAACAAAAACATATGGCTAAAATTAAAATGAACTTAAAATGTCTATAGATGTTATATTTTATGCAGTAACCTAAAATTTCACTTGCCTTGGAAACTTGCACCAAACTGAAAATGTAAAGTGAAAAATGCAAAATGAAAGTGAAAAATGGCACTGCTCCTATAATTCTCTGATACATGTATCTTGGTCTAAACTGTAGTTGTTGTTTTTTCTTTCTTTTATAAAATAAAAAGATTTACTTGTGGATGGAATAGGTGAAACATTATTAGTGAGTGAACAAATATCCTTCTTTACGAGGCTGAGTACGTCATCCTGGAACAGCATCGTTTGTTGGTCCTGTAACATCGTTTTCTGTCACACAAATATTGTCCTACCGCACAGGGCAGAGTGGAGTAAGATGAGCCAGTGGGTAAGTTGACCCACCCCTTGTATCTTGGCTTAAAGATATTGAAATTTCAGCTTAATTTGGTTGGTTTTATATTGTTTAAGTTAGCTTTTAAAAAAGAAATGACTATTTGTAAAAGGAAATTTGATTATTAAATTAGTTGTTAAAAAAAGGTAACTTTTCTTTACAGTTTCACATGGATTTGATTCAGATTCAGTTATGGTCAGTTTACACCCAGATGTTGCAACTTACCCCTAAACTGGGGTAAATTGAGCCACATCATTTAAAATGATAGGAAACATCCTAAAATTACTTTAGATATTTTCATTGTACTTTTCCCTTATTTTGAGGACCACATAAGACATGCGTAAAAAAAAAAAATTGGCACACCTTACCCCACTCTCCCCTTATAGCCTATTAGCTATCTCTGAAATCATAAGGAAATGAGAGGGTTGATCAAAATATTGTTCAAACCCTAAAATCCTATTTTTATTTATGGGAAAGCTGGCAAAATCAGTCTCCAGAGTCATAATAAAGTGATGTACAGGGAATATGTGGATGGTTATATAAGAAACACACGTGGAGGATGTTCATTTCAAACTTTTAAATTTTATCTACTTGTTTAGCTTTTAATGTGTTAGCCAAACAAGTTCACCCACTGTGTGGGCTCAGATCTCCTACAACATGACTCATTTTTTTCTCTCTCTCAGAATTTATTAAGACATCAAAGCCTTTAAAACAAACAAAAACAGGAAGTACTTCATGTATTTCATTCGTATACTACATCTACATGGAGAGTACTTTGTATTACAATACTAAACTACTTAATCGGTCACCACAGTCCAATCCAGTGACATCATTATAGTATCATTCAGTTATCATTCATAACTTTGTCCCCTCTTACTGTGCAATTCCAAAAAGCTAATAGGATCATACTTAACTACAGCAAAAGGCCTTTAATTTACCACCAAGCATGTTATTCCTTCACTATATTCTGGGAAACAACTGCTTAATTCATAAAGAATGTGAGGGAGGTTCAGAAAATGCTGTGAGTACATGATATCAGAGCAGGAATCCACATGATTACATTCTCTTTCTTGCAGTGGATTAAAGGATTCTGTAAAGAATGCAATGGCTGCAGAATGTTTTGTGTGTCAGACATTGCTGAACAAAGGCGAAATCCAACAGTGTCAAAACCTTGACGATCTGTTTGGAGAAGAAACAATTCTTTTCCGACATGGCAAGCAGTAAGATGACATTACCATGGTTGCATCAGTGGGCAAATACACTGGGTAGTCCAGCAAAACATTCTCATTAACTTCAATACTTTGAAATACCATTAAGGATATCTACAGTTGCAATTCTGCTCAAGAGTAAAGTTACAATAGGATTTCTTTATTCTAAAGCCAAATGACCATGCAGTTGCCTTAGAAACAACCTACAGCTCTACCTCCTCCGCGTTTACTGCATAAGCATCAAGTAGGTACCTGGTCTCTGGAGGTCACGATGGAGAAGGACAGGGATGTTTGTGGTGGGTGTAGAGGAGGTGAACATTACCTCATGCACATGGAGATGGAGATGGAGATGGCGACTGAGGGCGGATTTACTAGCGGTCTGTCACTGCCTATGAATTCTGTAGGAGAGAAGGTCATAAATTGGCAGGTTACTGTCTCAGGCTGCCAGATACAGTTTAAAACCAGAGCATAACACGGAGAATGCATTCTGACTCTCAAAAATAAAAGGTGGATAAAAACTTAAAATACTTACAAAATGACGACCAAAAATACACATTTTCCTTATATATTTATATAAAATTTCACCTAAAGACAACAAAACAATATTGACATAGGCCAAAAAAACAACAACAAAAAAACAAAAAACACATGGCACAAATTACAAAAGTACTTTTATTTGCCGTCCCCAAAACAGGGATGGCATTACATAAAAACAAATGATTTAGTCTTCAACCTTTACATACGAAACTACTTTTTAGCATTATGGTACATTTTAAAAACAATAATGACATCGTGAGGACAACAACCTGTGCAACCCTGTTCAGAATTGGTCATCTGATTTTTATAATGAAAACAGAACAAAATACAATATACTGAAATGCAAATGCTGCACATTTCAAAACATGGCAGGAACACTTTCATGACGGAATATCCATTTCAAGTCACTTGGCTTTTGGTACCTCTGCATCACATGACTGTATACTGGAGGTAACTTCCTGACAGGCTGTACAGATTTAGATTGACATTCAACTTTTCCCATTGCAAAATCAACTTCTAAGCAACATTATAAAATAGTATAAACATGATATTGAACTATTAATTACTAGATAATAATTTAGTTACATTTAAAACAACAAAATACTTATATCAAACAATATAGTCTCTCAGAATATGATTGGTCACAGATGATTTGAATTTCAAAATACGTTAACAATGTGCATTCAAACAACATTCCTATCTTATGTTACACTTCATATGAAACAGTTATTTGCTCTTTCATAGCTGGTGTAAATAGGTCAATATCATATTCATAAACAAAACAAAAATACTTTGTACAGCTTAAGACAATATGGCAAATCAGTGCAAAGTTAAGTCAGCTGGATTGGCACCTTGTATATTATACAGAGCTGAATTATCAAGCAGCCTGGCATTAGGTTAGCCAAACCTTCCCTTTCGTTTGAACAGATAATGAATCAAAAATAGTACTGTATCTGTTATAATACAGACTTCAGCTGTACCAAATAATACCTTTACAACTTCTAAAAACAAATATTTGGCAGACTGAACAAATCTAATGGCAGCTTCATTAGCAAACCTGTTTAGCATAATATTTTAAGCCAAAAGTGTCAATATGTACAACTTTATCTATTAATTTAAATAAGATGTAAATTAGTCAATTGTTTTTTTGAGTGTTTAAAAATAAATATATATTTTATGCTTTTTAGTTTCTACTCAAAGACAAATTATGAGTGGGGAGAGTCTAGTTTATAAGACATTCATGCCTCATTCATTGTTCAAAATGTTCTGTCTCAGATAAAATCGAGACAAACGTATCCTAAAGCAACATCTACTAGATTCTATTCATAGTGATATGCCAGCCTGCCGAGGGCGAACAGATTCTTTGTTTTGATTTGAAATGCTTTATGCACTCAATCTGCTTCCTTTGGTAGATATTCCACAGGAATAGAAGCAGAGAGGATGACAAAACGAGTAATTTTCCAGTTAGAGATAAATAGTAGCAACCTCTGAAGAATTCACTCGAAAGCCCCTCGCAATTATATCAGGCTCATACTCAGAGTCTCCTCGACTTTTATTCCTGAGCAGTTACTGTAGTGATATTCACCCGATGTAAATTTCACCCGATTCGGTTGCCGCATATTGTGAAGCGGTCAATCTCCAACAGATCTTTTTTTGTGTTTCTGTGTGTAAGTTCAGTAGATTGTGGAGACTCGCTGCTGTTCTCCTCTAGTTTAGGGGGAGAATCTGGTGGCGGATCACTGGTCACTTCAGTTACAGGGGGTGGAGTCACAGGAAAAGGCTTCACCCTTGGGGTCGGTTGCTTGGTGATGGAGGTTCTCTGAACTTTAGGTTCAGCTAAAAACGGAGGTAAAGAAACAAAGTGACATGATTCTTCTAAATACTCTTCTCCACACAATACATACTGTGTTTAGAACACAGACTGTCTGAACTATTCCTTGAATAATCAAAGCTGGTTTTACCTGAGGGTGGGGCAGATTTGGCAGGTTTGGCTTTCTTGGGAGTTTGTTTTGAACTTTGAGCAGTCGGTCTTTCAAACAGCTTACCCTCCATGTTAGCTTCTCTCACATATCGACAGGACTTTCCCAGAATAATTATACTATTCAACACTTTTAGTGTTATCAATCTGCAGAATCAGAACAAATCATTATTCCAGTTACTCCATCATTACCCCACAGTCTTCAGTCACATGATCCTTCAGATATCATTCTAATATAATCTAATCTAATATATGTTCTCAAGAAACATTTTTATTGAAAATGTATGTTGAAAATATATGTTGAAAACAGCTGTGCTGCTTAATATTTTTGTGGAAACCGTGATATTTTTTTTAGGATTCTTTGATGAATCAATTTATTTTAAATAGAATTTTTTTATAAATTATTTGATCAATTTAATGTATCCTGGCATTAATTTCTTCGCCTCACTGACCCCAATAGTGAACAATAGTATATTTATAAAAAAAAAACAACAAAAAAAACAAACAACCAACCATCCAACCAACCAAACAAACAAAATGACCGAGCCCCTACTTAATCAAATAGGTTCACCAAACAATTTCAAAACTATACTGGGACAATCACCTCTACTGAGAAATTTTGTTTCTATTTGTAGGGATGCTACTGCTCAAAACTGTTCTCAGAATCCATTCACAGAATGTATATTAACACAGCAGGAAAACAAAATAATCAAACACTCTAAGTCTGTTGAGACTGGGTTGAATGGTGAGTTATACAGTCAAAAAAATGATGCATTATGTGATGGCAAGTCACTTTTAGGTATTTGATTTTACCCAAGATAAAAGAGGAGCAGACAGACAGATGAGAGAGCGCCCTGGATCTTCACTGAGCTCATCACTACTCGAATCAACTGAAGGAGACGAAAACAAAACCATATCCTCAAGATCAGTATCACATATGCAATGAGTAATCGTTTGTTGTTTGATGCATTATTTTACAGTTTGGAATAAGCATGTTGGTAAGCTAACAACATGATACTCTTATAAGCATAAAAATATACAAATATAGTTTCAGAGAGTATTTTTTGGCTAAAACTCATATAACGAGTAGCTAAACAAATGTGAAAATATTTTCTCACAAGTACAGCAAGAGGCAAAGGAATGAAGCCCATCCTTCTCGCCACTGAATCGCTGTAGTCTGTGCAGGCCTGTCCGTAAATCAACCACATTTGTATTCTGTTATTTTTGAGCTTTTTTTTTTTTTTTTTTTTTGCCATTTTATGCTGTTTACAGATACTAGTGCTGTCAATTTTTTTAATTTTTTTTTTTTAATTCATAAATATTCACAAATCAGACAATAAATGATCACTTACATTTTGTTGTCGACTGCTGACAAGTTCAAAGGCCAAGCTGGCTTTATATTCACTGTAGACCTAAAGAACATGATGGAAATGAAAAGTTCATATGGCCCTGTCTAAAATGGCACACTTAATATGTACTTGTGCTCTTGAGATGGATTATCTTTGAAAATAAAGTACAAATTTGTGGCTCTCACATCAGCTGTGATGTCATTGAATTTTGTGATGAAGGCGTGCTTCACGATGTCAACCGCAACCTCAGACGTGATTACCATGAAGACATCAGGAAGCAGAACCCAGAGGTGATCTGAAAGCAATATCAACACTATTAACAGATTAACCAAGCATTTTTGAAATAGTAGGTTAAGTAATTTCCACAGTCATTATGAATCTGCCTCATAAAGATCCAAAAGCTATTATCTGGCACTGCAATAAACCAACTACTAGACTAAAAATAAAACAGATTCCACTTTAAAAATGTCTGCCTTTTAAGCGGAGTCATAATTCAGACCTGAGTTCCAGGAAAACTGCTCCATGTTTCTCAGGCACACGATGAGGAGCAGTACATAATTGGTAAACCGTTCCTTGATATCTGTACGACAGAAATATAAACCCAACACATGAGCAACAAAGTCTGCACATCTTACATATTATATTCACAAAGCTACTCTCTCCAATTCCTACAAAATGCGAGGGGAAACCACGGTCAACAAACAAAGCTTTTAGATTGTAAGACTTCAAAGGATGGTAATCCGTATGATGCATGCAGGTTGTCTATGAACAGTAACTTGAGGATTTCTTTCATCACAAATACTTAAATGGACGACCACAAGTGGCCATTTGAAGGTGGGAAGAGAGTGAACTGAGTAAAGGCTGAATAGGTGCTGATTACAGTATTCATAAAAAGGATGGGCCCTGTAGGAAAGAGGAACTCAAATGGCCCCACAGCCTGTCAGCATCTCACAAAGTGTTATCAGAAAGCTCTTGTGAGCTTTGATTAGCATTTCAAAAAGATACTACAGTGTTTCTGAGTCAGCTCACACACAAGACTGCAGCTTCACCTGCCTGTCAATTAAAGAGTCTCTAAGTGATTATGATGATGTACAGCTTGCTAGTAATTCTGAATAAGCAGAACTGAGGGACATATTTCCTGTGTATAATTAACATTAAAACCACGTGTTGCACAAACAAAATGACCATTATTTATTGGACATTTTGCATGGATATACCAGAGTATACTTTGCAGCAACTTAAAGGGTTAGTTCACACAAAAATGAAAATTTCTGTCATTAATTACTCACCCTCATGTCGTTCCACACCCATAAGATCTTTGTTCATCTTCGGAACACAAATTAAGATATTTTTGATGAAATCCGAGAGCTCTCTGACTCGTCCATAGACAGCAATTTAAATACCGCTGTCAAGGCCCAGAAAGGTACTAAAGACTTTGTTAAAATAGTTCAAATGAGTGCAGCGGTTCAACCTTAATTTTATGAAGCGATGAGAATACTTTTTGTGTGCAAAAACAAAACATAAATAATGACTTTATTCAACATTCTCTTCCCTGTCATCATCCTTACGCAATTGACGTAGTGAATGCAGTGCAGTGCTTCCATGTTCTATGTCAGAACGCTGGCTCACTATGAGCCGGCTCCTCAGTCAGCGTTCGGACGCAAACACGGAAGCACTGCACTGCGTTCACTACATCAACAGTGTAGGACACTGACAAGGAAGAGATTGTTCAACTTTTGTTTTGTTTTTACGCACAAAAAGTATTCTCGTCGCTTCATAAAATTAAGGTTGAACCACTAAAGTCAGGCGAACTATTTTAACGATGTCTTTAATACCTTTCTGGGCCTTGAAAGTGGTAATTAAATTGCTGTCTATGGAGGAATCAGACAGCTCTCGGATTTCATCAAAAATATCTTAATTTGTGTTCCGAAGATGAACGAAGTGATGGTGAGTACTTAATGACAGAAATTTAATTTTTGGGTGAACTAACCCTTTAAATAACTAAATAAAAGTATTAATTAATATATAACATTTAATATTAATATATTTTAATATTTTAAATATAATTTATATATAAATCAACTTCCATGTGGATTGCCTGAAAAACTAGTTGAGCCCAGTATAACTTGGTTGGTTTCAAGACTCACCGCTGTTAGACATCTGAAAGAGGTTGTTCTTCTCAAACTTCTTAAACACACTTCCCTTGATTTCCACAAACTAAAACATGAATAAACACATGCCTGTAAAAACCATAAATAAAAACTTCTAAATGTATATAATGACACAATATTTCCTGAACTGAGATTTGAAAATTCTGCTGTTTGCACATAGAATGTGTGTTTGTGTGTGTGTACACTTACGTTGTTGGACATCATAATGGTGAGCAGAGATTTATTATGCGAGTTGAAGGCCACATTTAGAGTAGAGGCCTGGACCATGATGAGGATGGCATGTAGAACTGAGACAAATATACATTGAGGAAAACAATTATATGTCACAGATATTATGCTATGGTGCTAAGTTGCAGAATATTTAATCAGATCCAAGAGAACAGTATTTATATCAGAATTTTTATATAAACTGAGAGATCAGAAAGGAAATTCTGTTTGGATAAGCAACATGACCAGGGTTTGTGGAAACCCCTAAATTACAATTATACCACAACTCCTTCAACATTAATATAAAATTAAAGAATAATGACACCCACATCAATTATGACATCATGAAAACTTGGATCAAGTGTTTTTTTATATTGTCCCAAGTATCCCGAGCACTGTAGACTGAAAAGGATACAGACATAGAAGACAGCCATGAAAAAATGGGGGATGACTCCAATGTGGGCTCTCTTCCGTGACTTTGGCTCAGTGGCTGTCCAGTAGAGAGCATCCAGAATGTCTTGCCCAAAAGATGAGAATAGACGGTCTGCCACCTGAGAGATGAAATAACACAGATATTTAAAGAAATAGTTCAATCAAAAATGAAAATGTGATTATTTATAGACCCTGATGTCTTTCCAAAGCTGTATGCTGCTTTTTTGTTATATGGAAATGCTGAATTAATATTTGTTCATGTGTTCAGAATACAGGTTTGGAACAAACCAAGTGTGGATAAATAATGACTTTTATGAGTTTTCATTTTTGGTTGAACAAATTATTTATAACATGATCCAAGAGATGTAACTGAAACAGGTTTGAGAGAAGCCCAATACCTCCAGCATGTTGTAGATGATGTAGAGTTTGATGACCGACTGGCCGCGGATCAGGTGGTACATCATGGCGTAGTCGACATAGTGCATCATGGAGTAACAGAGCACCATGATTAAACCTTTCAGCAGGTCACACACCTGAGCTGGCTGCAGGAACCGAGAGCCACTGATAAACACAAACACACACGGCATAAGTGTATTAAAAACAGGCCTGAGAGTCAGAACAAACTGCAGAGAAAGCTTATTGAATACATTAATTATAAATAGCACAAAATGAGGCCAAATGCAATGATTACACACATCAGCTTAAAAACACCACCGCACTGAAGAAAAGCTTTGGCTTTCTTTCAAACTAGAGAAACACAGATGGGCATTTCTTCAACTACAGTCCAGGGACTAACTAACACACTTGAATGTCACATCAAAATAAAAATGGCTTCATCATTTATTTACATTTATATAATTTGCTACTTTTCATATTTTTTTGTACACATTTTTTGTATAGAATTTTATTGGATTTCCCTTGTCCAAGACCCAGATTTAAATCATTAAATATGAAAATCCATCATTATTATTATTTTTTTTTTTTTGACATTTTACAACGATAATGATGCAAACACAGTGTGAAATATTCAACGTTTAGTGTGTGAAAATTATTTATATTTTTCTTTGCATCATGAAAACAACCTGGCAGAGTGTGAAAAGTGTGTTTAAAATGAGTTAATAAACATCACAAGGCAAAAAGTGCAAAAAGGCAGTAGCTGCAGAAACACCCAGATGGAGGAACAACTCAAAGGAAGGAACAACTCAAAACCCATGCAGATGTCTGATGTATGGCCTTCATGTACAGACAATGAGGAAAAAAAAAACAAAAAACATCAGTTTAACACTGACGTCACACCCTGCTTAGTTCACAGTTAAGACACTTTCAGCAGAAGACGAATAAACGGAAGGTATCAGATTTATTTGAGAAGCAGAGCTGCAAAGTGGTGTGCAAAGATTCTGCATCCTGGGTGTGGGCAGGAGAATAAAAAAGGAAAAACTTGATGGATAATTCATTTTCACTTGAGGCATCACACTCCCACTCACGAGGACAAATCTACACAAAAATCCTCAGGAAAACGGCAAGACTGAGAACTGGCAACAGAAATATATAAATATATACAGTAGTACTGTGCAAAAGTCTTAGGCCACCATTAGATGTTGTTTTAGCAATGGTATAATGACCATATATAATTATTTCTCAGTGTCTTTATTAGAATATAACCAGAAAATACAGGAAATTTGTATGCAGTATTAAAAAAAAAAAAAAAAAAAGGATTCTATAGGCCAAAGTGGCAAGTATTTAGTGACCTCCCCTTACACTTGACTCTCTTAAATGAAATGGAAAAGGCCAAGAAAACTTTCAAAATATGATAAGTTTCTCAGAGTTTCTTCTTTGACAAACTGGAAGAATATCTTTACTATCACTTTTTATCAGTTTAACACATCCTTGCTGAATAAAAGTATTAATTTATTTTAAAAAAGAAAGAAAACAATGGCCGACTCCAAACTTTTGAACAGTAGTGTATATTGTTACAAAAGTTATTGTTGTTGTATATTGTTATTGTTTCTATTTTAAATAAATGCTGTTCTTTTTTAACTTTTTATTCATCAAAGAATAAGTGTAACATAGGTTATAAAAAATATTAAGCAGCACAACTGTTTAACATTGATAATAAATTAGCATATTAGAATGATTTCTGAAGGACCATGTGACACTGAAGACTGGAGTAATGGCTAATGAAAATTCAGCATTGCAGCACAGAAATAAATTATATTTTAAAGTATATTAAAATAGAAAACCATTATTTTAAATATTTCACAATATTAAAGTTTTTCTGTATTTGGTCAAATGATTCAGGTTTCTTTTATGAATAGAAAGTTCAAAAGAACAGCATTTGTTTGAAATAGAAAGAGGGTTTTTGTAAAAATATAATGTCATAATTGTAACCTTTGGTTAATTTAAAACATCCTTTTTACATAGTGTTATTTATTTTGTATGTATGTGTGTGTGTGTGTATGTATATATATATATATATATATATATATATATATAATTAACAAAGCAAAATTGGTTTACTTTCTGAGGATAACTGTGAAGCTCAAATACTACATTACCATAATACATCAAATTAACTATATACAGCACTAAAATAATCAATACATATTAATTTAGACAATTTTACACAAGAAACTCAGAAAGTGTTCCGTACTCAAAGATGACAGCTGGAATACGAAATCTGTCTTTCTGTAAGCAAAGTTTGCGCACATACTGTTATTAGCTTTTCATCTGCGCGAGCTTCTGCTAAAGGCTTAAGTGTAAGAAAGTGTTTGTCCTTTCTATCCTAGACTCAGAGGGGATGGGATGCAGAATTTTAATGTTGAATAGTTTTATTTCTGCAAATTAATTGTCCTGAAAGGCTACAGAGATGTTACATGAAAGGTCTCATACATTGCAAGGGGTCCTAAAAGTAGCAGTAAATTTGATCAAGATTTAACAGGAGTGTGACTTGTAAGCTCTTCAATTACATTTAAACAGAAATATTTTTAAACATAATATCCTGGAGCTGGAGATATGACCGTGAGGTATTAATAAAATCTTAAAAAGTGTAGCTATGGATCTGAGGATCCAGTTAAACCTCTTTGCAGTTTGATTAAGGCAAAGGGAAAAGCCACTATGTCTTGAAAGATTGTCACCAAATGCACCAGAGAAAATCCCCTGCATTTTAACAGTATAAACCAGCCTATATTGGATTTCTGGCCACCAAGTTAGTCTAGCTTGTAGGTTATGGCAAGTGGTTAGACTGGGAAAGTGGTTGGCCAACAAGATAAACTAGCTTAAACTTACTAAATTTAGCAAACCATCTTTTTTTTTTTTTTTTTCTTCAGTAGGATGGCATATAATGTAAGCACTTTAATGTCATACTGGTGCCAGACACACACTTACATACCATACCATACAGACATGAGAGACAACCACTGCCAGACTTAACACTTAAAAGTTCAAAATTCAACCACTTTACTTGCTAGCAGCTGACAGTTAAAATTAAAAATACTGCAAATCATATTGTAAGCTAAACCATTCAACAAAGAGAGTTATCACTGGCATTGACATATACGCTCTACCAGGTTGGCAAATGCTACAGTGACATGCTCATTATATAAAACATATGGATGAAGAATGGGATTGTTTGAAATGGGTCACGATGGGCAGGCATCCTACCTGCTCCGTCTGCAATAAGGGCAAACATTAGCGCTGGGAGGAGGAGGGAGAGGCACACATTAGGCACTTTACTGCACTCTGATATGAGAAAATGTCAATACACAATTGTTCATTATGAACATGGCATAATAAGCATAATGAGAGGAGAGCAAGATTTGGGGCTTTATTTATAAAATGTTGTATAGAAACAGTTCTACATTTGATCTTATGATCATTCCTCCAATGTGTGTACGTGTGATTCAGAGAACGAACATACGCACTACAAACATGCATACGCCTCTCTTCCAGATTTATATCCAGATTTATAAATCACAAATGGTCTTGAAAATGTGCACAGCCGAATGGTTTCAGATTCCGCTTTGTAAACGCCACCTAATTAATGGATTAGTTCATTTCAGAATTCAAATTCCCTGATAATTTACTCACCCCCATGTCATCCAAGATGTTTATGTCTTTCTTTCTTCAGTCGAAAAGAAATTAAGGTTTTTGAGGAAAACATTCCAGGATTTTTTCCATACAGTGGACTTCAACAGCTACCAATGGGTTGAAGGTCCAAATTGCAGTTTCAGTGCAGCTTCAAATGGCTCTAACATGACCCCAGATGAGGAATAAGGGTCTTATCTAGTGAAACGATTAGTCATTTTCTAAAAAAAATAATTAAAAATGTATATACTTTTTAACCATAAATGCTCATCTTGCACTGCTCTGCGATGAGCCAAAACTCCATTTCATTTCCTCCTCCAACTTCAAAATCATCCGACATTGTTATTTTACCTTTTTTTTTTGTAAAGGCCGTTTGACTTAATCTTTGCACGTTCGCTTTGTAAACACTTGCTCAGTACTTCCGCCTTCCGCAGAGCTAGTACAAGACGAACATTTGTGGTTAAAAAGTATATACATTTTTATTTTGTTATAGAAAATGAACGATCGTTTCGCTAGATAAGACCCTTATTCCTCGGCTGGGATCATGTAGAGCCCTTTGAAGCTGCATTTAAACTGCAATTTGGACCTTCAACCCATTGGTCTAATATATGAAGAAAAATCCTGGAATGTCTTCCTCAAAAACCTTAATTTCTTTTCGACTGAAGAAATAAAGACAGAAACATCTTGGATGACATGGGGGTGAGTAAATTATCAGGAAATTTTAATTCTGAAGTGAACTAATCCTTTAATGTCATTAACATATAAAAGAGCACCGGTCACAACGTCCAAATCCTTTACTTGAGAATGATGAGTGGCAAGAACTGCTTAGACTTCCAAATACCTGCAGTAGTCTGACTATCTGGGACAAGAAAAAGTGCGTACGTCTGCTTGGAGCCTGACATGGCGCTAAGCACTTCTCTATGTCAAAGACCGTTTTTATAAATTTGAATGTTGGCATAGATTATAGCGCACGCACAATATAAAATCATATTTGTGTGTATGTTTATCTGTGCGTTCTTTGACTGGTCACAAACTAATTCTGAAATGATTCACAATGCATCCACAGCGTTTATGTGAAGTCTTTTTTTTTTTTAAACTGAAAAGATACCAAAAAAACTGCTAAGGTTGGTAATGTTTGGGCGATAGGCGATAGAAGTCACTGACTGCTCAATCTTCAATGCAATCTCAAAGTCATTTTGATGGTATGATCATAATGCGAAGGGAACGCTGTCGTGTATCATGTAGATAAGCTAGTATCAACATTTTTAACTAAACAATTATGCATGCAAGCTACAACAACAATGGCTGGCTACACGGACGAGAGATTGTGTGAGGAGGTTAGAAAGTACCTGCATTTCTAGCCTAAAAGATTACAAAGATGTGTATATAGGTTATAATTTGTGGCAAGAGATGTGCATGCGTCAAATAGAGTATACTGTGAAAGGCTATGTGCACAACTGTATACTTTGGGCTATTTAAAAAAAAGTATACTTTGATACAAATTACTACTCTAAGCTACTACAATGCACCTCTTAGGTAGCATTGGTAGGTAAGGAACAAAGTTGTCTTTTTAAGTCTACTGCCCCAGTGACAATCTGCTGTTTTTGCATTTTTGATAGTGTACTGTTCAAAAGTTTGGGGTATCAGTTATTTTAAATTGTAAATAACAGTTCACAATATTGCTGTTTTTACTGTATTTTGGATCAAATAAATGCAGCATTGATGAGCACAAGAGACTTCTTTCAAAAACATTAAATAAATCTTACCAACCCCAAACTTTTGAATGGCAGTATATTTTTTGTAAAGAGAAATGGTTTTGTGTTTGTGTGTTACCCGAGGCCGCAGCAAGGTATCGTCAACACCCTCAGGAAGGCCAGTAGAGTTCTCAGGGGCAACAGAGTAAACACGTACAGAAAGGCATCCAGACACAGGCAGAACCCGAAGATCATCAACTGAAGACACAAACAGTGATGTTAGCACATGCACTCACATACGCAATATGCAAAAACAGAACTTCATTTGTTTTGTTTGCATTCAGTGATGTCATACAGAAACAACACTGAAATCATAAGAAACCCCTCGGCCCTGAATCCCGATGCTTCACATGCTTGAGTGCACCGAGGCATGAAATGTGTTGAAGGAGGCTTTGAATATGTCTGCCAGCATCCCGTAACCTTAAAATATTTTTCATCTTCAGAATGCACTCCTCCGTTTCAGAGAAAGACCATTTAGAACAAATTAAAACGTTAACATGCACCACAAGCAACTGGCTCTTTAAAGTTTGAGTATGAATCCTAGGGGACAATTTTTACCAGCAGCTATAAAACAAAGAGAGCTTGTTAAGAGAGATGAACACAGACCACTAGAACCCTCTCAACAAAGGACAATAATAAAAAAAAAAGGCAGTGAAAGATAAATCAAGAAAGGTCTTAACAACAAGGAGCTCTTCTGCAGACTCGTAGTTCAGATAACAGCCTGCAATGCAAATAGTTTTTACACACCTCTCAATAAAACGTAATTTTTTACATATTTGTAAAGACATCTATAATGTTACCAAAGGAAAAAAAAAGGGGTTATTATAATCTTTCTGTTTATTATATCTAAGAATCCTATGAATTAATTTTTTTTTTAATTAATTAAAATTTAGCCTTGCCATCACAAGAATAAATTACATTTTAAGATGTAAAATATTTCACAATTTTACTGTACTTTTGATCAAATAAATGCAGTCTTGGTGAGCATAGGAGACTTTTTTCAAAAACATTTAAAAATCTTATTGAGTGTTGGAATGGTAGTATAAATATATGACAACATTTTTGACAAAACTTCAGATGTCATAAATAAAATCTTGAAATCAACTGTTTAAGTTCGTAAACACAAAAAAATGTTGTGTAAAATATAGTGGCAACAAAGTACTTGTCAATAGGTCAAGTGAGAGTTTCATCAACCAGGGCCCATCAGCCATCCTTATAGTAGTTGAGCCCTGCAAGATGATGAAAACATGAGCCCTACCTGCTCAGAGAAAACACACTGGCAGACAGCAATCATTCTGAAAGAACGTGGAAACTTTGACTAAATGAATGCTACTTCCAGAAAAGCGTGGCACAGGGAAGCAGCAAAGCTGGTTTTAGGTTATATTGTCTTCAGTCTGTCTGTATTGACCAACAATCAGTAGTTCCAGATCTAGACTCTCATCTGTGCACTGCAACCATAATGAACTGTTTCCAGGTCAGCACTTTACTGTCGTCTCACTGGTGTTTGGAGAGTCTTTCTAGGGTTTGAGGGGCGGAGCGCCCTTCAGGGTCACAGAGCTGTCTTTGTGTGTGCATACCTAAGCTGTCAACATATCACAAACCTATGTAGTGTGAGTGTGAACCTGAGGTCTTGAGGCAAATGGAAAAATGCTATGAGAAAATATGAAATCTGACATACACTATATGAATCATTAACATCTCATTATTATTATTATTATTATTTTTATATGATTAATAAAATAAATTGTCAATTCTTCAATAACTCAATATTGGTTTTTAATAGCTCAATATCTCCATCTAGCGGCAATAGACATTACCACATTTTCTGAGGAAGGGTACAGGACTATTTTGAAGAAATGTGAAAAACCCATTTAATAACATCTAAAAAGCAATTACTGAGTTTTGATATTTAATAATATAATATTTTTAATGTATAAAAATGCCTAGACTTGTAAAATATAAAGGTTCTGAGGTGATGCTATGGACTAGGCCCGCACAGAATTTTGGAGAAAGCTTTGTATTTACAGATTTCCACAGATGCACTGACTCTTGTATGCTTGTTTATTAAATATTTAGATAATCTGATCACGTTGGCATGTTACTCAGCCAAAGACAACCCCCCCCCCCCCTCAGTATGACTATATAACAACAACAATATTAAAGCTTCTGTAAAATAAAAATAATATTATTCAAAATAATATTTTTATTGTATTAATTAAATTAAACAAATCAATAAAACATTACTATTACAACAATACTGTTGTACTGTAAAAATAAAAAAGTATCCAATAATAATAATAATTATTACAGAAAAACAATAAAATTACAATACTAATATTTATGGCTGTCAATTTCTTTGCTTTCAAATGTTAAACTATAGAGCTTTTAGTTTTAAGAAAATCACTGGGAGATCTTAATGCTTGTCTTGACAACAGATTTATAATTACAAATTCATTTATTCATTACAAATTTGGAAAAGTATCCATGCATGAAACACGTGTTGTATATGTATTTGAAAATGCAGCAATTTATCCTCAGATTTACTCAATTCACATGGATCACACTTCAGATCAGAATATACACAAATCCATATAAATACTGAAAAAAAAGAAAAGAAAAAAGAAATCACATCCCTGAAGAGATGGTCACATCCACTCAACTATGTAACACATTTGACCATATTTGGAGGTGAACTTGAAGTGTGTAATTTCTGCTTCAGCACAAAAAAAAAATTGCAATCTCAATTCAAAAACACCCACGCAATGTTATTCGTAAATGACAGCAATTTGGTGTCTATTAAACATTTGACAAGTACGATCACATTCAAATCTGTGTTCACGCTGCCACTGAGTCATGTAGGTATGAAACAGCTACACAAACACAAGAGATTCATTCAAAAATTCTGTTTCATCCAGTAATGAAACAAGTGAAGTCTTTATAATTGAGTCACTGAATCATTCATTCAAACCGATTTAAAAAAAAAAAAAAAAAAAATTCATATGAATTAGATCGGAGTAATTACCATTGTGTCAGACCCTCTAGTAAATTACATGTTATTTTGTTTAGTTGTCTATTCAGAATCGTGAGGGAATTGTGTTTATTTCAAACTAAAAATCGTGATTCTCAATTTGTCCAGAATCATTACCACTCTGAGGTGTTCCCTCAGGTTACAGCTTAAAAAGAAAGAAGAGCATTGTGGGACGCACCCTCTCCAGCTCTCTGGGGATCCTCATGCAGGTGTACACCCTTTCCCTCCGCTCAGTGTACTTAGCCTCGTTGTGCTCCAGGAAGTAACCTCTGGTCAGCTCCGCACACATGAACCTCAACAGAGACGGATCGTCAGAGTCATCCGAGTCTGTGGGGTAGAGAGGAAATAAGGTGTTCAATGCTATTAAATTAAAGGGTTAACATTTGATCTGCAGAAATAGCAATATTATAATCACAATATAAGCACAACACAGATACACACAAATAGTTATTCCAAAAAAATTAAGAAATTAAGCATGTGAGTGACAAATTTTAGTAATTTTTTTCAATAGATGTAAAAAAAAAAAATTGGAAAAAGATGGAAAACTTATATGATGACAAATAATTGTTATTCAGAATTAACAGACATTTTAGCTGTATTTTAGTGTTTTTGATCATATTTTAAAAAGTAAAAGCCATTAAATTGAGTGTTCTTTTTACACCAACTTATTAATTTGCTGAAAAAATGGCTAAACAAGTTAAATTACAAAAGTTAGAAAAACTAAAAAAGTTCTTCTACACCTCTATTATGTAATGTCAATGCTCATATTAACTTAAAATGTAAAGCTTATTGAACTTGGATTTACAAATAAAAACATTATTCGAGTTTATAGAACTTAATGTATTATTTTGTTTGGCGAAAGCACAAAGAATAAGTTCAATCCTGAAGCTGGTTTCCTCAAGTTTTTTTTTTTTTTTTGCATATCCGTCACTCTTCTCTTTAGATATTTTGGATGTTGAAAACCCTAAATTGCTCAACCACTAAAATACCATTTGAGGGTTGTGGATTGTTGACAATATGCGTTTGCACACCTGCTATTTCCTGCAACATTACATATGCTGCACTTGAAAAAGTAACTAGTTGCAAAACAATGATTCAGATGGTAACATCAGTTGCTTGTGAACAGATATTTTGGGGGAATGATTTTAGGATGGCCAAAATCACAATAAAAACAACAGGCATTCATTTATACCACTATGGGAAGTTGGAGACATTGATAGATAAAAGCAAAAACTAAGTCCACTTTGTCCACTCACTGGAGTACTTTCTTTACAGCAAATACATATCCACATATATCCTCTAAACAGGGCAAAGCTAGAGAACACCTTTTGTAAGCTTTTAAGTGCACATTTCTCTCTGGAACTGTTCCTAACACCATGTTTGGACCAGAACCAGACAGGCTGTTTAGGAGAAATGATTCAAAGAGCTCAAATGACCACACTCAGGCTTCCCATAAGCACTTTAGGCTAGACACAGACTAGAAGAGTTTTGACTTCTGATGCAAAAATGAATGCAACATATATGCGTTCTGTAAACAGTAAATTAACACGACTTGGAACTAGTTTTAGTGACTGCTTAGGAAGAAAACTATCTAAAATATTAGAAAAAACAACATTTTAACACGCATTGGTAAAATCAGGTAAACTAAAGCCACGTTGAAAGCAAAAGGCGAAGGTCAGTTGTCAGATGCTCGAGCTCACCTGAGTGCTCGTGCTGCTCGTCTTTAACGGTAGGTTTCTCGTAAAATCCGATAGTTTCCGTCATTTTCACCGCCGACCCAGATACGTTTGCCTTCCCCGATATCGCTGCAGCACCCCAGGAACATTTAACCCCTTTATGATCGTCATTTTCGGAATCTTTTTCGTCTGACATCCCTACACCCAGCGAATCCGCCATCTTCGCTGTGGCGTCATCACATTGTGCACGTGATATTGATAAACAGAGCACTGTTGTGATAAAATAAAAGTATGCAGAATAAGCACGTTATAGATATATCATTGAGTTTATTATAGGAATCATAGTATATAAATAATTTATAAATATTTAACTCTTAAGTAGTAAGTTTTTTCCCCCAAAATAAATGTAATTTATTAACTGAAAATGGATACATGTATTTATAAATGTATACATTTAAATGTATATATATATATATATATATATTTTAAATGTATAAATATACAAAGCAATACCAGCAGGGATATTTTTTAAGTAAAATATTATTACTGTGTGCTTATTGTGATAATATTGAACACAGGATGGCGCTATTGAGACTTTTTTTTGTTTTCTTTACAAAAGGGACGGAATGAAAAGTGCGGTGGATTTATTTGACCTAAACTCAGGATTATAGTCACAAACGTTAGTATTTCGACGAGAGATCTGCAGCGGTATCCATACGTCAGGTCAGAGCAATAAAAAATTGCTTGGAAAAGTTGGACAAAGTAGCCTAAAACTTGAGTAAGAGGGGGCAGAAATATTGATGCAAACAGTTTTGTAAGCACAATTTATTGGCACACAAAATGGCAAAGCATACATACAAGACTTTGGATATGACACAAAAAAACAAAAAACAAACAAACAAACAAACAAAAAAAACCTCTGCTAAATATTTTACAAACTGTGCAGAGTTTCAATAATACAAGGTTTAAACAGTGGGTCGCTGATATTGTGTCTTGTCATTTTGTTGGCTTTGGAAATATCTCAGGTTCTGAGATAATATTCAGGAAATATGATTAGTAATAACAAAGTACAGAAACAAAGAAACTAATTAAAAAAGAAATATTTGGCTCTGATCATCATCATTATCACAATCTTCCTTTCAGTCATTGAAGCACACAGTCTTACACACTGAAACTTACAAACCTAATGTACAGTATATGGAAAAAGAGGGCTTTTTGTAAAAATGAAGCGTGTATCTAAATACATAAATTACATTAAGCTGTATGAAAGTGATCACGTAAGTTGCTAAAAGGGCACTGAATTTTTTTAGAATGATGATTTTTAGATAAAAAGCCTGCTTTCATACATAGTAAAAGCAGTGTGAAGCTTAACATAATGAATGTTATTTCAACCCATACAAAGCTAATGAACAGAATATTTGTGGCTGGATTTACAGTATTATGTATTTAACATTCTCATTTCTCAGTATGGTGTTCATTCCTGAGTATGAAATCCATTATAATCAGAAAGTCAAACAAGTCGTAAATGTCAAAATAGCTGTCATTTACATCAAGGTTTGACAACCTCAATGACATCAGATGAAGCAGAATGCATTTTTATTGTCAAAGTCAAAACCCTGGTTACTGTGCTTTCAAATTGATAACCAAAGTCCAGCATGACCTCAAAAGTCTGGGAATAAACATGTTACCGATTTCGAAATGTCATGCATAAACATAGCATATTGCATTCTGAAAATAAGTCAATACAGGGAGAGAGACGGAAGATGGACAAATATGCTTTTCATATGTGCCTGCCTGTAAAAAAAAGTAACTCCTAATCTTACAGTACGAGGAGAACATAATAATCACAAATTAATAAAATAACACATTGAGTCTGAAATCAAATAGGAATATTTGAAATAAAGTACAATCTTTAAATGGTAACTGACAATGTTTTTTCTTCTATACAAGCTGTCTTTGTTAATACAGTCTGTTGTGTTGAAGAAATGCAAGGCGGTTCACTTATAATTGAAAGCAGACAGAAAAAGACAGTAGCCAAATGAATTTCCAATAAAAATGCAAATGTTCAGGGATGGTCTCGGTCGATGACTTTGCAGTTCCAGTTTCCAGTTAGAAGACAGCCAACATGACCATCTCTTCAGCAATTGGTAGACGTCAAGTATGTTTGCCAACTGGAGTCACTATGCAGAAGTGTGATGAACTGCGAGACAGATGGTAGTTTTTTTTTACATTGATTATCGGGCTTAAAGTTGTCCCAAATTTAGGTCTCTGTTAATTCAGATCACTCATTCAGCCTTGATAGAGTCAAGTTCCTCCAAGAGTCACAATTCTTGCGCTGCTTTGTAGCCTAGCTTTCAGAAAAATCCAGTGAGCAAATATTGCTGCCAAAGTTTGGTCAGTAAAGTTCTTTAATGTTACCCAAAACACAGAGTGGAACCATCAGTGTCTGATGAAAATGGATGACATCATTAACACCATGACATGGGATTTACATCATCGAGGGTAAAAAGTGAGGTCAGAGAGAGAGAGAGAGAGCAAGAGAGTGCGCCGCCCTGGTGGTTTAACAGGGTATTGCGCATGTTGTCTCCTACTGGGAGGGTTGTGAGGCCGTACTCTCTGGCTTGCTGTCCTGCCCTGTGGGCGGCTTGCTGTTCCAGGGACTGTTGTTGCCGAGCGCCGGCGAGCTTGTGAAGTCGTCGTCATCATCCAGACCGTTGGTGGCATCGTATTGTGTGTTCTCTAGCCGCGTGATCAGACGCTCGTCCTCATCGCCAAACTCCCCGCCCATCAGAGTGGGCTCACCTACCACCATCACATCCTGCAATAAATACAGTTATACGGTCAAAAACTACTAAAAGAACAACGATATTAAAGTAAAGTTTCATACCTGTGAAGAAACTTTGGGTACAGATGAAGAGAAAACAATTTGTAGCAGAAACTAGATAAAGGAATAATTGTGGACCAAACAGACCCTGGCATACATTAATCAACACTACCAGTGTTGGATGGTAAAGGACCAGTTTGCTGTTAAAAATCCCAAACCCTGACCTTAGCAAGCACCAGAAAAAAATGTTAATCTAAAGCGCCATTTACAGTAGTGCGTTTTCATTTTAAAACAGCGTTTCAAAATGAAAATGATCCTCGTCTACACTGGCGTTTCCACAGCGTCTCAGAAACAATCTCGTACAAGTGTAAACAGTTGCCTCTTAAGCATGTAGGCAGCTGCAGTATTAAAAAAATGCATAATTTAACTGCACAATGGCTGCTAAAAATTACAACAAAGCCAGCAAAGATTATTGTTTACATGGTCGTCAAGGATATGCAGAGCAAACATGGGCAGCCACGGCATCGTTTTCAAACTAAAACGGGGTCTGCAGCGTTTTCGAAGGTCTCTGTTTTCGAGGTTCAGAAACGCCGGCATAGTGTAAACGACAGGCGTAACCGTAGCAAAACGTATGTATTTTAAAACAAAAATTCAAATGAGTTTGGGAGAGTAATTTGTATTTATATTAAGAAATTTGTAATCATAAATATATTTATATTTGTGTGGTGTATTTTACAAAGGTTTAGAGGAAATTAAAAATTAATATTACTCATACTATAAAAGTTAATATTACCCATAAATATTGGTATGTTTTTTAAATGTTTTCCCCCAATTACTTCTACTCAATTTTAATGTAATGTACCAAATTAAATTTACTTGCATTTACTCAGTTCATACTGTATATGTAAATGATTTCACTGCTTTAAAATTAACTCTATTTTGTGTAAAAATGTTTCACCAAAAAAACTGAGTAAATCATAGTAAACGTTTTTAAAGTGTACATTATTAGTAACATTATTTAAAAAAAATGTACTAAATATAATATATTAAAAATGTATCAAAGTATAATATATAAAAGATTAGATGTAATTAATTAAATTGTGTAATTAGTTACATTTTAAAATTGTATTTTAATGTGTTAAAAAATAGATTTATTTATAAAATGTTATAATGTATTCAAAATATATTAAATTAAAATATAACATTAAAAACAGATGATTAATTGTGATTAAATTGTATTAGTTACAACTTTTTAAAATTGTATTTTAATGTGTTAAAATAATGAATATATTTATTTATTAAATGTTATAATATTTTAAAAATATATTAAATAAAAATATATCATTTAAAAATTAGATTATTAATTGCAATTAAATTGTGTGATTAGTTACAACTTTTTTAATGTGTTAATGTAAAATGTAAATATATATTTATAAAAAAAATATAATAACATTTAATATAAAAACATTATAATATATTAAATAAACAGACATGATTAATTGCAATTTATTGAGTGATTAATTGCAATTTTTTAATCCACTCACAGCTTGGCAATATCATATCTGGACCTTTGTTTCAGTGCAGCAAAAGTCATCTGTTCTTTACATTCTCTCTCTCTAGTTGAATTCTCAGGCTCAACTGATCAGTTAACTGGAGCACACGCTTCGTTGATCATGTGTGTCGACACGCTGCAGCACAGGAGCTCTTTATGTTTATCTATCTGCCTCTCTGTCTACTCTTCTAGCTCCCATTCTCAGTCTATATGATTGCTAACCGTCCCATATAATAATACAGAATTGTCCCATATTTAAGGGAACAGAATATTAGATCCATAAGGGACAGAAGTACATCAGCATACAGAAGTTTGGGAGCCCCACAATCCACATGAATGAGCAAACACAGATGAGACACATGGATAGAAACTCAAACAATATTTGCTTTACAGGTGACAAGAGAGTTCATCAGATAATTTCGCTGCCCAGCATTAGCATTGGGGAAGTGAATCTGCATTTAGCATGGTTATAGTAGACTGCATTCATATCCGTTTTGCTGGGACCTCTTAATGTGGCCATGTAAATGAAATGCATTCCTAATCAGACAGCAAACCAATCGATCAAAACACCAAATGGCTAACTGTAAATAGGCTGACAAAATTACTGCTGCAAGAAGAAAGAGTGCACATGGAAAAAATGAGGAGCACTAATGTTATTTTTAACGCTTTTAGTTGTTATCTTTTTGTACTGTTCATCAGAATGTTTTGGTGAAATGCAGAGAAACTGGATATGTATTTTTTTTTCTCCACTGGATGTATTGTTTTTAATAAAAATGTCTAAAATACATACATATACATACAAATATTTTTTTTTCTCATTTTTTTCCCAAATTTGCTGCTTTTAATTAAAATAAATATATCTACAATATCTAAAATATATCTAATATCTAAAATATAAAAAATACAGTTTTCTAGTGAAATATTTATGCAGAGTCAAATTCTCTGGGCGAAGCTAAAGTGAAATGTGTGTAGTAGTGTGTGACACTTCCGTATGACATTAAATTTATTTTTTTTACAACCAGCGCAATGAAATTGAATGTCAGTGAGCCTATTAATCAATGTAATTGCATTTCAAATGCATTTTAGCATTTAATTAAAATTTTTTCTTAAATTAAATGGCAAATGTACATCAAGAAACTGAGAGTAGCCCAGTAACACTTTAAAATTTGTAACATTCGTTAATGTAACAATAAACTAACAATGAAATTTACATCATATATTATGTTGGTTAATGCTTGGTGATTGGATTCTGCATACAATACTGTTCAAAAGTTTGGGGCTGGTAAGATTTTTTTTTTATGCTTTGGAAAGAAGTCTTTTATGTTCAACTAATTCTGCATTTATTTGATCAAAAATACAGTAAAACATATTACAATTTAAAAAGATTTTATTTATTTTAATATATTTTAAAATGTAATTTATTCCTGTTATTCTTTTTATTATCAGTGTTGAAAACAGTTGTACTGCTGTGGAAACCATGGTACATTTTTGATTTATGAACCTTAAAGTGCACCTTGTTTTCCGGTTAATTTTCCGGTTTCCAGCTGTGAGAGTCCTCGTACCCTTCACACTCCTGGAGCTGAACACTTTGCATTTCCTGTCTCTTGATTCAGCTCTTTTACTGTTGCATCTGAGTTTATTTGAGCGATGACTCTCGTGTCGTCTCGTGAGGGGTTTAGCTGAGACCCCGGAGTCACTGTCAGTCCTTCCCACCCCTCTGCTTCTTAATTACGCTCATTCATTAAGGTGGGCTTTTTGACTAAATAACAATATCCACACACTGATTTGTCAATTTGCATAGCTAATTAAGTCATTAGCTGAAATGTTACCGATTAGAAATAAACTGAATGGCGCTTGCCAACGAGCCTTGAATTTGCCATCTGTTTTTGAACGGCAACTGTCGGCCTGCAGTCTGGGTTTTAAACCAGGGGCCAGGATCACAAACGTTAACACACACACACACACACACACACACTCATACAGATGTGCTCACGCAACCTACAGGTTTCCAGCTGGTGGTTTGACGAAGAGCTCTAATTGCTATCAAATGGAAAGGCTGTCCAGTGCTCTTGTCTAATTGGATGTAGCCTGTGGCTAAACCCATACTGAGTTGCCCACAGCTAAACAAACAGACTACCTGCCTAGCCTAAATGACTGATCCCAAACTCGCTCTGCATCCCCTGGATCTGAGCTCGAGGTGCACAGAAAGCCCTCAGTTGAGGCCAACCATTTTTTAAGACTGGAGAATATATCCAGCCATGTTACACATGCATGACTGTCCAACTTGTCATATACTATTGAAATCATAATTTCAGGCCAAAAAGGTGACCACAAGGGGGCAGTGTTGTAATACTGTTTAATACAAGACTCCCCCCCCCCAACTCAGTGATCACATGATCAGCTCATTGTGATTGGGCTCACGTAGGAGGCCGATCAGGCAGCATGCGATGACTGCACAGACAAAGCCAAGTGGCCACGCTACATATGTAACCAGCGTGTTCCTCTCCACGACGCATGGCGACACTGCTTACAATGAGGCTCGCCGCTTCGAATGGGGACTAAAATGAAGAGTGTTGGATCTATATGATAATGAGCGCTGGCACAGAGCCAGTTGCTCACACCAACAATTTTCTCACTGCTTGTGTGAATGTGTCTGGTGCCCTTAAAGTGATGGACGCTGGCTAGATACAAGCAGGACAAAATATATGCAATTAGAGTTACCTACAAAGAGAGATTTTTTTTTTAATTTTTTTTTTTTATTCAATTATATAATACAGATCAGGGATGTTATTGTTACTAAATCTAAAAAGCTGGGAAAAAAATATAAATATTATATGAAAAGCCTATACTTAAAAATAAAATGAAAATTAGAAAATAAATATAAATATTATAAAAAACATAATAAAAATCACAAAAGTTTATATTTGTAAACCTTAAATAGAAAAATAGTAAGCAAATTAATTATTTTAATAAATAAATGCTATAATAGTTTGTATGAAATACTAAAATAACTCTAATATAGATATATAATTTTATTATACATTTACATTTTATTTCATAACTTTTTTCATTTATTTTCTAAATTTATAATATATTACAAATATGTATATAATTGACTATATATTAGGCACTGACCATCCTGTTCTTTAGATATTGAAGAATATCAAGCGAACAGGATGGCCTGTTTATATATATATATATATATATATATATGTATATACACACACAATTCTTGTAATGAAAAACAAAACCATAATTTACACACAAGTTTTTAGGCTGTGCCATCAGAGCATGTAAACAAACAGCTCTGGGTTTAACAGAGTGAGCTGGAACACGCGAGTGTCTCTTCTCTCTAATCTCCTCTATGGCATTCATGTATCCAATTGTCCCTGAACTCCAGGGGAAAAGCCACGCACTACAAATCCCATCATCCATCTGCAAACAAATTTACCGCCTCACAATACCACTCCCCAAAAACAGCTTTAGCACTCATGCGTTTTGTGTTTGACCCTGCAGTGAGCAAACTGGGAGAACACATCAACCGCCAGAGTAATGCCTGAAGAGGAAGCCTGGGGAATAAAGAGGCACTCTGGGATAAATGCCTCTGAATCGGGGTTAAACACTGTAAGTGGGTAATATAGGAAATGAAAATGAGGGCTAAGGAGTCTCTCTCTGTGAAGGTGCTGAGAGTGTATTTACTTTGGCATTGGAATTGAATATGCTTTACATTTGTGTCACAGCCCAAAACTCAAACCATGAAGAAACTAATATTACATTACTATATCATGTCATAACAGTACTGTAATATGCCATTAGTTGTGGAAGGTGCAGAATCAATTCAGACCAGATACACTTTAAAGGAAAGTTCACCCAGAAAAACTTTTCATTTACTCACAATGATGCTGTTCCAAAACTTACTTTCTTCAGTGGAACACAAAAAGAAATTCTGATGGTGCTTGTCACTTGTAATTACACTATTCAATGCAATTACAATAAAGCATCATAAAAGTAGTCCATATGAAACATGCACTATAATATAAGTCTTCTGAAGCCGTACAGTAGTTTTGTGTGTGCCGGGTTCAGACTACACAATATTTTTGTCCGTTACGATAGTTACTGTGTCAGATTATATGATTTTGACTGCTAAAATCTTGTCATGTCATTGACAAGAAACATGTCAGACTACACGTTGCCACCCGACCATTTATCGCTTGCTGTCTTTAACCATGTGCATTCTGTCATTAGAAGGGGGGACTATCGACTGACAGAAGGTGCCGTGAGCGTAAACAAACAATGGATAGCAGCATGTTTTGCT
The DNA here is from genome assembly GCA_037101425.1 of Elopichthys bambusa. Lineage (NCBI taxonomy): Eukaryota > Metazoa > Chordata > Actinopteri > Cypriniformes > Xenocyprididae > Elopichthys > Elopichthys bambusa. The sequence continues at coordinate 17,007,777 of CM074447.1, read as the reverse complement.
CTGTTTTGTCGTCAAAAAAAAAAAAAAAAAAAAGTGGACACATATCTGGACTGCATGGATATTTGAATTTCCTCCAAAGAAAACTGAGGTAATTATGTTTTATTTACCTTTTTTACTCTGTCGCAGTAGGGTAATCCCTTGAGGAAACATCATAAATGCAGAAGTATTGATCCATAGCTCGACAAACATTTCCTCCATTGTAAAATTTCATCTAGCAGGAACAATACCATTGTCTCTTTTTCGTTTCGGCATGTTTGAAAGCATGTAGGAAGGCGCTTCTGTGCTCCTATTGGCCAGTGTCACTCATGTGACGGAACTCGTCGTAGACGACCGAAAAAAATGTAAACATGCAAGCCTTTCTGTCGTGTCATTATGAAGCACTGCAGACGCGGCATCGGTTGTCGTCCACTATGACACACTGCACGAGCTGAAACGATCGAATCTTGCATCATGATGCCCATTGTCATTTACAAATCTCCACGACACCCTACATCAAGCAGATTGTGGCAAAATCGGGCTAAAATCGTGTAGTCTGAACTGGGCATAAGGAATAGACTGAAATTTAAGTAAGATAATCCCATTCAGGGGGCCGCTGACCATTGCAAGCGTATCACTGAATCAATGAGTTTAATTTGAGAACCAGGCCGATTGAGTCAGATTTATAAACAAATAAATAAATCTGGTTTCGTAAAACGAATCAGCTGATTCACTGAAAAGATTTGACTCAAAAGAATGATTAATTTATGAATCAGTCGTTTCTACTTTTCTCATGAATGTGCTAAGGAGAGCTGGCGAATGCCACGAATGTTTATACAGTATAGTGCAGAAGTCATATGGACTACTTGTATGATATTTTTTGGTGCTTTTTATGTCATTTTGGAACTTGACTTCATTGTATATCTACACACAGACGCAGGTTTGTTTTGCTTAGGCGTAATTGTTTTTATACTGTACAAAATTGTACATTCTATCCCCCTACACTACCCCTACCCCTAAACCCACCCATCACAGAAAACATTCAGCATTTTTACATTTTTAATAAAACATTGTTTAGTATGATTTAAAGCTATTTTAAATATGAGGACTCATGAACTATCCCATATTTCATGTTTACGTCATAATACCAGTTTAATACCCATGTCATTATACAAATTTGTGTTCTCATAAATCACAGAAACGTGTGCGCACACACACACATGAACTGTTTATAACACACATTCTTTAAATACTGTGTAAATAAAATATTTATTTAATTCCAGCAATTATAATCTCAGCATTATGTTTTCATATTTTATATCTTTATATATATATATATATATATTATAATATTATATTATATCATATGTATACAGTAGGCTATATACTGAGCATTCTTTAGATACTGGCATCAGATATTGAAAATAAAAAAACTACTACTAAAAAGATGAGCCGAATGAAAAACAAATAAATAAAGAAATAATGCAAATAAATAATTTTCTTCAAAAAGTCACCTTTTGTGTTGTACAGTAGAAACAAAGTCATATGGGTTTTGAATAACATGTGGGTGATTAAAAATGACAGAGCTTTTCATTATTGAGTGAACTACAGGGATACGACAGAATAAGCTCTTGTCAAACAACTATCATTGTGAATCAAAACTACAAGCTGCACTTAATATGTGTTTTGACAGCATAATCATAATCATATCCTTAGGAAAGCAATCTGAGCAAAATTGCATTAACGTTTTGGATGGTTACAATGTGTGTGTGTGGGTAAACAAGAAGATTTGATGCTTACAGGTACCTGGCTGGTCAGATTGAAGTTGTTGGCAGGGCTGCGTTTCTTGCCGCCAGCACTGTTGCCTAGGCTACTGTTAGACGCACTGCTGGCGGAGTTCTTCCTCTTTCTTCTCTTGGTCGTGGTCTGTCGAGTGGGCTCTGCTCTCCGCCAAACACACAAGCAGGAAGACAGATGCACACACAAAAAAGAAGTATTAATAAAACACAAACGCACACATCCACACTCACAAACATGCCACAATGCGAGTGCATGCACACGAACGAAGAAAAAAATACTTTTCCAACATATAAGCGGACACATATTACACAGGGAAAGATAACAAAATACATCATGCTTTTTTCTTTTTTTTTTCTTTTTTTCCGAGAGAGAACTAAAGAGCATTCAAACATCTCCCAAGACATGCACTAGTAAGAAAGAACCTCTGCTTTCATTTGCATAAATGCTCAACAGTGCGCACTGCAGTCTCTTCAGCCATGCATGCATGCTTATATCATTAATGTTTAAATGCTGTTTACTTAAATAACAGTCTTTAAAATTAGATGTATAAATCCTGGATAACTTGTGTTTTATGAAACACATTTATGTAACCTTTTTTAAAATACATTTTAATGGAGAAACCAAACAATTTTGATTAAGTTTTAGCAAATATAACATTTTCTGTTAAACTAACTGTTGAAATATCCAACAGTAATATCTCTCTTTTTATGCTGAGCATTCATGATTCAAACAGAGAGAAAATGTATTTCATGGGTTTCCATTTAGACAGGTTGATGATTCAGAAGACGAGACAAGTACCTTTTTTGTGATTTGAGGGGAAAATTTCCGTTTTGAAGTTCTGTGGATGTCCAGCTGAAATCATATCCAAAGCAAGATTTATTTCCCAGATAAAACTTATAATAAATTAAGTAGTTATACATATCCAAGACCAGAAGACATAGCAAATGTAAATGGCAAGACTGCTGATAACAGCAGAAATGATTTTTTTAATACATATATAAATTTCATTGCAAAATCAGTGGGTTTCATCCGCCCATGCAGAAATTTTTAACATAAATTAGTTCACACACATTGTAAATTTATGACTAATAAAATACTAATAAATGTTTCTTGAGCAGCAAATCAGCATTAGTAGAATGATTTATGAAGGATCATGTGACACTAAAGACTGAGTAATGATGCTGGAAATTCAGCTCTACAGGAACAAATAATATTTAAAATACATTTGAACAGAAATAAATCACATTTAAAACAGAAATAATAAAATTTGTCATACTATTTCACAATATTACTGTTTTTACTATGTTTTATCAAATAAATGCAACTGTGGTAAGCATAAGAGACTTCTTTCAAAAACATTAAAAAAATCTTTTCAAACCCCAAACTATATACAGAATAGATAAAAATGAAAGTTAGCTAATGTTGTAAAGAATGTTTTGTACAGCCATGTATTGTTATTTTATTAATTTAAGTTAATAAACAATCAAAATATTTGGCACATTGCTAGCCATTAATGTAAATTTGAATGCAATAATGCCTGAAAATGAAATACATTTTAAAGGTTCTTTCTAACCACACCCAGGGAGATGTTTCCACATTGTTTGTGTATGACATATTTCACATAAAGTCATACTGTACAAAGACATCTGTTTTGATTTTCTGTTTATCAGAGCAAGTGTGTGAATGACGTACTAAAACGCACTCATTTCCACACATACACATATACATGTGAAAAAAAGGGCCAAAAAAACTTATCAGTGTATAAAGGCAACCTTCTTTCCTTCCTGTTCCTGAGCACAAACGCTCTTCAGATTTTAAAAGAATGGGAGGAAAGAGGGAAGCGAAGCTAATAAGGAAACGACAATTACAGAAGATCCACTTCGATACGGATTGTGAGAAGGCCAGTGCTGACGACTAACGAGTGGATGGGGGTCGTACAGGGTTTCATCCCCAGGGAGCGGATGGAGGATGTGTTTTCAGTCTCATACATGTCATGTTGTCACTTTTTAAATCATAACGTATATGTAAACCCTTTGTGTGTTCTAAAGACAAGTTTAAATCATTGTTATTGATTGATTTGACCCCTTGAGGAACATGCAAGTGACATACAAAGGCACCAAACACAAGAGACATCTACTGATATCTAATCCCTATTGATTTCATCTGCCAAATGTGGTGTATTTAAGAGTTTTTAGAAAGGATATGTGGAAAAAGAAAATGCCTATTATAAAATCTCACAGACTTGTCAACATTATGTTTCCAGTAGACATAGTAGCCCCAAAAACTTAGGGACAATATAACTACAGGGACTATTTGCCACACATAAATATATATAAATGTTTATTTGATGCCAAGGACCCCTACATATGATGATGCCCTTGCAAGGGACACATTGCCTAAAATATAAAAGGCAACTACATAATTACATTTATAAAACGGTTAGTTCCTGTCCTTGATTCTGATTGGTCAATAGCTGTGTTTTATTCATGGTAAAACATGGCTATGACCGCTTCACCCAGCGGTTTTGTGTATCACTACACAACACCCTTAGCAACCACTCTTAGCAACGTAAACTCAATTGATATTGTTCATTGAAGCTTACTGTATTATGTAGAAGAGTGTTGTGAGAAAGAGATCGAGTGAGCGAGTTTATTACCTGCATTCAGATTTAGCATTTTCCTTCAGGTCAGTCCTATGTTCATAATAAAAAAACTGTTTAAATGTCCGATGTATTATCCTGTCCTTTTAACAGTTTCCCGTAACTCAAAGCATTTGCGTCTTGTTTTGTGTTCACAACAATTCAGTCTTTTCAATGTAAAAGTCTTCGCTACTGAGAGACACACTCATAAAGACAGTCTTTGCCACCATCTAATGGCGTAATAATGTAACTTCTGTTGCTGTTCACAGTTAGGGACTATTTTTTCTGGCAGAAGGAAGGCTTTTAGTAAAAGTTTACTTTATGAAAGTTGCATTGTTACATATTCTTGGCTTTAATATTGTATTGTGTGGTAACCGTTTTTTAAAAGCAATAAGGTACTCGAGGCTAGTGCTGTATTGTGAATAAGTCATGGCTGAAGGGCCATGCTTATGCTTATGTATAAAGACCCATTTACACTGAAATATGAAAAATAAAATTTTATGAACGTGTAAAATGTTATCTGGAAAAGATTCTTTCACTGATCTTTTTTATGTATTCTATCTCTCAGTAGAATACAAAACTATGATTAACCTCATAATAATAACGATTATTTATTTTTCTGAATGTATAATCATTCCAAAAAAATAAATATAATTAACAAAAATGAATAATTAATTAATTTTAATTAGTTAATTTCTCTGATTAATAAATTAATTGCACTTTAAACACACTAAAACAAACACTTGGTTTTATTTGATTTTTTTATGCTATGACATTCATACTTTTTTATGTTTGGCTTAAAGGGACAGTTCACACAAAAATGAAATTTACTCACTCTCAAGTAGATCCAAACCTGTATACATTTCTTTGTTGTGCTGTACACAAAGGAAGATATTTGGAAGAATGTTTGTAACCAAGCAGATCTCGCCCCCCATTGACTGCCATAGTATTTTTTTCCCCTACTATGGTAGTCAATGGGGGGCAAGATTTGCTTGGTTACAAACATTCTTTCAAATATATTTCATTGTGTACAACAGAACAAAGAAATGTATACAGGTTGGAACAACTTGAAGGGAAGTAAATGATTACAGAATTTTCATTTTTGGGTGAACTATCCCTTTAACTGTCAAAATACATTTTGGGGTCATTCAAAACTAGCAGGATATATGTTCTAGTATAATATACACCAAAGAGTGTAAAACCACAGAATTTCCACTCGTTTTCCCTGATAGGGCCCATTGAAGAGCTGAATTACAGCTTATTTCCCCAAAGACCATGACTTTAAACACACACATCCGTAAAGATCAGATCAGAGCACAAATTACCGCCGTTAGGAGAGTCCCGTACAACAGTAGACAGTGATTTGCTGTTACCTGGAGGAGCCACCATTCTTTGCCACTTCTGGAACAGACAGGTCTTTAGACAGTCTCTCGGGCTGAGGTTGTAGGTCTTGTGTCGAGACATTAGTTCTTGCATCGGCTCCAGAATGACACACAACTGGAAGAAAGACACACAAACATACACATGAAACATCATCAGTTACTGTCACTTTACCCAATTTAAAGATTTAACAATATCATCATTAAAATCACACAGCAGGTGGCCTGAAATTCACACAGATAAGCACACACACAAATCATTTCCCTCTGACAGGACTGTATCCCAACGCTGCTGCATCCTCTCACTTCCACAGGTCCAGTGAAACAATCTCTGGATCCGGGCCCACAGAGCAGGGCTATTTCTAGTCTGAATGCAAGGAAACCTACAAGCTTCCTTGTCCATCTCGCCGGACAGTGGTCTTATTGCGTCCGAGCACAGGAAACATCCTCGGTGTGGATCTACTGATAAACGTGCTGAAACAAATGGAGGTTTTTCAAGCGACGCTAATGAGTCACTTTTACGAGGTATTTTTACAGCAAGCCATTGCAAGGACCGTGAGAAATTACCCCGGCGAGAGGAAAAATGATCTTGTTTACTGGAATTACAGTGCACTGCTAAAAGCCCTGAGTTTGACCCCTTTTTTGAATGATTTTTTTCAGAGCTGAATGAGTGTATGTTTCCTTTTTTAAATGCAAACATTTGACAGTATATATATGTATGGTATATATACATTACATCATGGTATATATTATATACCATATTATGTGACCCTGGACCACAAAACCAGTCATAAGTCACACGGGTATATTTGTAGCAATAGCCAACAATACATTGTATGGGTCAAAATGATCGATTTTTCTTTTATGCCAAAAATCATTAGGATATTAGGTAAAGATCATGTTCCATGAAGATATTTTGTAAATTTCCTACCATAAATATATATAAAAAAAGTATTTTTGTGAGTGGATATGCATTGCTAAGGACTTCATTTGGACAACTTTAAAGGCGATTTTCTCAGTATTTTGGATTTTTTTGCACCCTCAGACAAATAGTTGTATCTCTGCCAAATATTGTCCTATCCTAACAAACCATCCATCAATGGAAAGCTTATTTATTCAGCTTCCAGATGATGTATAAATCTCAATTTTAAAAAAATTGCCCCTTATGACTGGTTTTGTGGTCCAGGGTCACATATTATGGCCAATTATATGCAGTGAAGAATACAGTGTACAAAAACACTCCTGTCCTGTCCAAAAGGTGCAGATATGGCTGAGGGCACACAGACTTGCTGTTACAAGAGCTGCATAAAATCTAAATTTAATTCACAATTCGGCTTAGGCTGCACCGCTGCATTTTAACTCTGCATTAATAAGTGAGGCTGTGCGTTTAATGCGACCAACAACAACTGAGAAAGACACACTCAGTGGGAGAAAAACGGCTGTTCCGAAAACCTTGAAAGGGCCTTTTTTCCTCGCTTCTCCAAGCAGCTCGTGATAAACAAGTTTGTGTTTTTTTTGCTGTGCTCGAGCTCAGCGCAGAGAGAGAACCCACAGTGCCGCACCTCAAACGGGAACGCTCATTAATGTTATGCTAATTCTTTCTATCCAATTCATTTTCTCTCCCTCTCTTGTTCTCCCATTTGCAAATCGGAGCTGTCACTCACACTGAAATGACGAGAATAAACAAAGCAGCCATGAAGCAGGCTAATAAATTCTGAGCAGTGGTAACACACACACACATTTAGTCACATTTAAATGTACAAATTTACATACATATTTTACATGACATTTTTCAATATCTATGCAGTATGCACAGTCAAAGAATAACAGTAAAATAAAAAAAGTATAATTACCAGGGTAATATTGTGGGTTTTTGGACAAATATCATGGTATACAGCAGTAGTTCTCAACCTGTTTGACTTAATGGCATCTTGTTGTCCAACACAATATATTTACCCCCCATATTATATATAAGATGTTTTCAGTATTTATTTTATTTTCTGTAATTATGACAAATCTGCTTGTTTATGGATAGATGGATGGATGGATAGACAGATAGATGGACGGATGGATACGTTGTCCCTGGCCGTAGACAAGATACCAAAATACCATGGAATTATCATTTGATACCATCAATGGACCATGGTATCTCCACAATACTTTTTTGTAAGGGAGACTGAACAAAAGAATTTTTGTTCTGCTTACCCTGAGGTAGTTGAGGGTGAAGTTGGTCAATCCCATGCGGGTGATGTTTTTCGAGAGCTGCTCCAGGACTTGAGGGTCTTGTGCCTGCAGGTAGACAAGGAACCTTATCACTTTATAGAACCCACCTCCAAAACTCACAGCATGTTATTGACCAAAAGCAACACATATGGCTTTTTTCATGCTTCATTTATGAGACCCTGGATGTGATGGTTATATTCAGATTTTATGTCTCTCTCTGTGTCCATGGTGGTTGTAACACTGGATGAGCTGTTATTTCTTTGTGCTGGAGAGATTCTAGTGATGCAATTTATCTGAATCACTGTGATTACACTGAATACATTTCTGATTCAGATTTGGGGCATTGAATCAGGAGTATGCTGCAGCTGCTAAATAATATTGATTGACTAAATGTAAATTGAAATGTTATAGTGCATTTCACTATGAATTACAAACTAAATGCTGTTTTTGTAATCACTGGTAAATTATTGACCAGATTCATCAAGGTAAATTGTGTTAAGCAGCATGAGTTTAATGACATAGCAATGACATCAGCCAATCATTGAGCTCCTGTCACTTGATTGGTCGGGGCAGTGTAAACTAGCAAAGTATAGAGCAGGGGTATTCAATTAAAGGTCTAAGAAGTCTGGTCTCTATATTTCCTTCCTAGCGGAGGTTCGGACAACGCTTTTGTGGAATAGTTCTAAATTTCCATCTGGGCAGCAGTATTACTTTGTAAAAGAAGAAAAGAGAAATCCTAAAGAGTCAAAATAGTCATCAAAGCTTTGGCCCTTAGAGCCAAAGCTGTGTCTGAGAGTTATAAATAAATAAATAAATTTCATCAGTTGACCTCAATTGGATATGAATATTAGAAGGTAAGTTCAAATGTTGTATCAGGCTATTATTATTTTTAATAAAGTATGTATGGCAGAAGGCCATGTGACAGAAAAGATACTTTATAGGTTCAGGGTTTTCCTCTTGAATTCTGGACAATTTTTATATTTCACTTAAAAGAAGTATCTAAAAAAAACAGCAAAATGCTCTCATCATGAGCAGAAAACAAAGTTAACTAGTAATTTCAAAGTTTTAGTTGTCATTCCTTGCCATCTTCAAATACCTTTTGCCATTTTTCCCAATTACAACATTGTTTGTTACGAAATGCTCTTAAAGGGGCTATATGTAAGATTTTCACTTTGATAAAGCATAAAAATACCCCAATATGTTTGCAGATATTTAGGAAACATGCTAAGTTCACCTACTTGTTTCTCAGAAAAACAATGCTACAGCCAGACATTCTACTTTGAAATGTGCGTTCCGTGTCGCAATGTCTATCTTTGTTTTGGTCGGTGCGAAACTGTGTATCCAATAGTATTTCGACATCACAGGTTGCCAGTTGGCGGAAAACACAGCGTACTGCAGCCATGGAAACCAGCAAACAAACTGAGTCAGAGAATCTAATATTGCTAAAAGTAGATGAAAAAATGTCTTATTAAAAAAACTCTTCAATTTGAACGGTCTGAGTCACATATGTATGCACAGATAAAAATAACTATTTGCTGCATTCTCATTTTCTGCAGTGTTTTAGAGAAAGTATCAATCTATTTTGCTGCTCACTGTCTTTCTGCTACTGATGTTAAAATAAAGGCATAATTTCTTAATGTGCTGCTTTAGCAGGAGAAAGAAGCAATGCTCACAGAACAGAAAGGGCTTGAATGAAAGCGTGTTTGCGATTTGTGGTGTGTACTGCTCAGTTGTTTTGACATGCTGCTCACTTTTAACTGTAGAAAAAGTAAAATGCTACCGTTATCATAATGTCTCGCGGTCCGGTTGAAACCAAGCCAGGGTCTGGAAGCAGACCGCGGCCCGCTATTCGAGGACCCCTGGTGTAGAGATTTTGAAACACTGTTTCTCCAATTTGCTCATATTCTCATTAGCCTTGATCAGATGACTTTGACTCAGTTTCTTTGCAGCTTTACCCTTGTGTACAAGAATAAGTCAATCATGCTGCAGAAACTTTTGCACTATCCCTGTCAAAAATCTTTCAAAGCCCTTTCTCCCTCATTCACTCGCTCTCCCTCTTCACCAGAATACAGAGCCCCAAAGGGCCTAATTTAAGAGCATGTGAATTTCATAAGTTGCTGTGAACAAACTTTCTAAAACTACATTATTTCTGAATCTACAAGGGGGAGTGATAAGTTAAAACTTGTGATATGACTATATGTCTATATGTCTAAAATTATAAGTGATATGAAGCTCAATACATTGGGCTTAAAAAGCAACGAGTCACTAAAAGCTAAGCTTTAAAAGAAGAAAATTATACACCAGATTTTCAGTCACTTAATTTCCTTCATCGGAGTACGTCAGCAGTGCTCATTACACTCTATAAAATTCAACTGACCATTTGATTGTACTTTTTTAAAATATATATTTTAAAATATATATCCAATAGACCCTTTTAACATTCTCAGAAGCGTAAGTCATCATAGTTATGTAAAATTCTATAGTGGCGAATGAGAAAATACATTAAATATATTTTTTGTGTTTCCATTTGCTCAAATAGCAAAAGAAAATCTCCACAATAGTGTTTTCACAACTTTCAAAAAGAGGAAAAAAATAGAGAGCGATTGATAACAGCAGTCAGATGAGAGAAATATGTCATTTTTACCCCCATTTTCACTCCCATAGCTGCTGTATTAGAAACATCCTCACAGCAGAGTTATCTAGGTTTTTGTAATTTGATTCAAAGGTAATATAATACTAAGTATATTGTTATAAATGTACATACGTTTTTTAAAAAATATAAAAAACTTTGCAGGATTTACGATATTGATGACCGTTAAAATGCATCATCACAGTCGTGAAAAGGGTCTATTTTAAAAAAAAAAAAATTCTTAATTTTTGCCATATGTAAAATAAGTATTAAGTAGAACTATTCTATGTTGTCAGTTTCGTTTTACACCCTGTCTACACAAGCACTAAACTGATGCCCCATTCTAGTGTAGACAACCTCGAGCTGTTGCAGCGCGATGCACTGCGCAATGACATGCCCAGTGTAGAAATGGTTTTAGGATGCACTCATGATTTGAACCCAAAATCTCAACTTAAAAAATAAACAATAACAATTAATATTTTACTAATCATTTGGTAATGGCTATTTTTTAAAAAAAAAAGTTAAATTAAATATTTTAGAAAAGAATGACACTTCTTTATATTATGTTCTTATTTTATTAGAAACTTCATGGATGCAAACCAAAAGATAAAATTATTCATAATAAATAATTTGGACATCAGTGCAAAAACTGACCCACCCACAACGCTCTCAGAACAATCTTCCGCCCCTGCCCCAGCGGAGGTCTGTGCATGCCACTGACGTTTACATGGTTACAAAACAATTATATTTCAATGTTCTTATGATTATTAAGCAGCACAACTGTTTTTAAACAAACATTTGATAATAATAAGAAATGTTTCTTGAGCCCCAAATCAGCATATCAGAATGATTTCTAAAGGAAACAGTTATTATAAATTCTAATAATATTACTGTTTTGACTGTATTTGTGATCAAAAAAATGCCACCTTGATAAACATGAGAGCCTTTCAAAAATATTTAAAAAATCATAATGGTAGTGTAACATTTGAGTTAAAAACCAAAGATTAAAAATGGCAAAACTCTATTTTATAAAACGAATAGCCTTATAAAATAACTGATATATTGCGCACATACATCTCCAAACCAAGTGATAGTAGAGCCCTAGGATGGAGATTAGATATCAAACTCACGTGCATGGCGAGAATGCTCCGTGGGATAAGTTCCCGATACTGTCTGATGTTGAAGTGCCACGTCTTGATCCTCATCAGATCATCAAAGGCGAACTCCAGAATCAACCTGCCTTCCGTACACACCTGAGAATGCAAACATTGAGAAATCTATGATGTCTTCAAAGACTACAGTCTGCTGACATGTCTTGTGTGTTAGATGTCTCTCTCATCATGATGAAATAAGTTTAGAGAAAAATGCAAACTCAAGAGAGTTTCAAAATGCATCAAAAGCATGTGAGATTTATTCAGCATATATAGTCAATTCAGATAATTCAGAATTCAGACAATTCAGAGTTTCAAAGCTATTTTCTAATAAAAGGTATTTATGTTGTATACCTGAACTGAAGGCCAACGAAATGGAAATATTTGAGACGAGCTTACACAAACACAAAACAACAAAATGCTGAAAACATGCAGAGGCCATAAACCATTAGCAATTACTAAAAAAAATAATCAAAAAAAAACCCAGGATGAGAAAAACATTTTGCTGAATTTAGAGCTGCGCTGCTCATAGCCCCAATGTTCTGTTGCTGGGGTAACCGGAGGATGAGGAGAAGGAAGGGAGGGAGGGAGAGGAAGGGGGATTGGGGGGGTGGAAGCGTCAGCTGATTAGTTGGCATGGCAACGGCAAAGATGTAATCCTGCTAGAGCCACTCTAATCAATGCCCTCAGCACAGATGGTCTCTGGAGGATCAACAAGAAAGAATCTGGCGGGAGAGAGCACAGCGCCATCACATGACCACACTTTTTCACATTCTCTTGCTCACTCTCCCCACTTCTTTTATCTTCTGTATGCTTTTCCTGCTCTCTGAATCTGTTTTTGCTTGTTTCACTCTCCTTATTTTTTGTCTGTCTTTCCACTCTCTTGTTCAGCACCATCTCTCAACACTGTAACATGCTAAGGAAAAAGCAAAGTGAAAATGAAAGCATCTGTCTTTTCCTCTCCCTCTATCGCTGTACTGCTCCTTAGCTCTGCTTTAGGATGTGTTTTAAATTTCAACCAGTCTAGCCAGTCATCAGAATATTGAAGTCTATGGGATTCTTCATATGTCTTATAGACTCAGAAATAAAACAATGTCTAATAGTGAATATATGCAGCACAAGAGTACAGCTGAGATTTTGTAATCATTTACTCAAAACTAGTGGGTCTCTACTCCTCTGTATGTTTGTAATAAGTACATGGGCTCTTGTATGGATTAGAATGGATTAGTCCATATCAGTATGTGAAAATAATCTAAAGTGCTTGATGGACAAGGTGGAAACATAAAATCTGTTGATAAGTGGTTTAACCCTCTGATGCATGATGTCCACTACAGCTGACAGATCTTTAAAAGCCATTTTATTACCCATTCAGTGTGTGACGTTTACACCCAAACCACAATGGGCCGATGACCTTTGACCTTTTTTCATAATTCTATGGCTTTTTATTATTTTTTATTACTATAATGCATTGGCATAATTTGTGGGTGGGACGGGTGGGACATGACCCCACCACTTTTTGCCAGGGTCGTTATTGCCCCCCCCCACTTTTTTTAAACATCTCACTGCATGGATATATACCTAATGCAAATTTAATATATCCAGTTGACATTCATTTGTGTTAAATAAGAGGTGATCTGGCACTGGAATGTGATGTTTTTGAAATCATGCTGAGTGTTCATTACCAATGTTATCAGTGGCGGAATGTTCACTTTTGGCTCGTGCACAGTTTTCACACAGATGAGCTTGTTAATCTATTGCTTAATGCCATTTTTTAGAGACTCTATTCTTTTCGGTGAAATCACAAAACAAAATGCACACAAACATGTCCCTGCTGTTGATATACAATCACTGATGAACATCTTTGATTTTGATGAGGAAAGAAACCTATACGAGAACCCGGAACGTCTGACACGGTTAACAAAAGTTCTACCACCAGACCATTAGTGAATACGAATACTGTTTGTGGATCTATGTATTTAATCACTAACATAAAGAATCTTGGGACTAACAATATATTGTATTATAGATATAGTAGATGTAAGAATAAAACTATCAAATTAAACACAAGTTCTCAATTTACTATTGAAATTGATTTCTGGACATCGTAATGTTATTATTATTATTATTTTTTTTTGCAATTGTAATTGTACATATCTGATATAGCATTGTATTAGTAACTACCGCCCACCCCCCCCCCCCCCCCCCCACCACCACCACCACACGCACACTCTCCTGTCCCACCCACTTTTTAAAACAAAGTTACGCCACTGTTATAATGATATTATTATTATTATTATTATTATTAAGACAGCAGGAATTCATTTTGAAAAAGTGATGAAGCATCAAGACCTCTATCTTATATTCCTGATGACCCAGATGGCCTGACCGAGGCAAAATCCTTAACACTAACAGAAATACAGTTATAATGTCAAAGGGAAGTGACCCTAATGATAAAAGTGCTATCATCAACCCTGTTGGTCTGGTTTAGATCAATTGCACACTGCATATTTAATCAATAAAACAGTTAGTTGACAACTAACAAATGACCATGACTTGTAATTTTATCTCCCACTTTCGAATGCAATAAAATATCTGTGTTATACTTGCTTTTGTGTCCTTGTTTTAGTGCATTCAGACAATGAAGAAAATGAAATCTCACCAACTTGATTTTATTATGTTTTGTTTTACCATGACTATGAAACTAATTAAAATCAGACGTATATGACAACACACCGAGTGAGTACTGAGTAATAGATTTATAAAGAGCTTTCTCAGTAGAGTCCAAAGCTGCCTGAAATATTTCACGAGGATTCCAAACAACATCCATCAGTAAACACACAGAATAATGGCTGGGATTAAAGTAGTAAATGATCAAGCCTGCCATATTTGTTTGTTCTATTAGAAGTTTACAGGGTTTATCACAGGGAACGTAAGAACTGAAGGAAACAGATAACTGTCATTTCTTCTTCCACACACACACACACACACACACACACATACACACACACTCTCTCTCTCTCTCTCTCTCTCTCTCTCTCTCTCTCTCCCTCTTTACCTTGGTGAACATGGGCTTGCCGTGCTGTGTGACCATGGTGCACTGATCGCAGTCTACAGTGATGCAGGAATTGTGGAAGGACTCTTTGGAGTGTTTCAGGATGTAGTAGAGGTCTGACACGCCACCCTCAAATACTGTGCTGAAGTAACGAGGGATGAGGGTCCGCCCGATTGCTGAGGATAGAAACAAGATGTCATTTACATTGCATTGCATTTCAGATGTTCACTTAAGATGTTGGTCCCCACATCCAAGTAATTTCTTGAAACTCTTAGTCCTTTCAGTTTCTACAAATTGTTCACAAATATCTGACATCACAATTTAAACACACACACATTTTAATTATACATTTCTGTTTTTAATGGTATTTTTTTGCAGCAGCAGCATTTTCATAGTATCCCAGCTAACAAAAATGATGTTCTATGTTTTGCTAACATACCCATTAAGTTATACAAAAAAACATTATTTCTGAATGTTCTCTGAACGTTCAAAATGTCAATTTGTTTTTTTTAAAAAATCTTTTACAAATGTGTGTTTTTTTTGTGATTATGCTAATGTTAAAGGAAATTCCATTTTATCATTTTGCAAACATTATGGGAAGGAAACGTTGTATAATTGAACCTTCCGAAACAAGTAGAAACTATTTAAAATTGTTAAACGAATGTCCAACTAAAACGTTTCAGGGAAAAATGTTCCATGAACAATGTACAAATAAAATTTTTTTGGTAACGTTATAAGACCAGGTAACTTTGAATGCACATCCTGTTAATATACTGGAAGAATGTTTGTTCATAACTTGAGAAGAGAACCTTGCCAAAATGTTAGCCAAAGTTCTGAGAATGTTCCCTGTTAGCTGGGATCTTTGGTTTTGGGGTGATTGGACTCCTAGTGCCGATTTCATCATGGCCCTTTTCTTTTGGTTAATGTCATTTTGTACTAAATTTTGATTGGTATCCGGTTGTCTACTTAAAAATGTTTTAAATAGGTACATAAGACACTTAAGGTATAATATAGTTGGCCCCCTAAAAGTAAAACTGGGCTCTGTGATGCTGTCATGAAGCATTTACGCAGCATTGAAAATATTCTGTGGCAGAAAGAAAACTAATAAATAGACTTAATAAATAGGCAGACAGAAATGATCCTGCTTTAACACACATGGTGTGACCACACTTCACCAGCGAGATGGTAATACTAGGAATTGTGTTAACAACTGTTGAAGATTAGCATAACTGATATGAAGTATGATAATTTGTTTTTGCAAACTGTGTTTACAGTAACCTGCCTGAGGTCTTTCAAAAAGTTGAGTTGGAATACTTCTGCTTCCCTGCAGCTGGAGATAATTATGCAACATTTTTGTTGTTGTTTAACAATGAACAAACAAAGACAGAGCCCTTGTCCGGATGTGTGGCCTCAGGAATATCGGCATGGTTCATTTTTTTCTTTCTGCTTATATTATTGCTTCAAAAAAAAAAAAAAAAGGTTCTTGAACCAGAAAGTACAACCTGCAACAAATAATTTCAAAACATGGTTTTCAATAATAATAATAATAATAAAAAAAATCTAAACAACAATAAATTTAATAAGATTTATATTTTGAATATATCTTAATATGAGTTTTTTAACTTTAACATATCAAAATAAATTACAACAGAGTAAGAAAATTTAAACATAATTCAAGAATCATAAACTTGAATAAATCTTGAGAATGAGAGTAATAGAAATGGGGTAAGACAAACTTAATTTATGACATATTCTCTCTCTTTCTCTCGCTCTCTCTCTCTCCGTATAAGAGATTATATTTTATACATTACTGTTCAAAGAAGTCTCTTATGCTCACAAAGGCTGCATTTTAGATCAAAATTACAGTAAAAAAGTAATATTGTGAAACACTATTACAATATAATAACATTTTTTAAAATATATTTTAAAATGTAATTTATTCCTGTGATGGCAAACTGAATTTTCAGCATCATTACTCCAGTCTTCTGTGTCACATGATCCTTCAGAAACCATTCTAATAAGTTGATTTGATGTTCAAGGAAAAATTCTTATTATTATCAATGTTGAAAACAGTTGTGCTGCTTAATATTTTTGGGATCTCTGCTGTCACTTTTGAATAATTGAATGCATCATTGCTGAATTAAATGTACCAACTGCTTAAAAAAAAAATCTTACTGAGCCTTTGAATGGTAGTGTATACACAAATAAAACATATTAAAAATTAATATGTCTGAGTCACCCATGGAAAAGTTTTACAAAATATTTTAATGCACATTTAGCTAGACATCTTTGGCCAAGAAAGTAGCAGACACGCCTGCAGAGACAACTTGTACTTTTTGCGAGTGGCTTTGCAGTGTTAACTTATCATTTTAATATTGAAACTGAACGGACGAGCAGCCTTATCCAGCTTAGCGTCTGATTTCAGGCAGAAATAATCCATCTTACAGTCAAACTCCCCTTTGAGAGAAATTATGTTTGTGCCACCAGCCCTGAGGGAGCGGAACGGGGGTGGTGGAGGGAAAGAGAGAGAGAACTTCATTTACCCAGCTTCCCTTAAGACAGACGGCACTGCCACCACCGGTTAAAACTGCACGGGCAGAAGGAGAAAATGAAACAGCTGCAAACGCGGCCTGTTTCTTAAATTGGCTAAAGTCTGGCATGACTAAATCAACACATAAATACTTGGCAGGGGGAGAGAGTGAGAAAAACGGGAGAAGAGGAAGGAGGGGAGGGAGGGATGGAGGGAGAGCCCTAGCTTGAGCGTATAAATGAAGGTCTCCCTAGTGGTTAAGACACAGAGTGAGCCGACGACGAGAGCTGACTGTTAATGAGAGAGTGCGAGAGAGAGAATGGTAGAGCGCTTCGAATGCCCATGAATGAAAAAAAGGCCCAGAATGCAGGCAAATAAAGCACTACAGGGAGGGACGGAGAGGAAGAAAGTGAGAGAGATACAAAATGAAAGGTTGACAGGTAGGGTGACAGCGAGGGGTGTCATGCTGAAGGGAGATGTTGTTTCTGCAGGCACACCTGACTGCCTGCTAAAGTTCTAGAGCACTGTGGCATAGCGGCTCCTATGCCTAACCATGGGGCATAAAATCACAGACACACTAAAATAACAGACGAGCGTGTGTGTTTGTGCATGGTGGTACCAGGGCAACTTGAACACACAAGGAGCTTTATAATACCTGAAGAAAGCTATCAGGACTAACTAGATTGTGCTAAACAAACAAACCTTAACCACCTGGTTTGTTTTAACATCCTACGGCCAGTCTATAAATACATGGGAAGGAGTCCAGGACCTCTGTTTGTTTTCAACTGCTGAGAAAATACCAATATATCATGCAGGGATTGATCTCCGCTGCGACAAATACAGAGAATATAGATATTCTATAAATAGGACTAAGACTTAAAGCCCAGTGTTGGGAAAAGTTACTTTTAAAAGTAATGCATTACAATATTTTGTTACTACCTAAAGAAGTAACAGTACTTGCATTACTTAGTTACTTTTATGGAAAGTAATGTGTTATGTTACTTTTGCATTACTTTTTCTCACCTGGGCTGGGCTTGCTAGACTGTTTTTAAAGCTGCAGTCCGTAAGTTTTGCCTCTTTTTCGACATCTCTGTTTGAAACTTGCAATTGCAGTTATTTGGGGAATTATCATCTTTACGTGGGTTGTGCATCGGCACGGCTCCTCAGCGCAGATGAATCTAATGTTTGCTGTCAGTCACCACACCGTTGTGGATACTGTACTTCTGAATCAGATTCTACGTCTTGGAAGTATGACCAAAATAAGAATTTTCTCTGGAAAAGGTAATCTGAACAAATAAGTATCAGGTCTGCCACTTTTGTTCTGACCAACTGAGAAAAAAAGCATTAGAATAAATCACTCTAAATCTAAATCATTAAATCTAGCGATCGCTTAGCTCGGATCACATCAAACCGTACAATTTATTATTATTGTTATACTTTGTTCTCAAATTGTTAATGTTAACAACATCAGAATTGCATGACTATGTGTATTTAGTGTGTATTAGCGTTACCTGTAGATTTCAATTTCTGTAGCCACTCGTAGTCCGAAGTCTTTTGCTTTTGACTACGGGTGAATCTCCAGTTGTCACTGAAGATTGTCATTTGGATCTTTCTGGATTACAATCCGCCATCAAAATGATAAGTTTAATTATTGCAGCTACTGTGAGAAAAGGCTATAAATTATCTGTCACAGGATCCTCCACATGCCATACTAGCTGGGACTCCTCCTTCTAAACAGATGTGACTAATGACGCAAATTTGAACGGTTGCATGCTCGAATTTCCCATGGAAACCTACCAGTACCACCAGAATTAGGAAACAAGCTTACTGTTGTGAATCGGGCTAAGGTCAGGAGATAGTTTTGAACACTTGCTGGTTATGGACTCGCAATTTAATTTTGGGAAATGCAAATTCACACCTGTACAGTAGAGGGCACAGCTTAAACAAACCTTTCAGCCATTCCTGATTGCAGAAGGATGGCCTGACGGGATAGTAAATGGATCGTATGCACACTTCAGAATCTCTCCGGAAGTGGTACTTTTTGCCTACTGTTTTATGAGTACTGTGAATTCGGACATTCTTCTTTTGTGACATACTGTTTTTCATCTACTATATAGTAGGGAAGTATGGGATTTTGGAATACTGAATCTGTTTTTGTGCAAGATGAATAAATGCTAGTACAAAATGCTAAATCCTTTAGATTAGAACTACAATAAAAATCATGTTTAAACAGCGCACACAACACCTCTGAACCGATCTCTCTCAACATGGGGACTGGAGAGATGTCAGTCAATAAATGGGACAATAGAACTTGGGTTACTTATTTGAAAAAGTAACTCAGATATATTGTTGCAAATATAGAATTAATGTGATACTTTACTAGTTACTTGGAAAAAGATTACATAATTTGCGTTACTTGTAATGCATTACCTCCAACACTGTTCATACCTACACACAAATCACCACATAACTCTGAAATATATTGTGCCAGTAATAACCAAGGTCATTTTTAAGCTTCATTTCTCCACTCATACTGACACCGTTGTGCACTTTTTCATGCTGTATTCATAACCATTTGTGCCAGATACTGTAAGAAAGAAATGGCAAAAAGTCCTAGTGGGACATAGATTTTCCTTTGCTACCTTTAGAGGGAGCACTTCAAACAGTCTCTCTTTAAAATAAAACTTAGTCTCAGCAGGATTCTGACAATAACCCACATGTTTTTTCTGCGTCTTTTTTGTACGAGCATTTATGGCTCCTTTTTGCATGTTGTGAGGGGACTCCAGACTGATTGGCCCATCTACAGAAGCGAGCACTCCAGAGATTGGATTAAGCAGTCACTTGTTTCGGCTAACACGTCGTGCAACATATGCCTCTCAAGTAATGTGTACCCAAACACGCAATTTACAAATAATTAACGTCGTGTTAATTAGGCACATTAATTCACACTGTGCGTAGGCTCCAGGACGGATGCCAGCACTCGCAGCCAAAAAGACAAGAGAGGAGTTTAGTTTCAAGTGGCACAGCAGACGGAGGAGAGACAGTGAGAAAGACAGAGGGAGACAGTGAAACACACAGAGGGGTGGACAGAAAGGTTATGCAGAGAGACAGGCAAAACACAAGTAAATAAAAGACAGACAGAAGTGATTTTGCATGCAAAACAAAGGTTAAACTTTTCTCTTCTTCAAATAAAAAACATTATTTTCTCACCGTCATGTCGTTCCAAACCCATATAACTTTCTGTCTTCCGTGGAACACAAAAGGAGAAATTCTGAAGACTTCCACCAGTTGCTCTTATTCATGCATTTACACTAAATGGAAACTGGTGCTTTCAAGCTTCAAAAAAGGACACAAAAGCACCATAAATGTATCATAAAAGTGGCTCATATAACTTGTGCACTATATTTATAATCCTCAGAAGTCATACGAGAGCTTCATGTGACGCCCAGATTAAAATTTAAGGTGTATTCACTGATAATTTTGACATAATTATGCTCTTGTTGCATGCAATCAGATTCTTTTTAATCAGAACCTATTGAATCTGATCATTTCAATGAATCAAAAAAAAAAAGTTATTAAATTTACTACGAATCACAGTGGTTACCAGCTTTCTGGAGCTCACTGTCATATGTATCACTTATACAATTTTGCTTCCTTGTTGAAGCTTTAAAGTCTCTGTTTTCATGGGAACTGATTGTATGGAAAAGATTGACCAGTATAACTCTTCCTTTTTGTGTTACACAGAAGAAATAAAATCACACAGGTTTGGCCTGCTCTGGTATGATTATAGAGCAAATGCAGTGCTCTGCAGTAGAAAGCATGCTGGGAAAAGTGTATTGTGAGAAGGAAAGAGAGGTGAATTTCCTCCAAAAAGCTAAGCCTGAACAATACTTCATCACTTTTAATTTTATAAACCTGGATCCACAGAGCTATGTTATAAAACACCTGGAAAGGTTTAAAAAAATGTAGAGCCACTTACATGCTCAGTTCTGAAACCTATAGAGCTGCCTTTTTAGGCATCATATGTGCGCTTTTGATTCAAAGCCTGTTCCAAAATGTAGGCAACTTAATTATGACGCTTCTTCACTAGTGGTGGCCGGTATACCGATATGGTATATGGTATACCGGTTTCAATTTCGAGACCGATATGCATTTTTTAAAAAACCGCCATACCAGTGCGTAGCTGAAACAGCTGCTGTCTCTATTCAATGGCCATTAAGCACTATGTAGAGCGTATAGAGAGCAGACTTCTATTAACTGCATACCCTTCTTACACTAATGGAAACAACTTTATAACACAACAATAAATATCTCACAAAACTAAACTGTCACCTACACATACTGAAGCGCTTGCGATGATTTCAGTGTCTGCTGTCTCACTCACAATACATGAACTTCTGCAGAGCTGCTCTTAGAGTCGCTTTATGAACATTTCACCGTTTAATTTGATAAAACTATCGACATTTGTCTCATCATGTACACAAGAAGTCAAAGGTCTTCACGACCCTGTCAAAATAAATGTTTGGCAAACTTATAGTATATTGTACAATAGAGTGTACTTCAATTAATAGAAATAATAATAATAACAACAATAATAATAATTAAAACACAAACTCAAAGGTCTTTATTGAAATGACAAATTGCACAGTAAAAATGTAGCCTACTTATTAATATTATTAATTTAATTAAATAATAAATTTAATTTGATTGCATTTTAAACTAAATTGTTAGCATTATGCACTGATTTGATTATATATTTTTTTAAATAAATGTTTACTTGTCCTTACATTGTTTATATAATATATTCCCTGCACTCCTGACAGTAAAATATGCCAAAATAAAGGTCCAGTAAAAAACAAAACAAAACGTGACATGCCGTGAAACCGCCAGAATCTTAAAAAAAAAAAGTGATACAGATTTTTGGTCAAACTGCCCAGCACTATTCTTCACTCAATTCCAAAAGGCAATGCGACAAATTCAGTGGAAAAAATAAACACAAGACGGTGGATGAAGGTAGAGATTGTTGTCTATAAATACAATTAATTCAATACTAAAAAGTAATCAACAGAAATAGTTTCAAATAATTATTATAATTAATAAAATAATGATTATTTATCCAAAACTATTCATTTCTATTAAAATTATATAATAAACTTGGGGATGGTAGAAATTTTTGTTTTTGAAAAAGTGTCTTATCCTGACCAATGCTGCAATTATTTGATCAGAAATACAGTAAAAACAGTAATATTGTTGACTATTATTAATATATATTTATTATTAGGTATTCATTTATTCTTAATTTCTTCAGCAAAGCTGAATTTTCAGCAGTCATTACTCTAGTTTTTAGTGATGATCATTTTTTGGAAACCATTGCCAAATTTTCAGGATTTTTTGATGAAAAGAAAGTTCAAAAGAACAGCATTTATTTTAGATTTAGATTTTTTTCAAATGTACAGGTCTTTACTATGGTTGTGGATCAATTCTATTTTATATAAATACTATTTATATAATTTCTCCCTATATTAAAATCAAAAGTGAGTACAGTCTCCTGTGTACTTTGTGTGAGGAGCACTCCTTATATGATGAACGGAGTTGCTGCCGATATAGAGCGTTTCATTTAATTTAGGATGCTGCAATAGAAGTCTGCTGCCTCAAAAAGTAGACAGCGAGGCAGCTCAGTAGGTTTTGGAACAGACCTCCAGTGGCTGGCTTGCTTTTCCCAGGTGAGATCCCATTAAAAAACGGTGAAAAGGTGAATATTTTTAGAACTGAGAAAATGCTGAAAAGAACTGCAACAGCAGCATCATTAATTGTGCTTCAGCATTATGGGAAGGGAATATTGCACCCAGTTTTTTAGGTCACACTGTGACTTTCCAAACAGCAGGCCAAAAAGTGCACAATCTTGCCTGCTGAGCGAGCTAAACTTTACTTCCACTATTACAAATAACTTGTTATTTATAAAGCGTGTCGTAAGAACTTACGAGGTTGTAGCAACAAACGTGTAAGCGAGTAAAAATAAAGAAAGGGTGTCAAAGCTCGGCGCAACAGTGAACTTATCAAAAACACCACAACAGCGGTTTTACTTATTTGACTTCAATATTGACTGACTGTGAGAAGCATCCAAGATTTTATTTGGCGCGAGACACTCACAGTCAGGGTTCCAAAAAGAATGTGGTTTTAAAAAAAGGATAAAAAAAGAAAAAAAAGAAGAAGAGAAGAACAGCTCTCGCCCTGCCCTTCCTTGTCAGTAATTATCTCTCTGGGGACAATCGCTCCATTCCAAAACACAACCCACACTTACATTCTCTCTCTTTCTTTCTCTCTCTCTCACACACATACACATATTCCCAGCCTAAAATGCAAAAGCAGCTCCCATGACTCCGTGTTTTACCCTCTCTGGTGGGACAACAGTTAGAATGAAAGCGTGAATTATGAATAGGTAACGATTAGGTATCGATTCAAATAGAGATGTGAAAATATACTGCCTGCCCCTCTCAGAGGATAACTTGACAAGGTGAAACTGGAATTATAATATATACTAGAGAGAATGATTTGTCAAAAAGATTGTGTAGTGCTTTTCTATCTAGCTGATCACTTGCTAGTTTCAGTTCAAGCAACTTTTAACCTCTGTTTGAAATAATTCTGCTGTTTGCAATATGCAATTCGAATTGTTCTAGGGATGTCAAAAATAGTTACTAAAATTAAAAATAAGACAACACTAATACCAGTCTTTCTACTATAACTTAACTCAGCACCCAAACTCAAAAGCAATTCTTAGACAAAATTCTACATGCCACTGTTTTCATTTACTTAAATGATTGTATATACTGTACACACACACACAGGTTTGTTCTGCTATCAAAGTGAGGATATTCCATAGACGTAATGGTTTTTATACTTACAATCTGTACATTCTACCCCTACCCCTAAAGCCACCCATTACAGAAAACATTCTGCATTTTTACATTTTTAATAAAACATTGTTTAGTATGTTTTTAAGGCTATTTTAAATACGAGGACTCATGAAATGTCCTCATAAAACGTGTTTATGTTGTAATACCAATGTAATACCCATGTCATTATACAAATTTGTGTCCTCATAAATCACACAAACACGAACACACACGCACGCATGCACACAGTAAAATAAAACTTTTGCAAGTTGCAAATTGCTTTAAAGTGCATTAAAAAGTGACAGTAAAGACTTTTATAATGTTAAAAAGAAAAATTTCAAATAAATGCTGCTATTTTGAACTTTTTATTTTATTAAGAATCCTGGAAAAACACTTTCTAAAAAATATATTAAGCAGTTTTCAACACTGATATTAATAAGAAATGTTTGTTGAATACCAAATACGGATATCAGAAATATTTTGAAGGATCATGTGACACTGAAGTAATGATACTGAAAATTCAGTTTTGCCATCACAGGAATACATTACATTTTGATTACATTTTACATTTAAATTTTTCTTTACTGTATTTTTGTTCAAATAAATGCAGCCTTGGTAAGCAAGTGACTTTTTCAAAATGATTTAAAAAAAAAAAAAATTACTGACCCCAAACTTATATATTATTACTGATAAATCACTGTTAAGCAATTTATTGTATATTTGCCAATATAAGTCCATCACCTTGATGATAGAAAGGCAAGGAAATAAGTGAGGAAATGGTTAAAGATGCACCTAAATGAACACATGAACACACACACACACACACACACACACACGCACACACACACACACGGCACTAGTGTGGAAATTCAGTGCCCAGAATATGAAATATTCATCTTTCATAAAACTTTAATTCAATCCCCCTTTCTCTCTCTTCCTTCCTTTCTCCCTATCTCTCAAACTTTTGTCAAAGTGCATTGATCTCAGAGAATAAAAAATATTGTGGGGAAATTTTTTTTTTTTTTTTTTTAGAGAAAACCCAAACCCTAAATTAGGTTGGTCTTCCTGCTGGTGAGTCTTTTTTTGCCAGTCATATCGACAACTTTTATGATACTTTTATTATACTCAATATGATCACTATGAACTGACATATAATAAGAACAATTCTTTAAAAATTCTCTTTTTGTGAAAACATAACAGCATATAGGTTTGACATGCAAGAGAATGAGTAAACGTTGACCTAATTTAAAATTTTACATGAACTACTCCTAAAAAAACTCTTGGTCATATCTCAATGTGGGTTTGTGTTATTTTTAAGGTCAGTGTCACAAATGATCTGTGCTACGGTGACTTGATTAGAAAACAGATCCAGCAGAAAAAAAAAAAAGAATTGCGCTGTGATTATGATACACCACAGAGAATATTCTGACTCATCACATCTCGGTCTCATTGATGTGGAGGATGGGTAGAGAGCGAGAGAGGGAGGTTGTCTGATAGATTCCGAGTTCTCCCCTCTCCAGCAGTAATCCCCGAAGACATCCGCGCCAAAACGAGACACAGGCGAACAGCTCCACTCACCCACAACCGCCCTCACAACACGCTTGGCCTCACACCACTGCCTCTGTGTGTGTGTGTCTGAATGTGTGCTGTGCTTTTCCCATGAGTCCTGATCCACACCTCCCCCCTTCCCCTCCATCCATAATTCAGGAGAGGCTGGCTTGTCCCACTCTCTCCCCCAGCTACACTGCATGCTCATGGGGCATACACTTCCTCGAGGGCCCCCCAACGGATGCCACCACAACCGTATCAACCAGTATGACTTCCCATCATCTTCCAGATTCGATTTATTGAAATGTCTATCCTCCATCAACATGAAAACAGTGATTCAACAAGAGACAGCTGGAGTCTCACTTTCAGTATTGCAATACATTATATGGTGCAAAGTTTTGGAAGTGAAAAACACATTTACCCATGTAAGGCTTGACATATGAAATAATCAGATTTTTTTTTAATGGAACAGTTTATTGAACCTTTAGATATTTATAGTGCTCATACTCCAGGAGAAAAAGGAAAAAAGAAACCACCTCAATTTTATTCAGATGTCCAAACTTTGCTAAAATGCAGTTTGGTGCAGTTGCTGATATTTATATGGCCAAAAAGTAATGAGAAATTCTAATAGCTTGTAATGTAAATCAATGAGATATTTGTAAAAGTATAGCAGACTACTTACATAAAATGCATATAAAATATCAACTGTTACTCTATATCTCACAATATGTTTTAGAAGATGTTGGTTAGTTTACTAAATACTTAGTTTTATGTAGTTTTTTTGTGGGGGGCATAACATACAATGCAATGCAAAACAATGATGATTGAGAGATAAACAAATAAGCGTTCCCCAAAAGCCCGATGACTGTTATTCACAAAATAATCTCTAAGGCTTGATTACTGTAACACATTATATGCCGGAATTAAACAGTTCACACTTTTCAACTGGTACAGAATGCTGCAGTTCGGTTTTTGACCAGGACAAAAAATGGATCTTCACCTTCATCTAAAATTTTAAGATTTTAGTTTATGTATTTAAAGTCTTGCTTGGACTTGCTCCTATTTTAAGACCAGATCTTTTGAGCCTCCATTCCGCTGCTAACTGTTCCAAAATCGTGATTAAAAACCAAAGGCAACAGGACTTTTTCAGTACATGCACCAAGGCTTTGGAATACCTTACCTTTCTCTATCAGATGTTCCCCTACACTATTTGCATTTAAAGCATCTCTTAAAACGTATCTTTTCTCTCAGGCTTATTCATAACTTGGTTATATTAGTATTTTCTTAGTTTTTATTTCACTGTACGGTGTTGCTTTGTATAATGTTTATTAGGACTTTCCTTATTATAATGGTATTTATTTTGTATATATTTTTTCTTTCTTTTTATGTTTATACTATGTTATGCAGCAGTTTGGTCAGCATTTATATTGTTTTTAGGGTGCTAAATAATTTAAAGGGGTCCCTGATTATTATTCACTTTTTAACTTTAGTTAGTGTGTAATGTTGCTGTTTGAGCATAAACAACATCTGCAAAGTTACGATGCTCAAAGTTCAATGCAAAGGGAAATTTTTTCTTTTACAGAAATCGCCTTTTAAGGACTACAGCAGACAGCTGAGCTGGTAGGGACTACAACAAGCTTCTTCCCGGGTTGGTGACATCACAAACCCCAAAATGTACATGAACCCTGCCCCCAAGAACAAGCAACAAAGGGGGCGAGGACATGTTGGGCTGCTTTAGAGAATAGGAAGAGTTGTTGTTTAGAGTGTTGTTCCCATGCCGTCATTTTACGCTGGATTGCTTGACAAACGAGAGTCAATTCAATGCTGGATTTGCACAAAAGATTAACATGACGCCACATGCTAGTCGATGAGTTGAATCAACTCCACAGCAACTACATACATTTATCTACTAACCGTTCAGAAACGTCCAGGTGCATTCTTGGTTGTAACTTCTTTCTGAGTCTCTCCATCAATGTCTCCGGTTTGAGCAATGTAAAGCTGAACACCATTACTGACAAACGTCATTTTGTCTGTGTGAGATTCTCCAGCTTTGTTGTTGTTGAGCAATCGAAGCGTGAGCTGTTAAAGCTTCGCCCTCTTTTGGAAAGGGGGCCGGGAGCAGCAGCTTATTTGCATTTAAAAGGGACACACACAAAAACAGTGTGTTTTTGCTCACACCCAAATATAGGGCCAAATTTGACAAGCTATAATAAATGATCTGTAGGGTATTTTGAGCTGAAACCTCACAGACACATTCTGGGGACACCAGAGACTTGTATTACATCTTGTAAAAGGGCATTATAGGTCCCCTTTAAATTTGACCTTGATCATATTTCATACTCATATTTTACCTTTTAAACCTGTATCAAATATGATAAATGATGGAATTATTCCCTAAATTATCACAATAACTACAGCAATGTTATGGCGTTTTACATTTGTAAACATGAAACAATTTCTGTCCATTTGCGGATGTCAGTGTGGTCCAAAACAAAACTGGACCCCACTGACTTTTATAGCATGGACAAAAACAGATATAACATTCGCCTAAATATCTTTTTTTGTGTATTACAGATAAAAAGAAAGTTTCTGGGCTCTTCAAAGCACCCATACATACAGTAGATTCTAGAGAACTTATTGCAGAGAAGTCAAAGTTCATTGAGGAACATAAAAAAGTCTCATACAGTGTCATACTGTAAAACCCCATCTTTCTGGTTCCAACAGGAGCATTTACTTTGAAGATATGGGCACAATGTGATCTAAGACAATCTCTTCATCAAGTATTCCATGTGTCAGAAACATCTCCATAATTTCTGTCACACCACAGGACTCTTGAAGCCTGTATCTGTGTCGCTGTCAGCATTTAAGCCTCTCTTAGCCCTCTGCTGGGCTCAGGATAATGCTTGTAGATATGGCCTTGTCTCCGCCGCTGATAAAGAGGACGTGGGAAGTCTTGTTCCAAGAGGTAATTCCTCCCTTTGTGCCACGATCAATCCAACACCACCCTCCCATTCCTCTCGAGTGAATTATGAAGTGGGAGGGAAGTTTCCCTGCTGGGTTTGTTTAAATAACCTCTGTCTTTACTGCTGCGTGCACCTGACGCCGGGCCTACCGGAACAATGCCTCACATCAGGTAGAATAGGAGATGGAATGGATGGATGAAGATAAGATCGATAGAAAATGAGGGTAGGATGGAAAGAGGATCAAAAAAGGACAAAGATAAAGGCTTAAGAAATGTAACAAATCTGGTTCCTTTAGTACCCCATTAATGCTTATTTTACTTGCTTTTAATTAATTTTAAGCACCAAATAATTGATCATATGTGAAATTAATATACACTACTGTTCAAAAACTTGTGGTCAGTAAGATTTATTTTAAAATAAATTAATACTTTTATTCAGCAATGATGCATTAATTTCATCAAAGGTGATAGGGAAGACATTTATAATGTTTCTATTTCAAATAAATTCTGTTCAACAAAAAAAAATCTTAAAATATAATTGCATTACTGGTTTTACAAAAATATTAAGTAGCACAACTGCTTTTAACATTGATAAAAGCGTTTCTTCAGCACCAAATCAGCACATTAGAATGATTTCTGAAGGATCATGACACTGAAGATTGAAGTAACAGCTGCTGAAAATTCAGCTTTGCATCACAGGAATAAAAAAAAAAAAAAAAAAAAAAAAAAAAATATATATATATATATATATATATATATATTTCACTATATTACTGTTTTACTGTATTTATTATAATTTATTATTATTATTTTTTTAAATGTCTCAGGTTTATGTATATAACCCGGTTTCCTGAGAATGGGAACGAGACACTGTGTCAATGCAATGACGTGGCATCAATCTTCCCTCGAAAGGGAACCTCTATGTCTTAATATCTATAGCGTCTAAGGCTGGTGTCATTAGTTGACCAGTTAGTTAAGTTAGCGAAGAAGTCTGATTAGAACATCAACAACATCCCTCGCTAAAGGCTGGCATGAGTAGAGATATGTTTCAGTCAATGGGGGCAACAGGACTTTGGGGACATCAGCAGAAAACACAAAAAGAGGGAGAAAACAAGATGCTGGGGGTTGACCTCAGTCCTCATTCGGCACATAACAGCGGTGAGGAGGGGAAACAGAGCTACATAAACATTTAATATCTTGATGACACACACACATATATATCCTCCATCCATTAGTTTTACATTAGTCCATTATAAAAGAGCCCAACCAAATGCATGCATTATCAATATAGCTAGCTATGTGTCTCTGTAAGAGTTTGTGTACGTCTACAAACAACTAGCCAAAGCTTGTGTGTCCCTTCCATACAGTCTCTGAGTGTATAAGAAGAGAGCATCTTGCGTTCATTATGCATGGGCCATGTTGACTTTCTGGAAGGTTCTAGGCTCAAAAGTGCACCAGGCTCCTCATAACTCCTAATTTTTTCATGACTCTGTATTTACAGAATCTACCGTACAGTGTGACCAAATTTCTGCCCCTATTCCTGGGTAAAACACACACACATAGTAACGATAACAGTGCCCTGCTCATTTCAGAGCTATAATGACACGGTAAACACTGAACCCGTTACATGATGGACCAATTTTCAGGAACACACACTTTCTGTATCTGTATTAATAATAAGGTTAGAGCAGGATGCACATGTGCGTATCTTGCATGGCTGCGCATGCATCAAGTCTGATGCTGATCCGGAGGTGAATTAACACAGACAGTACAGTCGATATTGTTTTGTTATTGAATAAGGAGTTGGGAAGAGAGACAGCAGGAAGAGCAGAGAAACACCCATCCTATCACACAGCTGTTTTCTTTTCCTGCTGCCCACACATATGTTGGGAAACAATACCATTAGACACACACACACACACGTTTTCATCCAGTGCCCAGATGCATTTAACATCTCTGTAATCTTAACGGTACTAATCCAGACCCACAAATACAGCATACGTGAGCGCTCATATAAAAACACACAGAGACCATCTCGAGGTTGTTTTGAAACTTGGGCTGTCAGTCATCGGAGACCTGTGTCTTTGCCAGCGCCGGACTGCAGCTGAGCCTGCTCAACCCCCCACACTGTCAATCACAGCTCACTCTGTCTCTCTTTGCTGCATTTTCCTTCACAAGTCATCTTAAACAATAGATTCAAAAAGTGTGAAAGGTTTATGTAATCTAGGACTGGCAATTAATTGAAAATGTTTCATCAAATGAATCATATCCTCGCTGTTGGATGGTGACCAATAGTAATGATTTATGGCAAAAAATAAAAATATGGAGACACAAGGTTTCTGCCCAACAGTAATGATATGCTAATAAATAAATTAATAGCATTTTAATAATCATAAACAAAAAGAATCAACATTTGCTAATAAAAGCCCCTAAATGAAGATAATTCAAAAACCTTTTTCTGGCAGTGAAAGTGATTATAAGTCACTTTAAAAGTCAGTATGTTGCTTGTTATTTCCATAACACTGAACATAAGCCTATCACCGTCCTACAGTCCATATCAATCCATTTTGCAATCAAGTTTGTCTGTCTGACTCATCAGTGTTCATAAAAGGACATCTATGTACACATGCAGACTGACATCTTTCATGGTTGCATCTCGCTGTTTATTCAAATTTCAAAAATGCATTCAGTTTTATGTAAGATAAGAATGGGTACTGTGGGAACAGCTCCTATCTCATTCTGTACTACCTGTTCTTAGTCATTAGCAAAATTTCAACAAACTCACATTTTTTTAACATTTGTTTCATTACTCCTATTGTGTAACATACCTTTGAGCTACAAACCATCATCAAAACACTCAATGACAGCACTAGTTAAAAACAGCATACCATAACGGTACAATTAGGTTACCAGATGCACCATGGTACATTAATACACAACATAAATCTTACCGTATACCATAAAATTTACACTGTACATTGTGCACTGCTGGTGTTTTGATACTGTTTGATGGAAAATGTTTTACCTGTAGTACAGAATCGTTCACAAGTTTCTTATACATTTGTTCATTATAAAGACCGTCTTCTTCAGTGGCATATGATTGGATACATTTGCAAATTCAACACTGTATTCACTTAATCCAGCAGCCTTTTTGTTCTTTTTCTTGCAAAGTATCATGTTACTATGGAAGCTTGTTTCCGCCACTAAATAAAAAATTAAAAAAGGTAATTCCAACTTACCAATTCCAACACAAATCTGACTGTTTTTTTGCGAGATATAAACTCACAATTGAGAGAAATAAAGTCAGAATTGCGAGTTATAAACTCACAATTGCATGTTGTAAACTCAAAAACGGTTTCTTGGATCGGTAAACATGATCTTCTTTGGGATTTATCTGTGAAACTTTACTGGGGCTTGAAATATGTTTAATTCAAACCTGATTAATGAGTCTAATGTCCTCAGCTTTTTGACTTGAATTGACACTAAATCATTGACGCAGATGTCATTCTAAAGCAATGGCAACCAAAAGCAAAGAAGATTCTAGCTGTCTTCATCCAAATCTGCTAATAAATTCATCTTTGGTTTGTTTGTTTTTGTCTGAACTGAAGTGTTGCAGTTCAGTGGTGGAAGTTTTCTAGGGTGTCATAGTTGCAGGGGCATTGCATCACGCTTTGAAATTCGCCTTGCCTCAACCCAAAACAAGAACAGTGTTTCAGATCAGATATTAATTATTCCCCTGCTAATAATGTCCATGAGGAGAGATGTGAAGAAAAAAACTGAACTAAAGCACTTCACAGTATTTCAGAAATCAGCTAAAAAAAAAAAAAAAAAAAAAAAATAGGTTATAGTATCGGTAATGGTCTTTCATTCAGGTTTAGGTTCTGCAGCTCAATGAGCTAAAATGTTCATTTGAAAGGTTCCCATCTTCAGGTTATGTATATGGTGGTATATTTCAAATGAAGTCACATAAGTCTTATTCCAAAGCCAAGCGAGTTGCTGTCTGTAGCATACATACTATAGCATAGGCAGCTGCTTTCAAATCCTACCTGAAATGAAAATGCATAAATGACTGATTTGGAACGGACTACATAGGAAGCAGCTCCACGCGCCACACTCTTGCATGAAGCACACAGGGGACTTGACCCACTATTGATTTCAGTGGAGTTTGATGTGAACTACTGTCACTAAACTAATGACACAATCTAATGTGCAAAAAAATTGTATTAAAAAATATTGGGTAAAATATGTTATAGATGTGTTATTTACAAATTATTTTATTCTTTTTTATTAAATTATTTTTATTAAAAGATATAAACATATGTAAAAAAAAATAATGTTAAAAAATACAGCGAAACATACCATGGAGAAACAAATCTTTTATCACTTTTAAAGCAGAGGAGACAAGAAATGAGAGTGAACTAGAATAAAAAGACAGACCTAAGCTTCAGTCCTGGAGAATGAGATTGAGAGAAACAGAAAGAGTCAGAGAAAGTGAGGCCAGTTAAACTAATGCATTTCAATAATCTATCCATTATCCATCCATACACAATGGTACTGCGGTGAAATAACGCCCACATCTTACATTGTACATGTTTGTGACTATAAGTGCAAAGTCCTTGCATCTTAAACGTCAATGCCTTGTTTTTCTGTTTGTAAGGAATATTTTTAAATGTTTGGAGATGGTTTGAGGAGATTTCTCAGTATTGAAAAAATCTGCTGAGGGTTTTTATAATGCAGAATTTCTGTAACCATATATCCATAGAAAAATAAATAATGAATGAAAAAAAACTTAACAGTAAAATGGAGAAGTAAAAGAAAATAGATTAATAAACTAGGTCCCATTATGTATGTATTCTGAACTGAAGAAGGTCATGCTGTTCTTCGTCATTTTTCAGTAAAGATATGGTTTTATCTTGCTTTGGTTTTCTTGAGATTGTTCATATTTATTTTAATAACATAATATATAAATTAATACAGTATGACATCAAATTTAGACATAAGGTTAGAAGAACAAAACATATGTACAATCAGAGTCCTTATTACTTATTTAAGGCTTATTTGCAATAATGTCTAGCTGCTGACTGTACATTATCCTGTTTTTTTTTTCATCTACTTACCAAATAAATAAATAACTGTACATGTTGATTTAAGATTCAATTATTGTATTAGTTTACTTGTTGATTATCTTAAAGTTTCTGCTAAGGTTACCTGGGACAACAAATCAATTACACAGGTTAGTGGACTTAATAGAAAACATTTGACCACAGAATAAAGTATTCCAGGGAGTGCATTAAAAATAAAAAAGGGGATGTGTGCGAGATGACCTTATTTTGAATAAATAATTCATAAACAGTTAAATACATTAAATCAGGACATGGTGAACAAAAAGTGGATTAGATTATGTTTGATCTGATGTCTCGAAATGTAAAGCAGAGGAATGAATTACTCAATAAATCCTGAACAGCGATTACTGTAAACATGTCAAAGACAAGCAAGGATAAACAAGCATACATATGTGACACTATACCGAAGCAGAAAATCTGTAATGATTCTTGGTGGAGTGAAGATCGAGAAATTTATAAAGGGCTAAAGCAAACGTAGTATGCAGTGCTTGCTTGCGTATGTGTGTGTGTGTGTGTGTGTGTGTGACAGTGATGGAGTGAGGGTAATGTTTGCGCCTGAAACTAAGAGGAGTCATTTCTGAAGACTAAAGATGAGCTGTCACAAGAGACGGACTGAACTCCCCCTTCAATCGATATGGGGGATTGGTTCCCTATGGGCCTCTGGAGTCCATGCAAGATTTTGGTCTTTCCACTTTTAAACGCTGTATGTGAGGATTACAAGACATTACTTTCTGCAATGTAGAACTAACATACAAAAAACTCTTTGAAACTACATTGGCTGTTCGCTAGGGAAAAGTCATCTTAAATGACTAATTAAACATTTTAGTGTTTGAATTTTACATCTTTGTTCAATTAAAACTACTCAAACTGCACAAAATGAAGAAAAATAAACTGCCATGTCTTGAAAATAGGATAAAGCTGCAGCTATTGTAACACTGCCCACAGTCGAATGGCATATTCATTTTGCATAATAAAAGTATATATTTCTGAATCTATCAGCACTACAAAGAGCCCTGGGAAGGGAGGAGGCTTCAGTCAATGTTTGACTCACTCGTTCTTTGCAACAGGCAGAGTGTTCTGCATGACTAACCAAAAGCAGAGAACTCAATAAGGACAGACAACACAGCTCAAATCATCAGAGAGAAAGACAGATAGGCAAAGTGTGCAGAAGAGGAAAAAAGGACATGCTAGCAGAGCTTTAGAAAATGCAGCCAAAACTACATTAGGGAGCTCACTGCAAACAATAACTCTCTTATTGTTAGCATAGTTCTCAAAATGACATGGAAGGTGATTAACACCAGTGTTGTTTTCATATAAAGTTTAGGGGCAGTTTCGGAAAACTTGTTTCCTGGAAGACCAATAAAAGTGGCGGGTTTAGTCGAATCAAAGTTCTCTACAGATTTTTGTAAAATTGCTATCTTCATTTTCAGACTATATAGACACAATATCACAATCATGTACTCTCAAACTTGTTTTTTAACTGGCACTAGTACAAGTACAATTGCAGACAAGGCAACATGGCACAAGATAAAGGCTTAAGTCTTACTGTATCTTTTTGGTCCATCCTCCAAGCAGAAGGAGAGGGTCAATGTAGCATCCTCTTCAAAGAACTCTGTAGCAAACGCATCCCACCACAGACTATCACTCTCCTGGGGAAGAAGGAGTCACGGTTAATTATATGTTTTTATATGTTATATGTTTGTCAGTCTTTGTCTAAGTCTTTTTGAAAGGAGTAGAACGTGAGAGAAAAATTGAATATTTTGTGTATAGCTCCACTTGTTTTTGGATTTTGTACAATTTACTATTCAAAAAGTTTGGGGTCAGTAAGATTTTTTAAATAAAACCACAAAAATATGAGGAAAATATTTTATATTTTTAAAAATATTTTAAATATGAAGGAGGTGCAAAACACTAAGCTTGGTTAAGGTATTTATTTTCTAAAATGATTTGGCAAAAAACTACAGCTACAGGTTTTATTTTACTATGCAAAAAAAATGCATAGAAAAACAATAAGCTCACAGGAAGAAACATACACTGAATATGTACAACATAATTATTAACATTTAATTGGTTCTCTCTTGTTTTTGCACATATTTGCACATAATTTCTTTGCATGAAAAATTATGTCCACAAAAATTGATGTTTCACTGCATTGATACAAATAAAAAAATTGATTCCTAGCAAAAATACACAATATGCTTACAAAATGTAACACATTTTTAAAACTATTTGAATAAAGGGGTGAAGATGTCAATTTTCCAAAGCTGGACATCACGTTTGGTCACTACTTTATATGTTTTCTTTTTTTTTTAATAAATATAATTGGTTTAGTTCAACATTAATGTAATCATACACGGACATGTTTCTGTTTTTAATTTTGAATTATAATTAATAAGTAATTAACACAGGCGCTTGCTTTCGTGCGACCACGAGAGCATCAGTTTAGAGGAACCTACCTTCCCTGATGTTTCCCTCCTTTCTCTTAAAGGGGTCATGAACTGAAAAATAAAATTTCCCTTGATCTTTTGACATATAAGTGGTCATTGCACAATAAAAATATCCTGTAAGTTCCAGAGCTCAAAACTTCCTTGTTAGTCCAAAAACAGCTTTTATTGAAACCAAGCTCAGAAAATGACTGTCACATTATGTCATAGTGTGATGAAAGACTAAATTGAAAATTATTTTAATATGCAAAACTGTTACCCAGTCATAGCAGCGAGTGTTTACATTTTAGTCTTGAATGAGGCATGACCATAAAAACTGAGTGTTCGAACGAGAAGGTCAAAACAGGATGGAAAATAGCCTATTACATCTAAATTAGGATGTTTTATGATCTACAAATCATGGTAACATTGTAAGTGGACCTCAGAGAACATTATAAAATAATAATAAAAAAATGCAGTTCAAGACCACTTTAAAAGCTCATTTTGCGACCATCTAGCATTCATATTACATGAGGTTAGAGCTTATAATAGCAAGATTTTTCCTTAATTAAAAACTGATTGTGTAGAGGGCACCGGTGTGCTGTTATTAAAAGTCGACAATAACAACAAATTCATTATAAATAATGTACATTCAGGGCACCTAGAAACTCCAAATCCACTGCTAATGGAAAGATTTACTAATTCACTTGAATTAAATTAAGGCCACTCCATCAGATGGGCACACTAGCTGCGAACATCCTCGGCGTATGTAAAATTAGACTCCACAGCGTCCTGTGATTGACAGAGCTCTGATTCTAACAGACGTCGTTTAGGCCAACGTTGCCATCTAGCCGATGTTGCCTGGTGACAGATCACAAGCCCTCTCAGATGTTTACAATTAGGGCTGTCGACTTCAGGCAGCGTCACATTGCATAGTGGCCGACCCTGGAGACCTTTACTCCTGAGTCTTGTATTCGAGAAGCGCTGTTTTCCAGCGCAGAGGAAGCGGTCTTGCCTGCTCTGTGTTTTGGGAGTGAGTCAGTGCCCTATTACAACCTGCCGTCTTAGTCCCTGTAAGTGAATGATCAGTTTTGACACCTTTGATTGTTTTTCCATTCAATAAAGCAGGAGGCTGATGTTGTCCAACACAGCTGGTTATTAGCACAGAGCTATCACCCATGACACAGGTTTGGCTAACACTCTTTTCCTTGCTTTGCACTTGTGTAGGAGTGTATGTGTGTCTTGTGTGTATGTGTGTAAATAAACCTGTAGTCACATTTAGCAGGATGCATGACTTCATCATTTTTTACCCTTTTCCCCATCTTGACCTCTTGTGAATTGGCAAATCTTTGAGGTTAAAACAACCTTCCTTTTCTCTAATCACTAGGGCTGGGTATTAACAGATTTTATGAATCAGTTAGATTCTGATTCCCAAGCTGATTCAAACTATGTTGCAAACTATACAGGGAACCCTGTCATTTGGTACATTACAATAATATTAAAGGTTAAAATTAATAAGTTTAAATTCAATTTCTCTTTATTTTTAGATATAATAACATTCAAATGTTATATTGTATACTAACATTTAAATTGCACATAAGGCAGTCTTTATATAAACTTTTTTTATGGTTCTTTTCCAATTCATTGTTGCAATATAAACATTAAATGGTGGCTGTCATAACTTTAACTTAAAGTTTTCATGACAGATTTATTCAAACATACAATAAATGTGACATTACTAACATGTTAATATAATGAATATGTAATCTAATGGATATATTGATTAAAATTCTCCTCTCTAGAGTTATTTTTTTCTAACTAACAAACTATGGTCTTGTTTGGATTTTCTGAGGTAAACATTACATGACATATTGTTTACAAGCTGTTTTATTGACATCTCTCTGCAGGTGAAACACAGGTTCAAGGATTACATACGAGCTGATATCAATTTCAGGAAGTTGTATTGTCTTTTTCAACATACCTTCTGATGTTCATTCATGTTTATTTTGTGATATAACTAGCAGTAATGAGGAAAAGGTGATCTGTTTACGTGCCGCTCGAACTGAGGAGCTACAGCGATTTGTCATGCCACATTAAAGCTTTATTATTTGAATTTTATGGTAAAATTGACAGAATTTGAAAGCTGAGAATTTGTTTTATATAAAATGTATGAGATGATGGGATGAATGCTACAAATGTTTAGTTTAGTTTTGTTCATGCATTAACTGAAAACAGCATGTCAATCTTGGGATTTATGTATCGATATTGGTCAAAAAAAGCCCTACAAATCACTGTCTCTTTTTCTCTTTCTCGCTCTTTTAGGTCTGAAAAACAGACCCTGTTGGCCTGTATCTTTGGTCAGTCTCATCTCCTTTTCAGCCATATCGCATTACAATGTAGTTTTGATTGATATCCCACCACTCTCTGAGCTCTCTTACAGTTCAATATCTCTTTGCAGCTCATTGATGGGTACTCTTGAGCTGAGCTTATCAAACAGTGTTTGTATCAGCAGGTGTTGACTGCTCTCTTTGAGTGTTCATTGATCTCCTCAACTCCAACATCTTCCTGATGCTGGGGTCAATGGCCCGCAGGGGAATCCATCAGTGCTGTACAGTCACCACCAATGACCTCTTCAGCACCAATGACCTCTGACCTCAGGTTAGGTCTTAGTGAATAACGCTGATGAAGTAGTCGTTTAAGTAGTCTTTTTAGACTGGACCATAACAAACACTAGTGGGTTTTTTAAGGTTACTATATATACTACCGTTCAAAAGTTTTGGGTCAGTAAGATTTTTTTTTAAAGAAAAGGAGAAATTTAATTGATCAAAAATGACAGTATCTTCACACTGTTACAAAAGATTTTATTTCAAGTAAATGCTGTTCTTTTGAACTTTCTATTCATCAAAGAATCCTGAATTAATGTATCAGTTTCTACAAATATAGTAATCAACACAACTATTTTCATCATTGATAATAATAAGAAATGTTTCTTGAGTACCAAATCAACATATTACAATGATTTCTGAAGAATCACGTGACGCTGAAGAAAATTCAGCTTTGCCATCACATTAAAATTACATTTTAGAAAACAATTTTAAATTGTAAAACTGCAAACGAGTAATCACATGCATTCAATTTTAAGAAACTGATTTTCAATGTCACTAATAATAATAACTTTTATTTGTATATTTTTATTTATTTGTATTTTTAAAGTGTTTAAAGGACGAGAATATCATAAAATGCATAATAATTAAAATTTGTATTTTATCCCTATTTTAGCCCTTGTAAATTACAATCAGCAAAGACATACCATGAAATCACTTTAGTACATAATGAAGACACCAAAAATGGTGAAAGGGTCCTCCATTATACTGAGAAACCAAGATGTCGAGCATATAGGTTGAGATAAATATTGAGTTAGCATGTAACATAATTACTTTACACTGTCATTGTTTTAATTACTCTGATATAAGCTAATTACAGAAGAGCATTAATCGCCGCTAACAGCATTATCAGTATCTGCAGCAGGACTCA
This sequence comes from Elopichthys bambusa, assembly GCA_037101425.1. NCBI lineage: Eukaryota > Metazoa > Chordata > Actinopteri > Cypriniformes > Xenocyprididae > Elopichthys > Elopichthys bambusa. The sequence continues at coordinate 16,967,916 of CM074447.1, read as the reverse complement.
GGAGTTATAGGATTTCATTTATCTGGAAGGCAATCTGCATTGTCACAATCGATAGAAAATCTGATCGGCCATTTGCACTAATTAGCCCTATTTAATGCCTCAGCAGCCCTTGCAAACAGTATCCGTAAACTTGCGTACAGGTATGTGATGTGTCAAAGTTGGAAAGGACTGTTTTTTTTAATAGTTAAATATGATCATTTCTTATACTGTACAGTAGTTCCCTAGCGATGTGATTTGCATTTATAGTGATATCTGTGCACCCCTGTTGCGCAATTTTTTTTTTTTTTTTTGCTCTTGATTGACTGATGGAATAAACCAAAGATGCTGCATTTCAGAGACATAGATCATGTTTGATAAAGATGACATATAACACTGCAGCCAAGGGAAAGAGTCAGCTATAGATCAGTAATCTGTAGCTGACATAGAAAATGAGAGGTTCCTGCCTTCAGTGCTGATTGTAGCTGTCTAGCGTGCTATAGCTGATAGTGAGCTTTGATGTACAGCGCACCGATCAGTCCTTCAGGACCTCAGGTGAACTAACATGGGCGTCTGCACGGGCTGCCTGAAGATAAAGCCGTATTGATTGGAATGTCTAAAGGGATTCATCAATGTGCCAATGGTGGCTCTCGACCCAGTCACCGCTCCGCAGGGGCCAAGCAGCTCGGATTTATGGTAGATCCAAGAGCTTAGAGAGACAACAACGTCCCATATCCTTGGTAAATAACAATAGCAGCTGCTTTTTACAACACATACTGCACACACACCAACTAACTGATATAGACTTTTTACACACACACACACACACGCGCGCGCATTGGGTTTTCATGTTTTATGGGGACTTTCCACAAACATTATGAAATGTTCTCAATTTGTACATTGTACAATAAAAAATAAATAAATAAAAAAAGACATACATACATAATTTAGTATGATTTATAAGCTGTTTTCCTCATGGGGACCAAAAAAAGTAAAAAAATTCAGGGGCAAGGTAAAAAATGTTTCAGCAATTTCACTATACTTTTTATTTTCGTTGTTTTAATTTACATTTTTTTTAAATTCCTCAAATTTTTAAAATTACTTCAATTTCAGTTTTAATGCTGCACATATTTATTTAATTCAAACAAATGCAATGTAAGCCATTTGGATAAAATAGTTGCTAGATTTGCTAAAATTTGCAAGCTTAATCTTTACAACTTTTGTTTGAGGCTGCTTGCATCAAATAAAGTGAGATTCTAATTTTCTTTCACTCGTACAGTTGCACTATTACTTGTGATTTCCTGCATGCTGGTTTATTATTGTGGCCTCACTGTTTTACTGCTACTAGCGATGTATAAAAACCTAACTGTGGTTGTTTGTTTTACAGTAGATGATGATCAGACACCTTCTTCCTGTCTAACTAGGAACCAGAAATAGATTGCAATTCAACAGGCTTAGGATATTAATTAAAGCTGCAGTCTGTAAGTTTTGCCTCTTTGTCGCCATCTCTGTTTGAAACCTGCAATTGCAGTTATTTGGGGAATTATCATCTTTACGTGGGTTGTGCATCGGCACGGCTCCTCAGCGCAGATGAATCTAATGTTTGCTGTCAGTCACCACATCGGTGTGGATACTGTACTTCTGAATCACAGACTGTAAGTCTTGGAAGTATGACCAAAATAAGAATTTTCACCAGAAAATGTAATCTGAACAAGTAAGTATCATGTCTGCCACTTTTGTTCTGACCAACTGAGAAAAAAAGCATTAGAATAAATCACTCTACCAACGGTGATTAAATCTAGCGATCGCTTAGCTCGGATCACGTCAAACTGTGCAAATTATTATTATTGTTATACTTTGTTCTCAAATTGTTAATGTTAACAACATCAGCATTGTGTGACTACATGTATGTCTATTTAGTGTGTATTAGCGTTACCTAGTGTTACCGAAGTCTTTTGCTTTTGACTACGGGTGAATCTCCAGTTGTCACTGTTGATTGTCATTTGGACATTTCTGGATTACAATCCGCCATCAAAATAAGTTTAATTATTGCAGCTGCTGTGAGAAAAGGTTATAAGTGATCCATCACAGCATCCTCCACATGCCATATAGCCTACTACACTGTCAGAAAAAAGGTACATCTTTGTACCTTACTTACCCCTAAATGGTGCAAATTAGTACCTTAAAGGTACATATTAGTACCTTTTTACCTTTGTACCTTAGAGTACTGCCCCAGTGACAAGCACTGTACCTTTTTTTCTGACAGTGTAGTTGGGACTTCTTCTTTATGTAAACAGATGTGATGTAATGATGCAAAGACGAACAGCTGCTTGCTTGAATTTCCCACAGAAACCAACCAGTACCACCTGAATTATAAAACATTATTACAAGCTTACCAATATGATTTGGGCTAAGGTAAGGAGATAGTTTTGTACACTGGCTGGTTATGTACTTGCTCAAAAATTGATTTTGGAAAATTTTTAACCAAAAAAATGTATGGACTGCAGTTTTAAATAAAAATAGAAAAACTAGTAATTTTCCTGTAATTCGGTATAGTTTTTGTTAGTATTGTAGAGCACAATTTCTAAATGTTAACATTTTTATTTTAGTTTTATATTATGAACATATTTTCCTTGTAATAGTTTTCGTTTACAATAATAACCATGTTGCTAACACCAGCTTCCACCGTTGTGCTAGATAAGTGTGTTTAGTGTACTGTTGTGAAGGTTTGAACAAGACAGTTGTGTTTCCTAACCACCTAAATCCAACAGTCTTTTTTAGAATGTTTGGAAATTCTGATTTTATTTACAGGCATTAATAGTACTATGAGAAGTATCAACATCTCTGTTTTGAATACTGTTCACACGACGTAGGAATTGGCTTAAATTTTCCTTATATATCCACATCTGCAAACTGACATTTAAAAAGTCCTCAGCCAGGCAGACTCCATTTAGACTCACCTTTCAGGACTCATGCAATGTACACAAGGTCTTTGATGAGCTGAACAGAGCTGTGTGTGGGCAATCACGCGCAGGGTTTGTACAACTGCTGTTGAACTTCTTCCACCTACATATCAGTGACAGCCGCCGACAGATCTCAAGGAATACTAACGACGTAAACAAGCCAAAACTGCAGTAGAAATGGCAGTAAACACGTAAACAATTCATGCATCAATTCATGATACCTCATTTTAGTAAACAAAGACAGCATAAACAATGTTTATGGGTATTTTTAGCAAGCTGTTCTTGCTTGCTTGTCCTTGTTCTGCTGTTGTTTTAAGAACAACTGAATGTCGACAATATTTGAGTATAAGGTTAAGAGCACATGATCTGAATTATGCAAATGCAATAAGGCAAGGGGAAGTGAACTAACGCCTTTCAGAAAGTCCTCATATGACACAGCGCTGGACCACTTAAAACAACTCCAGAACTGTGCCAACACTGCACAGAACATGCATTTCTACGTCTATGAAATAGCTATTTTATAATCAAACAAATGCAGGCTTGGACTCAAAAACATTAAAAAGTCTTTTGAATGGTAGTGTACATATTTTTAAATGCATGTGTGTGCTAGTTAACACAACATTAAAGCATTTTCAGCTAATTTTATGCTAACAGGTAAAGATGCATGAAGGTTCACAACCCGTCCAAATATTGACGACGTGCAGTAAAAAAACCAACACATGCAGAACGCTGACAGCAGAGAACTTGATGTTTTATCAATGAGAACACATTTAAGGCTCCTCAAAAACATCATCGCTCAGGACTGGACAAAAGGAATCAAAAATATGATCTGTACAGAAAAAGTCTAAAAACAGGAAGTTGGTAAAAATGGGCGATCCCTCTTTATCTGTTATCAGCGCAACAGTGTAGCCTGGAAGGAACTCTGGGAAAGCCGCAGGAAAAAGGTGGGACTATTGTCCTAGTATCCTGCCAGTTTGAACGCCACCTTATTGTTCTAGAGAATCCATTTTTTACTTCTGTTTTGTTTTCAATGTAATATCATATCAGCCAGGACCCCATAACCTGTTTTTGCATAATGCAGCCAATTGATAAGAGGGTTGTACATTATATTCTTCCCATAGCAAGTGCAAAATAAAGTTTAAAGACTTAAAGACTAAGTCCACTGCTACTGCTAAAACCAAAATGCAGATAATACATGAGTATTATTAGTCTAAATAAATAATATGATAGATCTCACTCCTATATGGGTGACCGCTTAACAAAACTCGTCAATTTGGGCACATCAATTGATGCTAGACTTTTCATGTGCTCTTAAAACACAATCATCGTCCATCACCTGCTTTCTACAAAATCAATTAAGCAGCATGTAATATAAATGATGACGGACATGGTTAGACTGATTTGCCATTTGGTGCCATTTTAAGCTCTTATGGGACTGTGGAAGATATGCGATGATTGGTTTACCTCGAGGACTTTGAGACTGGGTTTCTCCACAGTGAAATGCATTATCGATCGCCCTCAGATCAAAACGAAACGCTGCTGTGAACTCGCACGGCTCCTTTGCATAAATGCATCCCATTCCAAAACCATTAGACATATTAATAAAGCTAGCCTTTCATTTGTTGTCTTCCTGGTGACCTCTCCTTCTTTTTCTCACTCTCTCAGAGCCTGCAAATTTTAAGAAGCATTATGCTAATGAGCTTATACCAGATGAGGTTGACGAAACTCCTCCTCTGAATGTTAACCAGCATGCTTGTTTGCATATGCTTATGTGGCAGGTTATTCAGCAAACCTTTTAAATGGCAGCAAGCATGTTTGATGTTCTTTCAGCATGCATGCCTCAAGGCAAACACGTTTAAATGCATGTTTGCAAGAGTACAAAACTCTATATGGCTTCTATTAAAGGAGCACTCAAGTCATTTTTGTTTATGCTGCACAGGCTGATACAGCAGTCAAAATGAACCTAACGGCGTGGATGCAGTATAATGCAAAAACATGCTATTGTATAAATGTGAAAAGTGAAAGTGTCCAAAAAAGCATGGTAACTAAGATAAGTATCAAAGTCCATTTCAAGACAAGTCCGTTCACTCTATGGCCATATTTGCAATAGTGATGTCCAGTTCGCAAACTAATCATTCTTTTGAATTGCTTCTTATAAGTGAACTGAAACAGTTCGCGGCTTGGGTGAGCGCAGATCTACAAGTTACTCAATCAAAAATCACTTTTGGATGTGCCTGACAGTCATTCCGACTCAAAATTAGCCAAAATCTAGGAGAATATGACCCTATGATGCTGGTTTTTGCCATCTCAGTCAGCACTCCAGTTAGTCCAAGAATACACTAAACTGAGAACAGTGTTTCAGACATATCTGACATGCTAAGGAGTGTCTGCCGAGGTTGTGTGTATCTGATGTGTTTTGCTGAAAAGCATAAAGTATAACAAGTATTGGAATTCCGATGGCAGTAGTTCCTGAGTCAATAGCAGTGCTCTGATAGCAGTTCTCTCTTGAGTCAAGAGTCGGTAAATAGTTACAACAGTTCTCAAATCACAAGTACACTGAACTGAGGAAAACAGGACTAGGACATGGACTCGGACTAGGACATGTCCGCAAAGAACTGTTGAGCTGCTGATATGACAATGCATGAACCAAGCAGAGGTTTGTTTTTTTTTTGGTTTCTCATGGCTTATGTAAATAGGTGAGTTGATTATAGAGTTTATTCACTTTATATGATTTAGACATTTAAACATATGCATGTAACATCATTATTGGGTTCTTTAATAACAGAATTGCATATACATTATGTCATTGGGTGATTATGTAAACAAACTGGTTTATTTAACCGGTTTAGTGTAACAAACTGTCCGAAACTGCCCAGTTACAGAAAAGAATCTGTCTTGCCATCACTAATTTTCAATGGGGAATTAAGCATTTTAGGCATGCAAGAACTCCTATTTTGTTGAATGGGGAAACACAAAATACTCAACTGCTTGCCAAACTCACATTTGAACAATGTATTTTAACTGTGTTTAACAATGTATCAACTTCTAAAGCTTCTAACGGCAGCTACAGTGATGCAATGAATTTACTTTTATTTAGAGGGCAGGACTAATTCTGCCATATTACGCATTGTACTTTCTCACATTCAATACAAGAGAATCATCTTGGTATATACACAGGGTGCTTCTCAACATCCCTCCTTGTTTCTCCGCTCCTCCGTCCTTCATACTATGACCCGGAAACTGATCGAGCACTGTACTGTACCTCAGTACTCAGCCATCTTGGAGGACATTTCAATTCTCCTCGCACCGCGAGGAGGCGAGGAACGAGGAGTGAGGAAGCTTCCTGAGGAGCTATGAGTGAAGATACACCGGTGTATCGTTTACGGAAGTCTTTCTCGTTGAGAAACCTGACGCACGTATACATTCTCCTCCCCGTCACATCTGTCAACAATAATTTAAATGTATGCTTTACTTTTGCAGTTTAAATAAACTTTACATCTCAGATATTTCAACAGGGCATCTTGCATTATTATTATGTATTATTAATTTTTTAAATAACCAAACTTTAACAACATAAGGGCAGATCCATCGAGCGCAGCTGATGATGCTTTGAAGTGATGCAAGTGATCAAGTACATTCCAATATACAAATAACATTTCCTTCAATTACTCCGTCCTCGTTTCCTTTCCTTGCATCCTCCCCTCACATCTTACAGGGGGTGGAGCTGAGACGCGAGGAAAGGAAGCAAGAAAATATATGTATGTGATCTCAACACTGCGCCAAGTGGCGACCCACTCCATGTAAAATAAAGTTTTTTTTTAGTAGACTACTTATATGAGTCATGCAACTGTACTTCATATTTTTAGGAAGTACTATTCATTTATTGACATTGTTAAGTTTACACTTTTTTCAGAGTTAAAAAGTTATGTTAAATGTAATTGCTTAAATGTTCCAACAGTTTTTAAAGGAAACATCCAAAGGTTTAAGCCTTTACAAAAAAAGAAAATGCACTTAAACAAGTTAGTTTTGCATGTGAAGTTGGACATTTCCATAGACAAATCAGTATCTGTAACTAATGCAAACTACTTTAATGTGAAGCAAGTTTGCGAATTTTCAACATCAGACTCCTTAACGGGCTACAACCAACTGTTAACTGGTTGAATATTTCACATTATGCAAGCCACTCCCAATATCAATAAATATACCTTGAAGGGTAAAAAATAATCGCTTTCAAGAATAGTACCTGGATGGATGACTTACTAGTCCTGGCAAGATTCTTAAGCGTGCATCTGATGGACATTTTACTATCTCATGAGGCCACGGGACAGGATTTGTGAATGGCAATGAAGCGATGCAACTGGCGCTGGTAGGTCATGTGACAGTGACAACATGGCATTCAATTATACTACCCATTGTTATACTATATAGAACACTTTTTTAATGGTCATGAATATGTTTCGATTTTGTCATGGAGTAGGGTAAGTGTACCCATTAATCCCATGTACCCTTTAAGCCCACTTTCAACTTTAAAGTCAAATAAAAAAAAAAAAGAGCAAATCATATTTTATGCTGCTCATTATTTTAGCTAATCCAGTGATTTGTTACTTCCCTGACATTTTTTATTGCATACCAATCACATTTGTCAATTTTGAGTTAGCCCTACTCATGTGCATGCTGTCTGATGGGACCTCACACAAAGACACCCAAAAACGTTGGTGTTTCGGGACCGTTTAGAAATCAACACATTTCTACACTTTTCAGCCATAGTACATTGGCAAGTACATTGATATTATGTCAAATAAGAGATAAATGTATTGTTTTTTGTGTATGAACACATAGTATTTTATCATTTTCCTTTAAATGGAAAGATGAGTTTTATTAGCTTGCACACAAAGCTAATCTCATGGTCAAACCATTGGCCTTACTGAAAGATAGACTGCCAAAGAATTAACCATGTGAACTACAAACACTAAATGTTTTGTGATTCATTTTACACTAATTTACAAATAAATACATCATAAATTGTTTTGCAGAGCATAAATTGTTTTATAAATTAACTTTTTTTTTTTTTTTTTTTTTTTAAGATTAAATGTTACAGCGCCACAAAACGTATGCAAACTACAGCCAACACAAGCTAACCTTGAATGGAAAAATATTAACATTTCTCATTGTGGGCACAATAAAAATTACTATAATGCTTAGTCCACATTATATTTAAGCTCCATGCATGACTTTGTAAACCCGTCTTATATTTTTAAAGGAAAACTTTGTCTTTTTTCATCATTACTCATTGTGGTACCACCTTATGTGTTTCAATGAGGAATCCCTCAAATTACAAACTTTGAACAATTTTCTGAGTGAAAGTGTTTAATGATAATACTTCTTTGTGTGCTTTTACCTAACTAACCGTTTACCTTACCTTACCTTACTTACTACTTTAATTTACAACTGTATTCTACAAATTACACACATTAATTCAATTGAGACAGAGCCCGTTTTGTCCTTAAGTTCATTATGTATAACCAGCATAACTCGAGAGCCAAGTCGAGTTAAGGCTCCATACTCCGGGCATGGGGGGCCCACTAAGAGACCCCCGTAAACCCATAGTATGGAGCCCCAACTCGGCTTGGCTCCTGAGATACACCTGGTCAAACTTCCAGCTTGACTCCAGCTACAACTCCAGAGCCAAGCCAACTTAAGGTTCCAGACCACCGGCCTGGACCCCCAGCCACTAACACCTACCCATCCCACCCAGGGCTCTAATCAAACATTAGTAAAATGAATTTGTTTTAAATACTTCATTCTCACTGAATAAATATATTTTTGTTTCACTTCGTTAAAATCAATACTTTTTTTATATTTTGTGAATCAATCATGATGTGGGCTTATTTGGAACATATAAATGGTGCCAAAGTACCAATTAAGCCCATGCCAGACTTCTGACTTTATTCATAAAATGTCTTAATTTTATATTCTAAAATTTTATAACTAATTAATACATTTTCAAATGAAAGATAAATCTTGCATTTTAACAAATTATTTTTCTTATAAACCATGTCAATATCTATGAAAAACACCTAAACTTAGATTTTAGTGGGCTTAATGGGTACACTTACCCTATGCGATTTTGGGTGCAGCATGAGATTGTAAATATTGAATGCATACATATTGTATCTTCTAAATGCAGATTTTGTATACACATACTAAAAAACTTCAGTTTTGATTTTATGTGGACCATAAGCTCTAGATCTAACAGATAACCCTGCCCCAAATTCAAGCTACTGGTTGAGCTGAATTGTGATGCTCAAACAAACAGCAATGATTTGATAGCACAATAGAATCATCTTCTTTCCACATTCTAGAAGATTCAACCAATAAATTACTTGTTGTCTCAGTTAGGCTGGAACCGGAGAAAGTATTTCAACAAAATATTACAAATTTCACCTTTAATTCATTATAATCCATTTATCTAGCGTTCCGCAACAAACTCTCTGCTGCTCTTTAAAACGCAACACGCTAACTGCTCTGCTCTGAAGTTAGTTTGCTGCCAGCAAATGGGCTGAACAGTTTTAGCCTTTGGACAATAAAATACATCAATCACTAGCTTCTGTACTAAGAACTCTCAAGTCAAGAGTCGGGACTCTTGATCCCTCTTGTCTAGCTTTCCTGAGCTCTTTCCTGCTTTTGTCCAATTTTACTTTCACTCCACTCATGTGATGTGCACCATGGAGCGCAATTCCCAAGTTTTCAAGCGCTAATACATAGATTAGTTAGCCTTATTGGACAGTCACTAAATGACTGATGCAAAGAAATATAGAGCCAAGTGGTTATCTAACACCTTTGTTTGACAGTGGCTACTTTAGCGCTGCGCTCCCCTTGTTGTTTCACTGTTTGCCTGGAGCTTTTAAACTAAGAAAGTCTGCATGTCTACATGATGGATGGCTGTGGGGGGAACTCTCCCTTGTAAAATCAGTGCTAAATTACCACTGGCTTCAAATGCACATCAGCGTGCTTGACTAATAAACATTGCGCTCACTGTTTGCAAAGATTTTAGCAATACGGTTGCGATATTATGCCGCTGTGCTACAATTTACAAGAAGGATAGGAGATATCAGACCTTTTGCAAATATTTCTACCATCTGCCGGATGGATTTGTGTGCACAGAACAGAGATGTTTGTTCATTTTAGTCCTCTAAAATTCTCAATGGAACATACTGCAACATTTTGTATAAAACAGCAACCAAGACCTCAGAATGTTTGTTCCAGATTTGTCAAAAAAACGATGTACTTGCTAAGTGGTGTGCAATATATACATTGCTGCATGAATTAATTAGTATTTCATCCAATGTCTATGCAATGCAATACAATTCAGTTATTTGAGTGAGTCAGATATTGATTTTTTGTTGATTTCAGAAACCTTGTCCAATATTAACCCTTTGATGAGAAAAAAGTCCTTAATCAGCACAAAATTACATTATAACAATTACAATTCTATGTCTCTTTATGCTTTCTCACTTTTTATTGCTTTTTCCCCTTTAGAGCTCCACAGATTGCAACAGTTTCCAGAAACAAATTATGTTTGTCAACTAAACTCATTGTTATCCCTCACAATGAAATATCTTATCAAGATCGATCACACATGTAAAGATTTAATCTTAGCAAATGCCCTTTTATGCCAAAGTGAGGTTGTGAAGATTAAAATGATATACTGGCACATGTTTATTATAGGCTGTTTGGTAAGTGCCGTTTCAGAGTGGAAGTCTTCAGGGTTTGGGCCGCTGCTTATGCATTATTCATGATGTTGTTCCATTGCATCTCTGCAATACAGCCCAGGTCTCCTTAAAGTTACAACACCTCCATCAAACACATGAGCAGAGGCACACGTGCCAGAACTGTGACAGCGATAGGCTCCAGTGCCACCATTAGCATATTTAATGTTTTTCAATAGAACAATTAAGAGAATTGTCAAAAGTTGTTCTGTAACATCACAAATGGGCATGACTGATTTTGATAGCGATACATGCTATAATTGGATATATTCTTTTTTGACAGTTGAGTGGAAAATGGAGGTAGTGGTTGCAAGAGGAGACCCAAGGGGAATTTGTCCTGGGCAGACTTGTATTGTAACCAGCAGATCTTTGAAGAAAACATGACTATTTCCCATTGGGATCAGCATTACAGACATGTCCTGTGTCACAGCACAAATATTTACAGCTGTTTTACTGTGTTATTTTAAAAGTACAATAAAGGAGGTAAAAAATGTTGGCAGTGTTTCAAGTGCATAGTCTATGTTTTGCAGCATGCACTGCAGAATGAAATAAATTGTGTTTACGGTAATAGATTTATTTTTATTGTTTGCTAAATTTTTTGTTGTCACTGTTAATTTTTTTGTTTGTGTTATGATACTAAAATCTTTATGCTTGTTCTTTCTCACCGTTTACACACATCTATGTCTATTGCATCTGACCTCAGAGCCAAAGATTGCAGAGTTCCCTTGATGTTAATCAAGCCATAAAAACATACAATACAGCGATGATGATTCAATTATTTCTGTTGATTGAAAATGCGCTGAATGAGAAATCTGTAGTTTCCTTGACCACAATTCATTGGCTGAATGTGACATTTTGTTTATTTTAGTGATCAATAAATTCAAATTGACTATGGTGTTGCTTTAATTTTCCAGGTTTCCCCAACAATACATTTATTATTAATAATAATTATTAAAGTAGCCTGTTTTGTGTGGATGACAACATGCAGACTTTTAAGTTCTCAATGCATAAAATACTAAAATGAAATGATGATTTTCATTCCAGCATTGCAGCAAAGTTTGTGCCCATTCATTTTCTCTTGCATGCCAACGGTTCTGCTTTTTCATAAAGTGCTTTTGGCATCTTTAATCCTTTTTCCTTTATCCTTCAAATTAGTAGTCAGGTTATTAGTAGCCAAACTAGTATAGTTTTTATTGTAGAAGTTCATTTTATTTTTTTATTTAAAACAGTCGTGTTGCTCAGAGAAGAGCGTCATTCCTCTGCGCTCGTGCGCTGTTCATTAACTTACTGCTCCACGTGGATTTTAATTAGTGGTCAAAGTGGATGCTTATGTTGCTTCTGTACACAGCGCCTAAATGACGTAAATTCAGAAGTGCTTCAGGCTACTGAAGTGGTCCTAATATCATCACAATGCACAATACACTTGTGCATCCATTCAACTTACAGTGGTCAAAGTCGCACAGTTACAAAACTAAAACATATAGTTTCATCACTTAGTTCACAGTCTTAGTTTTGTACAATCAGGAAAGAATGAGTATAATTTTGCAAATGCACTGGCCAACATAACTTTTGCCAAACTACAGCTGTCACTGTCTCATGTGGAGCGATGCCAAACTCACCTCTGTCCGGGACTGGAGTCGTTTGTTCATCTCATAGATTCTGTATTCGGGCTGAACCATGTACGGTGAATGTCTCCGATAGAACGGTCCGAAAGGGGACGAGTAGAACGGGTCGTGCGGAGGGTTGGACATGTTGATTCCGTGTGGCGTTTACAGCAGCGCCAAAAATTCAGCATCCATACAGCGCGCGTGCAGGATCTCCAAACGCCGCGAGACAGCAGCAGTCACTGGCTGCACGCGGAGCGGAGAGATGAGAGCGCGCGGAGGAGGCGGGAGAGGAGAGCATGGGGAGGAGGGCTGGGCTCTCATTGGATAGCCGCAGGCTGCACTGGAACATTGTTGAGGGTGAGCCAAGCAAGTCTTACCATCCCACCAAAAAGCAACTGGCCTTTATGGTAATGTTTGTGTTCGGTAACATTCATATTAGCGTGTCGGTGTTGTGCACAACCGGGGCTAGCTGTCATAAGGACTTTGTCAATTACTAAAAATGTTGTTTTCTTCTAACAGTGTTGGTTTCAAACACTTAGTTTAAAACTATATTAAATCAGTACATCATTTGTGAATTGTAGGCCTACATTTCCAGTCGTATTTTTTCTGTGGTAAACAATTAATTGGGATACACTGAAGTCCACACAACACAATAGTTGCTATAGTCTTTCTCTAATTTGACGTATTTCCAAGTGAAACGGCTTCTCGAACAAGAAAAAATGTAGGACAAGACTTTTGTCCATCGGGAATTGAATGATTGTTGGATCGTTGTGGTTTGCTATTGCTGTGATGATGTGTGATTACATGTGACTGACAGGTTGTCCCGCCCCCGTGCCAGTGAACACATCATCAAATTAGAGATGTCACTGCAAATTATTTTTGATTAATGATTATTAAGACATAATTTTAAAATAAAAATAATGATGTGCAGAGACAAATCATTTATAATAAATACTACAATATTCCATAAATATTCTGTAAGAATAGTCAGTTTTGATTTCATGGTGACTTTAAGGCCAAGTATTCTCAAGTTTACACTTGTTCTAAGGACAAGGGTTTATTCAACAAATCTCAGGCGGGGACAGGTTGTCATGTTTTTAATGTAATGTCATGCAATTCAGTTCAAGCATGGCAGGTTCCCATTGTGACAACTTACCCCATGAATATGAATGGTATCTTTCTTTCTTGGGTAATAATGGTGAACATATTCAATAGCATTAAACTTTATGCCAGGGCAAGAATGTAATGGGGGCTCTAAGCAAAAATGCAAAATTCAAAATGTAGGGGTAAGATGTAACCATAATGAATTATCCTGTTTGTATAAAATTGCAACATAATATGTGTCCCTGGACCACAAAACCAGTCATAAGTCATATTTGTAGCAATGGCCAAGAATACGTTGTATGGGTCAAAATTATCGATTTTTCTTTTATGCCAAAAATCATTAGGATATTAAGTAAAGATCATGTTCCATGAAGATATTTTGTAAATTTCCTACTATTAATATCAGAAATTTCTTTTTGTGAGTGGATATGCATTGCTAAGGACTTAATTTGGACAACTTTAAAGGCGCCCTCAGATTCCAGATTTTTAAATAATTGAATCTCGGCCAAATATTGTCCTATCCTAACAAACCATACATCAATGGAAAGCTTATTTATTGAAATCTCAATTTAAAAAAATTGACACTTATAACCGGTTTTGTGGTCCAGGGTCACATATGTATCTTAAAATTCAAGGCCTTTGATAAATTAATCTTAATTTACTGTATTTACTTATATGGAGAATTTATTTTAATATATTTAATAACTGAATTAAAGCATTCAACATACTGTAAAAGAATGGCATGTGTGTTTTTATGTGGTCAAAAATAATGCTAAAACCATCCACCTCACATAATCTAAATGCAGATTGAAGAGGATATACAAAGAGTATAAAATGAAATGATTTCAGTAAAGAGTTATAATGTATAAAGGACAGAATATGATGTAATGCTTGGCTGCATCTGTACATGCGATTGTGCCCTTCTGTTAATACTGTATGGCAAAAATAACCTCTATAATTTAAAAGTAAAATAATATAGCAATTTTATAGCACCTCCATATATCAGAATAATGGCCACACCTGAGGCTTCTCTGTAGCTGCATCAGTTGTAAATAGAAACAGAAAATATATAAATAGAAATAGAAAATGTGCATTAAAACTTACCTTTTTTTACATTATAGAATGTTGCTGCAGTTATTCAGAATTGGAAAATTATTCAATGTCTATTTTTTTTATGCTAATATATTCCAGTGCTGATGTTGATACATACCTTTTCGCATTGAGTGTTAGAAACCTATTCAAGTCAAGCCCAAAAATGCTCTTCAAAATCCATTTTCTCATTTTATGCTAATTAGCCATTATAAGAATTATTCCTATATTGTGTGTTCTGTGGAAGTATTTGAGGCACAACCATCTTAGACAAATGAAAGTTCAACTCTAAACACTCCAGGCACAGAGATAGGTAATTATGAAAATCTATTAATAAAACTCTTAATTAAAAATTACATTATTTAATATCTCAAAAACTTTCTATTCAACATTTCAGAAGAAATGGTTGTTTGCCCAAAGCACTTTTCTGCGGAGTGCGACCAAAAGGCAGCTCCAAAAAAAAAAAAAAAAAAAAAAATCACTTGTTTCTTCTTAGGTTGCCATCTACTTTTACTTTTGGGTGTAAGTATAGAGCGTCTGGAATTGGAGTGTTTTTTTTTTTTTTTTAATTAGAAGCAGAGCCCGAGCGTGGAGTCAGTGGTGTTGAGGGAGATATATGTGGTAAGGTGAAAGAGGAAGAGCACTTCTGGGGGAAATCGAAATGGGTCAGGACACATATAGACAATCCTTCGCCAGGCTCCCCACTGTTACTATGGTAACGTACCATGGTGCGTGGCGGATGCCGCCTTCTCGGCAGGTTTGAACCCAAACACACACGCACATACATAAACACAGCTTTTACCTGCAGAAATCTCCTTGCTGGATTTATTGTTTTGAAAATGTAAGTTTATCTACCATTACAGGTTTGATTTATTTATGTAAACTGGGGCATAGATAAAATACACATCCTAAAATCATGGCCTGGGGTCCCTAAATATTAATTTGACATGATTTTTGTTTTGTTTTTATTTGTTTTGCTTTTTAATAGATTTTTGTGGTTAATGATCATAGTCTTGCAATCTGTGATTTTACAATTTTTAACTTTGCTCGATGTATCAATCTTACATCCATTCTGCTTTATTTTCCAAAGCTCCAAAACACATAACAATAGACTATGATAAACAACATCATCATCAAGCCTTAAGAACAATTTACTTTATGAAAAAGCACCTCAATCTATCAACACAAACAAACTTAGAATTTAATACTGAATAATAGTGCGATCTTGTTCACTTGTTCATGAGTAATACTTTACACAGATCTTCACTGCAGGACACAGGGGTAGATGCAATGTGATTTTGACCTAGGACATGAACACACACACACACACACACACACTCTAATGTTTTCTGAATATGGATGAAATGTACCCCTGTGCTCGAGGAAGAACTGCTAGTTTTGCTGGAGAATCTCATTAGCATCGTAATAGCTTGCAGCCTTATTTGCATATTGCCAAGAGTGATTTTTTTTTCCTTTGGATAAAGGAGAGAGAGAGAGAGAGAGAAAGAGAAAGAGAGGGAGTTGGTAAAAAAAAAGAAGCTAAAACTTTGAAGCTCCATATTTTATTTCATTATTTAAGTTAAATAAATTCTAATTGAAAGACGCCTTTCAATTATGTTTCCTTGCTTGTATTAGATACAAATAGTTGGCTTGTTGAGCATTTGCAGAGAAAACATCCATTACCGCTGAGATAAACAATATTTAGTTTTTTTTCTCATTATGAAGAAACAAAACAAAAAAAACATCATAGTTTGTCTCAACATCATAGTTTGTCTCTCAATTAATCTGAGACTTCAGAAAGACAACAAATGTGTCACCTGAGGGACATTTTAGCATTAAGGAACACAAAAACATTTTTGAAGGACTGCAGACAACATTATCTCAAAATTTGGATAATTAAAGACAGTAATATTTTGTGTTATGTACATTTGAACTGCAATTACTTCTGATGCCTTCACTGTAGGCATGTGAAATCTCCTCTGCATACTTTATTACAGTTGACCTTTCCATGTGGTAATTCATTTCAGTGGCGTATGACATGTTTGTGATGTGAAAGCAATATTTACTTACATACGGTGGCTCTGCTGGTGGTCATCAAACGGCAGTATCTCAGTCTCACACATACTCATTTTCCTTGGTGGTGACATTCTAAAGCCAAACCTAGAAATCTGGAAACCTTTTAAATTTCCTACTGTAATAAAAAACAAGGGGTGGGGGGAATCTAATTTCACAGTTTAACATGCTTGGCTTGTCTGACTTGTGTCACTTGAGCATGCAAAACCTAACTGTTGACTTTCCCCGAGTGATTTATGGGAAACAATTATCTTGACTTAGTTTAGTTTCAAGCTGCATAGAATAATTTATTTGTGTATTTTGTACATACATTATATCTTGTGCCTGAGTAGCGAACATAAAAGTAAATTAAGGAAGGCTGTACTTAAAGAATCAAGGTAATTATTCTTGCTAAACCACAAGAGTAAACTAAACTGATTGGTTTTTATATTGAGTGCTTCCTATGGGGCAAATAGCCCTATATCAGAGTATATTGGCAAAATATATTAGTTAGATTATACAAATACAATTTTTTATACAAAAAAAAACAAAACTCTATTACTCTATAAAACTCTATTGTTCCAGAGGGGGGCAAGGGGCAGAGGGCTCAAGAAAAAGTTAAGTTTTGTAAGTTTTAAAACTATGAAACTTCATATTCTTATTTAACTGAAATCCTGTAACTTGAGCTCTGCTATTGTACTTTTGACTAAACTATTTGCTTGTGTTCATTTCCTATTGTACAAACTTCTTATACTTTTTTTTTTATAAAACGGTTAGTTCCTGTCCTTGATTCAGATTGGTCAATAGCTGTGTTTTATTCACTATAAAAACACGGCTATAACCGCTTCACCCAACGGTTTTGTGTAACACTACACAACACCCTTAGCAACCACTCTTAGCAACGTAAACTGTATGTTTTCAATTGATTTTGTCCATTGAAGTTTACTGTATTATGTAGAATAATGTTGTGAGAAAAGATTGAGTGAGAAAAAGTTTATTACCTGCATTCAGATTTAGTATTTTCCTTCAGGTCAGTCCTATGTTCATAATAAAAAATCTGTTTAAATGTCCGATGTATTATCTTGTCCTTTTAACTTTTAAGGAGTTTAACTGACAGCGCTAGTCAAAGCATTTGTCAGTTGCGTCTTGTTCCGTTTTCAAAATAAAGACAGTCTTTGCTGCCATCTAATGGTGTAATAATGTAACTTCTGTTGCTGTTCACGGTCAGGGACTATTTTTTCCGGCGGAAGGAAAGCTTTTAGAAAAAGTTTACTTCATGAAAGTTACATTGATACATATTTCTGGCTTTAATATTTGTATTGTGTGGTAACCGTTTTATAAAACGGTACAAGAGGCTACAGTAAGGTACAATAAGGTACAAGAGGCTGTGCTGTATCGTGAATAAGTCACAGCTGAAGGGGTTGCAACGCCCTTCAGCCATGACTTATTCACAATACAGCACAGCCTCTTGTACCTTATTGCTTACATAATGCCTATTGTTTATTTAAATATTATTATTTTTTTAAATAATATTTTATATAAATAACATGCCATAATTGGTATTGAGAAAGGGTCCGTTAGTGATTGTAATTTCAACATCAGTGAAAGTTACATTATTGCGCAACTAGATGGCAGTCTTTATGAGTCTTTATGAGTCAGTAGCAAAGACTTTTATATTGAAAGGAACTTAAACAAGGTTGTAAACAAGGACGTTGTTATATAAGACCTTATAAAGCACCTTATAAGACACCTTATAGGACGTTGTTATATAAGACCTTATAAAGCACCTTATAAGATGCAACTGACAAATGCATTGAATAGCACTGTCTTGGGAAATCCCCTTAACTGTTAAAAGGACAAACACAAGGATATTGCTTTCCTCAGCAGACATTTTAGCTGATTTTGTGATTATGAATATAAGATTGATCTGAGGAATATCAGCTAGATGCAGGTAATGCACTCAGTCGATCTCTCTCTCATGATACTCTACATAATACAATAAGCTTCAATGAAGCAACACTGTGTTCCATCGTTGCTAGTCCTAAAATGACTTTAAGAATTGGTAACAGAGGCCTGTGCTCAACTGTTAATTGTCAACTTGAGATTTTAATCTGTGGCAGAAGGAAGTAGTTCCACACAAAAGAGGGTTTTTAAAGACAGTCCGTTGTTGTTTCTTATCTTATTTTGCCATAGAACTGTTGTATAAACGCAATATTACACTCATAGCTGTGCAATATTGCTTTATAACAGCATAGCTGTGATTCGGCCGTAGGCACGAGGCTGCAGGTAATCATAACCATGCTGATATAGAACAATATCACATGGCTACAAGTGTGATATTGCATTTATACAACAGGTCGACAGCACAAGTGTTTAAAGAAATAAGAAACAACTTGGGTATGAGGGTACATGAGCGCTGAATGGCTGCTGATGGTCTGGAGCTCACATCTCTGAAAATGTCTAAACAAATTGTCAAATATGTGCTATGTTTGTATATAATTCCCATATTTGAGGTCTAAACTATACATTCTCACCTAAAAAAAACTCTTAAAACTATATTCTGTGGCACAACAACAGTAGTATTTATAAAAATTATGGTGGGTTTGTTCATCCGTCATGACACTTGCTGCGAGATATGAGAACAGTAATATTGTGAAATATACTGCCTGGCCAAAGAAAAAGTCGCTGTTTGGATTTTAATAGGCAAATACTTCAGAATCTATGAATGGATCATTATTACAGTGATTTCTAACATGTTATATGTTTGGCAACGGTTCTTGTGCTGGAGTATACTTTACAGAGTGCTCACCTCTTGTCAATACAAGATCTTGACCAAAAATGAATGCACCTCTTGATAGAAATAACATCACAACATTTATTTCCATCGAGAGGTGCATTATTTTTTGGTCAAGATCTTGTATTGACAATGCAAGAGGTGAGCACTCTGTAAAGTCTCCTCCAGCATTTGAGCCTGATGAATCTTGACATTGTCATCCTGGAATATGGCCATGATACATCTTAATACATGGTTGTTTAAGAAATGAAAAGTTACAGACTCCGCTGGCAAACATATAACATGCTAGAAAAATAATCATCACTGTAATAATGATTTGTCTATTAAAATCAACTTTTTCTTTGGCCGGGCAGTGTATCATTAAAATTTAAAATAAGTTTTCTATTTTGATATATTTTAAAATGTAACTTAATCCTGTGGTGCAAAGCTGAATTTTCAGCAGCCGTTACTCCAGTCTTCAGTGTTACCTCAATGTATTACTTTTATTAATACATTTGTTAAATAAATGATATATACATATATAAAATAGATAATTGCTACAAATTTGGTATATATAATTATATAAATCTTTCTGTTGGTTTTCATCATTATAGTACTACTCCAACAATTGGCACTGCATCAATTTAGCATTGAAGTCTTCTGTCTTTCTCTCTTCAGCACACACTGTTTTTCCCTCTCGACATTTTCACTCATTTGCTCTCACCCTCTGCCCAGTCTTGAAGTCTACATAGATCTTCACCATCATCGAACATCTGTTTACAATTTCAGTCATGGGGTTGAGGCCCTTCATGAACACTTACATATCAACTGACACAACAGTCTCATGGTGATATGTAAAATTGATAAATTACTTTGTCCCAGTGTCCTGTGATTTGATTTCATCATTTCGTACTGGGAAACACCCAGTTTTATTGGTGGAGAAAATGGAAGAGGGAGGAAGAAAGAATGTCAAATACAGTACACACATCTATAAAACCAGCAACATACACCAATTCCCTCCCCCATCTCGACTTCCTCTCCTCTCCTGAAGCTTTCTTCCCATCCCCCTGCAGGTCAGTTAATAAGAGAGGAAGCTTGCCTGAACCTCACAGTCTGACTGAATCACACACACACACACACACACACACACACACACACAGACACACAAACATAACGAGCATATAAACCATGGCACATATTTTAACACCCACAGACATGCACATATGCTAACTGTTCATCCACATACATAACTGTATTTAAAATTTAGTATGCATTTATATTGTTTGTGAGTATGTATTGTTTTGTGTGTATTTGTCTCTCTAGGGCACACACAGTCCAGTCTCAAGGGAATAGTATATCAGGCTGAACGTTGCAGGAACGAGGGAGTGGAATTTTACCCACACTCCACCTCAGCAGGAGACCTGAACACACACACACCAGCACACACACACACACACACACACACCTTCTCTCTCTCAGCCTGTCTGTCTTGTTCTCCATAGCTGCTTTATGATTATTCCTTCTATTCCAGACAACAGAAAATGACTAACATGTGTTGACAGATGTTCCCACCTCTCTGTGGATTCAGAATCAGTCATGATGACTTGCATCTTACTCACATCTGATGTTTTGATGTTTCACCTGATTATAAGAAGTATCTGATCGAAGTTACACCGCGTATACCTTCGGCTGATGTACACCAGACGTAACTCTGTGATGACTGGGCTGAGAATAAAACCTTTTAAGTGAAAATGAGACAAGCAACAGATAAATTAGATGTCAATGTTTTCTCTGCTGTCTTTAAAAACCAAAAATAGTTTCATTGTTTGTAGAAATGCATTTGTCTTTTTTTTTTGTGGTGACCACACTCAAAAAGAGTAGATACAGAATACAGAGCTGAGCACAAATAGTTTTTACAGTGGTGAAATGTCTTAAGGGGTTAGTTCACCAAAAAAACATTTTTTCTAATCATCATTTACTAACCCATGTGTCGTTCCAAACCCATAAGACTTTCATTCTTCTTCGGAACACAAATGAAGGTCTTTTTCAGAGAGATTTTCCTTAATTGAAAGTCTATTCACCCAAAATTCTGACACTTCAAGGGATTGTAAAATAAATCCATATGAATCAAGTGCTTTAATCCAAATCTTCTAAAAAAGACAATCACTTTATATGATGAACAAATTTAATTTAGGTTTTTATTCACATATAACAAACATTTATCAGCAAACATAAACAGAAGCTCAACCTTGTAAGTAATTAAAAAAAAAAAAGGTCAAATTTGTGCTAACTATCCCTAAAATTAATATTATAAAATGGATAGTTTTCTCATTTCTAATCGGATGAGCTGCATTCTAAAAATGCTTTGTTAGACCAAAATGTGCTTCATATGGTAACATCTAAATTAACTGGTTTTAATTAAGTAATAAGTAAATAAGTAAAATAATATGACTGAGTCTATCTGACTAGATTAGGTTACACCAATGAAAGACATTTTTATCTGTTAGAAAAAGTAGAAATAGATCCTTTGCATATTCACTGATAAGATGAAATGTTCTCAGAATGCCTCAGTTCTCAGTTATGAACAAACATTCTCCCAGTAATATTACTAGAATATTTGTTCACAGTTATCTGGTCTTTAATAACGTTCTCAAAACATTAGCACAAAAACGTTATTTATAGATCGTTCATGAAACGTTTTAGTTGGACGTTCATGTTCTAATGTGTTTTTTTTAAACACTACGTCTTACATTTTGTTTCAAAATGTTCAACATTGAAAAAGTAACGTTCACATAACGTTTCTAAGATGATAAAATGGAACGTTCTGTTAATGTTTTTGCTAACCTTCGCATACAAAAAAACAACAACAACAACAACAAAAGTTTTTAAAACATTAAAAAAAAAAAAAAAAAAAAAAAAAAAAAACAGATGTATTGAGCGATCTGAGTACATTCTGCTTCCGCAACTTAATGGGAACTTTATCAAAATGTTCTTATAGAACATATTTTTGTTAGCTGGGTTATCTTTTAAATTGTAAAAGCACCCCTTGGGAAAGTCACTGTAATGCCTTATTTATGCATACTGTGCATAAAATGCAACAGATGTGTATTCACAAGCACAAACACAGACAGCATGACTGTAGGAACATCAGCGGTCAGAGCTGCAGGCATTCAGAGTGAGACAGAAAGGCAAAAACCTCAATCAACAGATTACTCACACACACACAACCGGAGATTACCCCAACAGTTCAGATGAGATTATCATTCTCACAGATTCTAAACTCGTGTTGTTGGAAGATAGCAGTCGGTTTCTACACCGAACAGTCTGACTGCACACAGAACTGGACCTGATCTGGATGCACTGCTGTAATGACTGAAAAACAGCATCTGATGTGCAAATGATCCGGATGCACCTTTAATAAGGTTTCTTTAATGCATTAAATTAGTACTTTGTTAATTCATATATGTTATAACAATGGTTTCAAAAGAATTTGGACATATCAACCACATAGACTGTAAAATGCATGATTTTCTTGACATTAGATAATAAAATATCAAATTGAGCAGTATCTGCAAACAAAAGATGCCAGATCTTTTAAAGTGTCACTTTTATGAGCCATTTTTACAATGATTGGTCTCATGGTGGCTATGAATGGCTGCATTAAGTAATTTCCCTCAAGTTCATATAGTGCCCTACACTAAAAAAGTGGTAACTTGCAATTGTTACCTCAAAGTTGTACATTCCTGATAAAATGTACAGTATACTTTGAATGCAATGTATCACACTCAGTTGCAGCAAACAGACGATGAAAAGGAAGATTAGGTTAAAAGTATTTAATAACACAAACAATACAGCTAAATAAACTCAACTGATGCATTAACGTGAACACTGAAAAGACTGCAACTTAAATACAAAGCAAATGAGGGAAATAATGACAAACACCTGTGATGATTAATTAATCTTCATAATAACTAATAAGTGGCGGGAAACTAAACAAAGGACAACAGGAACTAATGAGAGCAAACTAACAGTCCATGAAAATGTGACACAATGTAAGATCTGTTCCAATAATAACTATTATTGTTAGTGTAACCTAATTTATCAGGTTGATTAAATTATTTAAAAAAGAACTCAAGAATAAAACCATCATAAATAGATGTTCCAATATGAAGCACATTATTTAGGTTACCAGAAAAACTTTATGGTGTTGTTCACATTAACTATGAACAGGAAGTGTTACAATACTTATCCATTCACTTTTAACAACATATCTATTGTTTTATCATTCAAAACTGAGTGAAAACAAAAAAGTGTGTGTTTTTGCTTTCTTCCTAATAAATGACACTTGTATGTGTGAGTATAGAACGGGGGAGGTGTGACCATCCACATTATATGCACATAAAGTCATTTCAGCTTCTGAGCACCAAACCGGTTTCTATCTGTGTTGTCTAAGACGGGCTCCTATGCTGTTTTTTTCCCCCTTTCTTTTTTGGATTTAAGCCTTCAAAAATTCCTTTGGGGATTTTCTGTGCTTTTCTGTGCAGTCACAGTAACTTTGACCCCTCTCTGCCTCTAGCGCTCTCTCTCTCTCTCTATCGCCCCAGCTTTTTCGCCTGCTGTATCTCCTTTTCCAGAATTCCTCTCCTTCCAATCTCTCACCCAACTCTCGTTTGTTTTCCTCTCCTGTCACACATATCTTAATGTTTTTCATTAGTGCCCAGTATGAGCGTGGTGGTCATTTCTCTCTGTTGCTATGCCACAATGACCAGCACTGATGCCAGTTTGGCACAGAGACCACAGACCACATGACAGGGGTCATTTGAGGGCCATGTTCCACACTCTAGGGGGGCAAAAGCCAGCTTGTTAAACTGGCCCCCGGCCAATCACAGCCTCTCAGTCGCTCATTTCTCCCAGTTGGAGCTCAGGATGAACCACTTCATCATATAACAACATATTTAACTACTAAGAGTATTGCAATCACTTAAAGCGTTAAAGCGTATTTTATTGTGTGTTGTAATTAATTCCATTAGACAAGGGAGCCACTGAAGAGTCATTTTAAAATTTAGCATATGACACACATTTCTCATTATTAAAAGAAAATAACGGAAAAACAATATGTAGTGAAGCAAATGAGTCAATAATCACCATCAGCTCTACTTCTTTCTTTTGTTTTCTCATCCTTTTGAGTCTGGCCGTGGTCCTATGGCAACACAGATGTCTGCCAAAGATGGAAAGAGCACAAATAAGAAAAAAACAAACAAACAAAAAAACAATTACTGGGAAGGAAAAAAACAAAACAAACAAACAAACAAAATCAAGAGGGCAAACACATATAAAATTGAAAAAAGTAGTATGTGTTTTAGAGAATAAGAAACAGATGAGCAACGGCCGACGACGGTCCTTGACGTCACTACCGGAGTGCCTGTGAGTATAAGAGGGCGCCTGCAATAGATGTCATCAACTTTGTTTGAAGGAGACGTGCAGGTGAGCCCAAGTCTTGTCTTGTTCCGCTTCTCAGGGAACTATGGTTACAGTCATCATCTGAGACATTCTCTTTCGATGTGGAACTCAATACTGTCTGATTTGATGCTATGAGGAACAAGCATGCTGAAGGAATGCTGAGGGAATGCCTGCCACATTGGCTATCCCTGTGCACAACTACAATGGCATTATTTACTCTATGGACTTGTTTAGCCAGAGTCAGAAGCGGCAATCATACAGGGCACATCCTAAGACTTCAAGACCGTCAAATGATAATATTCCCTCGATCATTATATGCCCCATGACATGGAAAGTCCCGCCCCTTTTCAACCTTCCTACCTTCCTTGTGGGCCCAGCCTTAGGCACTAACGGTCCCGGAGCAGAGCTCTAAGGCTAAGCTATGTCAGCTTCCTTATTTAGACACAGTTATTCAGAAATACTGGCCCACAGAGACCATTTTAATATGCTACCCTGGCCTGCCACGATGAAACACTGGTCGTTTAGAATAACTATACATCCTCCTCGTTAAAAAAAACTCTAACCTCTAGGAAGCCGCAGAGGAGGTTCAGCTCTATTACCCCAGAACGATCGGGAGAAAGCATTCATACCCTGCCTGGACTAGTCCAGGGCCCAAATACTCCCAGCACCTGACAAAAGTGCCTGATGACAAGAAGAGCTGCCAGAAGACCAATTAACTTCTACTTGCCAGGCTCTAAGGGATCGGCCTAGGTTCCAACAGGGAGTGGAGGACCCTAGTTTAAAAACCCAGACAGTAGGGGAATTTTCTGCACTCTATGAGCACAAGTGGCCACGCTCAGCCTCTGGCCCTGCCTCTAGTCCTAAGACTGTGATGGACCAGGTCCCTCAGAGGTATTAGGCAAAGACTTAGACAAGCAAGGGATGTATCCCCTGACAGCTTCCAACCATGCACTTGCCTCTCTAAACCTTCCGACTACCGTCAAAACTGCCATGAGCGACTTCCTGTCTCTCTCGCCCCACAAACCAGAGCTAGTCTAGTCTTGGTGCAGGCCATCACCTACAGCAACTCCTCATGAGAGGAGCTGGCAGGCTGAGAGAACTCACTATATACTCGTCATTATCAACCACTTCCACCTCTTGGCAGCAACATTTGCTATCTGCTTGTGGACACACAAGGTTATGTCAAAAACACACAAAGTTCACATAAACACAGTCGGTTATGTCTGTGAACGTAAACAGCAGGGACGGAAATTGCATGTGTACATTAGATCATGTACATAGATTTGTAAAACAAAACTAATCCACTGTCTTCAGCGGCTTAGATGTCAGGAGTAAATAAACACTTATGTTCACTTTTACATTCAACAACAAAACACCTCAATTGCTTACGAGACATTCTTGTCCTACAGCTGCTACAGTGTCGAGACAATTGCGGACAGTGTACAACTCGCTCAGGGCAAAAACTATGCTATTACGGCAGAGTCCGTCAGCATTCATGGCTGGGGCCTGCGAAAATTTTTATCATTATAGGGTGGTTGTGTACACACACTGCCAACACATTTATGTTTAAACACCCTCAGTGCAGAGCCAGAGGGGTGTCCAGGGTGCCACCCCAAAATTTAATTCACTACTTCCATTTAACCTCCTGTTGAAAGAAGCATTTATTTTGACAAGAGGCATTGCGGCACATTGTTAAAGGGGATATCGGATGCCCCTTTTTACAAGATGTAAAATAATTCTCTGATGTCTCAGAGTGTGTATGTGAAGTTTTAGCTCAAAAGTACCCCACAGATCATTTTTATAGCATGTTAAAATTGACACTTTTGGAGGGTAAAAACGTGCCATTTTTGTGTGTCCCTTTAAATGCAAATGAGCTGGTGCTCCTGGACCCCTTTCAAGAAGACGATGGAGCTTCAAGATCTTGTGCTCAACCCGCTAGTGCTCAACCCAATGATGCCTACAGAGCCGGAGAATATATGCTGCAAATCGACTTGCGCATTCTGCATATAGTTGTCCATCAGAAGCTAGTTATTTGAATATATAAAGTTTTAAATATGGATATTTTTCTTACAAAAACACATCTCTTCGCTTCAGAAGGCCTTTATTAACCCACTGGAGTCATATGGATTACCTTTTTTTATGGATGGATGCATTATTTTTTACTTCAAAATGCGGCCCCCTGTTCGCAACCATTATAAACCTTGGAGGACTAAGGATATTTTTAAATATATCTCTGATTGTGTTCGTCTGAAAGAAGATAGTCATATACACATAGGATGGCTTGAGGGTGAGTAAATCGTGATAATTTTCATTTTTGGGTGAACTATCCCTTTTAAGGCTAACATATTCATACTGAAAGCTAAAAAACTCAAATTTTGATTGCAGGGGGACTTTAATGTATCTACATAATGACTTCACCCTAGACTGAAAGAGTATGTATAGACATTTTTCAATATTTTTTTATTTCTGTGTATTTAATAAAGTCTGTGCTTATGGATATAATATAGATTGTCCTTTCTGTTTCTGTTTACACAGTTTTTACGCTTTCTAAAAAAAAAAAAAAGTAAAGGAATAGTATTTGGGATAGCACTATGACTTTTATGATTTTACATATTAAAATTACCATTTATTTTCTTATTTAATTATTTGTCCAGGTAAATTGCAGGTAAGGTTTTCTCCTTACTCCTCATTATTTAATATTGTTACTTTGTTTATCTCAACTAATTTTCCCATTGAAGTTTGTTCACTATTACACTTAGTATGCATAAACAAGTTTTCCCTTTTTTTATTGCAGTCTCACTGCTTCTGAATGTTTAGAAGGTGCAATTTATGAATCACCACCACTTAATTCATAAAATCATCATTAATTTATACTGTAAATCTGAATATTTCTAAATACTTTTTTTTTTTTTTTTTTTAATTGTGGCAAAACAAAAAGGTTCATTGTAGAAAACAATGCTATTTGTAAAATATAATAGAGAGAGAAAAAAGACAAAGACAGTGGAAAAAAGATTTTCCCGGGTCCTGGATTTGCAATGGCATCCTGTGTTCTTGGATGTGCCGTTGCCAAGGCAACAGTAACTTGGTGACCTCGTTATTTCAGCCTAATCCAGTGCTGAAATTATGGTTGCTCCACCCTTTTGCCTGGCTGCCCTGATAACATAATCATTGCAAATGAGGCACAGGAAGAAGAGGGAGATAGAGGGAGAGGGAGAGAAAGAGAGTGACAGAGTTAGACTGAGATCCAAAGATGAGAAGAGAACGAGAGAGTGCAAAAAAAGAGAGGGAACCAGAGCACTAACATGCAGAGAATGACTGCATGAGTGAAGGAGTGTTGGTGTGACTGATGAATAAATCAACAGTGAAACCATAAAATATAACTACTGTAGTTTTTGAATAAAATAACTCCTGAAATCGCTTGCAGACCAACCATTATCTTGTTTCAAACTAAATAATTTGGCCAGCTTGCAAAAAAGATACCAGAACTGTACTTGACAATACTCTTTTTAAAATGAGTAACTAACAAGGCTGCAAATTCACACTTTACATATTTGACACGCATTCAAAATAACCAGACATTGCAATGAAGTTGAATAGGAAGTCAAACCTAAGGCAGTGTTTTGTTTGTTTGTTTGTTTGTTTTAAATCTCAGACTGTATTATGATGTATTTAAAGCAAAGGGTTCGTCTGATCTACTCTGCTCTGTCAGGTTGCCCTTAAACACTTTCACCTGAATACACTCACATTTTAAATTCAAATAAATGGCTTAATAATTAATTGAAATGTAAACTACCATCTAAAGGAGCACATAGAATGATTAAAAAAAAAATATTTCTTTGAAATATACATGGGAACTAATATGAATCTTCATCTATGCCTCTTTAATAATTCACCAAATTTGCATATCATTATCTGCATATCTCATTACCTCTGACAGAGACACTTACATATTCAAAAATATCATTAGGCTTATATTCTATTGCATAAATTAGCATGAATAATGCAGGGTTGAACTCTTTAAACTGCTTGAAAAAATGTGCTGATGCTTTTGTTTCTTTTCAGATCATTTTGTAAATGTATATAATTTGATAAAATAGTAAATGTGTACCCATGTCAGATGTTTCATAGTAGTGTCAATTGTCAGCTGTTTATGCTAAATTAACTGTCATGCTGAAATGTACGCGCATGTCTATTTAAAGGGTAATGACACACTACAACAGGGGTCTCAAACTCAAATTGGCAGGGGGCCCTTGCTGTGATTGACGCCTCATAAGAGGGCCATTTTAACATTCGTGCACAAGAAAGCGCAACATTTCTAAAAAAATGTACTTTCCTTTGCATTATTTCTCATTTACTTCAAATTTCATTACTAAAATATTTTTTGCCATACTTAACAAAAAATGTAAACAGCAGTGTATCATTGTTACCTACAGCTGGCTATTAGTTTTTAACAGTTAGTGCAAACATTTTTCCTTACTTTATTTTAGCTTAAATATCATCAAAATCTTGCACTGAACAACACTGTACTGAACAACTGCAATCCCTGAATACATTTGTACACTCTTCTATTTCTTGCCAGACACCTGGCAGCGCTTCTGCTCACACAGCTGAACCACATTTGTCCAAGATGCCGTTTGAGCATCGGTAACGTTTATTGGTGGCATCGGACGCGTTTCGGTGGTTTAAATCGACGCTCGCGACTTGCGCGAGTGCTTTTACTGAAATTTAGGCAAGCGCACTCATAATAGAAGCGACGCGCATGCGGTACGGCTCGCTCGTTTTTCCAGGCGCGCCTATGCCGCGGCGAGATGAAAACATCTCAACTTTCCAGAATGTCGCAAGCGCACCTTGTCACAGGTCATGTGACAAGGACGAGCCGTTGAGCTTCGGGCCTTTCCTAAACAACATCGAAAGTTCAGTGGATCATAGCTGTACAGGACGGGATTTTATTTCTCATCTCCATAAATATATCTAGTAGTAGAGCTAATGCAAGGACTAGAAATCAATTATTCTTTTGTTGAAACTTCCTCATTGTGGAGAGGACAGTTCATGGTTGCACGACAGATGCTATATGTGAACGGCCCCTTAGAACGGCGTCTTTTTCTTTGCATATCAGACAGGTAGCGTTTCCATTAAACTCCACTGCAATGTCCATCTTTCTTGAAACTACCTGTGTTCCTCATCCACTTTCCATTTCGGTTTGGAAAAAAAACATATTTCATTGGCACAGCCAAACAACAAATAAACTACGAAATAGAATAGAATTTTATAGAATCATGTCATTCTTTTGAATATGGAATATGGTATGAGACAACTACAGAATAATAATAATAATAATAATTTAGTGGGCCGGATTATGTTTTATTTTTGAGATCAGTTGCGGGCCAGGTGGAGGGGGAGGGGCAGGGGGAGGCAGTTTGAGACCACTGCACTACAACATATTTTTGGAGATGTAAACATTTATATGTGTTGCACATAATTGAAAACATGATATCACACATATGTGACCCCGGACCACAAAACCAGTTATAAGTGGCACGGTATATTTGTAGCAATAGCCACCAAAAGTTGTATGGGTCAAAATGGTTGATTTTTCTTTTATGCCAAAAATCATCAGGAAATTAAGTAAAGATCCTGTTCCATGAAGATATTTTGTAAATTTCCTACCATAAATATATATAAAAAATGTATTTTTGTAAGTAATATGGGTTGCTAAGGCGATTTTCTCAATATTTAGATTTTTTTTGCACCCTCAGATTCCAGATTTTCAAATAGTTGTATCTCGGCCAAATATTGTCCTATCATAACAAACCATACATCAATGGGAAGCTTATTAGATTAGATATTACTCAATTACTCTCAATTTCAAAAAATTGACTCTTATGACTGATTTTGTGGTCCAGGGTCACATATTAAGGGGAAAATGTTGAAATTACCCTTTCAAAAACAAACTTGGAGCAGCGTTACTGAATGTAACATGACGCAAAGAATGGCGGAGAACAGAAACATGTCATCTCCACATTATTCATGACAGGAAACACCCTCCAACTGACTGGTGAACCAGCGATCACAATTTCTGTTTGTATCTTCATTTACATTTTACTTCAACTTTTGTCTCAAAACAAACAGAAAATGCTCTCAGAAAGGCCTAATATTTTAAAAAATAAACCATTTTAAAAAACACTGAGCAAAAGCATTGAACAGTTCTCGGTTTGACAATGCTGAGAAAGCAGAGCAGGTTAAAGTTATCACCCGAAAAATGAAGTTTTTGATTTCTGAATAATTGATAACTATTCTGCAATTCACAGGCACCGTCTCTACAATATTATCTGAAGACTTCAATCCATTTATAGCCTGTCATGCTTATAGAGAATTTGTACGTAGGGATTGACGCTTGCACATAAAAGGATGTAACAAAGCTATGAAAAACCTTTTATGCATAACTAGTTACAGTAAAGACAATCATTTCCCAAACATGAGGCACATAACACACCACTGAAAGTAGCTTAGGAAATTATTGATTTGTTTAAAACTGCTCAGCATGTTGACATTCATGTGTGTATTGACTCTGTTTGAAGTTAAACTGTCTTTTTACCAGCCCAATTCATAATTAACATTAACTGAAAAGGCTTCACTGTCTTAAAAAATATCCAGTATAGTTTTGCGGTGGTTTCTGACCTCATGTACTCATCTCTGTTTGGTCCATACTGTATAGACAGCCCAGCAGTTGAAACCAATGCAGAATTTAGCAGAGACATTAAAACTCTGAAAAACAGAACAAGAAAAAACAAAGTAAATGAGAGTGAGACAAAGGGAGAGGTAAAGAGAAAAAGAAAGTGAATCTGTGAATAATAAAAACCTTTATTTTTTTTATTATTTTTTTTTAATAATTATGACTTTTTTATTAATTATACTGAAAAATCTACCAATATACCCCTAAAAGAAAACGGGCTGTATGTATATATCTCTATACAGTGTTGGGTAAGTTACTCTAAAAAGTAATTAATTACTAGCTACTAATTACATCTTCAACAGTATTTTGATTACTAATTACTCTCTCTAAAAAGTATTGCATTAGTTATTACTAATTACTTTCTAAATGTCATATCAACCTGACCAGTTGAATACAAGGATAGCCATGAAACTGCTCTTTTAATTCTTTCAAATAAAAAATATAAAATTGCATAAATTATTCTTGAAATCACCAAAGTATTAAATTGAAAAGGTTACATTAAAAACATACATTTTATCATTAGACCTAAATCTTGATGATCCACTAATGTGGATGTTAAATCCACAAATTTTGATTTTAAATCCACTTAATCCACTAATAATCTTTTGATATATTACTGTGGGCTTAGTTTTAACTATACACATATCTGGTAAAACTAATATGTCTTAAAGGAACAGCTGACCTTAAAGTATAATTATTTTATTATTGTCGTCTTTGCAAAGTCTATAGTCGCGTATTAATAACTGACTAGGAGATAAGCAGAGAGACACAAGGAGAGAAAGAGTTCAACGTGTTGATTGTTGTCCAGGTTAGCGAAGTTGCTTACTAGTGCCATCTAGAGGTGAGGTCGTGGCAAATACTGCACAGTAGGTGAATGCTATTTTGTGATTGTTGTACATTGTGCAGCATCAAACAACTCGGATTACATTTGTAAGTAGGATACAAATGCCAAAATGTGCATGCTAAATATTTGGAAGAGACAATGTTTGTCCTTTATCATTTACTCTGTCCTTTCTCTCTCTCTCTCTCTCCCACACACACACACAGACATGCACACACACTCTCTCTCACACACACTCACCTTCCAGTGTCCTCACACTCAAGTTACCATGGCTGAACTAACCACTTCCATCTGTAAGCTCTTCATTTATACCGTCACCACGCTTGCCAGACAAAATGGCTTCCACATGGCAATCAGACAGAACAACAACAACTGCAGGCAGAAGGAGATTTAGCCAACAAAATCCAGCACTGCAGAGAGAAACCATCAGCCAGACAAAACAAAGCAAGACAAGATAAAAGACAAACCTTGTCTTCAGCACATCCTGGCTGAATACAAACCATCAGCAACTATCTGTTCAAATAAACATATAGACAATAAATTAATGAGATAAGACAGATCTTTTTTGATACAATACTGCAGGCTTAGTTTAGACACATATCTGGTAAAACCAATATCTCTTAAAGGAACAGCTGACCTTAAAATATAATTCTTTTATTATTTTCTCACTGTTGTCTTTGCAAATCCATATGCTGGTAATTTTCATCTTCATCCAGTCTTTTTGGCATCAAAATAGCATTCTGGTTATGTTTTTGCAGCAGTGGTAGCTAAGCTAGCAGGCTAATGGTTTTTAAGATAAGAAAAGTAATAAGACAAATGACAAATGTTTAGTTTATCCATTTGTAACTTCTGTTATAACATGATATACCTAATATAATTGAAAAAACATACTTAAAAGACTGTCAGACCAAAAAGGACAAAATATACAAGTTTTCTGAAGCCATAGCTTTAGGTGAGCAAAAATGTCAAGTCTCATTGTGAAATTTAATTTATTTACTGAAAATGAATCCCTCTACTTCTGCTCAGAAATCTCAATCATGGTTGTGTTCAGATAAAAAAAAAAAAAAAAAAAATAGCATCTCGAATGCCAATTTTGACGTCATCAATACATAAACACCACTGGATCTCTTTTGCAATAAACGTGTCAGTTTCAAATATGAGGGGTGGAGAAAATTGATAGCTGAAAAAAAAAAAAACCCAAAAAAACCCAGCCTATACAGTAGGTTTAAACTGTACGGAAGCCCTGAACCGCATGGTGAAAAACAAAAAAAAAACTTGGTGGGGAGGAAAAAAGAAAACTTCTCTTGTTATTTTGAAAACTGTTATTTTGACATATTAAGTCGATATTTTTCTAGATATTAAGTCGTTATTTCAAGATATTAAGACGTTATTTTGACATAAGTCGTTATTACGACATAATATCTCGTTATTTCGAGATGCATTCATTCCATAACCTTTATTGAGGTTAAATTTATGTAGCCCATAGCCCATAGTAAATATAATAGTTTACAATGCAAATAGCTGTAGATGCTACTTACACTAAGTGAAAATAGCGATACATCCTATTTATACTAAGTGACAATAGCAGCATTTTAACAATATGCTATTTACACTAGGTGAAAATAGCGATATATTCTATTTACACCATATACAAGTAGCAGTTCTTTGCAAGAAGTGTAAATAGTAATTAGATGCTGTACATTGTATTGGCAGATACTATTGCAACTCAGTATTTTTGTACATTAACAGGATGCAATACTATCATAGAGTGTAAATGATTATATTTATTAAATAATAAATACTTTGAATATTATTAAACACTCGTTAGGCAGGTTATTTCGACGTTTAAAACATTATTTTCATTTTTATTGTAAATAAATGCCTTTCTGATGTGACGTGATAGGAAAATAAGGAAGAGCGAGCTCGGCAAAAGGCGGATTCGAAACTGCGGTGATCGCAGCACAAGCCGGGGTTGTGCACCAACACGCTACTGTTACGCCACTGAAGACATTATATTGTATGTATCTTTTATCTAACTTGATATACAATAACGAGTATGTCGAAATAAGATATTATGCTGAAAAAAAAAAAGATAACGATTTATGT
Organism: Elopichthys bambusa; assembly: GCA_037101425.1. Taxonomy (NCBI): domain Eukaryota; kingdom Metazoa; phylum Chordata; class Actinopteri; order Cypriniformes; family Xenocyprididae; genus Elopichthys; species Elopichthys bambusa. Next base: position 16,933,443 of record CM074447.1, on the reverse strand, counting down.
CGAAATAACGACTTGTGTTGAAATAACGACTTAATATCTCGAAAGAACGACTTAATATGTCGAAATAACGAGATAAGTTTTATTTCTATCTTTATCTTAGCTCCCCACCAAGTTTTCAAGTTTTCTTTCTCTCTCCCCAACCCACCCACCCACCATGTGGTGCAGCCAGGGCTTCCGTATAATACGGACATGGGAATAAATTACAGAAATTAAATTTGTACGTTATCCATTCCTGCAAATAATAAATTTACAATAAAAATACTTAATGTAAATTATTTATTAAAAAACATTTTTAAATAATGACATCCATGTTGACAAAATATTGCTTTAATGTCTTTATTATGCAAGTATGGTGCGTACACATTCAGCAGCGACACAACACTGCAGAGGAAATACTTTGAGGGAAGATACAGCATCCATACATGATTGCATTTGAAAAAGTAATCACATACACTCACAATTACAATCTAAGGCCACTTTTCTGAATAGAAGACTGTACGTTTCACATACGACAGTGGCACGACTTGTTGTCAAGACGAAAGTCACAAACGTACACTTATCATCTAGGCTGTATTTTCATGTGCAGCACATGTAATCGACTCGACATATACATGTAAGTTATTACTTTGGTCATTCCGAGATACTGTACGGTATATTTCTAATTTCCCATCCATTTTGTTTGACCTCTCTCCTCTGCTGCACAGTATTTTGGTAAACATTTCTCTCCTCCACTCCTTATCTCTTTGTGTTTATCTTTTTCACTGTTCCCCCTTTACTGGGCCGCTGAGGCCTCCGTTTTCCCCCCAATCGTCACCAACTGTATGAGGCTGCCTGAGGCTGGCCGTCCTGACCCAGTGGCCCAGCTGTGGAAGGTTCTGGAACAGAGAGAGAAAGAGAGACAGGTGTAAAATGATGGTGGTGAAGGATGGATAGAGAGAGAGAGCAAGATAATGAGAACAGAGATGGGAGGAGGGAGACGGAGAGAGGAAAATAAGACCTGAACGGCAAGCCTTGTCTACTCTGGAACATTCGGGAGAAACTGTAGAGATTTTAACCCATTGTAGCAACTGTAGCAAGACTACATATTAATTACCTCTAACACAAAGACTATTTATACTCCTCCATCTCTCATGTGCTTTTCTAATCCAGCCGGGTTTGCTGCGGCTCCTCTGGGATTATTGAGTTGCATAAAATCCTCATCCTAATCTGTGCTGACTGGCAGGAGAGATTTGGCCACAGTGGCCACATCTGAGCAAGATATTCAAGAAAAAAGCGTTTGACAGTTGTTGTCACATCTCTCGCGCATGACACGGCATTCTAAAAATGCGCCACTCAAGTTAAAATTCAACTTTTAAAGAACGCTTCTCTTTTTTTTTCAGTTCCACTGCCCTGCATCAGACATTTTTAACCACATGAATGTGTTCTGTGTGAATACCTCAAAACAGATAGATCATTTGTTATTCATTTTTGTGAAATCTTTCAAGAGGCATCTGTGTTAATATCAATTCCACTGAATATAAATGCGTGCATTTCTCTGAGAGGTCTGTGCCTGGGTTTATGCTTGACATTATTCACTTAAATTCTGTTGTAATTCCATCTTTCAGACAGGGTATGTTTTCTTCTAAGAGGCTTTTACAATTGCCTGTGGCTTTTTTGGTTAATATTACAGAATCAAATCAAATGTAACATTCAAGGAAGGTTTTTAAGACCCGATTTAAACATTTCTATTATATGGGAGCGAGATTTTGTGTGGAACTCAAATCTGGGATAACGATATTTCTAGGTGGATGACATGAGACCTTCATGAAATAATTCATAACAATGGATTTTGTATTAATAATGTGTATTTCACAATATTCAGATATATTCATCTTCCAATAACATGCCGCAGACATGGGGTCTCTTTTGAAAGAACATTACTGCCCTCTTCTGGTGAGAAATGGCCACTTTCAAGTTTAACTCATTGTTGAGGCTTTTCCAAACAGGTCTAATCTACTATGCTTTATCACATTATCAGCAAAAGTAATGAAATCTGGTACTTAGTGGACATGGGAAAAGTACACTCACTCTGCGATGTATTCCAGCGGTGTCCAGCTCCCAAAATCTGCGTCAGGCATGAATTTTCTGTTCATTGGTGTATCCAAGGTAACCCTGGAGGATGATGTCATAATGTGGTTATCTTGGTAAAAGACGAGACTGTGGAACAGAGCCTGCAGCGATAGACTAGCCTGGCCTTTTGAAAACACTCACACCTCAAACGTTCAGTTAATGCAAACAGACAGAAGTCAAATGTGTATCACGCAGGTCACTAAGAGTACAAATGACAGCAGGTGCGCACACACACAGAGCATTCATTCGTATAACATATGAACATGGATTGATGAATCCTCCAAAAAAAAAAAAAAAAAAACTATTTACTTTAATAATAATGCAAGTCCCTGGTGTCATTGTGAATGATTTGTTGGTACACATTATTTAAAGGGGTGATATAATGCCATTTTTACAAGATGTAAAATCTCTGAAAGTCTCTGATGTCTCCAGAGTGTGTATGTGAAGTTTTAGCTCAAAATACCCCACAGATTTTTTTTTTTATAGCATGTTAAATGTCACTTTTTGAGGGTGAGCAAAAACGCTCCGTTTTTGTGTGTGTCCCTTTGAATGCAAATGAGCTGCTGCTGCAAAGCAGAGGGCGGGGTTTCAAGAGCTCCTATTAGTGTTAGCAGTGCTGAATACCTCACGAAGGTTCACTGAAAATGTCAGAAACTGTTCAGCCTTTTATGTTGAAACCGGAGTCGGACAATGATGGAGAGACTCAAGAAGAAGTGACAACATGTAGAATGCAACAGGACGTTTCTGAATGGTTAGTTGCTTAATTTATGTAGCTGATGTGGGATACCTTAAAGTCATTGATTAGCATAATCTGTCATGATAATATATAAATTGCTCGTGTGGGAACTGGTTTCCACAAAAGTATTAAGCAGCACAACAGTTTTAAAACACTGATAATAATAATAAATGGTTTTTGAACACCAAATTAGCATATAAGAATGATTTCGGAAGGATCATGTGACACTGAAGACTGGAGTAATGATGCTGAAAATTCAGCTTTGCCATTACAGGAAAAATTACATTTTAAAATATATTGAAAATAGAAAACAGTTATTTTAAATTGCAATTATATTTTTTACTGTATTTTTGAGAAAATAAATGCAGCTTTAGTGAGCATAAGAGACTTTTAAAAACATTAAAAATCTTACTGACCACAAACTTTTGAATGCTACTGTAAAAAGCCTAAAAGCACTACTTTAAACAGTACTCAATACTTTCAGTTTGGATCTTGGGAGAAGGCATAACTAAAACAGACAGATCAGTGTATGTAGAGAGATATGATGATTGACAGATGCTCTTACGGAAGAATGGCCACAGCTACAGCTCCAGATGGAAGACCGCTGTTCTCTCCAGCCAAACTTTTGCACAATTGATGTACTGCAGCTTTGGCCATGCCATACCCAACCATTCCTATATCCAGAGAAAAACATAAAAAGGTGAATGGAGAACAGAGCCCTGTTCACATGTTGAGTGCTACAGCTCTCGCTCCACACAGCAGACCGTGGGACACAATGCATGCGCACACAGCACTTGAGAGCATGCCAACTACACAATTTGCCTAACAATGTCTCGCAGGAAACAGCTGTTGCTTTGAGGTTTGGTCAATGATAATTTGGTTGGATGCCTCAAGCAGAGAATAAAATGGATTTTGCAATACAAAACAAGCAAATTGAATTTGATTCTTCCTACATAGTCAGACTATTTTTTTTCTCACCAGTGAAGCTCTATGTGCAGAAATACTAGTGTATTTAAAGGGGTCACATCATGAGGAATTAAATGTACTTTAACACCAACTCAAAACACCATCTATTGGAACGAAGCTGCAAAAACAGCTCATGTGAAAATATCAAAAGCACTAAATGTTAAATTATATCACAGTGATGTAATAAGGAGAGAGTGTGATACAGGGCACCTTCACACAAGTCTTAAAGCCACAGTAAAAAAAAGAAAAAAAGTTGTTTATTGTAGTATAGATAGATAATTATAAAGTGTGCTAGTCTTTCCAGCTTCTCCTCCCTCTCTAGATAATTGTTGGCTTGGCATCTGGAATCAATAACCAAAACACCACTGTTTTTCAAGAATTAATATTTTTTTTCACCCTCAAACCCAAAATGAATGATAGCTGTTCCAAAGAAACCCTTTAAACCAACAGAGCCAATAAGAACGAGGGGTGGAGAAGCTCCATATGTTTTTCTTTTCAATGTTCTCTATAAAAAAAAAAAAGAGAGAGAGAATTCAGTGTTTTGTGACAGTTTCAGCCATACTGCTTGACCCTTCATGACTGAATGAACATTACAGATCACAGTTTAATCACATGTTCTGTGTCTCGGCTTTGGCTTAAATTCTCTGTGGTATGTCGGATATCCAGACTGAACTTTAGCTTTGAGGTCAGTCAAACTCACAACTTTGGAAAGATGTGGTTTCATTTAATTCTTAAGTAATTCTACGTTTTTTTTTGCATAAATCATTTAAAATGTGTAATTACAAAGAATTTTATTTTTGCAAAATACAACATTACTTAGTTACTCAGTTACTTAACCAATACTACAGGCATTACTAACATAACTGTCTCACTTTTCAAAACAGCCATCAGAGTACCAGCGTTTCAGCTTATGGTGGGACTAGCACATGATATTGATCTTGTACGGTTGTAAGAGCTGACAGCCCCATCAGAAATGTTCACCAGAGCTTGCTACTGTCTCTTTGAACAAGATACATCAAACGCTCCAACTAGAGGTTCCCTTCATATCATATCAAAGCAGTGTTCATCACTGCAGGGCATTTCCTGTCTAAATCAGTTCTGTGTGGGTAAGGAATACAAACTCCTAAACACAGTCCACATGTGTTCCCATTTACAAAAAACCTGCTGACTCATTTCCCCTCCCAGGCCTCTCAGCCAATCAGAGCAGTCTGCTGATGTTGGAGGTTTTGAATAGGCTGGAGGCGACCTCTGTTGTGTGCTTTATTGAGTTTTGTCTCTAAAGACATGAAACGAACATTTCACATTTTGGGGTATGAAAAGATTTGGGATGTAAGGCAATATGTAAAACTATTCAAGTACAATGGATGTGACAGCCAATTCAAAACTATATACACTTTCAACAGCAGTGAAAAAGCCTTGCTGTTATAATGCTATTACTGGTTTCACCCACCTAAGGGAAAACCTCATGAAGACTAAAATGTTTTCCTATAATATTATTTAGCCACTTTGGGGTATAAAGGTACCTTCACACAATAAACATCAAATTTTGAATTGTCCTCAGGTAAACCTGTGCAGAAAATACATTTACAAGATATGTTTTCCAGTAGGCAACACATCTCAGAGGTATAAGGATGGATGCTCTTACTGTACCTGGAGTGCCATCCAGTGAGGCCTTTGCTCCAGAGAGAGTCAGCAGACCTCCTGGCTTCAGATGGAGCGATGCAAGATGACTAGAAATGGTGGAGGTCCAGACACTCTGTTTCCACATCATATCAGTGTTTTTATACAAGTCTAAAACAAGCAAGAGAGAGAGAGAAAGAAAGTTGACTACTCCAGCAAAATAAATTATGAACTGATTGAAATTTACTATTATAAAAAAAAAAAAAAACTTGAAAAAGTAAAAGTAACTTAAATGCCTCCTAAATATGTAGCAGGCATAAAGCTCTTATGTATCTTTATTAGCTTCCAGTGAGTTGTGATACAGTATGTTAGTATCTACACCCTCTTTGGAACACGACTGTGTCATTCATACAATTTTATGAATCCCCCTTTCTGTTTCATGCTCATTTATTCATTTTTAGCTAATTTGATTGTTTTCAGCAGCCAATAAGAGTGTAGTACTCTCAGATCTGTTTAACACATTTTTTGCCATGTTTCATACACCAGAATTTCACAGAAAATGTAACAAATAAATATAAATACATACATTTAATAAAATAAAATAAATACTATAAATAAATAAAGCATGCAAAAGCTGTCTGGATGACAAATAAGGTGCACTCACCTTTTGAGCTGCAATTTCCTCCAGCCCATCCTCCAGCCACACAAACAATGGCGTCAACCTTTTGTTCCCCCAGCAATGTGGCTACATCAGATGTCACCTGCATCAAATCACTTTATTGATGTGCCCATACTCTATAGACTCTGGTTCAATAGTAATTGGTTACAATTTAGCGGAAACAACAGTCCAAACTTAACGAAGAATTCTGACATAGGGCTTTTTCACACTACACCACTGTACAAGGCCCATTTTAACCCTTTGTTACACACTTGTAATTTTTAAAGAGGATGAGCATCACTTTTAAAGTCAGCATAATATGAAAGAGAAGAGGGAGGGGAAGATGTTTTGATTAAAGCTTACAATATCAGATGAATTAAAAAAAATGATGTGCACAGATAAATCATTTGTTATAATAAATACTACAAATAGTCCGTTTTGATTTTGGGTTATGATTCAGAGCTGATAGATACAGTGAGTTCTATCTGTCTCAGTAAATACTTTATTAAATATTAATGTGCTTTGGACAGTCCCAGAAACGTTCATGTTATGTCAGAGGAAAATAGTGCAGGTTAAACCGTTACCTGGAGTGATGAGGAAGGTATATAATGGGCCAGGGTTAACAATTTCAAGAATGAAAGTGCAATAGTGTTACAAGACCACAAAATGAGAGACAAAATAATGTGCCATAAGGAGGACAGCTCCAACAACGTGCCATTTAACTGAGACTATTATTAACAGCATCTGAAGTCAATGGCAGACACAATAAGGCCAATAATGAGAAAAGATTGCTTGTCCAGAACACTGGGGATGTCATGGCAAGACAGGAAATTACTTTGGCAGTGTAAATGGAAAGTAAATGGCAGCGTGACAGACAATTTAATAAGCCCTAGGTGCTGACAGACACAAACCGATGTGTCGTCAGAGAACATTGGCTCCACCCACCTGAGCGGCTTGATCGGTAAATGACTCGCAGAGCTTCACCAGGACGTTTGCGTTCGCTTCTTCATTCGCTACTATGTCAATACTGGCAACCCACTTTAACATAAAAGAAACACGTTATAACTATGAAATCCAATTAACAATGCGTGCTATTAGAATAAGTATGCAAGTACAATAATGCAAAAGCAAAATCGATATTACAGACGTATCAACAGGTGTCAGTTTGAGCACATGCACCAACTCAGTGACTCGGCTCCTTTAGAATCAAAATAAAGAATCGTTTCTACTCACCCAGCCTTTCGACCTAAAATAATGCACACATGCCGAGCCGAGAGCTCCTTTTCCTCCGTAAACAAGGACACGGTTCGCAGCTGCCATGTCTTTTCTCCGCTGTGAGACGCTTCAGCAAAGATGATGAGTATCCTCTCAACGCAGAGAGAGAGAGAGAGAGGGGGAGAGAGAGAGAGAGAGAGAGGGAGAGAGAGAGAGAGGGAGAGGGTGGGATACACACGCGCTTGTGTAGCGGTTAAGGATTGGTTCAAACCGATATTCCGCCCTAAACTCCACAGTAAATGCAAGCCATCTTTAAAAAAGATGAGGCTAAAACTCGGTCCCAATAATTATAACGTAAATAAAAAATTATAAAGTAAATAAACGCTTTTTGTTGATTAATATTAACTCACATGAGAAAATCAGTAGTACATTGTCACACTTTTGACTCAGCTGAATATATTTCAGGGTGGATATTTTTTTAAAGTGAATAATAATAATAATAATAAAAAAAAAAACAAAGTTTCAGTAAAGCCAAACAGCACAATTATGAAACAAAATAATTCCCAAAAATATAAAAAGGTAACATAAAAACATTAAACAAATGTTTTGTCATTAATATATTTTATAAAATTGCAACATATAAAACATATCACGAGCCTGACATTTATGAAAAATAGATCTATTAATCTATTTAAAAAAATAAATAAAATCAAAATCACTGCTAGAGAAAACAAGCAAAAACATCCCTGTGTAAAACTAGTCCCAGCCTTATGTATATTCAGATCTTGTAATACATAATAGTTTAATTGTTCTAAATATGACTGTATTTGAATCAGACAAACTGAACCAACACTATTGCTCATAAGCATGTAGATAATAAAGTACAAAGTCCTCCCATCTCTATTGCCAAGTCATGGTGATGTAACTTTAGCAAGCCTTGTTGTAGGCTACAAGCAGATCAGATGCATATACCACAGTGTTATTTGTGAAATGGATGGCCGTATCAAAGTACCTGAAGAACAAAGAACAAGATATAACAACCATAGGCCAAAGATGGTGATGAAGAAAAACATGTTGATAGCAAGTCAGTGGGGAGACCGGGGGCAATTGTAAAATTTTTTATGTCAGTAACTTGTATCCGTGTTCTACTTGTTAACAGTCACCAAATGTTTTTACAAGCAATGTTAGAGTCACAATATTGATTGAAACATTGGAAGTCAAATGTGACATCTGCCCCCACATGCGGGGGAAATTGTAACAACACATGTAATACCTTTATATAAATACCAATGACCACAATAAATGCCAAAGAATATAGATATAGTATAGTATCCAGAACAATTAATTAACTCCCCTTGCTGTTTTCCTTGGTCTGAACCTAGGCATGCTGTGAACAGAGAGTGTATAGGGCCTACTCAGTAAAATGGATCCCCAGATTTAGAGGCAAAAACACTTTTCTTAAATTATTGGAATCTATCAATCTATTTTGATGTCCTTACTAAGCTGGACACTATTTTGATGGCGTCTGGCCTATTGTAATGCAGTGTTACAATAGAAAAACTTTAACAAGTATGATTTAAAAGCTTGTCCTTTGGCATGCAGAGAGGGATCTCCACAGAGCACATGCAAAATGAGTTTCATGGTTCTGGCCCGTTTCTGATTGGTGTAATTTGAGATGTTACAATAGCCCTGTTACATTTGCCCCCGGTCTCCCAATAGCCTAATTGTGCAAGGTTACTTCGTAAACAAACATTATCAATCTCTAATGATATTTTGATTCCTCGCATAAAGCTGATATACTTCGTTATCATTACACACACAAAGCACATTTGTTCCTTGTTAAAACTTAATATATCCATTGTTACCACAAGAGAGCAGCATACTCATGTGAAGAACCAGAGATGGTGTGAAAGCACACTGATGTGCTCTGAAGAGCAGGGGTGTCTCAAGCAGGAGGAAAGGTGGGGACTGACAACAGGGGGTCCAGAGCCATGGAGGCAGAGGACTTGTACGATTTCTACCAAGATGTTGCATATGATGTAGTATGTTATCTATATGTATATTATAAGCACTATACATTATGCAATGCAGCCTTAAGTCTAATTGTATGTTTTTACAGATGGACAGATGTTGTCTATATATCTTCAAAAGAGAACCTCAGTAGTATATTGTAAGATCGTTTTTGGTTTCATATTCAAACACTGGGGTCTCAACAGGCAGCAGAGCAGAGTTATTAACCCCAAAGGGAAGTTTCTCTGTTTGAGCCTATGCTCTCTCTACATTCAATATTCACCAAAGAGTTTCTTCAGGCTCTGCAGGTCCCCTGAGTGAGTGATGAATACATTAGCTGAGTACATTGTGTTTTTGAGAACGACAACAACAACAATGCTGAAAACACTGAAAATCACTGCTACACTTACAGTACAATGGTTCTTGCCAAGCATGCTTGAAAAGTATGTAAAATTTATTTTTTTGCAGTTGCAATACATTAAATGTAAATATCAGGGTTATGTTCAAGCCTTTTTGTTTTCATTATGTTTTGGGGTGCGTTTCAATCAGCTTCCTAGTTCAGTAGTCAGGGCACTGATTAGGAAGTCGGCCATTTTAAGAGCTGTCAATCAAAAGGGTTCGGAAAAACTGTGTTCAGACTGCAACTCATACATACTGTTTGTTAAGAAAAAAAAAAAGAAAAAAAAAAGGTGTCATGTTTTGTCCCGTATTTCATTTTTCCTAAAATTTCGTTACAACTCATAGAACGAGTAGTAGTAGTGTTCTGTCATGCAAGAAGAGCCCAATCAATTCGTCATAGAACAAAATTACCATCCAATTACAGTTCGTTATCGATTTGTGAAGGCGGGCTAGGAATCGCGCTGAATGACACAGACCAGAAGCGCCATCTCTCGCGCTCTCTCTCTCTCTCTTTCTTGCGCGCGCGATCCCAGTTCTCTCAGACAGCGCGCGATCAGTTCTCCTGGCGCCTGAATGGTCAAATGCACACATAGTTGTCAATGTCCATCCTGTGGACTATCTCACGTAAATACAGTCGGTTATGGCTTAAGTGGACATAAACAGGTGGGTGAAAACAGGATAGCCTATGTGTCAGTATATTACATGCATGGATTCGGTCTTAAAGGGACAGTAGCCTAATTAAATATTTGTCTGTCATTAATGTTAATAAAACAAAAGATGTTACAGAAATGCATTTTATACGTGAAATAAAATTTCTCATATGGTCATATTGCCCACTCGTCTCGTATTCCACCATGAGAAATCTGGTCACCCTAGCCTCCCATCCAATAATCGCAAAAAGCTTTGTGCTTTCTGATAATTTGAAAACTGAAACTTTTATTCTTATGTCCATTTTATCATGAAATTCAAACAATGCCGTTTTGACGCTCTTAATTGTGACATGTCAGATCGGTGTAATGCCTCAGTATTTGTGTGTATATGTCACATCATGTCACAGTTACATATATATATATATAAACCACTAGAAAGGAGCTTATTTACTGTTAATTATGTTTGTGTAAATTTGCCATGAAGGCAAGTGCTTATGAAAACGACCTTATGTGATACTAAGTTTTATACAAACATTTAAGTTTTTATTTGAGTGTAATTAGCCTATTATATCTGAAAATAAACAGCAGCTGAATATAATACCTCTGTTGTTAATTGTAACCCCTAATATTGTAGTGTACCAAATGAGAGGGTTCCTTCAACTTCCCTATATAGTTTGCAAAATTATTTGGCAGAGATTTTTTTTTCCTTAAGAAAAACCAAACTATCCGTATTTGTATCGGCCGATATCATTCTGAATAATCGGCTATCGGTATCGGCAGAGAAATTTAGTATTGGTGCACCTCTAATTTAAACCCATTTTGCCTGTGGTCCCGGTCATTATTAGTTTCCATAGTTACTGTAATTAGTCCCTCACCTGTTCTCAGTTCTGTTGATTACTCTGTCTGTGTATTTAAACCCTTAGTTTCTTCTGTTCATGTTTTCATGTTGTTTTTGGTTATGTTTTATGTATTCTCCTGCGCAGGGGCAGATTAAGGTGGTCAGGGGCCCCTAGTCTGCTCTTTGTGTGAGGCCCCCCTTAATCATTATGCTTTACTGGAAAAATGTATTTAGTGCCATACATGGTCCACACGCAAATATTAAGGTTATCTGACATACACACACATTGCGACAGCCAGTACTACAGTGTTTCCTCTACATTCCTTCAAGTGGTGGACCACCACAGTAAGAAAATTACTTATAGTAGAATAGTGCAGCAGATGATCATCTATGCTCATGGCCAGAATATTATAAGTGAAATGTTATGAAGAAAACCATTTGGATTTGCTTGTCTTTGTCATATCTGTGGCCGTCTTCATTTGTCTTATTGCATTAACGGGCTCATTGCGTGCTGTCATGGCTGATAATAAGATGTCATGGCTGACAGTCATACCACTGTGTGCCTCACGATTATGAAATTTGATGAATTCAATAGCCTGGACGCGCACTGAAAATCTACATTTTCTAATCAAATGCCATGTAGATAGATTTTGTCAAATATTCTACCCATCAAATCGTAAACAATATGTGAAATTATTTTCTGTTTATAAAACAATAAATACAGTGCATTCAGAAAATAATATATTTTCATAATTTGTTCTTATTTTGTTTATTATATAGGATATAGGATATATTATAGGATATAACAGCTATTTTTTCTCACATCAAAGTTCTAAGACGAGCATAACAAAATGTAATGGTGAAAAACTGAAAGTATGCTGACCCCTTCATTTTTTCCCCACATGAATTCCCCAGTAAAAATATATATAGTTTCCCCGCACAGTCAATGTATTAATCACACATAAATGGAATCAGAATTTCAACAGTGACCTTGAAAAGGGTAAGAGTTAGTTTCTTTACAGACAAGAAACAAACAAACAAACAAATAAAAAACAGCCAAAGGTCAAGGCGTTCATAGTAAACATTGTGCTTTGCTGTTCTTATTTTTTCATATCTTCTTATAAGTGAGTGGCGTTTAAGTTATCTAACTTTTCCTCCACTCTTCCACTGTTCTTCCTTTCTCTTGAACATTTAATTGACACGCCATGACACTGGAGAAAACCAGACCTTAACAAGCAAAACATTTCTCCAGACTTTCATGTGGCGGGCATAATCTACAGCCTATCTGAGGAGCTCTCTATAGCACGCACAAGGTTGTTTATGGAAGTAAAATAATGCCATATAAATCATACTGCCGCCTTTTATCGTACCATACACAGGACCAAAGTGATTTCTCTATTGCAGTTTTTAATAACTAAGTGGCAATCTATATTGTGTTTATTATACCGATAAATCTGCCAGATAAAATAATCAACACAATATAGATTGATCTCAGCCAGCATATCATCATATCGCCCTGATTTCTTAATGTTAAAGCATTAAGGATAACATAACAGCGTGACCCTCTGTAGTGCAGCTCTGAAATGAATTATATTGTGGAGTCGCTACACCAAGTAAGTTTTACTGGACTTAAATGGAATAAATACATGATTTCTTACTGTGAGAAGCTAAACAATGAATCAAAGGTGTGCTGCTTTAAGAACACGCACCGAGCAATATCACAAAAAACATTTCTAACATCCAACATTCTAACTCCACATTTCTCAAACTCAGTAAATTTTATGACACCTACAATAAATGTTGTATTGTCTTAGCCTATATATGTTTCATGTGATCAGTTGTGGAATCCAACCATTACACATTTGAGGTAATGTAGTTAGCCTATTTATTGAATATTTCCATTTTATGCAACTTTACATATTTACTATTAATAGTAAATTAATAAAGTTAAGATCATGATGTTTGTAGTGTGATCCAGGTCATTAAAACCTATATAGGCAGACCTAGTGGAGTAATATATTAATAGTAAATTACTCCACTAAGTCTGAAATACATTTTAAAATCAGTGGATCACGCTAAACATGATGATCTTATAGAACATGATGCATTGCTGTGTCTGTTATCCCATAATTGCCACTTTTGGACAGTGGCTTTTTTTCCCGTTTTTTTGTTTTTTGTTTACATAGTCTTGCTTTAACAGACATTAATAGCCTATAAGACAACACTGCAAAAACAGTTTACTGTAAGCTGTTATATATTTATTGTCCAGCATTCCCAATTTTTCTGATGCATGTACTTAATTTAATTTCATATGTTGGTATTCAGTGTTTATAATGCTAATACCTACTTGAACTTCAAAGGATTTTAACCCAAACTGACTGGGTTTCTAGAGAGCAAAGGTTTTGTGAAAAGACTTAAAACACAAAGTCTGTAAAATAAACTGTTAAAAGGATTTGATAATCACTAGTGATAGTATTTTATTCTGTATTGTCATTATTCAGGTTAGACTATAGCTTTTTTTTTTTTTTTTTTTTTTTTAAACAAAGCAGCTGATATTGCCATAGAAACTAGTGGACTGCCGAGTTGCTTTCACCCCAAAATGGCTGAAATGCAGGGCTGCTGCTGGGCGCCGGTGTTGCAATGGAACATTCTATTGAGTTTCGCTTCTTGTCAGTGTATATTCTTTGCAATTTTCGGTCCATTTTATTTCGCGTCCACAAATTCAGTGGTTCAAATTTCAACATTTCACATCCGGGAACTGCAGGAAAAGCAGTAGAGTACCGAGAATCTCCTTCTGCTGTTAGTCGACCTCACCAGCAGGTGGTGCAAACGCGTGTTTACAAAGAGCAGAGCAACAGTTATTTATTCATTAAAACGGATTTACATTAACGGAGTAAGTGCATGTGTGATGACTTTCAGGGACAGTATATATGCAGAAAAACTGATAAAGACACACAAGTTATGTTTACATTTAATTTAATGTCTTCACTGTTACTTTCCCTGTGTAGCCTACATGTAAGCAGCTTTCTCTACAGTGAACGACATTATAACATTATTCCCCGATGCTGATGTACAATTCAAACGTTAAATCTGAGGTAGACATATAACTTTCTTTATATCGCGGCTGTGCTGCAGTACTGGGGTTTCCCTTAATACATCATACTCCAGTATCCCCCTGCCGTCGGGACATATAGAACGCTTAACTTATCTTTATAGACTAAATACAGTAAAAGACCACCAAACTCGCACATTATTGAGAATGTAGGCTATAGGCTACAGACAAGCAGGTTGACTCAGAATATGGAGGTAATGCGCAAAGTTTGATGCTTATCGTTTCCCAGTGAAATACTGGCATAAAGTTGGCTTGACATTGGACAGTCGATATTCGAAAATTTAGGGATCGTCTCTAAGGTTACACACGACTTTTCTAACTTCAGTAGCATATGAAGAGAATGACTTACAGTCATAAAACCAACTGTAAAGTATTTATGTAGATTTCAGGTATGATGCACACCTTTTAGATTCTTGATATTGAATAAAATAAACAGTCATATGTAAATATCGTTTTATATTTCACTTAGCCTACTGTATGTTCGTACACAAAATATACCATAATTTAAAGCTCTATAGTATTTGAAGATAATGAATTACAGTCTGCAAAGTGTTCATGTAAGTGTGATGCACAAATGTTAGACTGTTGATAATAAATATGAACTCATGTTGTAGTAAAAAATAGTAATATTTACTCACGGTTTGACAGTTTATTAAATATCAAAAATTTACCATATACCATAATTTTAGACTGGAGATATTAAAATAATGCAGTAGTAAAAAATATAGTATAAAAATAGCAGCAATATTTTTTTATTTGTTTATTTTATTAAATATAAAAAATCTAAAAGGTGTTCATCATGCTTGACACCTACAAGAGCACATTACAGTTTATGACTGTAAGTCATTATCTTTAAATCACATTGAAGTTAGAAATGTGTATACCAATGTCGTATGAATCTTTAGAGACGGTCCCTAAATTTGCGAATATGGACCATTCCAAGCTAGGAAACACTTAACGTCAAACTTTGCTCATTACGTCCCAGTACACCTGCTTGTCTGTAGCATATATAGTATAGTATAGGTGCGAGTTTGGTGGTCTTTTACTGTATTTAGTCTAAGATAAATTAAGCGTTCTATATGTCCCGACGGCAGGGGAATCCTGGAGTATGACGTATTGAGGGAAACCCCAGTACTGCAGCACAGCCGCGATATAAAGTTAAGGAAGGTTATATGTCTATCTCAGATTTAACGTTTGAACTGTACACAACACTGCATTGGAGAATAACGTTATAATTTCGTTCACTGTAGAGAAAGCTGCTTACATGTAGGCTACACAGGGAAAGTAACAGTGAAGACATTGAATTAAATGTAAACACAACTTTTGTGTCTTTATCACCTTTTCTGCATATATACTGTCCCTGATAATCATCACACATGCAATTACCGCTTGCTTCGTTAATGTAAATCCGTTTTGATGAATAACATTATTGACTTGCTCTAACTGTTGTGTTGCGCTGATTTCGTGAACACGCGTTTGCACCACCTGCTGGTGAGGATGACTAACAGCAGAAGGAGATTATGCTCAGTACTCTATGTTCCCGGATGGGAAATGTTGAAATTTGAACCACTGAATTTGTGGAGGTGAAATAAAATGGACAGAAAATTGCCTGCTGAATATTATAGGTTGTATTTTTAAACAGAATGAATATTTTGGAAGTGAAATCTGAAAGGTGAATATGGATTATTGAATTTTCAACAATGAAAATGTGTGTGAAATGTTTTGAATTGAAATATTCACAGCATAAATATACAACCATGTTGAATTTCAGCCCATAAAAATGCAAGCCCTAAAAGTACGGATAACGCAATACAAAAAAAATGGTCAAGTAGTGCAATTCAAGATGCTTTTTGTTTCAGAAACATATGGCATTATTTTACTTCCATAGTTGTTAGATTACAATGAACTCACTGACTTGAAGAACGGAAATCTCTCGCTGTGTGCAATCTTAATGGGGCATGAAAGAAAAGAAAGAGGGATGCAATAAAAACAAGATACTTGTCCTCTGCTGCATCTTAAGAGAAACGCTGGCCTATTGCACCCTTGCTGTTTTCTGGTCTACAGAGCTCAGAACTTTAAAGAACATCTGCAGCTTGAGTAAACAATGAAAATATTATGAACTTTACATTTGAATTGTGTCTAGTGGAATGATGTGTGGATTGTTGATGATAAGCAATCTGATAATCCTCAGAAGACTTCATAAAATCTAAAGTGGACTTCTGTGGCGTTTAGTCCATGTATGTTTGAAGCTATATAAGGTAGTGTACATCTAACAGTTATAAAATTATCACAATATAACTATACTGGCATACTTGAATTCATGATTTTCAATGTATGATTTCTAAACGGTCCATATCGCTGAAAGTGACAGAACATTATATCCTCCTATCTGACATTGTCCATGCTGAACACCTCCTTTTATCTTATGCAGGCAGTGTTCATTAAATTCATAAGTGTCATGGAACAGGTTGGTCAAATGAGGCCGGAGGTTTGACTGATTTAATGAGTCTGCTGGCAAACGGTGAGATGAGTTAGAGTCAGTCTGAACCTGAGCTGATTCATTTAGTGCCCACCGTCACTCATTTTAATAGGGATTAAATTAGACTGACGGATAATAGGCATCACAGTGGGAAAGCTGTTATTTATGATCATTTTCAAGGCTAATAATGAGAATAATAATAAACAACATCTATGACATTTCTGTGAAACAGGCTAGTCTACACCATCTCCACTCAGGCCAGCAAGTTGAGCACAGAGCAAGATGAATCTGGGAGGCAATTATGGATGACATTCTCTGATGTTTGCTTGGTACACACCTCTGAAGGTGGCTCTTCCCTAGAGAAAGGTTAGAAAGCAGCTCAAACTTACTCCATCACTCCTTATATATATTTGCTGTTGTGAATGCCACTGACCTGATAATATACATGTCAGAGAGTTCATTGAGTGTTCATTACTTTTTTAGTGCCTATGGTCTTCTTTTGGCTCAATTTCAGTTATTAAATAAGATATATGGTAAATATCAACCATAATTACCCGACCATGACTTTCCTTTCATCAGATACATGGTCCACTGGAGCTGCACAGACCACATCAAGGGCTTCAAGCTCCAGCTTCTTTAGTTCTTTCATCCTGAAAAGACAGAAACATCTCTCTCCTTCAGCTGGCCTGAACTGAGTATGGAGCTTTGAATGGCCTGTGATGGACAGATGAAGGGACCCGTCTCACTTCTTTTAAAGAATCTTTTACGCCTTGAAAATTCTGCTGCAACATATGCAGTCACGGTTTTGATCACACCTGTAGATTGCGTGGTAGAGAGATCACTGTGTGCCTTTTAGTATCACACAGTTACATTTCTCAGCTGTAAATTTCAGTACATATATTACTATTCTAAAATGGAAAGAAAATGAATAGAATGATCTTTTAGCTTTGATGGCTAACTGAATGCATTAAATATTGGCAGCAGCTATTTACACTAAGTGCAAATAACAATATATTCTATTTACACTAAGTGACAATAGCAGCATTTTCTTAGCGATATGCTATTTACACTAGGTGAAAATAGCGATAGATTCTGTTTGCACCATGTAAAAGTATCAGTTCTTTGCGATAAGAGTAAATAGTAATTAGATGCTATCTATACTTTATATTGACAGATACTATTTGCACCTCAGTATTTTTGTACATTAACAGGATGCAATAATATCATAAATTGTAAATGATTATATTTATTAAAATTATTAAATAGATGCCTTATTGGGAGAATAAAAACCCTCTTTACACCCTCCCCTAACTAACCCTACCCAATAAACACTTTTGATATTATTAAACATTCGTTCGCAGTTTATTTCTACTTTTAGAACATTATTTTAATTATTTTTTTTAAATAAGTGCGAGCCCGGCGTCGATTGCACTAAAAGCCAGGTCTGCGAGCCTTACTAGCTAGTGCTGCGCCACAGAAGACAATGAATTCCATACGTCTTTTTTTAAAACTTCAGTGGCCCAACCAGACATTGGTGGGCAGAGCTAGTGTAAATATCGTTTGCCAACAAGGGACGCTAAAATGCTAAAAAAAACAAAGAAAATTCAGACAAATAAATAAATAGTGAGAGAGACAGACAAATTTTCCCTTTCATAATTCCAGAGGGAAGATTGAATATTTTGAATTGTCTCTATCATTTATCCTCCAGTTTTTAAATTCTTCTACCTGACAGATATCACTGAAATAGGTGCCTTGAGAAATCACATTTGTCTCTGTGACAGGTCTACACAACTATTTGCCAACGCTAAATTTTTTTCCCATTCAAAAGCTTGTTATACACATTCAATTTTATGCAAAATAAATATAATTAAAAAAACCTCTTCATAACATCAATATCGAAATAAGTGATACTGTACTTCAAGATATATTCTTTAATTACACTTTTGGCTTTTCACCCCCTCTTCTGTCTAATAAGACACGCATCCTACAGTATATCATTTAGCAGAAAACAGTGGACATAAATCCACTTAAAAGCATATGAAGGTCATAAGGAGAACAGAGATGCCTGGACAGAAAATGAAGTGCTTACTAAGAGTTTTACAGTACTCCAGTCTCCAACACACACACACACACACACACACACATGCACACATGCACACACATACACGCACACGCATGCACACAAACACGCACACACACACACAAAGGGTTTTCTTTGATTAATTTTGTCTGTGGCATGGTGTATGATTTTATTCAATGTGTACTTACCACACTTACAGCTAAAACAATAATATATTGGTAATGTGTCTGTGAAAGCAAATCTTGTACATTATCAAGTAAGCATCTGTTGCCAACATGCATGGCTGGTCTTCTCAGCTCAGCAAACTATGGCAGGCACAGTTCCAGAGAAAAAGATAATTATTAAAAAGCTCTTTTTGAGCCATTTATTTGTTCCCAAGTGTACCACGCAATTATTTGTTCCTTATTCTGCAACACCTGAAGCACAGAAATATGCTCTTAGATTGTTTTAATAGCCCTCATTCAATTTACTTTCCCCATCCATGTAGAGTTCCTGGCAGATCTGTCAGCCTATTTCATACCTTTCATCCAATGTGAAATTAACCGAAGGCTTTTTCTATCAAACTTTATCCATCCAGAGGACTCTAGTCCTGCATGGCTAGCTTGCTGGCTCTTGCTGGACTTTGATGATGTTTTTCATCTTATGATGTTGAATGAGCTCTAAAGGCAGATCTATATATCATGATGCCCTGTCCTTCCTCTTAGCACAGCACTTTAAAGCCCGAATCGTGAGGTTTTTCAAAAGTCTCATCATACCAAGAGTGTTTGGACGTCTTTAATTAATGGAGATGTCTCAATCAATCCCTCTGTTCTTTGCCTTCATCCTCTCTGTCATTCTCTTTTGAATGCAGAACTGTGGGATATGACATGAGTTGAAAGCCCTGTTTGGCTTTGATTGTTCCATGCTAGGCTAACTATGCTTCTTCATGTTTAGAAATGAAAGGCTCATTTACCCCCTTTTTTTTTTTATTATGGGTACATGTCTGCAATTAATCACCTTAAATCCTTAACATGATTAAAAGGACAAAAGATAATCAAAATTATTAAAATTCCACAGCTCAAACAAGCAACTTCTTGAAGCTTATAAGCATTAAAACCAAATCTTCTGTGATCAAAAATATATATTAGTCATCAAAGACTTACATAATACCGCCAGATTTAACTTACTTCTGATCAGCTCAACTCAACTCTTCCTCATGATAATTATAATAAAATATAGCTGCAAGCAGCAATTAAGGGGCCAAGCACAAAGAAGGCATGAAAAATCATGACAGCATGGCTGGGAGCATCTGACCAACTGCAATAATGAGCAATTAAAGACATATTAAAATGATTTTAGGCAAAATGAATGAAAAATCATTAATACAGTCACCAGTAATATGATTTAATGGTTTATCACTTTCAACCAATAGGTGGCACTGTGACCAAATTGATGTGGTCAGAGTAAGGTGACAATTAGTTCTTTTTGGCATCATGCCATCAACTTTGTTGATGCAGTATATGAAAACTTTTTGCCGGCATGGTCTGAAGATGATATGATTTGATTTCGGTGAAAATTTAAAATAAGTCTAGGAGGAGTTCGAAAAAGTACGTTTTTAAATAAAATCAAAATAGCGGACAAGGAAGTTTGGTCTCTGGCAAAATTGGTATCTATGTTCTTGACCCAAGCTATCTAATAAGACCAGTTTCATTACACTAGGCTAATTTATGAGCAAAAATATCCACATATCATATCTCCAGCCGAAACACTACAGGTTCCTCAGGTTCCGCAAGCAGTTCTATTGGCTGCTGTAGACTTCCAGAGTGGAAGAAGAAGCAGAAAAAGAATAATAGTAATGATTACAATAGGTGCCTTTAGTATAATTTTCAAAAACTGTAAGTAGCCTGAGGAGTTCATTTAACATAGAAAGCCAGTGTTACCACAAAACATTTTTAGGAATCTTCAGTAAAAAACAAAAAATTTTTATAGTATTTATAGTAATGCATTTACAATGAAAGTCTATTGAGCAAGGCATTCTGGAGGATGGAAAAGCAGAAATGTGCAGCTTGTCAAAGCACTTACAGCACATTAAGCCTTATTTTAAGTCTTACTTTAGTTGTAAATCTACTGTTTAACATTTATCCTAGTGCAGGGGGGTTCCAAACAATTCCAGAAGCCTCCCCAGCGCTGCTCATTTTCAATGTCTCCGGATCAGCTGTGGATCAACTCATCAGCTGAGTAGACACTGAGCTGGGTGTGTCCAATAACGGAGACATCCAAAATGTACAGTGCTGGGAGGCTCTAGGAACAGTTTGAAAATGTATTGCCCCACGGACTTCTCTTGTAATTGCATTAATGTACACAAATTTTTTTCCAGGTGTTTTTACAGACTGTGGCACAAGTTGAAGATATTTTTTTCTGTGGTAATATCACTGAAGCTGTTGCATTTTGCATTTTATGCAGACTGGTCAGTCCTTTTGTTAAATTTCTAGTAGAGCAAATATTCCACGTTTTTGTGTTGCTCGATGACTTTAGCATACTGACCTTTTTAGGCCACACTCATTATTTCTGCCAGAGCTGAGAAAAATATGATTATAAGCAATTAACCACACATTTACAAAAATCTATTCAATAATAAACAAATGAAGCAATAACAGGACAGCTTTAGCACACTCCTGGCACCACTGTGACATGTTTGACACTAACTTCATAACATTTATGAGACCTGATTTGCCATACGTTATTAGAATTAAAGTTCACAAGGAATAAATGCTACTTAATGAACATATTTACCATTATAAAGACCATATCTCATCAAAACCATCAAATCTTTCTATAGCTCTTGATTTCATGTGCTTTTATGACAGTTATTTGAAAAACTGATTGTTTATATTCATAAAGTCATGGGAAAAAAACCCCCAACCAAACAATCAAACAAACAATATAGCTGAGCTGAAGGTGGATCATCTGACAGGGCAGAAGTGTGTTTGAAAAATGAGACTTGGAACGATCATTCTGAATAATGACAGGTGCACCAGAAGAACCGACATCTAGAAGTGACTTGTTTACCACACAACTTCTGCCATAACAACCCCATAAAACATCCTCTCAAACCAACCTTGCTGTCATATTCATAGCCTTTAAGATCCCTGCTCTCTTTTCTAATAAATTCTTGGCCCTCCGTTTAGTGCTGAGAGAGACAAAGAAGTTATAAATGTTTGCTCCCCACATCCATGTTGCTCAGTATAACCTTGAGTTCTGCAATGTAATTCCTTCCCCTTTACGCCGTTTTATTGATTTCTGTAAAGCCAGATTCTTCATATGCATCCCACCCTGTCTCATTTACCCTGGGCCTTTAAGGTCTCTCAGTGCTAAAATTGCAATTCTGAAAGAAATGGGTTCCATCCGTTCCTTTGCATTCATGATCAGCAATAGAATGTGGTGTGGTATAGAAATGTAGGGAGATTGGTGTGAGATGTGCAGCTCAGCTCCATTCTTTGGGTGCAAGATGATTTTTTTATACTTAACAAAGGCCAGTGTTTTCACAGACAGACAGACAGACAGATATAGATAAATTCCTTCTTCACAGATATCAATGAAGGTTTCCAGTACAGAACAATCCAGCAAAATAAAGTTTAAATTAAAGTTTTTTAGAAATGATACAGCCCTGCTGAAAAATCCAGCATTGCAAATCACCACCAGCATAAGGTATGTTTTACAAGCCGGTGTTACGGATCAACTGGGGATCATATTAAGTGGGGACGCGCGCGTGCACGCAAGTATGTTTACCTGGATTTCCGGCAGATGTTAGACGGCAACAGATTCGTGATATGCGATATTCCATGGATCATAGATTTAAAAACGTATATTTCACTAGTTTTAAACATTGGTATGCATAATGAAGAGCTTTGATTTCGCGGTGTTCCTGCGTATTTGGAGCAGTTTCAAGGAAGTTTATCATGCTCTCATGTCACGCTCACAAACCACGCTCACGTTAACACGGTACATTCGCTTCAATGAATGAACAAACTTGTCAACGAATTTAAATAGAACTGTAAGGAATTTGTTTTTCAGCATTAGTGTATCATATTGTGTTCGTAGTGTACTGTGTTCTAATAACAAATTATGACAGATTAAGTTAAAATGAGCAGTAAGCTACCTAAAGAAAACATGAATTGCAAAGTCTTGTTAATTGATCTGTAGCTTACTATTGTTCATAATCAAATTATTTCTTTTCTTAGTGTATATGGAAAAAAAAAAAATACTTTGGCTTCAGTTTGTTCTAAGTGATTTTACTCTGCTGATTGTATTATTTGAGATCTCTAGCTTGTAGGCTAAAACCAGATCTGATACCTCTGTATCTTCTTTCCTGGACATAAAGCAACTATATTTCATTCTGGATTTATGACTGATCTGAAATCAACATTTTGCATAGGCATAGGAATTATAAAAACAGATTGTTTCAAATAATTTTTTTTTTTCATTGGAAAAATTAATTTCATTTCATTGGACATTGAACAACACTTTGTCTTCAGTAAATTGTCTGAGTTCATGACTCCTGCTTTTCATTTTACATACTGGTCTCTCGCCAGACTACTTGTGTTCCTTCCTGATAGTTGAAAACATGTGATGAGCAGTGCAAGATTCAAAGCCACACTCTTTAATATGTGTGATGAACACAGGAAGGTCATACGGACCATACGGACCTCAAAGAGACAAAGTGTCTAACAAGTGTTTAACAATTAAAAACGAACCATGCTGTAATATCTTTCTTACTGTCTCATACGTTCTTTTTCCAGTTTTCCATACTGTCTTTTGTATGAAAGGCCTGTGACAACCAATCACTGGCAACCACAAGTTTTTCATGATTTACGTAAGCAGGACATATTATACTGTGATGATGAATTGTTACATATGGCTAATTCCAAAAGACAGTATACATCACTAACCTCATAATCATTTGGCACCTCGCACAAATACAATGCCCCTAAACCTAACCATCACTGGGGTTTAGACAAATCGTACGAATTCGTAAAATAAGGTCGTATGAATTCATACGAATTAGCCACCTCGTAAAATACGTACGAATTGGTCGTGAGATAGTGTTGGAAAGTCAGGTAAAATTATCTGCGTGCATGCGCATGTCCCCAGTTAACATGATCCCCAGTTGATCTGTAACACCGGGACCCACGTGGATGCTGGGATTTTTAGGAGGGCATTACCATTTCTAAGCAAATTTAAATATTTTAATGGTTGATGCAAAGACACTAAGGACTAAAAAAAGAAATGCTCTATCTCATTTGCATGTTCGGAGAAAGTGCACATTGTGAAGCATTGTCCAGATGCATTTCCTGCACAGGCTCATGCGCAGTAATTATCACTGGTGTGACCTGAGGGTTTGGCCATTGTCTCTTGGTATTGCTATTTTGATGAGATCAGACATATGCTTCCTGCAGGGCTGTTCAACACTAATCTACAGCATGTATTACCTTTATATGACAGAAGAATTAGATAAAGGCAATCGTGAAAAGGTCTCCTGGAATAAAAAAGTATTTATAGAGGCACTCACTGTCAGTAATGTGCACTATTATACAAATACGTTGTTCCATCTGTCTTATTGCACTGCATATAAAAAGGCACTTGTACTTTTCTCTCTGTGTTCAGGGTTGTAAGGAATAAAATGTTAATGTCATATGTTTGATGTTCTGATGTTTACAAGACACATAGTGCACTCCTTCTGTCTCCGCTACTTATTACACCATAAATAACACCTCCCTGATGTTCATTTTTCAGCATTGACTATCACAGCAAATGTAAAAAGCATTTTGTACCACCATTTTTAAAGGCATAGTTTGCTCAAAAATGACAATTTCCTGTTAATTTAGATGTAGGCGACTTTTTGTCTTCAGTTGAACAGTAAAGAAGATTTTTAGCTGAAAACGTGGTCCTTGGTGATTCATACAATGCAAGTCAATGGTTACTACCGTCACTTTGAGAGTCCAAAACAAACAAACATAAAATATATATACAGGCAAAACAAAATGAATACCCGTGGCTCCACATTCAGGTCTTATGAAGTAAAACGATGGGTCTGTGCAAGAAACTGAACATTGTTTACAACATTATATTACCAGTAATCCACAGCATCAACAAACTGTCCAGAGCGTGTTCATGACAGTCTAGAGCGCAAGCTTCCTGTCGCACAATGATGTATGTGCAGGAGCTTAAACGTTTAGAATCTGTGAAAAGTCCCGAATGAGACTGCGCAAGCGAAAATCAAGTTCCAGGGGCTAAAATCCACATTTTTGGCGGGGTTCCCCTGGTAAAATTCGCTATTCAGGGGCTAAATATCATGTTATTCGGGTTCGTTTCAACCCGTGGACATGAAAAACAACCTGCGGCAACAGCCCACTTAGCAACACTGCTTGCCCAGTCGTTGGATTACAGGTAAAAATGTTGTAAATGTTCAGTTTCTTGCATAGACCGATCGTTTTGCTTCATAAGACCTCAATGTAAAACATTTGTTTATTAAATGTTTATTAATTTTGTTTTGACAGTAGCTATAGAGTGATGCAGGTATGACATCACTTTGTAGGTGCGGAAGTGAGTTAGCATTTTTAGCACTTCCGGTTCCATCGCCCGAAGTCAAAGGGTTTTTTGAATGGGATTTTGGTGAAATAGCTGAAATAAGGTCTGTGGTGAACGCAAGCTCAAGACAGTTTCACATTTTATTCTAGGATATAAAATGCATCAGTATTACCCCACTTGTGATTTTTTTTTTTTAAGCTGTTATGTGTCTTGAAAAAGGCGGTTGCTAACAAGTGGCTAAATGGGACTACACAGGCAGTCGGTGACATTAATCGTCATCACTCTGAGAAAGTAAGCTCAGTCTGCTTTTACAGCCTCATTATGCTCATAATTATACTCTTATAAACTATTCTAAGTCAAAGTGCTGGGAAAATGTTTTTGGATAAAAACTGAAAGAGTTGTCGGAAGCTTAGTGATGGTGACGTTGAAGTCAAGCGACCGAGGTGTAGTTCGTTTATAGCCTACCTTTAGCTTTTTACTTCTGGCGACTGCATTTAGGCTTCAAATTTCATAAAAAGTTATGTTCATCTGTGAAAATTATCTTGATGGACAAAACATGCAAGTATCATAACCCTTATCTGTTAAACACAGAACTTATTTTTTTGTGATTTTCCAAAAGTCTATGGGAAAAATGCATAGGCTTTTGATCGAGGGAACCCGTGTGCCACTAACTTCTAAAGTGACGTCATACCTGCACCACTCTATCCACCTTATTCCTACACCCCATGACGCTTTACGCGAATTATGGGTGTAACTTCCCGTAAGCTGTAAACAGTCAGTGAAAGGCTCACTCTATGAACGCAATAATACGTTTTTTTTTTTTAACTGGGTACAATGAGATGACATTATTCTACTCACCCTTCAATCAACGAACATTAAAAGGACACCTAAAAGTGTAAAAGCATCAACAAGGTACTTTCAACAGGCCATGAAAAAGCTCAATTCTTTTCACAGCGATAACGGGCGGGTTAAATATAACTATAGTGATATATATCTGTATTATGTAATATAGGTTGCCTTAATAAAAAATGTTCATGAACTTCAGCATTGCGTGTATACTATTTCAAAGTGATTTCCATCATTTTTACAGATAATAAATTGTATTTACCTGTGAAAACAAACACGGAAAGAGACGTGAGGCTTTGAGGAAAAAAACGAGAGATTCTTCGTGCATTCTGCAGTAGGCTTGTCAGGAATAAGGTGAATTGACTTGCATTATATGATTCACAGAGGACCACGGTTTCAGCTAAAAATCTACTGTTCTGCTGAATTGTTCTACTGAAGAAAAAAAGACACCTACATCTTGGATGGCCTGAGAGTGAGTAAATTAACAGCAAATATTAATTTTTGCATGATACAATTTATTTTGTGGATATACTGTAGCTGATTAATCTCATGTAAGAATATGTTTGAATGAGCTAATTAACCCACTGACAAAACATTGACAAAATAAACAAAACCCTTATTTCACATATTTTCATCAAACATTTTGCTGACAAGATCAACACTGCTCTCGATATTAGTTATGACAAACATTGAGAAGACATCTTTAACATTTCAACATTTAAAAAAAAAAGAAAAAAAGACAAGCTCTTAGCAAGCACTGGCCGTTTCTGTGATTAGAGACAGAGGGGAAAATGCTCTTCATATCACCATCTGTTCACAAAGTCTTTCCTCCCTCGCCACTCTTCTGCCTGGCTGTTCCCCATCATCTAAATAGAGCTCAGGCCTGGGATGATTGCCACTGGTCAGTGCTTCTTCTGGGCTTGGCTTTAGCCAAGATCCCTCTCAGTTGCCTAAACCTCAGAGTGTCTCTGCACTAATTGCATTAAATGATGTCTGATGTTTTATGTGAAGGGGACATTGCAATTCCTGCATTTTTTAAAATACATTTTTTGTGTCTGTTTTTTTTCACAGAATAATGGACATAAAACATAAGCATATGTGTTAAATGACACGAGGTTGGGTAAATAATAACAATCTTCACTTTTGGGTGAACCATCCCTTTAAAGGGGAATCATGGAATAGAATATATACCTTGTGGTATTGAAATTAAAGAGTTTCATGTTCTACGCAGACATCCTCTGACATTCATTTGTGGAAACTAAGCTACACAAAGGAGTCGGTCAAATTTTTTTGTTAGGTTTTTTTTTGTTTTGTTATATTAGCATTATCTATTTACTGTTATAGTATTTATTAACATTGAGAATTTGCTTTTATTTTTATATTTTCTGTTTTCATTTTAATATAAGTATTTCTCTATAGCATTTATTAATTTTAAGTTTTAGTAATTTTAGTACTTAAGTTTAAACTTATTTCAGTCATTTGCCAAGGCAACATTTATCAGCGTGGTCTTGCGGCTATCGCAGAAACGAAAGCCGATGCTCTCCATGTTTTTCCTTCATCTCTGGGCGCATTCATATGTAAACTACTTGACCTTATTTTGTTCATTAGATTGAAAGATCTGAAAAAAAAAAAAAAAAAAACCCCATACATTTACCCACCCATCCCCTCGAAGAAATCAGGACAAAAGTGGTTGAAAGTGGACAAGAGACGGATTAAAATACTAGGTGTAAACGGATATGTGTTTCCATCTACTTGTGATCCGATCAACAATAACATCTTAGTGGTCGAAAGTGGCTCAAAACGTTTTAGACCCCGTTTACACCTTTATTTAGCATCGTCCACTTGTGATCCCACGAAAACGTTTCTTAATACCAAGTGTACACAGGACATATGTCAAAAGTGCATTCAGATGAGGTCGCTGTTATCTACAGAGTCGTGATGGGGGCTAAAAGTGATAGCAGAGCAGAAGAGAACTGAGCGAAGAATGAACACACCTTTGAGCTTTCAGTCCTGCTGTGAGTTAGAAGCTGTTTCGGAACTGAAGTCCTGATTTCGTTTTTTTTAGAGACTGGCTTCACCTGGACGACTGCAGTGATATGCTGCAGCACTCACAGAGGCCGTAGATCGTCACGCCTGAAAACACTTCATTCTGTTCTTGTCTGTGGAATCGTATAACCTGCTGAGAGCTTTAAACCTGATATCAACCCACACACACTTACTAGATTGATCTTTGGATGGTAGTTGCATTGTTTGTTGATATTTAGTGGGTAAATGAGGCCTGTCTCTCTTGTAGAATATACCCCCAAAAGAGGACTAAATAGGCTCCATTTCTCTTTCCCTTCATCTCCCATCTGCTTTCCTCAGAAGGCTGTTTGTACCTGCTGCGACATCCTTTATTAAGCTTTATAGCAACTGCCTATCGAGAGGGGAAGTCGTGGCATGATCAGAACTTGGATATTTTGCTGCCTGGCTGTGACTTTAACTGTCTCTTCTCATTCTCTGAGCAGTTTAGTTTATCAAACACCACCATCCACTGTTTGAGCCAGAAACAAAGAAGGGCGGTGTGACAGATAGATAAAGAGAGAGGGTGAGAGAGTTCAGGCATATCCATGGCCACCTGTTCTCTAATTCTCCAAGTCATTAAAATTACATCATGTAAATGAGTGCATTCCAACAGCATCAATGAGCCCCTGTTAGATTAATTTTACAGTGTCTGATCCTTATTTATAATAATGTTAAAAACTAATAGCTAATACTATACATTTTCACCATAAGCATGATTCACTCTTACATTGCTCATGAAATGCCATGGATGAAGGGAAAGCTTTAGGGAACAATTGGCTTGACATCCGATCAATAAAGTTTATTGGTATGATATACGCAGTAGGTTCTTGAAGCTACGGTAGCGACAAGTTTTTTTCTTTTAAGTGGGAGCAGGTGACATTGAAAGCTGCACATATTATGCAAAATAAATGTGTGTGTGTGTGTGTGTATATATATATATATATATATATATATATATATATTTACACAATGCCATTTTATTTTATTAATTTTAACATGCAACATGAAAAACATGTTTAAAATAACCACCTCATTCAGTGATACAGCATGTTTTTGTTTAATACCTATAGCTGAAATTGTTTAAAATGCCTTGAAAAACCACACATTGTCCTAAACCTCTATTACTCTATTATAAAAAATGTATTTCATGATATTCAAGAGAATGGATAAAAAAGGAGGATAAACATTTTTTTTTTTTTTTTCATACAGCTTTGGATCAACATGAAGGTGAGTAAATGATATCAGAATTTTACATTTTGGGTGAACTATCCCTTTAAAACATTGTACATAATTAACATTACTAAGCCCAACAAGAAGAGAATGTTGGACAGCTGGAAGAGACGGGAAGGAGCCAGGCATGAGTCATGACGAGAAGGAAATGCAGCTTCTCTCTTCCTGGCATCTGTTTTCTGCTGTGCCACATTCAATTCCAGAAGGGAATTAGCCTGTCGATAAGAAGCCATTACTGCTAACTCTGTGGAATTGCACCTTGCATTCAATTGTCTCATTCACCATTTATTTGAAATCTTATCTTTCCTCTCACCTTAGTGCAGCCAACTGCAGTCATATCAATGGATGCTGTTTATGCAGGATGCAACATAGCCGGAGGTTAGAGAGACAGATAGAGAGGAGACAGATGTCAAGGGCAAGGAAAACAGGTCATGGTAGTGTAAATCATTTTGTAATTTTCTTGCATGAAATGCCAACAAATTATAGTCCAACAAATACACTTGTGCTTATAGGTTTACATACCTCTTGCAGGGAACCCTCTCATTTGGTACACTACAATATCAGAGGTTATAATAAACAGAATATAAAACTTATGTTGTTAATTTTCAGATATAATAATTACACTCAAATAAAAACTGAAATGTTTGTATAAAACTTAGTATCACACAAGGTAGTTTTCATAAGCACAAACGTAATTACCAGTAAATAAGCTCCTCTCTAGTTTTTTTTTTTTTTTTTTTTTTTTTTTTTTTAATATACAGATAGCTAAGGAACTATGAACATTGGAAAACAAATATTGTTCACAACAGGGGGTGGCCAGGGGTGGCCGTGGCCACCCTTGGCTTAAGATGTATCACATTTAAATAATTAATTTTACATTCTGGCATTTGTGCTGTTGACTTCCGCCCTTATTCACATTCTTGCAAATGAACACTTTTTTTTTTCCTTTGTACTAAGTTTAATTTAGGTATGATAGAACTGTTGCAATTATTTATTTTGACAATATAGAAAGTTAAACATTTAGTGTTTACTTTTTCGGTTAGTTTTTGAAACAGACAAACTCAGAATTGTTGAAGAGTTCATTGATTATACATAAAATTCAATGAAGGTTGAATAATCTTTGAACTACACCACAGTATGTAGTTATCTGGATGTCTCAGACTAATTTTTATTAAGCACAAATAAAGTGATTGCATGAGAGGGGATACATTCTGGTACGTTTTACTAGGCTATATCTTTCAACATACCTTTGATATCCATGCATGTTTTTCGAGATATAACTTGTATTGAAGAGGAAAAAAAGACTCGCGCCCCGCGCTGCCGCCTGAACTGAGGCATTACAGCGATCTGACACGTCACATTTAAGAGTGTCAAAACACCATTTATTGTTTGAATTTCATGATAAAATGGACAGAACTGAAACTTTTATTCTTATCAGAAGTAACAAAGCACAAAGCCTTTTGCAAGTGTTGGACGGGAGGCGCTACAAATAATATTTGATTTAGCAAAAAATAAAAACGCAGACCTGGCAACCCTGGCTTGAAATACGGGTGATTCATAGGGTCAAAAAGAGCCTGCTTTAGCGTCACTATTTTTAAACTGTTAATGCGTTCAAATTCAACACAAAAGCTGGTTTGCCAACTGCCAAGAAGAAGAAGAAGAAATTCAACACAAGTGTGATTTTCTTCACACACAGTATGTATGAGCTGAGGTCTGAACATGTTTTTCCGCACCCTTTTGATTGACAGGATGTAATCGGCCCTGATCATCAGCTGTTTTTAAACAATCGGCGATACAGCTTGTATAACAGTATAAATTTGCTGTCCCCCCAAAATAACTCAACACACAGCCATTAATGTCTAAACCGCTGGCCACAAAAGTCAGTACACCCCTAAGTGAAAATGTCCAAATTGGGCCAACTTGTCAATATTTTGTGTGGCCACCATTATTTTCCAGCACTGCCTTAACCCTCTTGGGCATGGAGTTCAGCAGAGCTTCACAGGTTGCCACTGGAGTCCTCTTCCACTCCTCCATGACGACATCACGGAGCTGGTGGATGTTAGAGACCTTGCGCTCCTCCACCTTCCGTTTGAGGATGCCCCACAAATGCTCAATAGGGTTTAGGTATGGAGACATTCTTTAGCAAGGCAGTGGTTGTCTTGGAGGTGTGTTTGGGGTTGTTATCATGTTGGAATACTGCCCTGCGGCTCAGTCTCCGAAGGGAGGGGATCATGCTCTGCTTCAGTATGTCACAGTACATGTTGGCATTCATGGTTCCCTCAATGAACGGTAGCTCCCCAGTGCCGGCAGCACTCATGCAGCCCCAGACCATGACACTCCCACCACCATGCTTGACTGTAGGCAAAACACACCTTTTGTTTTGTACTTCTCACCTGCTTGCCGCCACACACGCTTGACACCATCTGAACCAAATAAGTTTATCTTGGTCTCATCAGACCACAGGACATGGTTCCAGTAATCCATGTCCTTAGTCTGCTTGTCTTCAGCAAACTGTTTGCGGGCTTTCTTGTGCATCATCTTTAGAAGAGGCTTCTTTCTGGGATGACAGCCATGCAGACCAATTTGATGCAGTGTGCGGCTTATGGTCTTAGCACTGACAGGCTGACCTCTCACCCCTTTAACCTCTGCAGTAATGCTAGCAGCACTCATACGTCTATTTCCCAAACACAACCTCTGGATATGACGCTGAGCACGTGCACTCAACTTCTTTGATCTACCTAGCGAGGCCTGTTCTGAGTGGAACCTGTCCTGTTAAACCGCTGTATGGTCTTGGCCACCGTGCTGCAGTTTCAGGGTCTTGGCAATCTTCTTATAGCCTACGCCATCTTTATGTAGAGCAACAATTGTTTTTTTTTTCAGATCTTTAGAGAGTTCTTTGCCATGAGGTGCCATGTTGAACTTCCGGTGACCAGTATGAGAGAGTGAGAGTGATAATACCAAATTTAACACACCTGCTCTCCATTCACACCTGAGACCTTGTAACACCAACGAGTCACATGACACTGGGGAGAGAAAATGGCTAATTGGGCCCAGTTAGGGGTGTACTCACTTTTGTGGCCAGCGGTTTAATATGGTGGCCGAGAGAGCTCAACGCGCTGCAAATGAAGAAAACACATGCAAATAGAAAAAACACCAGCAAATAAAAAAAACATCTTCATCAGTTTGACAACACATGCGCTGCAAAAGTTCATAACACATGCAAATACAGAAAACGCACTGCAAAGTTGAGCTCTCTCGGCCACCGTAGTTTAGACATCAATGGCTGTGTGTTGAGTTATTTTGAGGGGGCAGCAAATTTACACTGTTATACAAGCTGTATACTCACTACTTTACACTGTAGCAAAGTGTTATTTCTTCAGTGTTGTTGTCACATGAAAAGATATAATAAAATATTTACAAAAATGTGAGGGGTGTACTCATTTCTGTGAGATACTGTGTATATACACACACACACACACACACACACACAGATATACAACAAAATATTTAAGATCTGTGATTTTTTATTCCTCAAGGACTATGAAAAGCTCTAATAGCACAGGGGTTTGTCTGTATGAAATCTGTTTTGTTGTTTCAGTCTTTGTCTAGGTTAAATGGAAAGGAAACACAAAGAACAAAAGTAAGACAGTAAGAAGAGATGACAAATGGGCATGCAGCCTCGGAGCAGCTGACTTTGACTGCAGTGCTGCCCTTTGCTCATATGACACCTCAGATGAGGAGCAATGACTCATGGGAAGACCATTATGGAGCGGCAGCAAGTCAGGCAAATCTCTGGTTAAGACCAAACAATTATAACAGCTCCCCAAACACAAGCAGTCATATACAATCATTTCCTGACCATTTCAAACCATTTTCTTGTTCTGCTAAATTGTCAGAACAAGGCTAGAGTAATAGACAAGCCTTAGAAGAAATCACCAAGCTCCTTTCACCAACTGTTTGATAATCACAAAATGATTGTAATAGTACTAAGATAGTACCTTCGTTTGGCCAAATTATTGTATATACCCTTTGTGGAGAAGGCAATCCATTTAGGTCTGTATTACCAAATAAATTTTACTTACGTTAGAACTGTTGCTAGAAAACATTCCGCCTCTGCTAAATCCACAACGTCAAAGCAAAATAAAACCTATTTTACCTGGGTTGTAAATGTGAGTTTGCAGTCTGTATTGAATATGTCCAGTAAATAAGAAGTGAATAGGCTAACTTGCAGTCAGAGTATTTCCAGTTACTAATTTTGTTCTTCCAAGTAAAGCAAAATTAGTCTCTGAGCAGTACAGAGTAGTGTTTCCTTCCTGCATGAATCAGTATTTTTAATCAAATCACTTGAGATAATGATTCACAGATTGAATGATGAATCAGTTAAATTAATTATTTATTGACTCACTCATAAAGACGCTTTGCGCCACCTACTGGTGTACAGATTTAACATACAGAAAGAGTCACTTAAAGGGTTAGTTCACCCAAAAATTATATCATTAATTACTCACCCTCGTGTCGTTCCACACCCTTAAGACTTCGGAACACAAATTAAGATATTTTTAATGAAATCTGATGGCTCAGTGAGGCCTGTACTGCCAGCAAGACAATTAACACTTTCAAACGCCCAGAAAGCAGTTCATGTGACTACAGTGGTTCAACCCTTAATGTTATGAAGCGACAAGAATACTTTTTGTGCACCAAAAAAACAAAACAAAATAACTTTATTTACACTGCCTCATGAAGCTTCGAAGCTTTACGAATCTTTTGTTTCGAATCAATGGTTCGGAGCACCCCCCAGTGGTGAACCATTGAAATTTCGGATACCTCGTTTACTGAAATCACGTGACTTTGGCAGATTGTTACACACTCCAAACCACTGATTCGAAACAAAAGATTCATAAAGCTTTGAAGCTTCATGAAGCAGTGTTTTGAAATCGCCCATCACTAGATATTGTGTAATAAAGTCACTATTTTTTTTTTTTTTTAGTATTCTTGTTGCTTCATAACATTAAGGTTGAACCACTGTAGTCACATGAACTGTTTTAAATATGTCTTTAGTAATTTTCTGGGCATTGAAAGTCTTAATTGTCTGGCTGGCAATGCAGGCCTCACTGAGCCATCGGATTTCATCAAAAATTTGTATTCCGAAGAAGAGCGAAGGTCTTACGGGTGTAGAACGACATGAGGGTGAATAATTAATGACAGAATTTTCATTTTTGGGTGAACTAACCCTTTAACAATTGTCAGTCACTGCCTTTTTAAAAAAATTTTTTTTTATTATTATTAAATATATATTTTTTAATGATACTATTATTCCCCAATAACACTAATATTATTTATAATAGATTGTATTTCAAATGTGTTTTGTAAAGAATACACAGTTGTTGTTGTTTTGTATTTCTGGTTAATCACTTGAAATTTCATTTCATTTTACATCCTTACTGTACCACTGCTTCAGAACATCCTCCTAACTGTCGACGAAGAAAGATTTCATTTATCTTCAGCTATCCTGTGGCCTTGGGAGGAGTCCTAAGATAGCCATTAAACTTAATAACTGTCAGTGTGAGGAAGCTTTTATTTATTATTAGCCTTCATGAACCCGCCCACAGGTCCCAGAACAGCTCAAAACTCCTTAATTCTCTTCAACCTCATCTTTGTGTATGCCAGTCCAAGGTGGAATTAGCATACAGCTTCCTCTGTGTTTTACCATATGTCTTATTCATGACTACACTTCTATCTCTTAAATCAACCTCTTGATCATGGAGGAGATCCAACGAGAGCCGCCTATCAAGACACTGAGGTTGTGAACTGCAGGTTAGATGGTCATAAGTCTTCCTTTTAAAACTAACAAGTTATGTCTGTAAATACAAAAAGGAAGCCACCAGAGACAAGGAACATTAAAGCGTTAAAGGCAGGTTTAGAGTCTTGCCAGAATGACCATAATGCAGCAACCACGCCATAAAAGTAAATAAAAAAAATTAATAATGCAATTTCCTGTTTTGATGTTTTTTTCTACAAAAAACAAAATTGTGTTTAAACAGAGATCAGCAAGAGTTTTCTGCTGTCTGAGCTCTATTGATATTGCTCCACTGTGGGCCAAGTGGCTCTTTCAATCCTCTGTTGTCCTCTGTTAATTAGTATTCTGCTCTTTCTTGACTTCTGTAGTCTGACCAAAGAGACAAATAGTCAATCGATCGGATCTACCAAATGGCAAAATAAATGTGGCTCTTGCCCCAGCCGCCATGCGTCACAGCTGACAGTTGAGCTTGTAGATTTATTTCAAAGACAAGCTGATAAAACCCTTTAAATCACACTTATCCGGCTCATTTCACAAACAACGAACAATCTGATGGCCACTTTATAAAAGTAAGTTAATTTTACGGCTCAAGTAACTGCATAATGTGCTCACACAGTTATTACCTTATACATGGCAACATGTATCTATCTCCAGAAGAATGACTAGTTGAGGGAGGTAAGTATAGCCTCTCCCCATATTACAAATTTGAAATGACAACAGCATATAAATAAAAATACCATTCTCTGTGTCTTGCCTTCTGAAAACTTGGAATAGTGTAGAAGTAGAAGACTACTTTTATGCAGCTATTGTAATTTTTGGAACTTGACAGTAAAAATCACTTTCGGTATATGGAAAATAGTAGCTCAAAACATTCTGCAAAAATTAATAAAATAAAACAATAATATATACATATTTGATTATATATATATATATGTGTGTGTGTGTGTGTGTGTGTATAAAATAGTAGGTTTAGCCTTGAATAAAATTATATACTCCTATAGAGCAATGGGAATGGGAAACTGGAGTGATGTTTAAGTGTTATTTGATATGTTAGATGTCTTTGTTCATGTGTTTTACATTTTGTGATAATTGGAGTGATAATGCATCGTGTTAAACAAGCACAGTCTACTAACAAAGGAATAAAATACACACAGTGATGCAATTCATATCAAGCGCATCAGAACTGATCAGTCAGGCACTTGTGCTTCTAGTTGCTCTTATTAGTCTCAGTTTGGTCTGAGAAATCAAAGAATGGCAGGAATAAAGTTTTATTTCAAACAGCATTAGTAACGCAGACATCCAGAAGCCTTCTTTTGCATCTTTCTTTCCAAGACATCAATTCTGTGTTTGAAACATGTTCTGTGGCTCTATGAGTGCAATCCTTCAAATAAGCATTCAGCACAGGAATATGTGTTTTACTACCTGCTTCTGATAAGGCAAGATATCTTGTGAATCAGAAGAGGCTGAAAGAAGAAGGAAACGTAATAAGAAGCAGAGGAAGTGCAAGAGTCTGACATGAGTTCTCATGAGGAAATGGATCTAAAGGATTGGCCTGAAAACATTGATTTGGCCCAGTGTTAATCTCAGAGCAGAGAAAGAGAGAAAAAAAAGAGATGGCCGCAGAAAGAAACTATATGGCTTTTGAGCAAAACCTGGATAAATGATAAGCTTCATAGCCAGAGAGAATGGAAAGAGAGTCTTTGGCAATGCATATAGTAGTGGAGACACTTCCAAAAAGCTCTTTTTATTCTATATTTTCAGGGTGTATGAACCTTTAAGCCTCCAACAGAGATGACTGGTTAGCAGCTGGATTTAAAGGGCACCTATTATACAAAATCCACTTTAACATGGTGTTTAGACAAAAATGTGTAGTGAGCACAACCACCCTACAATGATAAAAATCCACCCACTCCTTTTTAAATTTGTTTATGTCTGTGCAAATCATTTCATTCCAGACTGCTTTGTGAACTAGGGGCAATACAAGAAAAAATGAATAAAAAAAAAAGAAGAAAAAAAAAAAAAGTTGTTACTCAAGG
Organism: Elopichthys bambusa; assembly: GCA_037101425.1. Classification (NCBI taxonomy): domain Eukaryota; kingdom Metazoa; phylum Chordata; class Actinopteri; order Cypriniformes; family Xenocyprididae; genus Elopichthys; species Elopichthys bambusa. The sequence goes on along the minus strand of CM074447.1, from coordinate 16,896,031 downwards.
ATGTATCTGTACCAATTGTTTGTGATCCAGCTTCACCTCCAGAAGAAGTAAGTTTCACACTGTTTATATTTTTATGATTTTTAAGCAAATCGCCATTTCAGTCAATGTGTCTGTTAGGCAGTTCCACAACAAATGCGGCTAAAGCTATTGTTGTCTTAGAAACCAGACGCCTGTCATCTCTTTTAAACCGTGTTTATATACTGTATACCCACACATTTGTAAAGAACAGTGTGATTGTCTTGAAAAACTGTGTACGTTTTCTGTAAAGACAAGACATTAAAAACGTTATGTTTATTTCCAAAGGCAAGCACATTTATCCACTAATCATTCAGAAACGTCCAGTTGCATTCTAAAAGTTGTAACTTCTTCCTGAGTCTCTCCATCAGTGTCCGGTTTGAACAATGTTAGGCTGAACACCGCTTCTGACAATCGTAAATTTGGCTGCGTAAGATTCTCCAGTTTTGTTGTTGTTGAGTATTAAAGCTCTGCCCTTTTTCGGAAAGGGGGCTGGGAGCAGCAGCTCATTTGCATTAAAAGGGACACACAAAATAAGGGCAAGTTTGACAAGCTATAATGAATGATCTGTGGGGTATTTTGAACTGAAACTTCACAGACACATTCTGGGGACACTAGAGACTTATATTACATCTTGTGAAAATGGGCATTATAGCTGCCCTATTAAATGAAAAACTAGTCTTCAAACCAACGGAGAACCTACGAAAGAGAATGTGAGAATATCTATATGTATTATTATTATTATAAAACTAATTCTGACTAATTGCACTGTAAGTACTTCAGTTTGTGAATTGTTTATACTCATAGTTTGCAAGCAATGACATATAGACTATACCCTGACAAAGTGCTTTTTAATATGGCATAAGGTGTTTTACTCCAGCATAAGTGTGTCACTGATAAGTCTGGCACATATACTTTACCACAACAACTACCACAAAGCATGTGCACCATAAATATAAAGAATAATGTGTTCCAATATAAGTCACTTAAAATAAAATTTAAATGCAATTAAAAATATATATCTTTTTCTCCTAACATGAGCATTCTTTCAATAGTATTTATCAGTAAACTAATTAAATAAAGTAATGTGCATTAATTTTAAATTGGATATCATGGTGTAAGTTTAACAAGTTAACACATTACTTACTTTGAAACGTGTCACTCTCCACTCTGGACACCAACACATGTGTTGACTACACAGACACAAAGCAGGTGAACTTCATCTCTTGACTTTCAGCCATGTGTGTGTGTGTGTGTGTGTTCAGTAAACAACTTAACCAGCGCTGACTTGAGGTATAAATATTTCCACAAGGCTCCTGTATTTGTTTAGTGTGATTTTTTATTTTATTTTCCACTCCTTCACCTGCTGCTGTGTGACACCCTGCTGATCTCTGACGTTCACTCTGGACTCGTTCATTGGGTCAGACATATAAAAACATTGGAAATGTTTGACATGGATTCCTGTGAACTACTGCAAACGGCGTCTGTCATCTGTGCTGGATTCCCCAACAAAAGGAAGGATTTGCTTCACGAACAAGGCTGCAAAATACCAGCAAATCAGAGTATTATGGGAACTAAGAGCATTAACAGGTGAGAGGTAAGGAAGTGTGTTCCTGGCAGAAACGTGGCCACCCAGATGATCCCAGGAATCACACCTGCATGTGTGCACACATGTGCACGTGGGGCTCAGTGGGACTGGCTCTATGATCTGGGCTCCTGCCTGGCTGCTTCAGAACCTTCAAATCCCTCTTTTCTCCTGCCAAACACTGGAGCATCTCGACAGCTGCAGGCGTGCCGGAAAGTCCAGTGCTGGAGAAATGTCAGACTATCTGAGGTCAGGCTAGCTGGGCGACTCATCCTGTAGAGAGTGCCAAGACACTGCAGCTGCCCAGAGCTTCTAATGTTGAAACATCCGCTCTCTGTTTGCTATACTCTTTTGATTAATGTAAACTTTGAGTTTACATAAAACTAAGTTTTGAAAAGCTTTGCTAAATTGTTTCAGTATTTTGAATGTTTATCTTTGTATTTATTTATGTATATTCATGTTCCCAAATTAACAACATGATGTAAATTAATGTTCTGTTCCTGATGTTTGCATGTGTTCCCTTTGCTAAACTGTCTTCATGGTTTTTGATTGAGTTTGCATATGTCCCTGATTATGTTAATTATCCCTGTATGTATTTAAGCTATGATTTTCTTTAGTTTATTTGTCCAGTATTTCCAATGTTAATGTGGTTGTGTAAAGTTATTCTTTTGCGGTCTCTGAGTTTTTCTATTTTATTATATTTCAACATGTACTTTGTTCCTGTGATGCTAAAGCTGAATTTTCAGCATCATTACTCTGTGTCACATGATCTTTCAGAAATCATTCTAATATGCTGATTTGCTGCTCAAAAAACATTTATTACTATTATAAATGTTGAAAACAGTTGTGCTCCTTAATATTTTGTGGAAGCCATGATACATTATTTTCAGTATTTTTTGATGAATAAAAAGTTTAAGGGTTAGTTCATTTACTTGTTCCAAAACCATAAGACTTTAGTTGATCATCTTCAGAACACGTATGAAGATATTTTCACTGAGTGACAGTCTATAAAACTACCACTTTGATGCTTCAAATCCATATGAATTGAGTTGTTTAGTCCACATTTTCTGAAGAGACACGATCACTTTATATGATGAACAGATTTTAGGCTTTTATTCACATTGCTCAACTGAACCTACTTGCTTGACATGTGAGATCAAAACTTTTGTTGAAGCTCAAACATGCTGCCTAACACAAGAGAATGAACCTCATTGGTTCTCTCATGCCAAGCATGCTTGAGTTTACCATATATATGTATATATAAAATAAATTAAATAAAAAAAAAAACAAAAAAACCTAATGACCCCAAACTTTTGAACAGTAGTGTATATACATTATTAGTTTAAATATTATTTAAAATATTATAAAAAAAAAGATTGTACATATATAATTTGTATTATAGAAATGTATTTCATTTGATTAAGTTTGGATAAGAGATATAAGATTCCTCCTCTTATTCTCATTCACATGTGCATCAAGGCACATTTTCTTGTTATTCACATATTAAAAAAATCTTCATAAAATGACGCGTACGATCACACCAGTGTGATCAGAACGTTCAGTGCATCACGTGATCAACTGCCAAATTCAAATGTGCGTACGCTCGAGCCAGAGACGGACCCACTCTGCGCTTTTCATAATATCACAAATATGCAGTGTTTTTTAACCACATAATGTTTATTTTAAGTTTTAGACATTTAAATACACATGGGCAGTAACAAAACAATATATTTAGAGTTTGTAGAATACACAGTGATGTCTATGGAAGCAGCAATATCAGTTCTTTCCATTATAATTAGATGACACGTCTTGTAAGTAACTTTAAAGTTTACTCTATTCTTCCCCATTTCACCGGCTCACTTACTTTCATGTATTTCAGTGGATAACCCAAAAGATCTGATTCTCTGTGTGCCGCAAACTAACCCATGTGCCCATGGCACATATAGCTCAACTAACGCGATCATTATAAAGGTGTTAAACAACAAAACACATCCACTTGCACATATTTGACAATCGGCCAGAATATTCTAAACTTACCTGTGAAAGGGTTTTAAATTGAATTTGAATAGCCTTCTTACAGGAAAGGGAAAGATGTATTTCATGCTTCAGTGGCTTGCTGAATTACAAATTACAATTTACATGGCTGTTCTGTAGGCCTAACTCATGGTTCTCGGATTCAATTAATGTGGCAAATGTCATTAATGGAATGTATTGTCATTTGCCCTCTTGAGATTTTTTTCTGGAGATTTTCACAATTTTGTAAAGATGAAAAGAGTTTTCAGTGGGAAACCTATCAATACAACTATCATTGAGGACATGTATTTACTGAAGAACCTTTATATGATGGTGTAGGTCATGGACCCCCTTCATGGTTTATTCATTCAGTCTGTCTGGTTTCATTTTAAATATGTTACCAACTCCCTAACACCAAAGCACACCACATGAATTATTACATTATTACATTAATTGTATTCTTACAGTTTTTCCAGTGTAAACCAAAAGCCAATTGTAGGAAAGCCTGTAGTTGTTGAAAAAGGTCTTAATTTGTAGCATCAATGACTTTAAAGTAATGAAGTTCTGGCTTTAAATGAACAGTTCAATCCAAAACTCTGTGGATGTATAGGTGTTTGATGCCATAACAAGTAAAAACTAATTATAAAAAGGCCTTCAAACAAATTATAACAGGTCTTGACCTTGTTATTAACATCAGCTATGAATCACTGTGACATTTCGAGCCATCTGATATTTCTGCAGAACTACAGTTTACCAATCAAGCAAATAATTACCACTTATGATGAATGTTGAAGACACATGTGGCTGGCACTTAATTTCCACTCTGAAATGAGCGCCGTGAATTAAAGTAAAGCCCTGTTGTACTTTGATCTCTCAATAATTCATTGCCTCATCTATGAAGCACAAAATAACTGTACTTCAGAAGAGAGATTAGAGAGTGTGAGGCAACACTAGTCAGGAGGTTAATTCCAGCCCGGACCATCACATCCAATGCTTTGCTCCTTGATGATGATGCATGTGTCTGTGACGGATAGTCACTCTCTTGGTGACATTAGTATTCAAGATTAGAATGGGGCACGTGTGTGTGTGTTGGTGAATGTCTGTGCATTGTTGTACATGATCGAAATACTCATGGGAAGGGAGAAAAAATGGACAAGTTCAGCATCAGTTCAAGGGCAAAGTAGTCCATATAGAGAAATGGCAGTCAAGACATTATTAGTCAATCACACCATAAACGCATTTTAACGCATTTTAAGTGTGCTGCATTTGAAATGTATATTTTAAAGCTTCTGTTAAGAAAAAAAGCAATCCATTACAATGTACAAATTACTCAACGAGGCAATAAGACAAACACGTCTAGTCCACTTGAAGTCCTCTGTGGTCATTTTTACTTAATTTTTGACCAATCGGAATCAAGCAATGAGCTGTATAATAAGCAAAGACTATAGATATAGAAAGACAGTTCACTGCTATTAGTTATGAATGGGAGAAACTGCAGCACCCAATATAGCAGAATACATCCTGCCTTCTAAGTAAAAGAGCCAATCGCTGATTGATAAAGTCATTGCGTCACTTTAGAGGCTCCGGTTTCCATATAAACTGGACACTCGGGCTTAGGACTGCACGTGCACATTGGCTCGTCTAGCCTGAAAAATACGCAGTTTTAGCATTATTTGAGCATAAGAAACCACATTTATTGAACAGTTCATGTCAGATTTCGTTGCAGTTTTTGAGATTTAAGGATTCCCCCATTCAAATAGATAGGACTTGGTCTTGGATTCTCTAAATAGCTGCCCGGAGGTATTGCAACTATAGCTGTTGAGCGAACAGACTTTCCTTGAAACGGACTTTGGTAATAAGTACATCTTCTTATTTCTGTTTAGAATTTGGAATGAAATTATCTGTTAGGGCCGGGTTCACACTGAAAGCGAGACACAGCAAAAGACGTGAGAGCAATGTTCAAACAAACTATTTCTGTGCCCCTTCATAAGGGGTCTTCAGGTTTCATAAAGGGGCAATTCACAAAACACATTTTTGCGGTTAAAAATGTAAAACGCAGGGCAGTGGAACAGAAAAAAATGGAAGGTCTAGAGATGTGTTTTTTAAAAGTAAAAAAGCCTGACAGTCTAGCACAGAAAAACATTGGAAAGCAGCACAGTGGAATGCAAAAACGCATTGTGTGTGAACCCATTCACCCATATGCATGTCGCATGTGTCTGTCCATTGCCATTTGTGAGGAGAGTAAATGACCTGCATATTTTCGATTTATTTTCATTCAAGATCGACTATTATTTTCTCTCATTAGTAAAAAAGTGCTGATATGAATTCAGCCACAACATGCTCCCAGTAGACTGGCACATTTGCAAATGACTGGTTTGCAACAAAGTGCACCAATTAGTGCGTTTCTGATACTCTAGGAGGAACATAAATTCAGAATTTGCCACAGATGAGCTTGTTATAGGCATTAATGATGAATTAATATCCAACTTTATGCCTTATACTTTTTGTTTTTAGTATGAAGCTCTCCCAGGTGTTTTTGTCAGTTACTAAACAGTGGCATCTGATTTGAAAGTCAAATCGCACTGCAGATTTTATAGGGTTCCTCTACCTCTCCTTCTCTTTAATTCTTCTTCTTTCTTTTTTCTTTTTCTTGTATTGTCAATAGCAAATCTAATAAAAACAGGAAACAAGCTCAATCTCTGTATGTATAGTGGATGTATAGGTCTATATATTTTGACATTAACAACTTTACACCTTATTGAAACTTTTTATGACCTTTAGTTTGGCAGCTAAGTGATATAATGTTGAATCACTCCAGCATTGAGTAATTACGCCATTTTCAGTTCTCAGTATTGTGCAGCGTGGGTGTGTACGAGCCACTCAGTGTATCTGTGTTTTCCGGACCCGCTCGCTCCAGTGCTTTGGAATTGCTTTCCTGAGTCACCTGTGTATCTGCGCAGTCGTCTGAACTGTAAAAACCTGTTTATTTGAGGGCTGCACTCAGCTAGATTGCATTTCTCCTTTTAGTATCCCGAGCCCTATATCACCAAGCATATAAACAAAAAAATCCTTTTGTTACTTGTATTTGCTGTTTTTTTTTTTTCTATGAAATTGGATGCTACTTTATTGGGTAATAAATTAACTTCTGCTAAACTGGATCCTGGCCTGTAAACAAACAAACAAACAAATACAAATTACGTATAAAGAACAGCCAAAAGTCTGAGACCACTTTAAAATGGGCTCTAAAATTGGTTCTTTTTTGCATTTTTCTAATTTAATACATTTTATATAGAGCTGGGGAGGGACATAACTTTGCTCATTTCTACATTTATTTCTTACTGAGACAAGAAAACAACATAATAACAAGTTTACATGGTCAGTGTCAAAATCTGCTGCTTTGATTAGTGACCTGGCACAGAATTGTACATATTTTTCTTATTCATTTTATTTCAAATCCCTTTGTCTAATTTTGTTCAAACTTTCTGTTTATTTCCACTTTTAAATTAGATTTTAGAGCTCAGATTGGACTTTTGGACCAAGCTGTAGGTAATTATATCATCAGTGCTGCATATGAATAAGCTTTGCTTGCATAACGGCATTACTCCTGATTCAAAGCCAGTCATTCCCACAATATTCATATATATATATATATATATATATATATATATATATATATGACATTTTCCTGAAATATTCATCCAACATGTCGGTTCCAATAATATTTGTGCTTCTTTATGCATCTATACATATCTATTTGCTCTGGCTAAATGTGGCGACCCTACATGTGAGGGAGAGCAGCTATGCGTCTGTCTGGCAGTGTATTCAGTCTCATAAGTGACAGGATGAGGAACATTTCTCTAATGATGGCACTTTGGCACAGATCCCGGGCTCATATGGATGAAGTAGCCTCACTCGCTCACTCTCTCATGCTTTCTGAGCCCGTACACTCCTGGTCCTTTTGATTTGTGACTCAATTAGCTTGCTTCTGTTCACAGCCATGTTCAGAGATGAATAATGGCGCTAACATGCTAGCTGCTGCAATCTCCATACGTTCCCACCCCCTTGTCGACAGCATCTGAAAAATGGGTGGAACATGTGATTTGTAATTATGAGAAACCTCCTGAAATAAAATGGAGGGGTAGCAGATATATAGCAGAAACATTGCGGGCGTCGGTGAGGTAGTTAGCGTTGTGTTAGCACGTCCTTCAGCAAGGTCCTTTGTGAATGAGTCCTTTCAACTTCACAAAAGTCTAATTAAGACTCCTCTGCAGACCAAATGAGCAAAGCCATTATGGAAAGTGATTATTTGCCTTCAGTATCACTTCTGGCAGGTGTTTTATTGCTCAAGCTCAGACAGGTACGCTAGGCTAATGACCGTGACATTGACATGACATTGATGCTAATACTCTAGACTAATACTTCTGCAACAACAGCCTGGTTTGGAATGAATATCATGAATGTTCAGATATTAATTCACTGTTTTGACTGTTAATTCTGACTGTTTTCATGCCATAAACAGGTTTATTGTGCACACATTCTGTGATATTAGCTTTGGAATGAAACATTCAGCTAAAAATGGAAAAAGTACATTCAAACCTCAGGTGTTCTGATTTACCTCGAGACCACTGACACATTTACATTGTTCCAGACGCCGTTTTGACAGGCTGAGCTGCTGTCTCAAGCTCTGAGGCTTTGTAGTCTGGTAAACAAAACCTGTTAGCAGGAGTGTGTGTGTTTGTGTGCAGCTTCACTGGTGTCTGTTCACCCGTGTCTCGGGGCAGCGGTGGTGTAACCTTACTGATGACAGTCAGTGCAATGTGATGATGTGATTTCAAAGGACAGTCTCTCTCTCTTTCTCTCTTACACACATAACATAGGGAGAAGCCAGTCAGCTTGAAATAAAATACTGTTAGTATTACTGTACACAGAAACTATTTACAAATTTACAAAACTATGTACAAATTTCAAAAAGCTTTTAAATGTACCTCATTGTTACAGATATGCATAAGTATACATAGATGGCCTAAATCCTAAACTTTTAAGCATTCAAGGCTTGTTAAATTAGTTTTGATGGATGTACTTATTAAGGTTGCGTAATTCGCCCTTACGAAAATTAACCGAAAATTAATTAATTTATTTTAGTAAAAATGTATTTACCATGTTTTTTTTGTTTTTGTTTTTTTGGCGCATTGAATACCATTTGTATAACCACAGTTTTACTACAAATACCATGGTTAAACTATGGTTAGTATACCAAAACCATGGTAAATTTGTGGTTATAGTATAGTATAGTAACCATGTTTTTTTTTTGCTTCTATTTGTAGTAAAACTATGGTTGACTACGATGTTAAGGTCTATTCATACCAAGGATGAGGACTATAAAATTTGAATAATTGTTCTAATTCTATAAGAATAGTAAAAAAACAGAGGAATAATATCATTAGAATCGCTTTCAAAATCATACATTTAGTTGGTAACAGAGCTTTTTCTGCAATAATCTAAGGGAACCAGGGCTAATAGTAACTTCCGGGTTGACCTACAAAAATATGTCATCACAGCAACACTATTTTAAAGCCACTGATGACATAGCGTAACTGCTGCACACTTTTATAATAAACAGAACATTATCATCCGCTGGTGTGGACACTAATATAGTTAACGTTCTTGGTGTGAACAGGACTTTATGGAACTCACCATCTTTGATATTTACTTTCATTACTGTCACTATGGTTACAGACACTATTCACAGATATCTTAAGAACAGAAAAGGTGCTTGACTTGAGTTACTCATTCATGCAGACAGTATTTGAGTTGCCCTGACAAGGTGTTATACTGGACCATTTGAGGGTCACATCTGTGAGTCAATCCCAAACACTGACTGTGTGAAAGTAGCCAGAGAGCTGAAAAGAAGTGATACAGAGCAGGAATCAACCTCTTCAACCTCTTCATCATTAAATCTCCTGAAATCTGAGCTAGCATCAAGGATGGATTATGACTGAGGCAAATGAGACTTCTGACCACAGAGGCCTGGCACTTGGAAACAAGTCACTGCAGAGCGGTACAATTGATACTGACAGATAAATAGTGCTTAAATTTGTGGGAGTAAACTAATAAAATACAATAAATTATCAATTAAGTATCTAAGATCAATTACATAACAATGTATAAAAAAATATTCTAGTTGGTGTATCTCAGAAGCTTCAAATCCCGGTTGAGCACAATTTTAAATTTTAATTAACCAAGTAGAGTGGGTGCAATTAGTTGCATTTCATTTTGTGATTTTGCAGACTGGATTAACTTGATCTGTACTCTATGCTGCCACTATTAACTAAAATTCATTTCTTTTGGCACTTGTGGCCTCGAACAGGTGAAGAGCAGCAGAAGTGGGATGTGTCAGCCAACACAGTAAGGGAAGTACAGCACAGAGACCTGCTCGCACAATTCCCTTTTATTGAGAAGGGCAGATGGAACAATCCCGTAAAACCACCACGAACAAACAAGTGGAGTGTGTGCCTGCCTGTGTGCACTGAATGTTGCGGCTCATAGCTTGTCCGCTTTGCCAGGATCTTTGCTAAGGTTGTTTAGATATACTGTAAAGTCACAAATGTTATAAAAATGAAACTACAAGCCACAATTGCTAAATATAAGGCCAATTAGAAGATAACTTTTTAAAAATCTTTTTTTTCATTACTCAGTGAAAATGCACTTCTAAGGCCTGTTTACACCAAGAATGATAACTATTTTATCTAAATATATTATCGTTGCCACTTTTGCCTCTGGTTTGCTTAGTCGGGGACACTTAATATTTGTGTTGTAGTCAAGACCACCTAAACCGAGACCAAGTCGAGACCAAGACTTTGGGGGGTTGAGACCAAGGCAAAACCAAGACCAAGGCAAGTCGAGACTGAGTCAAGACCGTTCTCAAATTAATCTGAAAGATCCACATTTACTGCCTGAGAAATGTCTTATTTTTAATCAATAATTACAGTTAGAATAATAAGACAATAAGACAACCAATCAATTGAAATCATTAACAACAAAATTCATCTTTACACTGCAGAGGTGGAACAAAAGTTGCATCTGAATTGGTAGTTACAAATGCATAAATAATGTTGAGATTAATGTTTTAAAAATACAATTTTGTTTATTGAATAAAAAAAAAAAAAATCACGTTTGCAATTGTGTTTATATTTGTGAAAACAGCCCTCTTTCTTGTGATATTGCTTAATTATATCATATGTTATAAATATCAAGATCTTATACAAGTACTTTTTTGCAATCATATCTTGAATTTTGTGGCCATTTGTATTAATTTTGGTGACAGTTTTGACACAATCCCTTGTTGATTTCAACAGTAACAAAATAAATGAAATTAGAAATAAGTTGAAATATTGATTACATTTGAAGCAGGAAGTTTTACATCCAATCAAATTAATTATGTTAACAAAGAAATCAGACAATGCAACAGCAATTTAGATATACCCGCAGTTGTGGTCTTGACCGGTCTTGAAATAAAATCCTGAGTCCTTAGTCTGAGACCAAGACGAGACAGAGATCAAATGCGACCGAGACCTTCAAAAAATGGTCTTAAGACCGGTCTCGAGTACTACAACACTACTTAATACTGAACAATATTAGCGATCTGCCTGCATTGACATCATTGTATGTGAACTGAGCTGGACAATGACATCACTGTTTTCTACAGAGCTGCTGTATAGATAAATAAACTAAATTAATAACTAATGATTTTTACAATGGAAATGAATCAATACTGAACTAACTTAAGCTGGACAATGACACTATTTTTTTCTAAAGCTGATGTACAGCCAAAATGATGTTCCAGTTATCACTGTAAAGCTGCTTTGAAGCAATCTGCATTCTAAAAAGCACTATATAAATAAAGGTGACTTGACTGTTATTTTTAACGGATTGTATTATTATTACAATAAACATGTGCTGGAGTTATGTTGTTTCCCCCTTTAAATGCTCAAGTTCTTTAAAGTCAGGTGGATTCGGATTGCCTGTTAATCTTTTTATCGGTCCTGAGCTGAAAAAATCTTTCTAAAAGTGATTTCAACTATATTTTTGTCATCATTATAGCTGTGGTGTGGAATTAGAATGATTATTACTTTGTAGTTATAGTTAGCAAGAGGTCCCAAACTTACACCCCTTTGAAAAAAGCATGTATTTTTAGGTCTTTGTGCATTTGTGAACTTGAGTGATGATGATCAGATTTAGAAAACAAGGGCATGAACATATTAAACTGTGACCACTAAATTATCCCTAAATCTGTCTAGAAATGGTGGGTGTGTGGCCTATAATGAGAGAACGAGAGAATGGAAGAAAGATAAATGACCGACAATAGATAATTGCAGTGCCGCCTTGGTCTCGTTCATGCAGCAACTTGTGCATTCATTAGGCATTATGAGCGAGATTGAAAAAAGAAGACTATTAATGTAATGGATCAGAGTTGGAGAGGAGGGAAGGAATACAGAAAGAAAGAGGAGAAACGAAGGCGGAAAGAGGGAGTGGAAAAGAGGACGGTAAAATAAAATGAAAACCAAAGCTTCTTCTGACAGTCATTGCCCCAGATGCATTTGTTCCCAAATTCGAGTATGTGAGACTGAGTTCTTGTTACAAGGTGCTCATTATTTGTGTGGAATAGCATGCTTCAAGCTTTATAAAGTGAGTTTTTAATAAATGAAGTTTGGCTGTGTAACAGACCATGATGTATTATTGAATTGTAAATTATGACATTCTGCAAGATAAATAACATTTGCACTTTGAATGAAGCACTTACATACTGAATCCATCAATTTGTTGATGCACTAATGCATAAATTCATGCGGATTGGGATTTTAATTCATTTTCCGGTCTATTCATATCACAGAGACAAAATAATAACCAAAAACCTTTTTTTTTTTTTTCAAAGTTATAGGCTTTATTTAACTGCCAAAATGACAAGCATGTTTCTACATAACAACCACGAGAATCAACGTACATGGCTACATGGAGCTTATGAAATCTCTGGATGTGACATCACAATGTAATTGGTCATTTGTGGAACAAAGACAGTGCAGTTCTTTTGTCTTTAAAATAAACAAGGGGAAACGAATCAACCTGAACCGTTTGCAGATGATTTCAGCTAGCTATTGTTATATGTGAGCGTAGACCAACCTGCTATTTACAGAACACAAGTAAAAGTAAAAGTCACTAAAAAGCAAAACAGTCATGGTTACTCAGGGAATAAGGAAAATACAGTCAATAAAAAGCCATTTCATATGCATTTTAACAAAATATACAAAATCTAAAACTAAAACATAAAAACATAAACGTAACTAATTTGGGGGGAAAAAGCTCAATTCATGCAGCCCATTGGCTGGCGTGTCAATGAAAATGCATAGACTGTCCACTGAGGAAATAATTCAACATCGTGAGCACACGCTTGTGCTTCCTACTGACACTAAAATATTCCTTTGTTCGTGCTCTTGTAGCATTGTGACTCTCAAACGCTTAAATAAATGTTTCCCAGCTATATAATCCTTGTAATGCATAAATTATGTCTAACATCACACCACGCAACGCACCAGTTACTGAAAGCAGACTCTTAGGGCAGTGGCTGTGACTGCTGAGTCAACTAAAACTTGATTCTTTATGTGCCCTTGAAACTCTACATCCTCTCTTACTAAGATTATACAGGAGCATAACTGTCCCTATGTATATTATGTTTTCTGTTGTATAACAGACTCATTCTCATTTGTTCACTGATCTAACCAGTTTTGATTTTCGTGTAGGTTTTAATTGGGGCTTCAACACAAAGACTTCAGACAATTCTCAGTGTCATCATTCTTACACCCAAACTTTTCATAAAGATTTTCAGTTGTCAAACACATCATTACCGATATCTCAATACCCACAGTAGGTGACAGTTTCTCAGCACGATGCTGTTTTAATAAGCCAGATATGCCTTGGGGTCTGTGGGAGCTATAAACAGGTGAAATTTAAGTGTTGCTCTCGTTTTCACTCTGTGTGAGAAAGCCAAGGAGGGTTTAATCCACAGGCTCGGGGGGAAAAATTATGTTTGCTTTCTTTTTTAGCGAGTATTCCTTCAATGCACTGGAAAAAATGGGCCGAATGCATTTTGTATATGTATTAAGTGTTAGCGGGGAAATGAGGAAATATTATGCTTAAAAGATGTCATTAAAAATACCGTTTTTCTGAGTCCGTATCAGTTGAGTTGATTCATTTGAACAATTCTCAGCTTCAAACGAAGTGATTCCCGCTGACTTCTTTGCTAGAAAATACCAATGCTAGTTTGACACCACCTAATATTTTTGGAGAAACTACTTATTAGCTATTTGACTCAAAAACCTGACAGAGTTTTCAAAAACAAGCATTTCCCAAGTTCTCTTTTCCAATGCAGGTTTTTGAAAAGTCAATTTTGTTTTTTGTTCCAAACTTTGAGACTTTTTTTATTCTCAATAAATTAAACAGAGATCAAATTCAGTGCAACCTGTTTGTTTTTCCCTCTCAAGCCCATTTAAGATGGCCTACGTCTCTCCCACCCACACCACAGTATTTCCCAAGGGAACGTCGGTGATCTCACAGTTGAGTTTATCCAGCCGCCCATCCAGTATAAACAGAGAGCTTTGAGACGGGGTCATGAGATACTGTCCAAACAGCCCACTACCAGTCATGACCCTGTTCTGGCGGTTCCAAGGCCACTGCGCCGATGACGTGGGCTGCTTTAGGCTCTTGATCATTTTGACATTACCGGTGCTGAGCTCCACAAAAAGAGCATCTGTCTGCCGGCCTGAGCTGCCGAACACGTTATACTGGTTAGCCTCGGTGAACGAGGGCATGAAGGCCAGATCGGACAGGTGCAGGTTGGTGTGAATGTCAAAGGGTTGGCCGATCTCGCCTCGCACAGACACGGGCTGCAAGCGCATTAGCCCGTCACGGTCATCCACACTCACTAAATAGTGGCCATCAGGAGAGACATAAGGCGTCCCGCTCACATCCCCATTTGGACCGATGACATTGTCTGTTACACTATCGATGATTAATTGTGGTCGTACCGCACCTGTTGAGTCCGGCCAACAGTTGACGAAGTAGTATCCGCCAAGGTGTGTGTAGGCGAGGGATTGTGGGATGCAATCATACTGCTGCAGACTAATGTTTTTCACATAGGAGGTGGTTTCCAAGTCGATCTTATGAAGAGCTGGTTCATTCTTGTGGAGGATAATACCAAACCTATGAATGAGAGAACATGTATTAGACGATATCAGAAAACATTGTTTCTGTCATGTAAAACTACAACTGTTCATGTTATTTCTTTGTCAGAACAAGCTGTTGCGGCATTCAGAACTAAATTGATAATGCCTTTTATATTCCAATTCAGTCCCTTTAAACTGAGAACTGGAATTTTAAAAAGTAAACATTCATTTAACTGCTGTGTAATGTTAGTTTTTTTTAAGTTTTTTTATGAAAAATGCATTAATTCAGTCTTATAATTAAATTTTTTTTATGACAATTAAAATACATTTTCTTTAAACATATTATCATATAACATATGGGGTAATTCCAGGAACATTAAACAATGCTTAAAATGCCATATATAAACTATATGCATTTATTTTAAGTATATTTCATTATATTTGATAAATTAACTATTATTTTATGGACCATACATTTCCACAATTTACTTCAAAATTTACCTTAATTTACCTTAAAGGGGTGATATAATGCCATTTTTACAAGATGTAAAATAAGTGTCTGATGTCTCCAGAGTGTGTATGTGAAGTTTTAGCTCAAAATACCCCACAGATCATTTTTTATAGCATGTTAAATGTCACTTTTTGAGGGCGAGACAAAACACTCTGTTTTTGTGTGTGTCACTTAAAAATGCAAATGAGCTGCTGCTGCTAAGCAGAGGGCGGGGTTTCAAGAGCTTGTGTTAGTGTTAGCAGCGCTGAATACCTCACGAAGACTCACTGAAAATGTCGGAAACTGTTCAGCCTTTTATGTTGAAACCGGAGTTGGACAATGATGGAGAGAAGAAGTGACAACATGTGGAATGTAACAGGATATTTCTGGACGGTTAGTTGTTTAATTTATGTAGCTGATGTGGGATATTTTAAAGTCATTGATTAGCATAATCTGTCATGATAATATATAAATTGTTTGTGTGGGAACTGTTGTAAGATCCTACAGAGCCAGACCTTTTCCAATCCTGAAGCTCTGTAATTAAGGATCTTTATCGATAAATAAAAGCTCCAATGCCAAGTTAAAGTGTGCCTGGAACTGGATCTAACTCCACTACTCACTTGAGTAATGTTGCCCCGAGGGCACTAGGCTCGCAATTAATGAAGTGTAAGTTGCATTGGATAAGGAGTAGCTGCCACACCATAAGTAACAAACAAACCCAATGCACAGGTTCAAGTCTAATGAGGAAGACCCAAAAGCTTTTGGGGAGAGAAAGAATTCAATGTTACATCTCTATTCATCAGTCTATGCTAAATATCCTCTGCCAGATGCCTGGTTTCATAATTTATTTCAATTAAAAAATTAATCAGCCACACTTTGTCTTATCCATTGAGAAATCCAAAGAGCCCAATAATTGGCTATAAAAAAATCTCAGAAGAACAAAGAACAAATGAAGTTGGTGAGTGAAATGAAGGATCTGACAAAGCTCAATTAAATCTGCATGCTCTCCAATCAATTCTAGTGCAGACTTCAAACCCTGACATCCATCTTCTTTTATGCACTTGAGAATGTGGTCGCTGTCTATGTTTGGCCAAAAGGCCACGTCTGTCACAGACCGATGGGACAGATTATCACTGGCTGTGATGAGCTCCATCAATTGGCAGCCGGTGTCCGTCCATTAGCTTCAGGCCAGGCTGTTTTGGCTGAGATGATATGCTCTGGGCTTAATTTTATAAATTATGAGGTCCCGGAAGAAGGCCTGGCGACAAATCTGACAACTACGGGGTGAGATCATGGAACATGAATGTAAAAGTGTGCATTTTAATGCCCAGTCTACACTCCAAGAGAACAGTAATTATTATTTTGCTAGCAAGAAAAATTTGTGCCTCCATTTGTGTTAATATACATTTCATATTTTAGTTTTCTGTTTTTTCCAGACTCTTTGTTGTATTTCAATGTGTTAAGTTTTGACGAATTGCATTAAAACCAATGGGTGTCAGTTTTTGTCTAGCTTTTCCAGAACATCTACTGTATGTGTCAAAACTGCACATTTATGACCCTAAATAAAAAAAAGTCACAGCATTTCAAGAAGAAATAAATAGTTTAACCAGTGTTCTAAGATGTTTAAATGTGGGTCAAACTGACCCACTTTACAAGTGATTTTCCAAACATTTTTTTTTTCGTTTGCTTCATACACATAAGGGTGAATGTACTTTTCACTCCATGGAAAACAGAAAACACCAAAATTAAAAGTACATTCAAACTCATTTTGGGCACGACATAGGCAAAATTGTGAATGAAATGCATTAAAGTCAACATGAAATCAAAATGGGCAATTCTTGTTTTTTTATTTTTTATTTTTATATGTAATTTTGCAGTATTTATTATAAATAATTTATCTGTGCTCATGATATATATATATATATATATATATATATATATATATATATATATATAATTTTTAATCAAAATAACCCTCCATCTTGAAGCGACATCTCTTCACTTCTCTGATGATGTGTTTACTGGTGTGAGGGCGGGACAACCAGTCACTCACATGAGAGAAACCAATAGCGAACCACAACGATCCAATCAATTCCAAAAGGACAAAATAAAGGTTTGGGAGGATAGGTGGGTGGGTAATAAAGGCCTTCTGAAGCGTAGCGATGAATTTGTGTAAGAAAAATATCCATATTTAACAAGTTATAAAGTAAAATATCTAGCTTCCGCCAGACCGCCTTCTGTATTCAACTGAGGAAGAAAGCGTAACTGATGTTGCGTCAGTTAAGCTTTTTTCGTAAGTTGAATACGGAAGGCATAGGACATAGAGTAAGCATTTTGAACTGCGAAAGGCATTACACTTTCTTCTTAAGTTGAATATGGAAGGCGGTCTGGTGGGAGCTAGATATTTTACTTTAAAACTTCTTAAATATGGATATTTTTCTTACACAAATGCATCGCTTCAGAGGGCCTTTTTTTTTAACCCCCGGAGCCGTGTGGAGTACATTTATGATGGAAGGATGCACTTTCTCGAGCTTTATACTCATTGGTCCCATTCACTGCCATTTTAAAGTTTAGATGCGTCAGGATATTTATTAATATAACTCCAATTGTGTTCATCTGAAAGAAGAAATTCATATACACCTAGGATGGCTTGAGGGTGAGTAAAGCTTGGGGTAATGTTCATTTAAAAGTGAACTGATCCTTTAAAGAAATTAATACCTTAAAACACCCAACATTCCCAATTCATTTTAATTATAAAAGTTTTTCTTTTTGTTGATGTTATGGTTGATTTGCTTTGTTTTAAGTGAGTATGCATGTGTATTTTGTATACTCTTTGTATGTCTACCATCTGTCCTTGAAATAAATAAGAAAAAAATAAAAATAAAATTGTGTCATGTAATTCATTCAGTCTGGTTAGTCAGGTTACACTTGCATAAATAGAATTGGCGTTCTGTGCCTGTGGAGTTTTGGTGGTAAATCCAATGTGGCAAAAACATGAATAAAACAGTGAAGATGGCTGCCGCTATAGTACTAATGGGCACACTGACAAAGATGACGCAATTTTTTTTTTATTTCAGACACAAAAATACAGTGGGGAGTGTAGTCAAACTTGGCTGTGAAAAACTACCACCTGGATATGCTTGTGTGTTATTGGGTTTGATAAAATGACTTTAGAATCAGCATTCAGCTTTGTTAAACAGATGTATGTTTGATGCGACCCATGAGGAAACCTGCATCACTCAATGATGATTAAAAACAAGTTTTTTTTTTTTTTTTTTTTTTTACCAGGGCATGTGATGATGTATCCCTTAGTACATCAAAAGAGTATACTTTAGAGTCACATACATCTTTTTGAGTTGGCGTACACAGCTCTGTCTTACGGATATGTCTGCAGCCATGGGAATAAAGCTGTTTTCATTACTCTATAAAGTTACTAGCCCCTACCCATGCAGTCAATAGACAGGACAGCTCTGTAATATGATAATAAAAAAACGCAACACAAACGGGTGGTTTTGTAGCATTGCGTATACTCTGTGTTTTCCATGGGTTTGTTTATGCACTGCGGGGCAATTAATAGAAGCACTTTCCTGTCGTAAATCAATATTGTTCTCCAAATGCACCTTGGGCATCCCAAACAACCCTTCTTATGAACAAACAAAACACATTTACTCATTTATCGCTGCACCTGCATTTATACAAACACAGTATTTATTTGACCAAACCCTTTAGACTTGTAACATATGTAATTAACATTAGCAAAGGGCTTACCGTATAATTAAAAGAAAAGAAATAAATAAAGTGATGTATTTTTTACTGTTGACGCATAAACATATTTGCCCACAGGCTGGTTGCGGATAAAAGCATGACAGAAAGTCAATGAATGCTGTGAATGGGATTCCTGTAGGCTGTTATTTTCCCAGTGTGAAGGTGTGTAAATGCTAAAATAATTTGACAACCTGACTAAAATGTCACATGCAGTCTCTCCCTCGTACAAATCCCTCCTCAACAGTTCACTGCGACAGGTGATGTCAAAGCACATGAGGCATTTCAAATGAGAAACGAATGAAGTAATTATTGGATCACGGATCACCAAACATTCCTACTTACAACAGTGTTTTGTACAAATGACATCGATGCTGTTTACCAGTCGCAGATCTCATTATGTCAGCATATTTTCAAAAATCAATATCCTCCTGAGGATTACGTGAGTAAATTCATATAAATTTACAAGGAACATTGGGCCTCTCTGGTTCATCTATTTATTATTAATGGTTATTCATGCGTAGTGTGGTCCTAACACATGTTTAGGTTTAGATAAACACTGACATATACAATATCAATGAGCAAACCACTTCTGAAACATAAACATTTTTGCATGTGTGACTTTAACGTTTATGCATCATCTGAGATTCATAGAATACTGGAAATAGGTTGTATTTTATAATATATAATATATTGAGCAGCACAAAGGGTTTCAACATTAATAAGTAATAAGTAATATTTCTTGAGCACTAAATTAGTATATTAGAATAATTTCTGAAGGATCATGTGACACTGAAGACTAAAGCAACGATGCTGAAAATTCAGCTTTGCCATCACAGGAATCAATTACATTTTAAAATATATTCAAAAAGATATCACAAATATCACAAGATTACTTTTTTACTGTATTTTTGATACATGAACTTCGTTCATCTTCAGAACACAAATTAAGATATTTTTTATAAAATCAGATGGCTCAGTGAGACCTCCATTGACAGCAAGATAATAAACACTTTCAAACGCCCAGAAAGCTACTAAAGATATATTTAAAACAGTTCATGTGACTACAGTGGTTCAACCTTAATGTTATGAAGCGATGAGAATACTTTTTGTGCGGCAAAAACTAACAACTTTATTCAACAATAGCTAGTGATGGGCGATTTCAAAACACTCCGTAAGCTTCGAAGCTTTACGAAAACCAGGTGCAATATCTGCAATGGACTGGTAAGCTTGGGAGCTGAAAAAGGTAAAAAGAAAACCACCACAAATTTGTGGAGTCACCTGAGGTGTCACCACCTCCAGGCTTACAAAGATGCACAGAAAGAAAAAGAAGAAGCAGCTGCCTCTACAGCCAATGTATCTCAGCCAACTCTAACAAAAATGTTTGATGGCCAATGTAAATGGCATAATTCTGATCCCAGGTCAAAAAAAACTTGACACTTTAGTTACGGAAATGATTGCCACAGACAATCGGCCATTTACATTTGTCTCAGGTATTGGTTTTCGGAGGCTGGTGGCTGCAATGGAGCCCAGATACAATCTAAAAACTGAGAAGCACTACCGCACAGACATCCTAGATGGTATAGTTGCAAAAGTTGAGAAGAAAATAAAAGCACTGATTGCAGAGGATGTTGGCCCTTTTTTGTCTTTCACGACAGACTGTTGGTCTGGGGACACTGAAGCACTGATGAGTCTAACATGTCATTTCATTGACAACAACTGGGAAAGGAAACAAGTCATTCTAAATGCCAAGGCCATGTCTGGCTCCCACACTGGGGAGTATATCAGCAACATGTTCATCAGCCTGCTGAAGTACTTGGACATCAGCCACGACAGGGTTGTACTTGTGCTCCATGACAGTGGTGCTAACATGGTTAAAGGCCTCAGATTGGCAGAAATACCTGATCTCATCTGCTGCGCACACACCATACAACTTGTGGTGACCGATGACATCAACAGTCAGCGAGTAGTGCTGGACTTTAATGCCAAGTTAAAGAACATAGCTAAACATTTCAACCACTCTGTGCTCGCAAGGCAGAATCTGAAAAAAATTCAAAAAGGACTTGGCCTCCCCCAGCACAGTATCATTCAGTCTGAACCTACTCGCTGGAACTCCACGCTCCACATGATGCAGAGGATGCTGGAGCAGAAACGAGCACTCGATATCTATGCTCGAGAATATGGAAAAATTGCTACTCCAGCTGCAGATCAATGGGACATAGTTTCCAATTTGACTGACATGTTGGAACCTGTTGAAGCCACCCTTGAGATCAGCCGGTAAGAGGCTTCCATCTCTCTAGTGTCATCCCAAGCATTGCTGTGCTGAAGATGGTGCTTCAGGCAGAGGGTCCTAACACGAGGGGGATTAAAACACTAAGAGAAACCATGCTGCAAAGCTTGCAGAAAAGGTTTGCAAGGATGGAGGAGACAAAATGTTTGGTGCTAGCGACACTGCTGGACACTCGTTATAAGGGTCATGTCTTTTTTGCAGTAGACACACTGACCAAGGCAAAACAATGGATAAAAGAAGAGCATGCCATTGTGTCCGAGCAACTGAAAACAGCCACCACTGAAGACCAAGGATCAGATCTGAAACAGATAAGAGTGGAAGATGAAGAATTACCTGGTCCCTCTAGTGTTTTTGAACAAATGTATGCAAACATCTTTGAGGCCTCATGAAACTCCTACTCCTATTCAGGAGAGTGATGATGAGCATCACATCTCTGAGCAGCTGGATCAGTACCTCTGTGAGCCATTGATTGACAGATAGACTGGTCAGCCACTGGAATGATGGAAACAGAATACATCCCGCCTACACCTTATTGCACCACTGGCAAGGAAATTCCTCTGTCCACCCCCCTCCTCTGTTCCCAGCGAGAGAGTATTTAGTGAGATTGGGAATATTTATGACAACAAGAGGAGCCGCCTCACAGGAGAACATGCAGAACAGTTGTGTTTCCTGCATGACAACCTGCCGTTCTTAAACTGGGAGTACTGAAAACTTTCAGTGAAAGATGGGTAGAGTGAGGAAGACTCAGGCACTGCAATTGAGTTAAAATTAAAGCACATTCCTTTTTATATTGTTCTGTAATGTTTACATAACTTTCTTCACTCAAAAATGAGGGGTTTGCTGCTATGTTATTTGCACTAAAAGAGATTTTTGATGCTGCTAAGTCAAGTGCATGAAAACCTTTACATTTTTATTCACAGTTGGTTACTTAAGGACTTTGTTTTATATAAAAATGCAGAAAGTTGCAAAAAGCAGAAAGTTAGAATGCACTTTAGATGTTCTGTGTCATTTATACCAAACACAAATGTTGCTGGTTGCTAGTATGTTTGCAGCACTACTATTATTTATTTTTTATATATTTTATTTTTTATATTTTTCAGTTTAATTGTTTTTTATTTATAAAGTTGTATTTATTTTATTTAAATGTATATTTAAGTTTACATTTATGTTCCAACAAACTTGAAAGATTCTGCTTGATAAATGCTCTAAAACTTTTATGTAAATGATTGACAGTTTTTTTAAATTTTTTATATTACCTGTTTTATATATTTAATACTTGGTCAGTCTATTGATTTGTTTGGTTAACTTTGGATAAATATTTTATTTTAATACCGTGCAGTGCACAGAATTAAGATTCGAGAGATGGTTCAAGTCAGTGTTCAATAAATGATATTAAGTTTAGAAATGTTGTGCATCCACTTATTATTAGTGTGACATTTTAGCATGCAAATGAAGGGGAAAACAAGGTATCTGCCCTAAAAAAACCGGCCAAAAAAAATAGGCAGCCCATATCAGCCATCGGCTGACCCTGACCTCTAAACATCGGCATCGTTATAGAAAAACCCATATCGGTCGATCTCTACATCGGATTTTATCTAAAATATCTTAATTTGTGTTCCGAAGATGAACAACATGAGAGTGAGTAATTAATGACAGAAATTTCATTTTTTGGGTGAACTAAACCTTTGAAGGTATTTTTTGGATAAAGTATCTCCATCATTTACTGAATAAATACAAGTATGGGATTCTTTATTGAGCTTATGGTGCTGGAAAACCAGATTCAAGGGATTTGTAAACCTGTGTAGCTCTCTAAAGTTGTGCGTGTCTTATCTTACATAATCACCATCTCAATCTTTATCTTATTCCCTTTAGATCAATGATGTAATTTGTGAAACATGTTACATAAGAGCATTTACAAAGAAGCACAACTTCACTATTCAAAAGCTAAAGCATGTGCTAAATCCAAAGTCTTGCCAGGTGAAGATCAGAGGACTACAATACTTTACACTGGTGTTAACCTCCATTTCAGTATAGACCGTTGATGTTGCACTCCGTTGACTTAGAGCACTGAAACACATTACTGCATCAGAGAGCAGACAGAACTGCTAAATGTCACCAGCCTATTGGGGCACAGTGCCAAAAAAAGTGTACATACCCTCAACTGACCATCCTGCAGTTAATTCGAGAAAAACGAGACTGACACGCACTGAACTAAAGTGACAGGAACTGAATTGTAGTGCGGCATGCATCTACTGGTACAATATTACTGCTAGTAAACATCAGGGTGAAATCAAACCGCTGGTTTCAGAGGACAGTGTGTATTTTGTGAGTGTGTGTGGCATGCGTGTAAGCCGTATTATCTTAGACACCGAAAGGACTGAAAATTAAACTGGTCTTTGTGCATTACGCCGTATCCTCAGGATGAACTCTCTTTTGTGGGTCTAGGATCATGTCTTTTAACAAAAGCTGGTCAATAGATGTTGTGATGAATTGCTACAGTACATGGTCATTCCCCAACACCTTCAAACAGCAGAAAACACTAAGAGATACAGACAATTTCAGCTACAAAACAACATTTAAAAGCACTCTGCATTGATGAGTAAACAGTATAAATGTTCTTAGCATTCACTGATCATAATTCATGCTGCAGATGAACAAACTGTATTCTGAATGTTATGCTGATTTTTTTTTTTTTTTTTTTGGATATCCTTATTAAAATGTGAATATGCTTTAATTTGATTAGATTGCAAAGAAACTGTCAATCATAATTCCTCTCTGGGAAATAGCAGTGAGCAGCCTATGTAGGCAGTATGTAGGCATTTAGTGAGCTGGAGACAAAAAGGCTATTAAAATCAGCTGGGAATCAAATCTGCTGCAGTAACACTTCTGGAAGCAAAAACCTACTAATTTTCTCTGAAGGGGAATTATTTTTGAACAATAGCTTATAAAATGATGAAGACAGACTTTTTCTAAGCTACAAGGTTGTTACGGCCCGTTCCCCACCAAGGACGATATCTTTAACAATAACAATAAAGATATTGGCTTACTTCTAAAATTCAATTTTTACATTTAAAAGAATAGCAGTGTCAACACCACAACTATAACGATAATGACAGAGAAACAATATAATTGGAATCACATTTTTTTTTTTCCAGCCAATGAATGATAAAAACATTAAACCAATCAGAATCCACCTGAGGTTTAAAAAGCTTGTGCTAATTGGTGGTGTGCATCTCGCTGACTCATCTGTGACCAGGACAGCAAGTCTTTGTGGTGAATCGAGACTAAAGCTATGGTATCTCGGATAATGTCGCCATAGCACCACATAGGATGAACCACATCCATCAGGAATAACTGTCGACGCAAGATGAAGTTGTCTGGAAGGGATATCCAGGTAACTAACACGGATTGTATCCAAAAAACATAAAACCACACAGCTGCAAACAACCCAGACTGATACTGCCCAGAGTGAAGCACGGGGGTGGATCATGATGGTTTGGGCTGCAATATCATGGCATTCCCTACTGTGCTTGATGGGCACGTCACTGCCAATGAATACCGAACCATTCTGGAGGACTGTGAGCACCTAATGGTTCAAACATTGTACCCTGAAGGGGGTGTCGTGTATCAGCATGACATTTCACCAATCCACACAGCAAGATTTGTGACAGATGGTTTGATGAATATGAAAGTGAAGTTGAAAATTTATCATGGCCTGCAGTAACCAGATCTAAATATTTTTGAGCCACTTTGGGGTATTGTGGAGGAGCAAGTCAGAAAACATTTTCTGCCACCAGCATTAAATAGTGACCTGGCCACTGTTCTGGAAGAGGAAAGGCTCTGACCGGACTGTCCAGGACTTGTATCTGTCATTCCCAAGACGAATTGATGCTGTATTGGCCGCAGAAGGATGCCCTACACCATACTAATAAATTATTGTGGTCTAAAACTAGGTTTTTCAGTTTCATTGTCCAACCTTAGCAGACATTTTAAAGGGGGGTGGGGGGGGTATGTGTCAGATGATGTGACCCTCAAAGGCAAACAAATTATGTACATAATGTACAAAGTAAGTACATTCATGTTCATATAATAAATTCTAAATAGAAAACACCACCTTAAAATAGTCAATCCTCTTTTTTCTAATCTAAAAGTAATCAAAAAGTAGTCAGAATACATTACCTAAAATGAGTAAATGTAGATTGTTACAAACTATAATTTTTGTCATGTAATTTTTAATCAATAACAGACTACAATAAAGTAATCTGCCCAGCACTGTATATAGTCAATATCTTTAAATATTTTTTTTACTTTTGTCAATTTGATTGCTTCACGACATTGTAGTTCTTTCCCTCATTAAAGCTGTTTACATACACAGTCAGTTACCTTCGTCTTTTTGTATGATTTTCAAAATACTTTTCTCTGTCAAATCAAAGTTTGGAATGTTGTGATTCACCTTGTAATTGGTTGGTTTGCCCTATAACTTATAACTCTCTCATTTTTTTTTTTTTTTTTTTAATCCCAATAGAAAAAAATGGGACAAAAATACTTCTGGAACCAAGGCCACTGAAAAAGTGGGCTGGAACTGTTACACTCTCTAGAGTGTTCTAATCACTTATGAGGTTCCATTTCACTTAGGATGCTGTGTATGTAGGCAGCAGACAGCAAGGTTTTGGAACAGAGCAAAAGATTTCTTTACGACTGTCACATATGTAATTTTTATGAGAACATTTTACATTGTTTGCCACTGTGTTCTTGTCATTAGCAGAGTGCCTTGCTCTCTCGACGAAGAGAACAAGTAAATCTCTCTAGTGTTTGGAATTGAGTCATTATTTTTTTATATTAGCACGACATGATAACGTAAGTAAACATCCATCTGCCATCAGGGGACAGTAAGAGGATCAGGGCATGCTTAGTAATCTTCAGCTTCAGATTTTAATCAATTCAAATGAGATTTCCATATCCACGCAACATCTCCTGGTCTGTTTATTCAGGGTTTAAACTCACATTTCCCCCTCGACCACCTCTAAATTTACTTACCCATGTGAATGACTATGAATGCACAAAATGGTTTATTAAGATCTAAATGTCAGTCCCTGAATGCAATTTACACACTATCCAGAGCAAGAGCTGTTTTCTCTGGAGTTATAATCACAGTCAGTACGTGTTCATACATTGCCCATATATATTATTGGTGGAGGTCTCGCTCTCTTTTACCTCATGTGATTGATGGTGAGGCTGATGGGAGGAATGAAGAAGTCCTCCACCCTGTCGAAGCGATGGCCAACTGGTTGGGTGTGAATGGTGTGATGGGACATGCTCCCACTGGCCTGGCTGATCACCTGATGCATGGAAGAGTCACACATTCAACAGGAACATAAGTGATACAATTTCATTAGGGTTTTTATGCACACTAACACACACCAGAATTCTCCTTGTCTTGAAGAGCTCAAAGCATTCTGTCTGTGATTAACCAAAGCTATGCATTATGAGGGAAAGGCTGTGTTTATTATGAGATATGGAACCCCACTGAGACCCCTTGCTATGCTGGTTCAATTTTACATCACTTGTGAATTCTTCACAAATGTCAACTAAAATCATCAAAACATACTCAGCAGGGCCGACTCATATACTTGAATAATCAGATGAGAGAATAGGTTAGGCAGAATGTCCCAGTTCTCTTGTTTGAGAGCAGCTTTCAAACACAGCCATCAAGTGATGATTAACAATCAGAGATGATCCTAGAATGATTTGTCTTACCTGGAGGGTTGGAAAGTTTTTCTGCAGATCTCCCCAGCTCAGGATCCACACCTGGTCATGAGACTTGTCATAGTGCAGCTTCACTGGAACCCAGTCTGTGCTCACAGTCTGTTGACAACAACAGATCAACTGTTTCCATTTGCTCACCAAAATCAGATACTGTAGTTACATTTAAAGAATATTATTGATCTGACTGTATGGACGCTGTTGTATGAGACTGAACAGAGCTGGACGATGACATCACTGTTTTCTGCAGAACTACTTGAAATGAACTAATTTAATAATTAATGATCTTTACAACCGAACAGAATCAACAACAGCTGAAATGCATAATTTTATGTTATCACTGTAAAGCTGCTTTGAAACAGTCTGTACTATACTGTATAAAGCGCTACATAAATAAAGGTGACCTGACTTGACTAAAAATGTAATTTAGTAAGCACGGTCGGGAAAATCTCATGTTAAATTCATAAGATGAAATCTGAATTGAATTAGCCACATAGGAGGTTAAACTGGAATGACAGGAAGAGAAATTTACTAAATGCAATTCAAAGAACTTAAACAAAGTCACACAACAGGGGAATTTCATTAGTCCAACACAACAACAAAAATTAGCAAAAATAGAATAGTTTAAACCGTTTAAGGTTTTCTTTTTGTAAATTGCCTTCATGATCCAATAAAAAAAAGTTAACTTGTACACACTACCATTAAAAAGTTTAGGGTCGGCAATTTATTTATTTGTTTTTTTTTGTGGGGGGGGGGATTTTATTCAGCAAGAATGCATTAAACTACAAAAATAAATCTATTTAAAATAAATGCTGTTCTTTTGAACAAATCCTGAAAAAACAATAACAACAAATCAATATTTTACTATATTTTTGAACTTATAAAATGCAGCATTGGTGAGCATAAGATACTTCTTTCAAAAACATTAATAAATAAATATATTCCTATTTATTTAGTTGTATTTATATTAAAGCTGCTGTCCGTAACTTTTTCTGTTTAAAAATGATCCAAAATCAATTTTTGAGCAAGTACATAACCAGCCAGTGTTCAAAACTATCTCCTTACCTTAGCCCGATTCACAACAGTAAGCTTGTAATAATGTTTTATAATAAAATCTGTACTGGGGGGTTCGTCTTTGCATCATCATGCCACATCTGTTTACATAAAGAACGAGTCCCAGCTAGTAGGCTATATATGAGGATGCTGTAGGTAGCAGATCATTTATAGCATTTCTCACAGCAGCTGAAATAATTAAACTTATCATTTTGATGGCGGATTGTAATCCAGAAAGGTCCAAATGACAATCATAATTGGAGATTCACCTGTAGTCAAAAGCAAAAGACTTCAGACTGCAGAGTGGCTACAGAAATTGAAATCTACATGAAACGCTAATACACACTAAATACACATAGTCATGCAATGCTGATGTTGTTAACATTAACAATTTGACAACAAAGTATAACAATAATAATCATTTGCACAGTTTGGCGTGGTCCGAGGTAAGCGATCGTTAGATTTAATCACAATTGGCAGCGCTATTTATGCGTTTTGGGGCAGATTTGTTACTTACTCCTTCAGATTACATTTTCCGGTGAAAATTCTTATTTTGCTCATACTTCCAAGACTACAATCTGTGATTCCCACACCGTACAGTATCCACACCAATGTGGTGACTGACAGCAAACATTAGATTCATCCGCGCTGAGGAGCCGTGCCAATGCACTACCCATGTAAAATGATAATTCCGCAAATAAGTGCAATTGCAGGTTTCAAACAGAGATGGCAACAAAGAGGCAACACTTACAGACTGCAGCTTTAAGTATTTATATTTATTCATATGTTCAATAATTATATATATATATATATACATATATAGTGTACACTTTCATGCTCAATTCACTTTTAAATGGCATGCAATCTAATTCAAAGCTAAACAGTATTAATTAGAGTAAAATTTTATAATTATTAGGCACAACTAAGACAGACGTTTTAGCAGTTTTGCCCCTGGTCAGTGGAGTGTCTTTGAAAAATTGATCAATTTTCCACATTGTTTGCTTCTAAAGAGTCCCTGTGAGAATTCAGTGAAATCACTGGAACTCATTATATTAATTAAGGAGGCTGATTCCCACCCTGTGCTTAAAGCTCAATGCTTTTTGACATTCTACAAAAGTCACAATAAAAGTTTACAAGTCCACCAAAGCAACTATCCACGACAGAGAGAACGTGTGACGCTTCCGAAAGCACAGCTGTACGTTTTCTGCACATGCAGAGTTTGGTTATGGGTGTGCATTTTAAATAGAGTGCTGACAGTAACAATAGCTCAGCCAGTCTGCAATAATAGCTTTGCATCCATATCCATTCTCTGTCACCTGGCTGGAGATATTCCACTGGGAAACCAATGATTCATTTTGTGCAGTGATAGCCTTACTGTGCAATTTTCACACCTCATTGTGCTTACATGGATGTACGCGAATATGAAAAAAATGTTAATTTGCACACTGAGCATTGCAAAAATGATAATACTCTCTTTTTTACTCTCAGTGGGGCGGACGTTTTTTTTCTTCTTCAGAATGTCTCCAACTTCAGATAAGTGTTTTGTATTCATCTGATGCAGCATTCACTGTTAAGTCCTCCACAATGTAAGCATTTGCACAGCTTGTTTCGACTACACACGGTATTAAAAGAAATGAATAGTGAACCAGTGTTCGTGTTTAGATATGATGAAGGAGGCTGATTGTTGTCTTCAGCGTCAATCTCCATGTGTGCAATAATCTGTGGGAGCAGATGTGCACACTGAATTTTTATCCCAGCACATCCCTCCCCTTCTTCCAAGGATTAGATTGAATAATAGAAACTCTTCAGCACAAATAAACGAATTCTCTACGCCATCCTTAGCAGTTCCAAAAAAATATTTTTATTAATACTTTTATTTAGCAAGGATGTATTAAACTGATCAAAAGTGACAGTAAAGACTTTTACACTTCTACAAAAATAAATCGATTTCAAATAAATGCTGTTCTTTTGAACTTTCTATCCATTAAAAGTAATTTGTAGATTCTTCTCTGTTTCTCGGTTTTTAAAAGATCAGGTGGCTATTTAGCACATGCTAATCTGCATGAGGTAATGAAATCCAAACTCCCAGGTAACTGAATAATGAGTTCCAGTGCATCATGAGGCATCATGGGATACCCAAGTGAGGCCTGGCATAGAGAGAAGGTCTTGCTGGCACTTATCTGGGCATTCACTCTGAAACAAAACCACTTTTCTTCCAGGCACATCAGCCGTTCCCTGTAACTCATGTCTAGATCATAGATAAAGTCTGCTTTAATCTACATTTTCAGTTTCATAAAATGAAAATTCTGTAATCATTTACTAATTTAAATTAAGTTTTTTTTTTATCTAATTTTTATATGTTGATGACATGTCTACATGAGATCACAGCAACAAACCACAACCATCCAATCAATTCTTGATGGACAAAATCAAGTCCCACCCTACATTTTTTTCTTGTTTGAGAAGCCACTTCACTCGGATATACATCGCAATATGGAAGAAAAAACTATCATAGACTATCATCAACTTACATTTCATGCCAACTCTAAAATATGCCAACTAGAAATGTAAAAGTGTCATTAAAAATTGTGGATTATGAATTATGCAGTACACATGGCCAGTGTTGGAGGTAACACATTACAAGTAATGCGAGTTACGTAATTAGATTACTTTTTTTTAAGTAACTAGTAAAGTAACACATTACTTTTAAATGTACAACAATTTAGTTAATTTTTCAATTAAGTAATGCAAGTTACTTTGTTTTTCCACTTATTGACTGACAGCTCTCCTGTCCACATGTTGAGAGAAATTGGAAGTAAGTGCAGAGGGGTTGTGTGTGCTGTGTAAGCATGATGGTTATTCTAGACTAGTTCTAAACTAAAGCATACATTTACTCATTTACTACTCCTCGTGTCTTTTTCTTCTGTATTCCTGAATGGCAGCACAGCTGAAAGGTTTGTTTGAGCTGCGCCCTCTACTGTACAGGCTTGAATTTGACTTTCCTTCAGCCTGAGGCTTATTCATTTTATTTTTGGTGTAAAAAATGCCTTTACATTTGCCAAAAATAGAACTTTTTTGTTGTTACATACATACAAACAAACAAACAAACAGCCCAGTCCAGATGAGAAAAAGTAACGCAAAAGAAAAGTAATGCATAACACAATTAGTTACTTTTTAGGGAGTATTGCAATATTGTAATGCATTACTTTTAAAAGTAACATTCCCCAACACTGCACATGGCACATTACAAACATTAAAATGTAATTTTTTTCTTCAAATTTGATCATATGTCTACGGTATGTTCACAAGAATAATGTTTTGGTTCCTGATTTACTGGCTTACCTGAATGGCCTTCTGGGATTGGATGTCTACAATGAGCAGCCTGTTCAGCAGAGGCTGTGTGGCATAAATGAACTTGTCCTTCACATTGACGGCTGATGTCCACATACACTTCTGAGCCTTCTCTCCCTCCACTTGGGGACAGACCTCCTCCTTCAGGAATAAAAAAAAGGGTGATCAAAACTGACCAATATTATGAATTATAAGAGTGGATGCATCTCAAAAATGTCTCATAAGAACATTTCTGAGTTGAACGTCTCTTTTCTATATAACATTGCAGGCATATTCAACAATGCTATTAAACCTTTTAATGAAGCCATATATTGCTGTAGTTCTTAAGAACAAATTAAACTATGAAACTATACAAGAAAACAGAATAAGACTCTGTAGCGTCTGCCTCAGAGGAAGAGACTGATAGTGGGCAGAAGTGTCATCATGAAGGCAAGCACAGTCAAAATGTGATTGGCTGTCAGGCCTGAGGCTGAATGTGCTGTGGTTAAAGAGGTGAGAGCTGGCTTGATTGATGGCCACAGAGGTTGTGCAGAAGGGGGCGTCTCTTGTGGTGATGCTGTTGACTGGGCTACTCAAGGGCTGTCGACGACAATCAAGACGGAAACTCAGACTGATGTGACTGGATGCGTCTGGTCTAGCGACACTCTTGTAAGGCTCAAATATAGTTTTAGTTGGTGCAAGAGCCACTGGCTTTTAAGGTTACTTTTTAATGCTGAGTGAACTCATGAAATCACAAAGAATATTGCTTTTGTGCCTTGGTTTCTTATGTCCTAGTTTATTTTCATAGTTACTAATTATGCTCACCTGTTGCTAGTTTAGTTCCTCGTTTTGTCCTGCATATTTATACCCCATTTAGTTGGGGGTTATTGTTATTGCTTATGTATAGACTGGTTTGCATTGCTCCAATGTTTCTCCTGTGCTCCTGAGTGTTTTTGTTTTATTAATTTAATAAAGACTGCTGCAGATAGAGCCACACATTCTCTCTCACTCTGAAACAATGTTTAAAATAACAGTTTTCTATGTGAATGTATTTTGAAAAAAGCTGGATTTTCAGCAGTCATTACTCCAGTCTTCAGTAATGCTTCAGAAATCATTCTAATACACTGATTTGGTGCCCACGAAACATTTTCTATCAATAATTGTCAATAATCATTTTAATATTTCTTTTGTGAAAATTATTTATATTATATGTTTGTCCTTCAGTTGTGGTGTCATTTCAACAATTAACCAACATTGTTGCACATTTGCTATTAAAGTTATCTCAAAAAGTAGAAAATAGTGTCAGCTTATATTTAAGTGAATATTTATACATGTGACACTGATTTCCCACAAGCAGAACATAAGAAAAACATATCGTAATGCTCTCTAAATGTTCTTCCCCAGACAGAGTTTGCACTGGGGCTTGCCGTTATGGCCTGGCATTTGATTGATGTCCTAATAGAGGCCTGCTGCCTCTCTGGAGGCTGGAAACTCAAACTCTCACCGCCCAGAGCTCCAAACAAACACAGCTGTCTCATCAGCATACTCAGCTCTGATGTAACAGCAGAACAGAGGAAGGCAATCATTTAATAGCTTGCGTAAATCTAGCAGCTGCCAATCAGAAAGAGCCGAGAAATAATATGCAAAGTGTAGGGATGTAAGTGATGTTAAGTGACAGAGGGAGGAGCTCAACTGATGTCTGTGCTGAGAAGTACTGGTCATGTCAGAAAAGAAAGTTCTGTGCTGCTGTTTATACCGACATGCAACCAAGAAGCTGCAGAAGATTTAATGAAAAGAAACAGGAAAGAACGATGGATGGATGGATGGATGATGGACGTGGATGAATGGATGGATGGGTGAATGAAAGAAAGAAAGAAAGAAAGAAAGAAAGAAAGAAAGAAAGAAAAAAAAGGATGGATGGATGGATGGATGGATACAGCACGGATACTGCACCATCATGGCTGTATGTAGCAAATGAGCCGAAGTAGCATAACTCCGGTAGCATACAAAAAACATTCATGCAAACGTCAGCAATCGACCATTTTTGCTGTAAAATAAACGTACAAAAACGCTCATAAATAAATAGCGCTCATAAACTTTACACTTTGCTTGGGGTTAGAGCAAGCAGGAGGGAAAACAGAGGGTTTATGTTGTACATTTACAAGTACTTTAACATTTCTTTTATACGACAGCTCACCTGCAGGCCAAGAAGCTTCTCGCTGGGTTTGATGTGTCTCTGAATCTCACAGGCCACTGGCTGGATGACTTTAATACCGTCCTCATAAAACACATAGAAGATGTTTCCAATCCCCAGACCTGTAGTGGGACATAAATGAGATTGTTCAGGGCTCAGATCCACCTAAAACAAGGTTAACCTCAGCATTAACACAGTCCAGTCTTACACTAGACATTAATATTGTATTGAAACACCATCATACCTTCCTCTCTCCACAGGATGTTTGCCACTGTAAGAGAACACAAAGAAAGCTGCACTTTACTCATCTGAAAGTTTCCGATATACAGATACAAGATGAACTCACACTTCCGGCTATATAAACCTCCCACAGATTATTGCAACAACATTAGTAGTTCCTGGTTGGTTTTTCCAACGTGGTTTAAAGCTATGGAGAGTTGTATTTGATTTGGCCAAGTAATTATACTCTGCAACCTGAGGAGCTTATTGATTTGACTCGCTCATGTGTAATCAATACTGTGTTGGCATTATACATTGAGGTCGGCCTGTGGGGATTTATACACACACGCATAGCCACCGACCACACTGTTCACACGGAGGAAACAATGTGCATTAGGGTGTAAGTCGGAGCTTATCTTTGCATTAATGATTATTTAACCATAACCGCTGGTGCTGTGACTAGTATTACCTTATAAAATGGATAGTTCCGGCCCTTGATTCTGATTGGTTGAGACGCATTTAAAGCCCTTGTAAAATTCCCGAAAACATACAGCTGACCGCATTACATAAGTATCGATGCGCCATCGAGTGTGTATGTTGCTGTATCTGTCATAGCAACCACTCTTAGCAACGTAAACATATGTTTTTTTCTCAATTTATTTTGTTCATTGAAGCTTACTGCATTATGTAGAAGATATCGAGTGACCAAGAGTATTACCTGCATTCAGATGTAGCATTTTCCTTCAGGGCAGTCCTATTATGTTCATAATAGAAAATCCACTGCGATCTTGTCCTTTTAACATTTAATGGGTTTTTCCGTGCGCTTCTGACACTGACAGCACTAGTCAAAGCATTTGTCATTCGCGTCTTGTTCCGTGTTTAATATAAAAGTCTTTGGGACCGAGTGACTCGCT
The DNA here is from genome assembly GCA_037101425.1 of Elopichthys bambusa. Lineage (NCBI taxonomy): Eukaryota > Metazoa > Chordata > Actinopteri > Cypriniformes > Xenocyprididae > Elopichthys > Elopichthys bambusa. Next base: position 16,861,187 of record CM074447.1, on the reverse strand, counting down.
CATAAATACAGTCTTTGCCACCATCTAATGGCGTAATAATGTAACTTCTGTTGCTGTTCACGGTCAGGGACTATTTTTTTCCAGTGGAAGGAAGGCTTTTAGTGATTTTACTTCATGAAAGTTGCATTGATACATATTTTTTGGCTTTAATATTTGTATTGTGTGGTAACCGTTTTATAAAAGCAATAAGCCCCGTGACGCCGTGGTTGGGTGGAGCGGAGTGCAACCCCTTCAGCAGTGACTTATTCACAATACAGCACTAGCCTTTCGTACCTTGTTTTATAAAACGGTTCCCTGATAGTCCCTGACCGTGAACAGCAACAGAAGTTACATTATTATGCCATTAGATGGCTGCAAAGACTGTCTTTATGAGTGTGTCAGTCAGTAGCAAAGACTTTTATATTGAAAAGCAGGGCTGGGTAGAAAATATAAATGTCTTGATTTTTCTAATTTTTACGATACAATATCGATTCTTAAATCTCAAAAATCGATGAGTCTAGTCTGTTTTCAGTTGATGAATGAACAGAACATGTTGCGCGCCTCCCATCCAGTAAATCGCAATAATCTTTGTGCTTTGTTACTTTTGATATGCAGCAAAGTCTCAGATTTCAAATGACGTCCATCTTATTATGAGATTAAAAAAATAAATACTGTTTTAGCGCTGTTTAATGTGATGTGACACATCGTTTCAGCGCCTCGGTGTAAGAGAAGCGACAGCACGGAGTGCATGTGAACATCCTCTCCTCCGCTTTAATACCAGTTACAGCGCGGAATAATAATGACTAAACATCTAAAGGTATGTTAAAATATACAGTACAATTTACCGAAATCTGTATTATGTCTCGTGTAATAGCTCAATCAGTGTTTCAACCTCGGAAAGCTTGTAAACAATGTCACGTAGCGTCACATTTACCTCAGAAAAACTATATTCAGTGACCATAAACTCATTAGTCAGCTAGAAAAATGAACTCTAGAAAGCAGCATTCTGATAAATATAGCTATGCATGTTACATATTCATTATAATTTTTAATGTTCTTCAATATTTAATGCATGTTTGAATAAATCAGTTATGACAGCCACAATTTAAATGTTTATATTCCAAAACACAAACAAAAAACAATTGCAGTAGAAATATGATTATGTAATTCTAAACTTTATTTATTATAAAAAAGCATCATTGAGTGTAATTTAAGTGTTTGTATATAAATAAGTTAATTTTATCCTTTAATATTATAGTAATATAGTACCAACTGAGAGATTCTTTTCCTCTAGAAAATTTGCCATGTACTGTAACTGATATACTACATAAAAAATTGATATCGAAACGAATCAAAATCGCAATCGAATCGCAATCATGTGAATAGAAATAGAATCGAATCTTGAAATTGTGTCAATACCCAGCCCTATTAAAAAAAAGACTGAATTGTTGTGAACACAGAACATGATGCAACTGACAAATGCTTTGACTAATTCTGTTAGTCATAGGAAAAACCTTTAACTGTTAAAAGGACAAGATATTGCAGTGGGCATTTAAACATATTATGAACACAGGACTGACCTAAAGAAAAATGCTAAATCTATAAAATTGAGAACATACAGTTTAAGTTGCTAAGGGTGGTTGCTAAGGGAGTTGTGTAGTGATACAGAGAACCGTTGGGTGAAGCGGTCATAGCCGTTGACCAATCAGAATCAAGGACAGGAACTAACTGTTTTATAAACTGAATTTATAACAGCTAAGGGGTTTTTAGAACAACGCCCCTTAACTGTTATGAATTGACTGTAAACCATGGCTTCTTGGGGCTTATTGCTTTATTTTAAAACACTTAAACTTTTGATTGAGATCAATGGCTTAATAACAATGATGAAATACCTTTAAAATGGGTCTTATGGCAATCAAGGAGCTTAGCAAAGTGTCATTGGAGCATAACCAAAAAATATAACACACAATTAACTCCTGAATAATTCCAAAAGCATTTTAAAGCAGAATAAATTGGCTAATAACTACAATAAAACACCTCCATTTGAAAGAAATGATTCCTGATGGCCCCAGCATTTGTGCTAAAAAAAAACAATGATGGCCATTACCCACAAAGGACATATATGCCATTATTAATCTTTGCACAATATTTGTCACCAAGGATCTATTGATAAATATGACTCATTAGCTTGAAAGAACAACATATTATGCAATTAACGGCCACATTTTCCTCCTTATTACATTCTGATGGTTGCAGTTTGTAGTGAAGATGTGACCTCCAACTGTTCCTCAGCAATGATTCAATCTCTCACAGTCTGCAAATCAATCTCCCACAATTCACCTGTGCTACAATCCCTATGCCAAGCAATTCTCATTCTCTACTCTCACTTCATCAAGAAGACAGGGGAGCAGAGTAACAGTCTCAAGAATAGTGATGGAGCTAGAGTTAATCTTCAAAAAGTCCTTAGTCAAGTTCTTTTTCAATGAGTTAAAGTATCGGTGCAATCTAAAAGACTTTTGTGAAAAATATTGCCATTGCATCAGCAATTGATGAGGGATGTAAAAAGACTCGGGAAACATGGAGAGCCACTATAGTATGAAAGCAGAAGGGAGTGGTTTGGAAGAAATAAGCCCAGTCTTTTCCAATAACACAGTGTACTGACACAATGTGACCGAGCAGGGAGAATAAAGAACCTTGGAAACAAGAGGAGTCACTCTTGGTCTGGGTTCAAATTTAATTCATATTTTTGATGTTTCCATGTAAAGGAACACCATTTATCTTACACTTTAGACTCAACATGCAACCAATACCATAACATTTTGTATGTTTATGCTAAACTATTTTTAAAATTCTTAAAAACTTTAAAATAAAATAAAATAAAAGATAAAGGCTGCTAAAATATATATATATATAAAATATCATACACCCGGCGCAATGCGGCGCCATGATGCAAGTGTTTTTTGCTAGTTTCAGCCCGACACAGTTATCATTTACACGTCCTGCGTAGGGCCCTTTGTTTCGATAGGCCACTTTAGACATTCTACTAATTATAAGGAACTTTGCAACTACACGTCAACTAACTCTCATTATTAGTAGACTGTCTGCTAACACTTTATTTTGATGGTCTCCCAACAGATATTCTACTGACTATAATTAACTTTGCAAGTACATGTCAACTTATTCAACCAATCTAGCCTAACACTATAACACTATAACTAATACTATAATGAGTTAGTTGACATGTAGTTGCAAATAAATGAGAGTTAGCTGCAAAGTTACTCATAGATAGTAGAATGTCTAAAGTGGACTAGAAATAAAGTGTAACCAATATTTTGCGCTGACTATTATTGCACTGACAGGGTCAGCCAGTCACAGAAACATGGAAGCAATGCTCAAAAGAGACACTGCCTCCCGTTATCCACTGGTGTCGCTGTTGCACACTGTCACATAGACAAATCAGTAGTTTATTCAATATTTGATGTTGTATTTTTGTCTCCTTTGCCTCTTTATAGAAAAAGCCCATACAAAAGGCCAGTTCATATATTATATTGCATAATTTGGCTCATCCATCCATCCAAATGGTTCAGGTTAGTGGAACAGGGCTGCTGGGAGAAACCACAAACCTTACCTCAAATGCACTTTGACCGAAACGCTATGTTCCCGACAGCAGAGTCACATTTCAAGCTGCTAGTGGGAGATAACTCAGTGGTATGAGTCGACTGTGATGGCGTAACAGGTGAAGGCCAGTGTTGGACTCTAATTAGGTCTCCAACACCATGGAAAACTAATCAAGACAAATGCCTGGGGTCTGCGTTTCTGCTTTTCCTCTCTGAATCATTCATGGACCTATCAAAGTATTCATGAGTTGAGAATGCAACTCTGTGTCTGTCGCAGTAATGCTCCATTACGCAAATACCCCTGGTGGTCCTGCATAATTAAAAAAGCTAACATGATTTAATTATGACAATTATGAAGACTCAATAAGTGAATATGATATACTATGAAGGAGTTAATGAAGTAACCTTTCCTACTTTGTACATAGTGTGTAGTGTGTACAGTATATGGAAAAATACTGTGTATTCAGTATGTTTGGAAGGTCATGCTACCTTACAGATGAGTGCACTACCTTATTGTGCTAGTATTGCTTTCTTTAAACTTTAATACAAACTCCTAGTCTTTTGGATATTGAGGTTAATGCCCTCAGGTATAGGGCAACACCTCAGAGAGCGGCTGATGCTGAAATAGACTCAGGAAAATACATTTGATGAAAGAAGGGAAAAGAAAATATAGCCACTAATTTCTGCTTTAGAGAGGTGAGTGTAAGGTTAAACTGTCCAGGACAACAGGCCTTTAGACACTCTTTGCACACACAGTGTTCAGGTTGATCATTATTTACATTAAATTAATAAGAAAAAGACAGGCAAGAAAATGCACTCAAATTTTAGCTGATGTCAGCATGAAACAGACTGGGGTCAGAAAGTACTTCTAATGTTTTTAAAAGAGTCTCTTATGCTTGCTATTTATTTGCATTTATACATTTATTTAACAAAGAATATAGTAAAAACAGTAATATTGTGAAATATTATTACAGTTTAAAATAACTTATAATATATATATATAACTTATTACTTTTCAGCATCATTGCTTCAGTCTTCAGTGTCACATCATGATCCTTCAGAAATCATTTTAATATGCTGATTTGGTGCTCAACAAACATTTCTCTCTCTCTCTCTCTCTCTCTCTGTGTGTGTGTGTGTGTGTGTGTGTGTGTATATCCAAACTTTTTAATGATAGTGTAAATAAGCCTAAATCGTGCCCAATAAGGGGAAAAAAAAAAAAGTTAATCACGTTGTAAACGTTTTGTTAATAGATATTAACTTATTTTATATATTAAAATATATAATATAAAATATATAATATAATATAATATAATAATATTAAAAATATTACTTATTTGTATTAATGGATAGTAATATTTCATTCAAAAATGACAATTTCTCTCATAATTTGTAATCAATTCTCTCATAATCACCCTTATGTTGCTCCAAATCCAATGAATGGTGTCCAGAGCTATTAGACTAGACACTGTGGTCACTGTTCAGAGTCACTGTGGCTTACATGCTATGTTCTAACTTTTCTAAAATATTAACTCTGTGTGAGAGTTATAATGTGCTCTGTGTGAGAAACAGACTACAATTGATTGAAACCAGCAGTGTAAATGAAGGCTGGGGGTATAGTGAACAAATTCTTCATTTTTTCTTTTCTGAACAATCATTCATTACAAAGATTTCAAAGGATTAAATGAAATAAAGGAAATGGCTGAATACAATTAAACATTTCTTTAGGTCAGAGCTGTGTGCACTTAACCTAAAAACTCTGCCAGTGGAGCACTGAATGGCAGAGGTGAGCATGATCACTGGCATATCCCAGCATGCAACGGAAAATATATGTCTACATTGTTTTGATGGGCCAAGTGTGTGACAGAGCAGAACACAAAATTACACAGTGTTAATTCTGACAAGCTCCCTACAGCAGAGCCTAGACTTCCTCATCCAAAAAACAAAAAAATTCAGATAAATAAGACAAAGTAACCATCCTGTTTGGCTTTTGGTAAGCACTTGTTAACATATGAGATTTTTGTATTTAGGAATTGTGGGTACTCAGAAACATTTAGTTTCTCTCTGCACCTGTTCTTTTATTTCCGCTCACCATCTCTCATGATAACACCAGTGCAAACATGGAATCCTATAATCCAACAAGAACACAGCTGCGTGATACCACAGAGAGACCAGCACTACTATTGTTTGTATGTTTGCAGCAGGTGGTGTTTATCCGACAGCCTTAAATACATGGCCAGTACTTTTTCCACCTTGACAAGACAGCAACAGCATATTGTCTTGTTTCTTCTTATAGAAGATGAGCACAATCACACCTGAGTGCTTCGCACCACCCCAGCCTCGAATCACTCGTCTGTTTAAATCCTCCTCTCACAGCACACATCTGCTGACATTTCCATGGCAAAAATATCTTCTGGGACAGGAGATATACTCAAACATAAGATGTTAGCAGTACAACTTGAAAAAGAAATTTTGTCAGACTTGAGACGCCATGTGACTGCGACGTATGGCATCAAAGTACCGCGAGAAAGATTGGAGAGCAGCCGACTGAGTCAGCCAGCGCAGTTTCTCAAGAGCAGCTGCACAAGCTCTGATGACGACACAGCTGTTTCATGATTGGCCGAATTCACCGCATGACAACGATCCTTCAGTTCCACTAATGCTCAAAAATCTGTATTTTTTTTATAACAGCTAAAGCTAATTTCATGTAGGCGCGTAGACCCCACCACATGGTATAATATACAAAAGTTCTGTCATGAAAGTCTAGATGCACAGGCCATCATTCTCTATAGGACACAGATGATTGGTTCCTGCTGTATCAGTAGCCAATGAGCTTGCATGCTCAACCTTCAAAAACTTAGCAGTGCAGCACGCTCCACCTTCCCCAGTTCCACCTGTATAGATCTGCTATGGGCATTGGCAGTATTGGCAGTAGCAAGTCCCGTACTTGCTCTGCAGCAGCAGCAATAAAAGCAGCAGCAGCATAGCAGATCTATTCCTCCAAGACCAAACATATCAACATTGTCATACCCATTACCATGCCAAACACTCCGAGAGTGTGTATTAGACAAACATGCATTTATTTCACTTCAGCTGTGATAAAGTATACAAATGCAGTGCGAGCGTCACTGCGGGAAGCAGAAAGCTTCCGACTTCACGTATCCATTTTCAGCTCCTCCCGCCTGCACACGGCTACTTCCGCCAATTAGTTACATCCATCCACAGCCGATGTCGAACACACCTAATCTCTCATTAGTTCATTGATTAATTGCTTACAGGTGTATCTGGTTAGTCATTAGTCAAATCTTACCAACCTCAAACTTTAGTATGGTAGTGTATATACAAAAATTTATAAAGATCTTTAAAGTCCCCCTGTAGTCAATAATTTTATACCTTAAAACGCATTTTTGATCACTAAAATGACATTTTTCCTGTGAAAAAAAAAAATCTTTATGCCTTAAAATAGCTTGAATGTAACTCTACACCCTTGCCTAATTTAGTATATGCTGATCAATGAATATGCAAATTAGCCCCGCTTCCACTCACATAGCTTAGAGATCCACTTGCTTAGCTTAAGGCAGGCATACACTGTGCAATTTTCATCTGATTTTGAGACGAATTCTAACTCGTGCGACTCTTTTTTGAGTCGGGCCGATTTTCATCTTTGTTGCGCGTCATTTGTAGTGCAGTGTTCGTGCAGTGTACATGGGGAAATGAGAGGCGATAAACCTCTCCCAACCGGCAATCGGATGGTCGGATGAATTTCTGGCATGTCAGAAATTTTGGTCACCCCTAGTGAGGATATCACACAGTTGAAGCAGAGCTACGAACCGATTGCCCTAAACTCTGTGTTTTTTCCCTCACTGCGTCTGTGCAAAACCAGAAATTAAACCATTTCATCTTCAATGCAGCAAGAAAGAAAACGAAAAGAGGGAGATCTTTAAGTTATGTAGCTATCAAACTAGCTGGAATTTAGCAAACTGCTTACCTTCAGTTCATGTTGCATAATGGATAATGCATAATGGAAGTAGGCTACATGAGTGCCTCTTGTATTAATTTACTTAATCATTAATTTACTTGTTTCACTTTTCATTTTCTATTTACTCATGTAGGCTATTTAATATTTACTTCATTTTATTATTATTGTAAATGCGGAAATGTGAACCATTGTCCATTATTTGGCAGTTGGTGATAGCCTAAAGAAAAATGTCACGTCGCAATATTGGAATTTTTTTATTTTTAACCTTTTTTTTATTTTATTTTAAACCATGAAGATGAGTCAGTGTACTGTATATCACACAAGCAATGTGCAAACTTTGTGCGAGAGTTATGCCGATGAAGACGTCTCAATCCAATTATTTCTTTACTGAAAATAAAAGTAAAACTGACAAGCTTTCGGTGCATATTCTCTCAGAAACAACGAGAGATAAATCCTACTTCAAAATGCTGATAACGGTAGGCTATGTCTTAATTTATTTTCTTACTATTTCTCTTGTGGCCCATATACTGTATAGAGAAGTATTTCGTGTTAAACAAGTTGTTTTTGAAGTGAAGCTGCTTTTCATTGACTGATTATTGCAGTCTTCGGACACATAGGCTACTGTTAATAATATAATTGTAATTATTCACTGTATAAATGTCTTTAAATTATTTTCAGTGAGGAGTAAGCTAATCTATCAAATCTTTTATTATCCTCGCACCGCGTCGGTTTGCGGCGATGAAATTAATAATAAAATTTGGCCTACCCTAATAATACTAATACTAATAATAGGCTACTACTACTTATAATAATAATAATAATAATTTAATATATGCATTGGAAATGCTAAATCCTTTTGATATCCATAGCTGATGCTTTTGACGATATCTCTGGAAACATATGGTCTGTCGGCACAACCCAGTACGGGGGTTTATCGTGCATATTTCAAACGCATAGTGTGAGCAGTCAAGTCACAGCTCGTCCATCGGACCGCATAGTGTGAGCACATAAATCGTGTGCTTTGGGTTTGCATCGCACGCAATTTACTTGTACAGTGTGAGCTGGTAACCTTGCTGAAATCGCACAGTGTATGCCTGCCTTTACTGAGGTAAATGCTGCACAATGGTTTCGCTCTTTACAACATCGGACACATAACATTAATTAATATGATTAGCCTTTTGCTTTACTGTTATCAAACAGCTAATAATGTGTTGCTAATGTTACACAAACCATGTTCCCGTTCGCCATGTCAGAGTCAGACAGCTGCCTTCTAACAATCAGTATCCTTACAAACGCTTTGAACAACTCAGAACGTCAGTGGAGAAAGGCATATAGTTCATCAGAACATCGTAATATACATCATACACCCGCCATATTTGCTAAATCTCACGATTTTTTATATCAACAGAAAAATATACCGTGATAACCTGGCTTCTCTCAAGACTCCCCTGCTAGTTCGCTGTTAATGATATGCTAAAGCCTGCCGGCACGTTGATGTGATTGGTAGTTTGTGACGTCACAAACCAGTGTTTTCTTTTTTTTTTCTTTTTCTCCCTGCAGTTTTAAGGAGAAAACACTCGGCAATAGTGTTGACATATGAATTTGCACATGGTTTGTCTTGATTTTCACCACAGGGGGTCTTTAACTTCTCGAATTCTATTTGTGAAGCCGGACATGTTGTGCCGATGAAATAAACAGCATTATTTGAAAGTGACACCAGGCCAGAATGTTCTGGAACACAGCCTGTGGAAAGTAAGACAAGACAAGACAAAAAAAAAAAAAAAAGAACACTTCAACTTTAATACCATTAGAAACAAAATGGGAAGATAGTGTACTATCATTATAGTATACTTTTACTCAGTGGCCCTTGAAGATTTGAATTTTTTTGGCGGAAATCCAATTTCATGATCTCTAGAGCACCATGGCTGGGCTGAGGGACACTGTCTGACCTTTAAATCTTGAGGAGAGAGAGAAATGGGACCAAGATCATTATCTATCTTCTGAGTGCAGTGTGTTCTCCCTGGCTGACCTGTAGAACGACACTGACCTCAACTACTAATGGCTGACCACCAACTTCACCTTGTTTTGCCCTTTAGATGTATGATTACTTTTATCACACGCCCCCTACAACCTTTCAGAAGCTGTAACCCTTACTGTACAATCAAAACCCAATGCACAACTTTGCTATGAGTCCTAGCTTTTACTGTTCTGTATCAATGGTCATCTTGTGTAGCCAGATACCAATAGAAGCTGTTTTCTGTATTTTCAGGCATATAATTTATAGAATATGTATAAGTTACTCAGCAACAAGGACAAATTCATCGCACAAAGCTGAAGCAGCGTGTTAAAGGCTTACTGATATCCATGAAAAAAGATTTTACATGTAGTGCTTGAGCATGGTTTGGAAATGTATTTGCCGGGCTGGTGCACTCTGTGGAAGCAGGGAGCCATGTATCATTCCAGGCTTATGAGTTCAGACCTGCCGTTCCAGGACTAATGTAAGAGGAAATCCCAGCTGACAGTGCAGGATTGTTCCTCTCATTCACAATGAAAGCAATGGCACAGACTATCAAATCCAACAATTTAGCCTGGTTTCAACACAAGATGAATCAGAACTATTAAAAGAACAGTTCACCGAAAATGAAATCATCTGCTCATTTTTATGTTGATCAAAACCTGTATGACCTTTTTTCTTCTTTGACTACATTATAAATGTAGTCAAATGCTCTTTTCTATGCCATTAATAATATAATGAATAGGGGCTGGAGCTTTTAAAGATAAAAAAGCACCATTAAACTATAATAAAAGTGAACAAACAAACAAAAAAGTCTGTATTTATTAAAAATTGTGATGCCCTTGATCTCTTTCATGGGAGTTCATGAGAGAAATAACTGTCTAAATTGGGAACAAATCATTCTTTTAACTTGGGTCTTTTCAATTAACCAGACAGTTCGGTTTAAATCACAGACTCAAGAATTCAGTTTAGCTCGCTGTAGGAAAGTGTTGTTATTGTTAACTAAAAATAAAATTAAACTGAAATAAAGCTGAAATAAAATAACATATATATTAGATGAAAAACTTAAATGACTAAAACTGAAAGAAATATGAAACTACACTGCTCAAAAAAATTAAAGAAACACTTTTTAATCAGAGAATAGCATCAAGTCAGTTGAAATTAACATGAAATTAACAGCAGGTCCACTAGATGGGCAACAATGAGACGACCCCCAAAACAGGAAAGGTTTTACAGGTGGAGGCCACTGACATTTTTTTCCCTACTCATCTTTTCTGACTGTTTTTCAATAGTCTTGCATTTAGCTAGTGTCAGTGTCACTACTGGTAGCATGAGGTGATACCTGGACCCTACAGAGGTTGCACAGGCAGTCCAACTCCTCCAGGATGGCACATCAATACGTGCCATTGCCAGAAGGTTTGCTGTGTCTCCCAACACAGTCTCAAGAGCATGAAGGAGATTCCAGGAGACAGGCAGTTAGTCTAGGAGAGCTGGACAGGGCCATAGAAGGTCCTTAACCCATCAGCAGGACCGGTATCTGCTCCTTTGTGCAAGGAGGAACAGGATGAGCACTGCCAAAGCCCTACAGAATGACCCCCAGCAGGCCACTGGTGTGAATGTCTCTGATCAATCAGAAACAGACTTCATGAGGGTGGCCTGAGGGCCCGACATCCTCTAGTGGGCCCTGTGCTCACTGCCCGGCAACGTGGAGCTCGATTGGCATTTGCCATTGAACACCAGAATTGGCACTGACACCCTGTGCTTTTCACAGATGAGAGCAGGTTCACCCTGAGCATGTGACAGACGTAAAAGGGTCTGGAGAAGCCGGGGAGAACGTTATGCTGCCTGTAACATAGTTCAGCATGACCCGTTTGGTGGTGGGTCAGTGATGGTCTGGGGAGGCATGTCCATGGAGGGATGCACAGACCTCTACAGGCTAGACAATGGCACCCTGACTACCATTAGGTATTGGGATGAAATCCTTAGACCCATTGTCAGACCCTACGCTGGTGCAGTGGGTCCTGGGTTCCTCCTGGTGCACGACAATGCCCAGCCTCATGGAGGATGAAGTAATTTATACCATTGAATGGCCCCCATGCTCGCCTGACCTAAATCCAATAGAACACCTCTGCAACATCATGTTTCGGTCCATCTGATGCCACCAGGTTGCACCTCAGACTGTCCAAGAGCTCAGTGTTGCCCTGGTCCAGATCTTGGAGGAAATACCCCTGGACACCATCCGTCGTCTCATTAGGAGCATGCCCCAATGTTGTCAGGCATGCATACAAGCACGTGGGGGCCATACAAACTACCGAGTACCATTTTGAGTTGCTGCAATGAAATTTCAGCAAAATGGACTAGCCTGCTGCATCATTTTTTCACTTTGATTTTCGGGGTGTCTTTGAATTCAGTCCTCTGTAGGTTGATCATTTTCATTTTCATCAAATGATGAGGCATCCTTTCGTTCCTAACACATTACAGTATAGATAGCCAGCATGATATTTTTCCCCATTGAGATCTGATGTGTTTTCAAAGTGTTTAATTTTTTTTTGAGCAGTGCATATAGATTATTATAAAATATAAACTATATAGATATAAAAAATTACAAACGACAGCTGTGTTTGAGAAACAGATTATCAAGTAGTCATGTGACTATCACATGACTTCAAAACACTTGGAATACAGCACACAAGTCATTTGGACTACATTTACAATGCTTTTGGAAACTTCAATCACCATTTAATAACAAGTTCATGTAACTGAATGAAAAAGAGAGACCCACAAACCAATTAACTGTTCCTTTAAACATCAACAATGATGTTGCCTCTGTGTCCAAACTGAAAATATATTTTAGAACACAAATTATTTGTGACGCCTATGAGAATATTCTCACACACAGAGATCATAGTCTGCTTGAGGAGAAACTGTGTATGAGATGGTCTACAGTGAGTGTTGATCCGGACAGCTGGAGGAGTTTATCTGTCAGAGTGGAGATCAAAGGGTCTGGATGAACTGACTCAAGATCAGTGGGCAGAGCTGTAGTAAATCTGAGAAAATAATGTCATCCATTATGCATGCAGGGAACACAGGCAGCACTGGGTCTGGTTGTATGACCTGTAAAGAAACACTGTACTCTGTCTGTACAGTGCATTGCTCGGTCACATCTCGCTAAAGTACAATACCCAGAACTCTGAACTACATATCCCAACACCTTTACAAAACTATTAGAGAAAATGTGACCGATGACTGTATGATGATCTGTGAGGTTCCTCTGAATCCTTTACTGCCCACAATTTCACGGCTTCAATACAATGAACCACCGGACTGTATCAACAAGCACATAAAACATGTATACACAACCGTTCATATTAATACTATTATTCAACAAGGATACATTAAATTGGTCAAAAGTGACAGCAACTATGGACTATGTATGGCTCACTCAGGGCGGGATCTATGCTAATAAGGCAGACCGTCACCAGTCATAGGTGGGGCTTGTCCCTACTGTGACGTCACAGTAGGGGGAAATCTGGAACAGCGTATTTCCAGACACTTCTTCCGATTAATGGGGATTATAAAAGAAGGAGTGGATGGATTTTTACCATTATAGGCTGGCTGTTTACACACACTGTGGACACACATCAGTGTGCAAACACCATGTAAAAGTACATTTTGCATAACAGGTCCCATTTAATGGCTTAGTAAATCTGTATTCAAGGTTTAAAGGTGCAGTATATAATACTGACAGCTAGTGGTTGAAATGGGTACTGCAGCCAAAATTCAAAATATTGGAGAGGGTTGTTTCTTCTGCCCCCTCCTCCTCAGACTCGATGCTCACGCTGGATGCCAGTTTGAGAACTTGCAACAGGAACAAGCTCAACTGACAATGGAACGTGACCAGCCTTACACAGTAAGTTGATGAGTTGATTTATTCGCGTTTTAATATGCCTCTGGACTTTTCAGATAGATGCCGAGGCTTTTCAGGTTGATTAGAATCTGCAGTCTCTAACCTAGTTCGTTTGCTGGCATCACTGGCTACAATACACAGTGTTTTTCACCAGCTGGCAACACGGGGTGCCGAAATACTATTAGGTAAATTGGCAGAGAGTGGGATCACATAGACCAAAACAAAAACATTCTGACACAGAACGCACAATTCAAAGTAGAATAACTGGCTTAAGCATTGTTTTTCTGAGAAACAATGTGAACCTAACATGTTTGCTAAATCTCTGCCAACATATAATGGTATTTTTTTGCTTTAGTACAGTTAAAAAAATTACATACAGCACCTTTAAAGCTACAATATGTAGATTTTTCGCCGCTAGAGGTTGCCTATTTAAAACAAAGGCGTAGCTTGAAAACGCCAAGTTTGAATTTGGAATTTTGGGAGATGTCGTCTTCACCTCACAGCTGGTGGAAAAGAATTGGGATGGGACTCAGGCAGAAATCATGTTCATGGATGAGATTATTAAAGTTACTGTAGTATGAAGCAATGCAGGGTTGAGTGCTGTTGAAGCGCATCGTGGCCGCTGGAGCGATTGCTAATGCGAGACGATTGCGACACACCGTTTGACAGCAGAGGAACTTTTATTTGTCCACAGTCGCCGTTTCCGCTTCTTCCGGTCAAGCGCTGTTGATCATATTAGATACATTTGAGTGTGTTTAAAATTATGTTATGACGTTACTCTGTGTGTTCGCTCGGCGACTGCTGTGAGACACTTGTTGCACACTGCAGTAAGACAGATCGATATTAGAAAATCATATTAATACATGCTGGATGGCTTGTGCTGATAAATGACATGAAATTAATTTTAAAATGTATTGTATGATGGAGAAAATGTTGTATTACTTAGCTACTTGACCAAATAGTGTTTTTCTCTGGGGCATGGTAAAAGCATTGTACTCTCGGAAAATCAAGAAAACTAGATTTAAACAATAAGACTAAACGTGTTGAGCTATATAACAATAATTTGTTTTCTGTCTATAAATGTAACCAAACAGTTGTTCCCTTGTCTAATAAAACATGTAATATATTAAAGCGTCTTTGGTTTTTCCATGATTACTACAAAATAAAACCCGAAACCGAGGGTAACGCGGATATGACGCCACTGACAGTCAACTCCCGGCAAAAGTCCCATATCCTTGTATCCTTGTAAAATATATAACACTGGCCTAGTGGTTTTTGGATATTTTACTGCAAAAATCTTACATATTGTACCTTTAATATGAAATTCCTTCAGATAATCTTATATAACAAATCTCATTTTTCATTCATTTCAGTGCAAAGCACCATAAAACTGCTGACAAATATTGAAATATCAGGCCACTGGGACTCTTCTTCCATTATTTTATCTCCTTCTAGTTCTATTATTATCTAAAGTTATCTGAAGTTTATAAACTATTAATGTTCAGTCTGATGAATAATGCAAAGAAACAGTGAAGTGAAGTTCCATCATAAGGAGGAATGAACTGCACATCATGACTTATACTTACACGTTTTCCGAGCGGAGTCCTCTACGAATAGAGAGGAGATGTCCTCATCCACACCCGCCTCATTACGAGCGATGCAGGTATAGGCGCCGGTGTCTTCGAAATGGACATTACTGATGTGCACCTCACTCCCGTTAGCTGGAGAGAAAAATAAGAACGAAGGAAAGACTGAGTTGAACTTTTCCTCCATCACCTCCTCTAAATCACTTGTGAAAGAAACAGCTCCATTTATGTAAGTTCCTCTAATGGGATCATTGAAACATTTATAGCGTTCTCAAGTTGTCATGTTAGCTTTAGCTGACTTTGGAGGATGTTTTTTGAAGAGAGGCCCCACAGGGGGGATTGTAGGATTGAGTAAAGATCTAGATCTAGATTATGACAAACACGTCAATCACTGCAACAGTGCAACCAGCAGGCATTACGGCTATATAAAGCTTCTTCAGAATGACAAGATCAACGTCTCCTTGTGTAAAGATATGGGCACATTTTTTTTTTTTATGTGAAATCAGCTAGTGTAAAGGCTTTTGGTAAGAACAGAGGACTGTGCTGACATCAGGGTCGGGAATTCTCTGAATTCTTGTTCAGAACTGGTTGCATTTATAATAAAATGTTCTGTTAATGGTTCTCACATGTACATTCTTCTGTTGATGCAGTAAGAATTAGAGATGGGCAGTATTTTAATTAAATGTATTTAAAATACGTATTTAATTACTTTTGAGTATTTTGTAATTTGTATTTTCCTTAACAAAGAAAAAATCAAATGTAATTTGTAATTAAATACTTTGGGAGAAAGTATTTTGTATTTAAAATACTTAAAATACATTTAAATATATTATTTTATTCTCGCATACAATAACTTTTATCACCAGGCTTAAAGGTAGGGTAGGTCATTTTTGGAGGGGCTAGCAATAGCAAGGTAGCTTTGAAAGCATAAGAATCCCACCCTCCCTTCAGAGCGTCTCCAAAGCCACACCACCTCCAAAACACATAAATGCACACAGCAGGAAGAAAAAGCATCACGAGAGACTGCGTTAAACTACGTCATGACTCAAAGCAAATAACATTACAATAATAATGAACATAAACAACTTAAAGAGCACTGACCTGTAGCATCTGACTGCTGCAGTTTCATTTTGGCGTTGATAGTGTTGCCATTGAAACGCATAAATTCGAGTCACGAACCACTCAGAGTATAACGTCACGGGTTGCCATCTCTTAATTACTGTAGTTATGGCATGAACTAAAACTCATTGTTTTGGTTCAGGAGGAAATGTAATGGTGCATTCACACGGGGCATCAGCGTCAACGCTTGATGGAGGGCGTGTCTGAAGCTTGATGCTGACGCGACTGTCATAGTGACAGCAGCCAGTCACATTACTTTTCGGTGTTGCATGAATACAATTGGCTAGCGTCTGCGCTAGGGTATTTGCATAAGGTGATCTGATTGGCTGACGCTTGTGTTCTGCCGCGAGCAACGCGAGCCACAATTCAGTTTGGCAACGCATGACATTACCCATTCAAAGCATTAACGCCGAAGGCCTATGTGAATGCACCGTAAAAGGCAGCTGCTGTTTCGGTTGCTGAGCTTGTGATTGACGTCTGTCTTACTCTGCATAGCAAGGTCAGAAGCAGTTAAAGAAGCTGCTTTTGTGCTCAGTCAAACTGCTTTAAGGTAAAGTATCTAGTAAAATATACTATCAGATATTATTTACTGAATGTCATTATAGGACAGAGGATTAAACTTGTGAAATGACTTGCTAGCTAAAGCATGACGTGCGCGGTCTAGTGATGTGCGGATCACAGTTATATCCGCTGACGCTGCAGATAATCCACGGATGGGTAGGTCAAGTAATAAAAAATAACATTCTGATTAATTGCAGGTGAAAACACAGTCGATCGTGTCTTAAATTAATGTAACCGTAAGTATATTCGGTCTGTGCGTTTGTTCTTAAAGTGACAGCAGCCTAATAAACCTGCTGTCTGTCATTAATGTTAATCAAGCAACAAAAGAAAAAGACAAAATCACTCACTGCTTCTGAATGATTAACTTTAGTATCTTTATAAGGATCATTAATCTATATTTAATCGTTACAGTGAGGACTGTGCATTGTTTTTACATGATTATTCAATTTCTGTATAACTTCTTACTTTAATGCTACAGTTAAATAGTTGTTAGTGCTTTTTGAATGCTTTGGCTATACATAGCAACTGAGAGCAACTTGTTTGTATTTTCAAATTACAAATTACTTTTATTTTAATTAAATACATTTGATGAGTAAGTATTTGTAATTTGCAACTAAATACTTTTTGATGTATTTGTGTTCATCTCTGGTAAGAATACTATATTAAAATACTCTTCCACTACTTATTCAGCACCACATTAACTGCTAATGAATCTACAAAGTCAAACAGATGAGTGATTATAGAATGAAAAGCCACTTTTCCACCGTTGCGCTGAACAGTTCTAAGAACAATAAGGAACAGTTCCGATTATATTTCAACTTGAGTTTGGTTCGGCATGGTACCAATCATCAACCACAAACAATTCAAGAACGGTTCAATCACAAACCGTTCTCGGCCCGGAATTCTCAGCACGTTGCCACCCATGATTGGTCGCTTGTCTGTTGCCTGGCTAATAGTTTCTCTGTAGCTGGCCAAGCATGCTATTTGAGTGAAGTAAACACAAGTTAATAGTAAAAATTAAAAGAAATACCTGATCATCTTCCACAATGCGGTCGCTATTTACATCTCATACCATCTGTAAACTCTTGCCTTACCAACGACTGACATATTTTAAAGAGCTCTGTTATCAGCCCCACAGTGGATAATGGAACTATATCCGGACCGGTTGGACTAAAATATTCTTTAAATGGAAGGAACCATATGGTGTAATTCTTTACGATTCATATCCATAATTGTCATATACAGTCTAACTGTTTAAATGCTTGTATCCTTAAAGGTGAAGTATGTCATTTCTGTGCCATTTGCAGCATTAAAATCATAATAATGAAAAGAATCAGAAATGTCTAATGATTATATGTTTGTACCCTGAAGTGTGAGTTGTTTGGAGAGTTTCGTGGTGATGTCCATGCCATTCTTCAGCCAAGAGAGTTGTGGGTCGGGGATGCCCTCAGCGTAGCACCGCAGACTGGCTGTGACCCCCGGCTCGCGTGCCTGGCTCTCTGGGTACACCCGGATAACAGGGGGCACTATGAAAAAAAATATTGGAAAGGAAAAAGTGTAAGCAAAGATATTGAATGAATGAACAAACAACATCATGGGCTGCATTTCCCAAAAGCATTGTGAGCTAAGTTGATTGTAGAGACCACTGGTTGCAATGGTTTTATGATCTACTTAGGTTTACAATGCTTTTGGGAAAATGCAGCCCTGGATGGTCAGAATGATAAAATAAAATGTTTTTTATTCTACTAGAAAAGGCTTTTAAATATCCTGTATTCTATAAAATCATCATAAAAACTCAAATGAGCTTGAGACAACTGCCAAACTGTCATTATTTTTCATTGCTAATAATATTATTTCCTTTATTTAACCCGTTTACTTTATTTAGAACTCTGAGAGGAAATGGGAGAAATGAGAGGAAATGTTTGGACAGCGGTGGCGAGGGCACAGTTTTGTGGCATGCAAGGGGGTTGATTTAATGAAATGCTTTGCTTCAAGGCATAGGGAGTTGAATCTGAGCCTTAAGCTCCCTGGGACTCAGTATTTACTGTGGAGTTCAACTCGTGATTGAAAAGCAGAAATCATTTAGTGTAAAAATTGCAAGCTCGGGCCCTTGTGGTGTTCCAAGATCAGCTCATTGGTAATAAGCAGATTATGATAATCAGTAAACCGTGTGAAAACAAAGCCATGCATAAAATAAATGTAGTAAAGCATATCAGCATATCTAGAGTGTAATACTTTGAGAAAGAAAAAATCTCTAGTATCATTTTGAAAGCACAAGTTTAGAAATCAATATTTTACCCTATTTAAATATTAATATTATAAGATAAGTGCTGCTTTTCCATTTAAAAAAGTACCTTAAAAGAGATTAAAATGATTCAAAGCACTCTGAAGCCATTAAAGTAGATTTGTGTGAGAAACAAACCAAAATTTAAGGCTCTGTTTCCACTAGTGCGCTTTGTTTAAAAAAAAATCAACCTTTCCTACGGTTATGTCTGTCATTTACACAACTTCTGCATTTTCGACCCCCGAAAATGGAGACTTTCGAAAACTCTGCAGACCCCATTTTAGTTTGAAAACGCTAGGGTTGCATTTCAGTATAAACGGACCAAAATGGAGACTTTTGAAAACTATGGTGTGGCTGCCCACATCCGCTCTGCGTATCCTTGACGACGGTGTAAACAATAACATGGAGACTGAACTGCAATCTTTGCTGGCTTTGTTGTCATTTTTAGCAGCCATTGTGGAGTTAAACTCTGCGTTTTTTAACACGGCAGCTGCCTACATGCACAAGAGGCAACTGTTTACATTTGTACGCACATGCCCAGTGTGCATGAACGTTCATGTGACATGCGTTTTTGGTCGTTTAGTATAGATGGAGATTGTTTCTGAAATGCTGTGGAAACGCCAGTGTAGACGAGGATCGTTTTCATTTTAAAACGCCGTTAAACGGGGCCTGAACTGCAATCTTTGCTGAAATAAACTAAAAAAGTTATATGGATGTATGTGTCTACGCCAGTTTTACAGCTTGACAGATCGAGTTTCATTTCACTTATTATATGGAAAATAGCCAGGACAATCTTCAAAAACCCTCATTTTGAAAAGAAGAAAAAACAAAAAACAAAAAAAACACAACAGCATACATGAGACGCTTCCATGAATCCAACGAGTCTTTCTTGGATGCCAGTTGAATACTTGATTCTGACTGGTGATTAAGCAAATGTGAATATGCTTGTATATTTAATATGTTCATTATATGGAAAAAAACCTGGGATAATCTTCAAAAACCCTCAAATTTTGAAAACAAATCAAAATAAAACAACAACAACAACAACAGCATAAAAGTTTGGGGAAAAACATGACAGTAAATAATGAGATTTTTTGGGTGAATTATCCCTTTATTTATTTATTTATTTCAATTTAAATTATTTTATTTATTAATTTAAATTATAGCTGGAGAATTACATTAGAAAAAACCAAGTGGCAGAATTTTGGTTAAATAAGCTATAACATAACCAGCACTCTTTACTAAGCTTAACCTAGAAATGATATAAAATACCTACGAATGACTTTTCTTTCTTTCTCTCTCTCTCTCTCTCTCTCTCTCTCTGTGTGCACCTGTATCTGTCTTTGTGTCTATTTTATTACCTGGGGATCGACTTGAGATTGTCCCCTGTGTGAAACACATCAAAGCTGACAGCTCTATCACAAAATTCTCATGGCCCCTCGTCTCCTCCAATCTCCCTCCTTTTATTCCTCTGCCCTCCTTTTCTTTGTTTTCCTCAGTGTTGTTGATTTTCTGTGAGAATAAGCAAGTGCTTTGGCTCGGCAGCGTGTAAGTCCACCATCACTGGACCGGATAAATTCTCTGTGTGTATTTGTTCCTCCGTGAAATTGAGAGTCAGATTTATTAGTTTATGTTTGTCTTTGTCTCTCTTGGTGTGCGGACGTGTCCATTACATGCGGCACAGAGAATTGTGTGTTTTTCTAGTGCTTTTGTATGTGCGTCGGTGCTGATGAGCTTTCAGAGTCCTCGATTAGAGTTTCCTCTCCATTTCACCATCTGTGAGACTCTGTGAACCTGTCTGAACCTTTTCATTTTCCCAGCTAACACTGCTCTTAAAAAAATAACGAAAAATGACACCCACTCACAAAATGTATACATTCATTAAGATTCAGTCGAGATGTTTATTAATATTTTAGTTTTTTTTTTTGCCTGTTTTATTAACCTTGGTTAACCATCAAGTGAAACCCTGCATTGAAAATAAAGCAACAACATTATATCGTCATTATTGTAAATGAAAAAGGCAGCAAGGACAACAATTTGAAGTCGTAAGGTTAGCCGTCGTTTACATGTGCTGTGTAGGAAATTAATTACAAATGGTTCATCTGCCATAGAGAAATGTAAATGCTTTAGCTTAAATTAAACTACACATATGCAAAAATAAAAAAAATCAGCAAAATGACTGTGGACTTACTGAAGAAAAAAGAAAAAGAAAAGACCAAGCAATATTCCATTGCTCTTGGTCATCAGGAAGCATAATTAGGTAAAGGGGAGCACTAGTGCACTTGTGGCTGAAAACACAAAAAGGGAGAACATGTGTCACATCCCTTAATTAATTTCTCATTTCCTCCCATCTCTGACCACGATTAATTGCTAGGCAACAACTCTGGAGGCGTTCAATTGTTTTTCATTCAATTAAATTGTGATGGTATCATTTAGGGCCATTTGATTGCTGTGTGTTTCATATGTCAATGAGAAATAGCAAGAGAAAAGGTGGCAGAAGATCAAGGAATGGTGAAAAATTTACATTTCAGCCTCACAGAACAAGAAAGATACAAAAAGACACTTTTGCCCATCATAAAAAAACCCATGGAAGTATGCAAAATAAAGCACTTTTTTATTTTAAATTTAAAACTTTAAATCTTTCAAATCTCTTTTAATCTAAAAAAAAAATGTATTTCATTATTTATTATGCATAAATATGCATTACAAATTTTAATTAAAAAGTAGAAATATAATAATAATAATTATATAGAATATTTTATTTAATTATTTAAATAAAATATTCAATTTTATTAAGTATTTTTTGTAGAAATATAGAATGTGTATAGTTTTCTTTAAATGCATTTAATTTAATTTACTATTCATTACAAAACAACAACAACAACAACAACAAAAACAGATATAAAGGCCCATTTACAACAAGAGCCAGGGCCCTGAACCGGTTCAAGAAATGAAAACAAAAACCAGAAATGAAATTTTAATAAGGAACATACACAAAAATGAAAACAAAATCAACTTTAAACATTCTGAAAAGAAGCACTATTTGAAATTACTATGAGCCAACGTTATTACCTATACCGTTATTTTATTGTTCTGTTTAATATTTTAATTTGGCAGTCAAACAATCATGAATTCAAATAGTATGGCTTATGCAAATGTGATGACGCATACAACATGAGTGAAATGCCTGTGCTCAGTTGTCAAGTCATTCTTTGCAAGTCGCAAGGCAATGTGCTACATTAGCTGCTGGATCTCAGAAGTTTATCCGAGGATATGTCACCATGGCAAGTTAAATCCAGCATGGTGTATTTTGAAATCAGTGAAAATTGCAAGTTAGAGTAAAACCTCTACTATTCAGGAAATTATATATATATATATATATATATATATATATATGTGTGTCTTTATATTATTAACATTTTCCCAAAATCGAGCTCAAATGGAGTTATGTTTTTCACCAGCGAATGTCAGAGATTTGTGTTCTGTCTGTCATTAACGGCCGCATCTGAGGCAGTAAGTGCATTGCATTAGTGTTGTCAAAAGTACCAACTTCGGTACCAAGTCAGTACTGAAATTTTAAAAATGTGATGCTTTTGAGCGCTGTTGAGTGGATTTGTAAACACCTCTGATTGTTTTCACTGTGTTTGCCATGAACATATACATTGCATAAGATACTGTTGTAACGGAATGAGACCACAGGCAGGAGAAAGCAGGAGAGGGAGGTCTTGTGTCTTGTTTATTATCTCATTAGTTCCCACTAGTCCTGTATAAGTACTCCTTAGTTTGTTCACTCTTTGCCCTGTCACTGTTATGTTTTGGATGTGCCTTACCTTCATTTTGAATTGTTATTAAACCTTTTGTGTTATTTGGAAACCTGCTCTCCTGCTTTCTTCTGCCTGTGGTGACACACCATTACAACTGTACAGTACAGTGCATATTTGATTTCGGATTAAACTCATGCACTCTTGAATATTTGATTCTGATTGGTCATCATGCAAGTGAATATGCTTGTATATTACATACCATTAACCTGCAGGGTGTGTGTTTGGAAAAGCTGCTCGTAGCCGTCTGCATGGCAGGTGTAGTTGCCCATATGTGTAGTGGTCACCTTGGTAATGTACAGTGATCCATCATCTCCGAAATCCTGTTAAAAATACATAAAACTACCATCACCGTGACCTTAAAGAGTGAGAGATTACGACACACAAGTGCAAACAACAACCCAGAGCTGGAAATGCCAGAGTGAACTCCTATAATCAACATTAGTTTGAATGCATAAATCTGTTAAGGGGTAGTGCAATCAAGCATCCATATACTGGACAGCAGAGAGAAAAGAGAGCAGCTTACAGTGAAACTGTTCTCAAACATAGTGAAAAGAAAATACAGAGGGACTGAGAGAGAGAGAAAGAAAAGGAAAATGAGGACTGTTAAAAAACAGGGTAATCAATAGGAGCAGATTGCAGCGGACATTTGCATGAGTTCTGCTGCAGGCCATCATTAAAGCTCTACACACACCATTTATTCTCCACACAATGCTTCTAAGAAAAACAACAAACTTAAAGGGACAGTTAATTCAAAATTCTGAATTTTGTCATCATTTACTTAACCTCCTTTCTGCAGAACACAAAAGATTTCTACTCTTTTTGTCCAAACAATTAAAGTCAATGGGGTCCAAAACAGGATCTGACCCCAATGACTTTCATTGCATGCATACATATTTTTCTATGGCTGCCCCCTAATAGTCAACTATACGTTAGTTAGTCGACTAGAAGAGGCTTAGTCGACTATGATTTTATTAGTCAGTCGCAGAAAAAAAAAAAAACTCCACAGGAAGTGGCAAAGTCACGTAGTCCATTAGGGACAGAAGATTGACGGCGGGTCCTTGCGGTAATTTCAGTTTGTCGGCCAGGAAATCCAAACGTTTGCCTATCATCCATCGACCTCAAATATGGCTTATCATTTGAAACATGTAAGTAGTAACAACTTTACATGGCTGCTCGTTCAAACGTTAACCTAGATATCCAAGTCTTTGTGCGGAGTGTGCATTTTTCAACTTAAAATAGTCAGTTTTTGTCAAGAGTTATATATCATTCTGAACAGTATAGGGTCTAGTTTTGTGTGCACTCACAATAACAACAAAATGTTGTGCTTTTGTAAAATAAAGAAAACAAGCAGGATGCGCTTTCTGTCGTCTCGGTCTCCCTGAACAGCAGCGCGTCACATAAATGAACCGAAACTCAGCGTATAGGCTACTTGCCTCACAGAGATAAATATATCAATAGAGAGCTTGAAAGGTCTACTTTTAAACAAACCAATTTGAACTGAAAACAAATAGGCCTACTCTCTGATGATGTGAAAGGTGCATTTCACTATAGGCATGTTACTGCGGAGATGAGTCAGCACCATCAACTTCATTTTTGCAACCGACACTGACTCAGAAAACACTAGTTTATAATAATAAAGTTCTATAAACTTGCTATTTGTTTTGTGACATATTCATAATCATTACTTGCTTTATGTGTGCACTTGAGTGCGAGGTATATATTCCACCCCCCAAAATGAACTGCATAAAAACGTGCCTTTAGTCGACTAATAGCTTAAATGAATGAATACTAGTCAACTAGAAAAATCTTTAGTCGGGGGAAGCCCCATATTTTTCTTTTGCATTCTGCAAGATGAAATAAAGTACATACAGGTTTTAAATGACATGGCAGTGAAATATCTCTTTTAAAATGAGAGCAAGAGAGAAATTAATTCACAGAGTATTTATGCAGAATGTAGAGAACATGCAAATATAATGCACAAAACAATTGCAAATTAGTTCTGCCAACTGATGAAAGAATTACATGATAAACAGATTAAATTGAAATGAAAATAATTCAAAGATATTACATTATCGTGTTAGATAATAGCATTAACAGACATTTAATCTACTGTTTCTACATTGCCACATAGTTCTAATAGAACAATCAATGAAGAACAGCAGTTTGGCTGTGTGTTACTATTCACTAGTTAGGATACAAAACTCTGCTCACTACAGGCCACAACCTTGATCTTGCAAATGAACATATAAACAAGCCCTTTTCGTCACAATGTGCTCTTAATGAGTAAAAACAGCAGCACAGTAAAAAAGTGCTTTATAAAGAGGAGACTCTGAATATGAAATGAAATCAGCTTGCACCAAGTCATTTGAAAGTCTAATGATAAGAATAGAAAAAAAAAAAGAATCCGTACGTAGAGCAACAAGCAGCATCAGAGACAACAAAGGCTGAAGAGAAATGGCATCAATGTCTAAACAAAACCCCATGAAGCTAATGAATTCAAACACCATTGTTTTACAAGGTCAACTGGCCTTACTGACATCCTGATGCCCAGGAACATGCAAGTATTTAATTCAAGGACCATTCAGATGGTTCTGATTAAATATGTTAATTTTGATTTGATCAGGCTGCAGCCCACAGTTGAAGCCAGAATTATGTAGTAAGATTGAAAATACGTGGACACTCACATGTATTGCATACAAAACCACAATGAATGTGTACACCAGTACTGTGGAGAATTTAACTAACAGTAATGATGCTGTTAACTTACAGTTTTCTACTTAATGAGCTACTTTTACCAATGAGTGCCAATGTAGCATGATGGTACATTGCTGTTTTTTATGTGCGCATGTAGCTTTAAAACCTAACAAACTGAGGTGATAACTCAAACACGCTCTCCAAACCCATCCTCTCTCTCTAATGTTCTGTTGGGAAGTGTGATTAATTTACGTGAATTCGTTCAGATGATTCATTTTTGTGAATTAGTTCATTCAGATGGTTCATTTGATTCCCTGTGTGACAGTTTACATGGTTTTATATCTAAATATTTACAGTAGGTAAATGTTGCTGTTTCTATATAATAAAGTATAATTTATAAATAAATATAACTGTATTTAGTTTACATCTATCAGTTCAGTAAAAAATTATGTATAAATACAAATTCTGTGTAACTAATTTTTCTAAAGCTTGTCTGTGGTATCTTAGAGACTGGAAAGCTACAGTTTAAAGTATTTCCCCAACACTGATGTACAGTATAGCATATAAGGGTATACTATATATATGATATACAGCAAACCACTGCAAAATATAAGGCCAGGATATAGCATCATAAACCTCATGGTAAATGAACAGAGAAATAGGATGTCTTGAAGAGGCATTGAAGAGTGCAAACCATCAGCTCCTTCGTTTCCCTTGACTCTGAACCAGCTCAATAGTGCAGGCACCTTAACCCAGTCTTCAGATTTGTGAGTCACCAATGGTTAATTGTGGTGTTAGAACTGATTAGCTTTAGGGTTTTCAGACCGTAGCAGCTTACAGGCATGCTAACCCAAAAACATGAACCTACCTGAGAGGGGATCTGCAGAAAGGAAATCAATTGAAATAACATTTCAGTTTCAAGTATCTTTTTAGGTGTAAAAGAGAAAGCCAACATACAGAGATAGTTACTGGTTATTAGATTTATGTTGCATAGGTAACAGTTGTTACTTTTTCTAATAATTAGATGTCTAGTTTTTTTTTCTTATCATTTTATCATTTATCTTTTTGATTACTGTTAAAAGAGAAATATATCAGGCCATTATATTTGATTGTGAGAGACCATATGCTAGCTCAAACAGTTCTTCTTGCTGATCCTTTATAAAGTTTTACCCACAGTTTCTACTTTAGTCATTAAATCCTCTTCTTTTGTTTTATGTATTCAGGGAGCGGTTCATAATAATGGCCATGTGGTGGTCTTAGTAGAATCCCATGATGCAACGCTCAGCAAGCACCCTCATTTTAGCACATTAATGTGCAGTAGATGCTTCCTTACATCAAGACAGGATTCACTGAACTTAACGATATTACCTCTAACTATACTTGGATTTATGAGGTTCTCTTTGACGGCAGACTATAAAGCAGACAAAAGAAAGAAAGAAATGCATAAAGATTAAAATTAAATTAAATTAAATATTTATAACAATAAAAATAAATTTCACTGAACTCAACAAAAAAATGCAAACTATACTTCGATAAATGAGGTTCTATCCAAATGAAACGAAACGAAACGAAACGAAACGAAACAAAACAAAACAAAACAAAACAAAACAAAACAAAACAAAACAAAACAAAACAAAACAAAACAAAACAAAACAAAACATCCTTTGCTATGGTTATCACTGTGTCAGTCATTGCAATTTCGAGAGTGAATCACTGAATGTGAATGGGCAAATTTATTGAAACATGTACATGGCTGCTGGTCAAGCATGGAAAACAAAAGTTTTATTTAAATTCTGAATATATGATATTAATTATTATACTAGACAACCTGCAAAAAGCGCTGTATTTCACTTTCGCGCATTCATCGTGATCTCACAAAGTTGCGTTATATTAATCAGTGAATACACAATAAATCTCTTATTTACATAATGTTTGCACTTTGTTAGAGATTTGCAAGAATGCAGAACCCAGCACTGTACAAAAACTTGAGCGCTGAGTGGATTCTAACTTAAAACACCTGTGATTGGCCGTTGCATTTAAGAAATCAACAAACATGTCTGTGATTGGCTACATTGCTTGCCGCTGCAAAGATACGCACTGGACTCTTTTTCACTAATATGCTAGTATTACGAGAAAAAACAAAAACAGATCCTAGACCAGCAGTTATGGGTAGCTTTTCCCTCTAAAAGCAATCAGAAGCAGGATAAATGAGGTTTTATCTGACAGAACAACAAAACAAAACTAAACTCTAAAAGATGATAGTCTCTCTAGTAGATAGAGGAAATGCAGAATATTAAAATAAAAATAAATAAAATAAAATATTAATTAATTAAAAAAAAAAAAATAGTTAATGCAACATGGCTTCATGTGGGAAGGTTGTGACAGACATGATGACATTAATTGTTCTTGGATACCCCGATGGTATGTGAATGTTTTTCTGCATACTAGAGTCTTCTGGTTTAGGTCAGCCAGCTTTGCTGTCCTAAAGGATTGTCTGTAGAGCTGCTGACATTTAAACAGGCTTTCCTCTGAGTCTGTAGATTATTCATGTAGATGCTACCATGTTGTGTGAGTGTGCATGTCCCTTCTGGCTGATATTGTGGTAAGAAGGTTCTAGAGATGGATCTTGGCAGCCGCAGACTCTTTCCTCATTTAAAGGCCTCATAAACGTTTAATCTATCGAGGATGACACAGAGGCTAGTGTTGACTCAATTGATGAATACCCCAGTAAGCCAGGCTTCTGGCTGGTCAAATATATATACACACATGCAGTAACAGAAATAAAAGTACAGTGCAACATACAGAAGCATGAAAAGCTTTCCTCTACATTATATGGCACTAAAATAATCACTATCCTACATCTTAATAAAAAATGCCTGGTAATATATTTGTAGAATTAACTGTAGTGTGTTAGGAATACAATTTAAAAAAAAAAAGAAAAAAAAAAAAAGTTCTCTGACAGACTGCAAACTCACATATGCATATACACAAATATATAACACTGTGTTTAATGAATTTGTACTCTTTTATGTTAGACAAACTCAGTTTCTACCCTGCAGCATATCCCAAGAGTGACATACCATATTCTCTATTCTGCTTTCATTTCATTTAAGTACTTCTGTTTAATTTTTTTTTTTGTTAACTGTTCTCTTCCTCTTAAATGACTTCATTTCATATTGGCTCAATCAAGCATCATAAAAGACTGCCAAATCCATTTGGTTTCTCTTGAGTATTTTCTCTCTCAATCCTCATTTACACTAATGTGCTTTCTATTGAGTTGTAGCCACATTGAGTGATGTTGCGTTACAGTGTGAACATTTAAAACATCACTCATATCTCAATTTGGTATCATGGGGCTATATTCCATCAGCTTGGGTTGGTTAAGGTTGCTGTAATAAATATATATTATAGCTGGAGCGTGGCACAACTGTAGAGCATCTGAAAACTTTGGAGACTTTCATTTGAGCTCTTTTTGTGCTATTTATGGATTTCTTTTGTGAAATCCCACCTGGCCTCGCTGAATGTTTCACTCCAAACTCCATTACGTCAATAGCTAAACTGAGCAGAAAGCACATTAAGAGAGACAAAGTAGATTAGACTGAACATCTAATGATCTCACACCATGTCATATCATTTCAAAAAAGGTCGCTGTTGAATGTACGTTTGCACTTGTGTGTCATGCAATTTATCGGCTTGAAAGTGCTGCCACTCACTTTTCAACAGCTTTAAAAGGTAGCTGATTGCAACACTTTCCAGATGGCTTGCCTTGCACAGACACACTTGACGAGTAAAAGCAGACTGTGGCGGAGACAAAGTTAGGGTAAAGGGGCATGTCACTCACATTAATGTCCTCCAGCTCCAACATGTTGAGGGCGTGGTTGTTGCGTCTCCAGATGATTGGCGGCATCTGGTCTCCAGTGATGGCACACGTGAGAACAGCGCTCTGACCCACCGTTACCGTGGTGATGCTCAACTTTTGGTCTTCGGGAAGGCTGAGCTGATAGACCTCTGACAAACAAGAGGAAAGAAAGTGTAGTTTATATTGGCTTCAGTTTTTCTTTTCCCAGTAAATTTGTTAACAAGGTGTCTGCATCAGCCATTAAAATTTATTTCTAGCTCACTTTGGTTCACAGCAAATGATTTGAAATTTTTTTTGCACACAGCTACATTGAATACCTGTGATTTCTAGTGAGAACATCAAACTGGTTTTCTCAGATGCCACATTACCGGTGTGAATGTTGCTTTCTGTGACACATAACATTTCAATAAAACAATAAAAACTACTGCAGACACTTATGAACAAGTGTAGTTTAAACTGAGCTTGAAAAGTCTACTTCTTTTTGTAATTCGGGCTGGTCCAATGGTAACACAGATGCAAACCGGCACTAACCCACACAAACACAGCCTTTTGAGGCCAATATGTCTGATCTCTTTATTTGTTTGTGAGTTCTTTGGATGAAAAAGAAAACACAGCATATCAAAGGTCATGTTTTTTCCATTTTCAGCTAACAGTCAGTACTTAGTCCAGATTTCGTTTAAGGCCCAAAGTGAGGCAATTAAGTTTTTGTACAAAAATATTCTCAAAGGCCCCGTTTGCTAAGATCTCCAGTAAAGCGTAATTGCACAAATAGCCACATGTGCAATTAGGTCGTACCCAATTTTAAAGGATTTTGCATGTTTTTTGTTTTTTTTTATAGTATGATGATTTATGTATTGCTATTAAATGATAGCATTTGAGGATACCATAAATATAGTATATACACTTTAGAACTGTTTATTTGATACCATACTTACTACAAACCACTACTTAAAGTTGACTTTTTTGATGGTATCAAGTTTGCTTTTGATTTTATACAGTACACTTTTGTTATTGTTAGCTAAAATTAAAAATAAAACAATTAAACAAAACTATTAAAGATATATATATATATAAAAAAAAAAAAACGCATGGAAGCTTGCGTCCACCATGGAATAAAAAATAAAAAGGTTATTCCGACATTTTATCTCACAATCTCACGTTTTTCTCAGAATTCCTACATATAAACTCCCATTTGTGAGAAAATTCAGAATTGCGACAAAATCGCAATTGTGAGAAAAGAAGTCATAATTGCGTCATATAAACTTGCATTTGTGAGAAAAGAAATAAGAATTGCGACATATAAACTCACTATTGCGAGAAAAGTCAATTGCGAGAAAAGAAGTCAGAATTACAAGATATAAACTCGCATTTGCGTGAAAAATCAGAATTGCAACAAACTTTGCAAAATTTCGACAACCTCACAAAAGCGAGAAAAAAGTCAGAATTTCAACATATAAACTCCCATTTGGCATATAATGCCTTAAAATACTGCCTAGGCAGCTTACTGGATTTTGGAACAGATCAGGTATGCAACAAGCCTTTACGTTTTCTGGCTCTGAAATGTCACCTTTCTCATAACATAGAAACAAACACACACCTGGAGTGGGACAAGGATAACAAATAAACCCGACCCCCAAATCTATTTAATCAGCTCCTACTCTTTAGAGAGTCTGATGAGCATCTAATACGACTGAAGTCGCTGTACTGCCCAAGGCAAGAGCTGAGATGGCTTTACAATCTGACTCATAGCTTCACAACACTCTTTAGGATGATCGTGATAGGCTTTGTGCTGCTTTAAGCACAAATCTCCTGATAGTTTCACTTAGTTTTGAAATTAAGATTTTAATGACGGTGAGAATTAACAGCTGCTCCTACGAGCCTCTCAGTAGAAACGCCAACCAAACACTGCAGTTCATTATAAAGGCTACTTTTCAACTAAAAACTACTCAACTTAACATCTAGTTTGAATTTAATTATATCCACAGCCAAGACTCAACAGTGTCATTTGGTCATTATAGAATAGCTGTTGAAAGATCCTCGTATATAATTTCTCGTTTTTTCTACAGTGTGAGAGGAATAATAGAGCCAGGTGCCAAACACTTCTGTCGGTCTAATTAACAGTAAAGTCTCTTAATTTGCTTTTCAGTGGAGCTCTACCTTGACCTTTTGAGTTAACCAGGGCCACCTGCTCATAAAGCAGACAGCAACCAGCCTTTAAATGAGAGAGATCAGAAAAATGTCAAAATTGGGGTTGTCAAGAAAAGAAATACTTCCACATTTAGATGCTAGCTAGGTAAAA
Source organism: Elopichthys bambusa (assembly GCA_037101425.1). NCBI lineage: Eukaryota > Metazoa > Chordata > Actinopteri > Cypriniformes > Xenocyprididae > Elopichthys > Elopichthys bambusa. The sequence goes on along the minus strand of CM074447.1, from coordinate 16,829,465 downwards.
TAGTTATGCTCTTTAAAGGTTAGTTCACCCAAAAAAATGGAAATTCTTTCATTAATTACTCACCCTCATGTTGTTCCGCACCTGTAAGACCTTTGTTGATCTTCAGAACACAAATTAAGATATTTTTGATGAAATCTGAAAGCTTTCTGACTCCTCTATAGACAGCGTTGGCCAATACTGAGCCGCCGTTCTGAAGTACAACCTGGAAGCGCTGACCGTAAACAGCGTAAGAGAATGACATAGAAAAGAGGATATTGTTGAATAAAGTTATTTTTGTTTTGCCTTTGCGCACAAAACGTATTCTCGTTGCTTCATAAAATTAAGGTTGAACCACTGCAGTCACATGGATTATTTTAACAATGTCTTTAGTATCTTTCTGGGCCTTGAAAGTGGTGGTTAAATTGCTGTCTATGGACGAGTCATACACAGTACATCTCAAATTTAATCAAAAACATCTTAATTTGTGTTCTGAAGATGAACGAAGGTCTTACGGGTGTGGAACAACATGAGGGTGAGTAAATAATGACATAATTTTCATTTTTAGGTGAACTAACCCTTTAAGTTAAAACAATTTTTCTGTAACGTGAGAACAACTTCTTTCATTCCAAAAATAAACATTTTGTGTCTCTTTTTAAATGCAGAAATTTTAAGAACTAAAAACCCTCAATAAACCAGAGAAATATTGCTCTGATTATAATATATTATTCATTCACTTATTTAACAGATTTCTTCCATAGACAGCTTCAGTGTAGTTTGCTAGTTTTTTTTTTTTTTTTGATGCTAGCTTACATTAGCTAACTACTCTTCAAGAGTACCTCGAAAGTACCTTAACTACTTTAATTTATGACAGTCTGACAAGCTAGTTTAAAAAGTAGCTTCCTCAATAAAATTGCACTGAATCTTGATTGATTTGATCTCATTCCCATGATCATATTAATGACATCTAAAAGGATTTTCAGGTATTTTAATTACGGAGATGCACACAAGTGAAAAACATAATCAAGCTGCGGCAAAACAAATGAGTACATGGGTTGGGATATCTCAAATGATTATGCAATTAAAGATCCTGGGAATTATAACCAGCTTGCACGCAAGACAAACATGCCTCTCGCCTCGCAAATGGCAATTTCGCATTTCAGCGCTGTGCTCTCATTTAAAGCTAATTTACCAAATTAGTCAGTAATGTCTCTTATTCATTGTGTTGCTCTCAGCTCATATAGTGGATAACAGCAGTGTAGAGCTGATGCACCTTTAGCAACCCTCATTTAATGTCAGATTTATTCTGCACGGCACACTCTATGCATTCATGAGTGATTTCAGGGGAATACTTCTGTGGAACAGTTATAAGAGAGAGAGAGAGAGAGAGGATCTGAGAGAATTATGCACCATAGCGCAAATGCATGAGCATCACTTTTCATGTATTTATCCAGAGATCAGATTTGCTTATTTCTAAGTCTCTAAAGTCTTCCAATACCAAATTTACACCGCAAAGGTGACACATAAGCTTCTGAAGGGACACTTAAAGGATTAGTTCACTTCAGAATTCAAAATTCCTGATAATTTACTCACCCCCATGTTATCCAAAATATTTATGTCTATCTTTCTTCAGTTGAAAAGAAATTATGGTTTTTGAGTAAAACATTCCAGGATTTTTGTCCATATTGTGGACTTCAACAGCTACCAATGAATAAGTTGAAGGTCCAAATTGCAGTTTCAGTGCAGCTCTACACGTTCCCAGCTGAAGAATAAGGGTCTTATCTAGCAAAACAAAAAAAAAAAAATTCTAAAAAAAAAAAAAAAAAATTCATATACATTTTTTAACCACACATGCTCATCTTGCACAAGCTCTTCCTCAAAAAACCTTAATTTCTTTTCGACTGAAGAAAGAAAGACAGAAACATCTTGGATGACATTGGGGTGAGTAAATTATCAGGAAATTTGAATTTTGAAATGAACTAATCCTTTAATGTCTTTACACAGACTGTTTAATGCTGCTCAGAGGTGGCATAAATGCATTTACACAGCAATTGCAACTCTATACTTTGATATCGTGAGATGGGGTGGGTCAGAGCATAATTTAAACTGTGTTTTATGTGGCATTGCATCTTTACACTGAATTTTATGCAAAAACAGAACAGCCTTAACTTGTCTGTTGCCAAATTTACACTGCAAAGTTGGCACAGAAGCACTTCTAAAGTGGCATTTAAGTGTCTTTACACAGATTGTTTAATGCTGGATGTGGCTTAGATGCATTTATAAAGAAAATTTGTATACTTTGTATACTTATATTTGTAAAACTGTATGCTTTCATTCTGAGGTGGGCCAGAGCATGCATAATTTGGTCAGGCTTTTATGCACCATTATATCTTTACATACAGTAGAATTTTGAGCAGGCACAGAGCAGCCTCAACTCAGCTGTGTAAAGAGGCTCAAGTCCACTGACAATGTAAAAAAACAAAACAGCATTATAATTAGAAATGTCCAGAAATCATTTAAATAGCAATTTCTAAATCACTGTGCTATGTTTTCAAAATCGTTTATGTTGAAAACTACGTAAAATATTTTGAAAACCTAGCACAGTAATTTGAAAGAGAAACCATACTTGCTGCCAGTTCAAGTGCTCAAAAGAACTTCAAACATATTTATCTGTCTATCCTGGGATTTTGTAAGCCAATGGATTAATGCAAAGTTCATCAATTGATTGTGAAGCTTGACACTTTTTGGTAATGTTGTTGCTTTCAGTACAAAGGGTTCTGGGTTCTAATGTGTGAAAATCTATCTTTTTATTTTAATGAACCAAAATTGCAGCTCTACATCGGATGTTGCAAATTAGGAGCGAGGACCCCTGTATTTGCATTTATTTTGTGAATTCAGAAGAACAGACAGTGAGCCATGGGAAAACTGAATAGAGCATGTGTCTGAGCATGTGAGAGCTGAATTTGACATTGTTGTTTTCCACTATGAATGCGGTTACTCTCAGCAAAACATTCAAAAATTTCTATTTCAGCACCACTAACACAAAAACAAAAGGACAAGCTCAAGCGGTTTCAAAAAGTGGCGTGGACAAAGAGAATGAACTCTTGCTGACTTGCCAAATTGGAGCTTTTTGAACAGCATGGGAAAATGTGAATAATGTGAGGTACTCAGAAATACCAACTGGAAAACCTAGACTGAATTTAGAGTAACCAAACAGACAATGTTAGACAGTAAATTTCCTGTGCTGTATCAAGGCAAACCTATTTATTCCTTTCCTAATCACCTGACACCTATCAACCAATCATTTTATGATAGCACTGTCAGCTCATGCCACAATATGTCAGGAAATGCCAGTAATGGAGGGAAAAATAGCATGACGATCAAATTAAATTTCTCATGGAGTGCACAGACAATACACAAAAGGCAACAATTCAGATATTTTTCTTGTATCCTTATATTTCCATTTTAGTCATTATTTTTCCTTATTTCTGCAAAACACTAAATGAGATTTTACAGAACATCTGAGATTCTGCTTTTTTGCATACAAGAAAAGTAGAGAATATTTCTACTGCCAGACACAAAAGGACAAAAAGTGACATAAAAGTGTCACGCCAAGTGAAGTGGTTGACATGAACTTTTATTCAACATTTATAATGTTACTAAATATTTATTACAAATAAATTTTGGTCTTTTGAACTTTTTATCATAGAATCCTAAAAATAAAAATAACGATTTCCACAAAAATATTATGCAGTACAGCTGTTTTTGACAATGAAAATAAGAAGAAATGTTTCTTGAGCACCAAATCATATTGATTTCTGAAGGATCATGTGACACTGAAGACTGGAGTAGTAGATCTTAAAATATATTAAAAAAAAAAAAAAAAAAAGGAAAATTTGGTAACACTTTATTTTAATATGTCCTTGTTACACGTTACATGTATTTACTATAGTAATAACCATAAATTACAAATAATTACATGCATCTAACCCTAAACAAACCCTATTTCTACCCTAAACCTAAATTTATTTAATTAATATTACTCAGTACTTATATGCATAATTACACAGTAATAGGGACATATTAAAATAAAGTGTAACCAAAAATGTATTTTAAATGGTAATAATACATGTATTCCACTTTTTTTTTTTTTTTTTTTACCATATTTTTGATCAAATAAATACAGCCTTGGTTAGCATAAGAGACTTCTTTCAAAAGCATTAATAATAATAATATTATTGTATAATAACACATTTGTAATAATTAAACTTTATGACCCAAAACTACACATTTGTAATAAGGAACTGACCAAAATTTCAAAGTCATTATTTACTAATAATCCTTCCCCTTTAACTGCGGCTAAATAAAACCCTGCACAAAATATCCAATAACCATTTTCTTAAATGAAGACAAGCACAAATGAAGCTTTATCATGTCATTGGTCCCTCAATTTGGGGTGAACTACTCCTTTAAGCATGGCTAATCTCTGTGTGGTCTTAGCTACATCTTTATGTTTTTACCATATTGTCATTGGCAAAAATGAGTCTGAACTCTCATAAATACAATAAATACAGCCTGAAAGCAGTAAATAAGTATAAGTACAACTACCTTTCAAAACAGACCATGTATATGTGTGAGCACTCGCCATTTCTAGTGTTTAGTAATATCTTTTCTAGCCATTCAGTTAAACTCTTTTGTGTTTTAGTAGATTTGGAATTTTCTCCAGGGCAAGCAACCGCGTTTTACAATTCCACGTAGGATTGAAAGGTGAATGATTTTTCAGAACAAGGAATACAATTGAGAAGATGAGATTTGTTTATGAGAATGTCAGTGTAGGAAACAGAAAGAGAGAAATAGATTATGGTATAAAAAAAACCCCCCGGATGCAGCCTAAACAAATATGGTGGACCAATCATACTGCAAAATATTATGGCAGGTGTTGTACAGGCATTTAATCCTGAGTCAACGTTTGTGATTAATGACAGTACAGTAAGTACAGGTTTTGCCCCCTCATTTAGAGCACGTGTAGCAGACTCTCCCTCAGGGCTCAACCATCTCTCACAGCAGCAGTGTGGAATTAATACTGAAGTGTTCGACGGCAGTTTTGATTTAGTTCACACTCTTTCCAATTACAGAGTAGTGATGCTTCAACTGCAAAAAGAGCTATAGTAAATCAAACTCAGTGAGAGAAATCCCATGGTCAAGCAGCAGCAGAATACATTTTTTTAGTCCTCTTTTAGGGGGTCGATTATCACGGGGCCTGCCTGCTATGCCACTGCCCCAAACCTTTGAACAGTAGTGTAACTTTCTAGCTAGAAGCGACAGTTCAATGAATGTCTTTGAATTTCAATTTATCTGTTTGCAACCTCAGTTTAAATAAAATTCATATTCAGAAATTGAACAAGAATGTAAACGGCATCCTCAACCCAATTCTGAATGGCATAACCCTGGAATGAACACAATTCGAGTCACAACTGTTAGAAAAAAAAGGTCCCAAACACTATGTAAATGCGCCTAAAGAAAAAAGAAAAGAAAAGAAAACAAAACAAAACAAAACAAAACAGAGGAATACCAAGATTTTAGTCATTAGGCTTTAGAACTGATACTTTAGGATATATTACAATTTATGATAAAAGCTGAAGAAAAACAACAGACCCTTTCCAACAAGCAGCAATGCCGTAAATGGACTTCAATCATAATTACCAGCTGCCCTCCCTTCAAAAGTCACGCTCCGCTCTCCGCCGCCCATCCAATAGTACATTTATGAGCCTGTGAGGCCTCTGTGATAGCTGCAGAATCTTTTAAAAGTTGAAGTCATTGAAGTCAGATGGAATAAAACCTTTACTGTGACCCAATCAATGTGAGAGACAGGCAGTAATAGAAGCTGAAGAAAGGCTGACTTCACACCACCTGTGAAAAACACCATGTCCATAGCCCTTGTCAGTAGGGACACTTGAGACATCACTTTAGCATGCCATCACAGTACACATACTTCTAATTAGGCTAATTGGAGCTCATATAAAAGAGGGACTGTTCAGGAAAAAAGTGGGACAGACTCTTGGCTAAATTTGATAAATTAAAGTGCATTTTACACCATATTACAGAGCTGTGAATTTTTTTTTTTTTCATCTCTATCTAACATTCCACCTTGCTTTTTTTCTGACTTCCCATATGGCAATCTTTAAAAGTCTGTATTGCCTTTCACTGAAGTCAATTTTGTTTCAAGTGAGGCCCTGTTTCTTATCACACAATTCTCCACTGCCAATGATATTGAGCGGATCCTGTATTTCTTTGTGTGAGTGTGTGCGCGCACGCGTTTGTCTGTTTAGCAGACAGAGCAGGTGGATTGACGTTCTCTCCGGAGGCATATCAGCCCTGACAGATGAAAGGAATGGCATTGTGGGCCGGCGTGGCGTTAAGTAATTGCCTTCTGACTCCACTGGGGGATGTAAATAGTTTGGAGCATAAAGCATACAGATATGCCAACTGAACAAACCAATCATGATAAAGGACCACATAGATGCACCAATCATAAGTAGGAGCATGAGTAAACAAGGGTCAAAAGCAGGGACGCCTGCCTTTACGTGCACATGAACTTTAATGACATCCCATTCTTAATCCGTAGGGTTTAATATGGAGTTGGCCGACCCTTTGCAGCTATAACAGCTTCAACTCTTCTGGGAAGGCTTTCCACAAGGTTTAGGAGTGTGTTTATGGGAATTTTTGACCATTCTTCTAGAAGCGCATTTGTGGAGTCAGGCACTGATGTTGGCGAGAAGGCCTGGCCACACCATAATCCCCCCTCATATATATGTATATATATATATATATACACAAATTTATACATAAAAACGTAACTTTGTTTTATTTTGTATTTCAGACATTATAAGAAACCCTGAAGTTATTACCAACTAACTACCGATCTGATTAGCATAAGTTCGGTATATTTTTCCACTTTAAGAATAAACATTTTAAGGCACCAAACTGTGAACAAATCTTGATTTGGCAATGTGATGACATAATATAAAAAAGAATCATTGCATTGCAGTTAAATTCCTGAACAAATAGTTCAGTCTGGAGTTTTGAACTGGTTTAGCAGACTCATTAAGTCAAGTCAAGTCAAATTTATTTATAGCGCTTTTCACAAAACACATTATTATCAAAACCACTTCACAGCAAGTCATACTGTTATGTCAACAATGCCATAATAATGTCAATGTGCTTTAGCATAGAGCAAGTTTTATGGCTTGGCGCTATGATGATTTACAACGATTTGACGTGAATGGCGGTTCACAAATAAGTCATTGCTTAGTCATGATTTGAAAACTTATTTCTAAACTGATGCTGAAATATATGCAAGATTTTACCAGTCCAATTTTCCCCATACTCGCAGAGATTCAGGAATGTTGGGAATGAAGCCTGATGGAAAAACATGAGTGTACATTAATTATAATTACAGCTATGAATAAACGAGTCACATGTTTAGCCTTAAATGTGTGAAAAAAAGAAAAGAAAATGCTCTCTAGTGCCAGAGAAAAGGGCCAGAATCTGAGTAAACACATTTAGCATGTCTCTAAAACCTCTCGTAGACCATATGCTAATTGCTGCAATATGGAATCGAGAAGGCATGAAGAACCCAGACAGCGTCTTTTGGTAATGTACTTAGATGCAGTGCAATTAGTAAGTTTAATTTACTTCCACACTGCATAATATACCTTGTCCAGCGCTTTTAGATTCTCTTGCCCTCCATCTTACTCTAGGGAGACCAGAGACTCACCAAACCAAAACTGGACAGTTTCATGCTTTCATGGCCTGTCACCCTACATCAGGACTGAGATATATACCTATGTGACTGATGTACTCACAGACTTTGAGAGTTTGAACAACACAAGTCAACGCTGACAAGCTTTGTTCACTCACACATCAGTAAATCCCATCAGACCTGATTCAACCTGCCTTATCATACCAAAGTGTACTAACCCTATCAGATCGAAGTGTGCTAAGCCCATCAGACCAGAGTCTAGTAGAGTCGAGTGTACTTTTACCCCATATCACAACACCAAGATCAAAATCATGCAAGAATAAGTTTAAGCTATTCATGTGAAATAATATTATAAATCATTCATGCAACAAATGAATGTTAAAACAGCCAATAAAGCATGTTGTTTACAGATTTTCAGCTGCATCTAATGCATCATAATATCTCACAATAGACAAAGTCAGATCAAATGTCACAATGAATGCTGGAGAAACAGCTTCTTGACTGGTCACACAGAGAGCGATTTTATCACTAGAGGTCACCAGGTCACTGTCTTATTGACCGAATACATTATTGATGGGCTGTATAATTAGCCATAGTCTTTTAAAATCTTATCTTAGAAATGTGTATAAACATTCCTTTATACCAATGGCAATTCGAATATTAAAGGGCTAGTTCAACAAAAAAATTAAAATTCTGTTATTAATTACTCACCCTCATGTCGTTCCAAACCCATAAGACCTTCGTTCATCTTTGGAACACAAATTAAGATATTTTTGATGAAATCTGAGAGCTTTCTGTCCCTCCATTGGGGGCAACGCAACTTACACATTCAAGGTCCATAAAGGTAGTAAAGACATTATTAAAGTAATCCATGCACCTTCAGTGGTTTAACTTAATTTTATGAAGCCACAAGAGTCCTTTGTTTGCACACACAAAAAAAAGCATAATTTACCACTTTATTAAAAAAAATATTGACCTGCAGTCCAGTAGGGGGAGCACCACAACACATGCATGTTGTGTTGACTCAAGACCTGAAATTGTTCTATGTATGTGCTCTGGATAATGTTTTGTAAGTAGAGAGGTAAATTGTGTTTTTTTTTGCGCAAACAAAGCACTCGCATCCCTTCATAAAATTGAGGTTAAACCACTGGTTGACTTTAATGATGTCTTTCTTATCGTGGGCCCTGAATGTGTAAGTTGCGTTGCTCCCAATAGAGGGGCTGAAAGCTTTTGGATTTCATCAAAAATATCTTTATTTGTTTTCGAAGTTGAACAAAAGTCTTACGGGTGTGGAATTACATGAGGGTGAGTAATTAATGACAGAACTTTCATTTTTGGGTGAACTAACACTTTAAATGAAGGGTAAGAAATTCCTTGTGAGAATACCTTTTATATTGACATATTGTATATATGTATAACTTGTGTATTGTGTGTAATTGTGTTTTTTATGAGAAACCAAAGGAGAATTTCCACATTGGCGGACAATGTAGTTCCAATCAATCAATCAATCGATCGATCGATTCAATTATTATATTCTATTTTGGCAATCAATCAGTTTTCTTGCTGCAGGGAAAGTGTTTGTGTATAAATTGCAATACATAATAGAATACATCACATCATGAACAAGTTCTATGAATTTCTATGAATCAAACTCACTCAGAATACCAACATTTTCTGATATGGTTTATTTGCATCATTTTGTCTTATATCACTGTATGTGGGCTGAAACAAATTACATAGAATGGTGAAATTGCTCACAGTAGCATTAACCTCTCCATCTTGCCTATACTTGACTACTATCTCACAGAAGACAGATCACTGCCTTTACTTCTATCAAAAGCTGCCATATTACATCTATGCTTATTTATATAAAGTTAAACTTTTCTCAACTCAACTTTGTTGGACATGCCCACATTAAATTAATGATTTTGAGTTGTTTTGAAGCTGTCGAGTTTGTTTTGAAGATCACTGTCAGTGTGAATATACATGGAGTGAACAGGGTCAATGAGGGTAGAAGCGGACTGAGTAAACATTGAGAAAATGGATTTCGAGCAGGTGCCCATGTGATGGAAAAATAAGTCAGGATCAGGTGAATCTGAGCAGCTTATATCATTGGGTAAATTTCACACTGAAGGTCGAACTGACTAAAAACATTCACATATTCACATTCTCATACACATTGTGGCAGATATCTAAAGCACCAGCTCACAGCATGAACCCTAATGCTGTTGGTACAACAAACATGCACTGTTTATAAAGTAGTATTCTTCAAACTTTTAAAGAAAACATTTGTTCAAAGCATCAGGAGCTAAAAAGAGACGGTATGAAGGAGTTCTCTGAAGGCGTCTGACAAAATGTCTTGTAATCTTTTTTTATCTTTAAGTTTTGAAGAAAAGCAAAAGTAGCAATACAATTTTTTTTTTTTTTTTTGCCTGAAGGGCTGTTCCCGCCTCATTCAAACTCCCACTGAGATTGGAGGAAGGGCATGGGGGCAGACTGAGGCAGTGATTCTCATTCCAAAACCTACTTCTTGTGTGAAAAGCTGCTTTATGCTCAAAAACCCAGCGTGTAACAGTGGGATTCTTGCAAAAGTGCTCCATGCATGCATTGTTGTCCCATCCCGAACCTTACGTTAAATGTGTCGGCCCTTGCTGAATGTCAGTGCAAATTGATTCAAACTAAAATGTCAGAGGAAGATGAGACTAAAAAGCAAAATGAGACAGTAGACATGTTGAACGTTAGTGTAAAAGGTTGGAGCTTATTTAGCCTGCAAGCTTTACTTTTACTTAGAATCTTTTAATATGTGTAATTTCTTGTGACATAAGCAATGTCTTAGCCATCCATAGGGAGTTTGTATTTAGAACCAAGAACTCAAGGCTTTCATCTATATTGGGAGCACTAATTTCTTCTATATTAGGATAGAAATTTTTCCAAATGTTTCAACAAAGAGTTTAGAAATAGAATCTAGAAGTAAAAGCTCCAAATAAGAAAGGAAGCCCTGACTAATAATATAATATAATATAATATAATACTGTATAATATAATATAATATAATATAATATAATCACAGTTCCCTTCGTTCCCGGACTCCATTTCCCATGATCCTCCTGTTTCCACACCTGCACTCACTTCCTCGTCATCTCCCCATCAGCACTCATCACCTGCACCTGGACCTTATCATCCTCACTCCCTTTATAATGGACTCACTCCTTTCACTCCTTGTCTGTTCTTATTGTTAAGTTAAGTGTGTAATGGTTGTTCTGTCTCTCCTTTGTGGATTAAATACCCTGTTTTACGGAAGTCTGTGTACGCCTCATCTCTACCACAACATACACTGTAACAAATATAATATATAAAAGGCAATATCTGAAACCCTTGTCCTTGTGGGGACATTTTTTGACAACTTATAAATCATACTAAGTGATGTTTTTTGAAAATGTAAAACTGCAGAAGGTTTTCTGTGATGGGTACATTTAGGGTTAGGGGATAAAATACAGTATAAAAATCATTATGTCCATGGAATGTCCCCATAAAACTTAAAAACCTCAACATGTATATGTGTTTACATTAGAAATATATTTAAAAAAATAAAATATAAATATTTATAAGAATACCAGAGGACCATCTCAGTTCAGTGAGATCAGTCATGTCCACCGCTTTAACATAAAACATCTTTTATCAACTTGATTACTACAGTCAGTCCATGGAGTCTGGGCATTCTTCTACTTTAGCAATATAACTTAGTTGCACGCTGACACAAACGCTCTATAACAAATTTTACTTGCATCCTGAGTCATGCGGTTAATTAGTGTGCCTCAGTTTCTCTTCAGCAAATCCGTTAATGAGTACACGAAAGAGGAAAATCTTACTAAGGCCGTCACTGTTCAGTGGTTTACTGAAAAATATGAGTGTAGACTTCAATTAGAGCTTAATTAGGATCCATTCACCTTTATGGTGACCGCAAGATCTGACTTTTTAACAGTGGGTTGGTCAGAGTCACAGTCCATTTCAGAGGTAGCTGACCCGGTGAAATGGACTAATGGAGAAATGTAACTTCATTACATGACATGCCAATAGTCTGAACTTGCCATGAAAAGCAGGGATGGGATCCAAGAACAAGTTTTGAATATTGCAGTATTTTACTGGAACCTAATGTTTTTTATGATGTTTGGTTCTGCTCACAGTTTTTAATACCTACATTCTTCCACATGCACAGATAAAACACTGTACTGAAAGTCTGTTTCATGTTTTTAAGTGTGTGTTCACACTTGTAGTTCAGTTCTTTTGGTCTGGGCCACAAATGAAAACGATAGGATAAAAAAAAAAAGGAGAGATAAACACAGCTTTTATGACATATTTTGTGACGGAACTTTGCAAACATCCAAAACAATGCTGTGTACTGGGCTAAATGTGCTAGCTGTATGTGTGAGAACTCATGAACAGCTTTTTAGAATGTGTAAAGGAGTCAAAACCGTTGCACAAAAACAAAGATCTGCTGCAAGAAGACGGTGGTTCTGACACCTGTACTGAACTGTAATGGGCAATGCAGCTCTTATGACGAGAAAAAACAGGTATGCTTGAGCATTCTATGTTTTATAAGGGTTGCATCTTGTCCTTGACATCATGTCCTGTTTTTTGTTCAATTACATGTCTTTGGTTCATGTTGCGCTCATATTTCAGTTGAACCGCACCAGAGTTTGATTGGAAAAGGTGGGTCTTGGTTCGCTTGTTTGGTGTGCACCAGGGTTCGGACGGCAGCATTCACACTTATTCAAATAAACCTCAATAATAGAAATCACATCAGAGTTTGTTTTAATCAAACCAAACCTGCCAAGTGTGAACACACCCTAAGAAAAGAAATAAATACTGCTAAAACATGTAATACATATATACAGTCAAACCTAAATTTATTCAGACACCTTGAACATTTCATTCATTAATACAGTTTACTCACTATAGTTTAAAAAAAGAAAGGTAATAAAATATGACAAGATCTCAGAGTTAAACTGTGTCAGAAAAAAATAATCTTAATTATGTAAGATAACACTTAAGCAAAACGTGGTCAGGTCTGAATAATTTTCGGTTTGAAATTTTTTATCAAATTTACTGGTAGTCCACTGTATAAAGAATTTTTGGGTATAATATGTCACAGTTTACTTTATTTTGCTATCCTCACTTACATAAATGAACTATAGTGTCCTGCACCCCCTAGTAAAAATAATATATATATATTCAGAATATACAGCTACTTTGGAGTGGAAAACCATGCAGAAATATATTTTTTTTCTATCTAGAGAGATGGATGCAAAAGTCAGATGGTGGCACTATGCCACTACTGACTAATTAAATATAATGAGATGAAAAATCTGGGTGCTGCAAAATAATACAAACACAAGAAATATACAACACATCTTCCTATTGTTAAGTCCTCAGTAGTTTGAGTCAGTTGAAGCAATCAAAAAGTGATCAAAAATCTGTTAACAGACTTAACTTATTGACTAAATTAGTGATTCTCGACATACTGAACTGCAAGTCATTACTTTCATCATGTCCAATCGGAATCAGAAGTAGAATAGTTATGAAAAAGTGACTATTCTACTTCCTGTGAGAATGCACAAATATCCAAACAACATGACAATATTGCACAATGAAATTAAAACTGCTTGTAAACGCCTGTAACCGAGACTGTTCAGTTTCTTCATGAAAATACTGCAATTATCCATTGTGCTTTTAACAAATGACACTGAAAATACAGTAAGTGTCACAGTTACTGATTGTGCATTCAGCCGTGATGGTGCTAATTATGCAGCTGAATATGTCGCACAGCTTTGTACACTTTTATCACTTTATCAAAACCCAACACTCACCAAAAGCTGTGTAGAACTCCTCTCTAGTTAGGTGTTCGTCATCGTTGACGTCGTTATATTTGAACAGGTCGAACAGAGTGCACTCTGATGCCGTCCTGCTCAGACCTTCCTGCTTGATAACCTGCATGACAACAAGATTAAAGTTCAAAACATGAAAGTGATTAAATCCAAAGCAGCACCTACTGTATGATGCTTCTTATTTACTTACCAGAGCAAATGTGTTTTGTGCAGTGAATGTAGCTCAAGGAAATACTAATAAATGATGTTCAAATTTAAGGACATGTTTGTTTACCCAATTTTTGTGCCGTCTTGGGCCTCCACATGATGTCTGATGTAAAATCTCCATCCTGAAGCAAAACCACTACTCTAATGTACCATTCTGAATAATTAAAGATGTGATTCCTATCTGCATCAGACATTGTGAATCCTTTTGGCTGGCAAACATCCAGAACTGAGCAAGATTTTATAACAGCCTTATGCTAGAAAACATGAGGGATTACTGTAAAACGTTCTATCAAGCATTCACCCATGCCAAAAATATCTGATGGTAATTACAGTTAGAAAGCTGGAGGGATTGTTGATAAATGTTAGAGGTTAGATTCACTGTGGATTACAGGTAAGATTTGGAAAATGCCTTGAGCATATGCGTATGAACAATTATAATTAACTTGGTGACTGGTGAATGGATTCAAAACATTACTGAAAGTGATATAAACTACAGATAATATAGACCTGACCTCCTGAAAGCTTTGGCATACCTAGTGCTAAGACTGACCCAGTCTTACCCAAAATTATTTATTACTAAAGCCAGACCTGTGTGTTCAGATTTGATTCAAGCCTGCCCTTTTATTATCTGTTGCAAACTCTAATCGTCTTATAGAAACTTGATACCAGCACAGAAACCTTCATTTTCACCTCTTTTGCTTTGCAGTGTTGATTTACCATTTACTTCGAAGACAAACCAAACAAGCAAGCAAACTTTCAAATGCTGAAATTTGTTAATGTACAACTCTGATCCGCATGCCGCGTGCTGCAGGCGATGTCAGCAAAGTTTTCCATAATGAACGACTCTCCACATCCAATCCACCGTGCTAAATGAAATCTTAGAACAGCTTTAGGCATGTACTTATTCTACCACTTTTAAACATAAACACTTCTAGATGCACAAAAATTCAAGTTATTGAGCATAACTTCTTTGAAGATGCAACTTTGTTTGATATTTTAAAGTATAGTTAAAGTATATTTCAATAGTTTGAAAATTTTAAAATGTCTTAAGCATCCAAATATGTTTTGGGGCCATTATATACAAATATGTAGTATTTTATAAAACGGTTAGTTCCTGTCCTTGATTCTGATTGGTCAATAGCTGTGTTTTATTCACGTTAAATACGGCTATGACCGCTTCACCCAACGGTTTTGTGTATCACTACACAACACCCTTAGCAACCACTCTTAGCAATGTAAACTGTATGTTCTCAATTGATATTGTTCATTGAAGCTTACTGTATTATGTAGAAGAGTGTTGTGAGAAAGAGATCGAGTGAGCGAGTTTATTACCTGCATTCAGATTTAGCATTTTCCTTCAGGTCAGTCCTATGTTCATAATAAAAAATCTGTTTAAATGTCCGATGTATCATCTTTTAACAGTTAAGGGGTTTTCCCGTGACTGACAGCACTAGTCAAAGCATTTGTCAGTTGCGTCTTGTTCCGTGTTCACAACAATTTAGTCTTTTCAATGTAAAAGTCTTCTCTACCGACTGACACACTCATAAAGACAGTCTTTGCTGCCATCTAGAAGCGTAATAATGTAACTTCTGTTGCTGTTCACGGTCAGAGACTATTTTCCCGGTGGAAGGAAGGCATTTAGTGAAAGTTTACTCCATGAAAGTTGCATTGATACATATTTTTGACTTTAATATTTGTATTGTGTGGTAACCGTTTTATAAAAGCAATAAGGTACTTGAGGCTAGTGCTGTATTGTGAATCTGAAGCTCCGCTTCGCGTTGTGCCTAACAACGCCCTTCATTGCTTACTTACTGTATACCATTTAATGTATACAGTATTTTAAGGCTTGGTATTAAATGTAATAAAAATCATTTCACATTGAGTGGTTTCCAGAATGTATTAAATATGTTTTTTTTAATGTAAATACATTATTAGATATATGATATCAATAAACAAAATAATACTCAATAAGTCAGAAAGGGTTCATGGACTGTCCCTTTACTTTCTTCATGAAGATCATTCCAGAAGACCTACTTGAGCAGAATACTGATGGAGTTTAATTGCTCTATTAGAGCAGAATGTTTTGATTTCACTGCAAGGCATTTCACTATATGTTCCTATTCCTATCACCTTTTCAACCTTGCGGTAGCTTCATGTCAAAGGGCCAAGCTTTTGTATTCAGGGCCGGTCCAAATTTTCACTTTTTGCATTGTCTTCGATCTGCCATGCATGAAAAGAGATCTATTCTTCTTCCACTGAGAATGAAGAAATATGCAAATGACATGAAAATATTGCACAATGAAATTGAAATGGCTCACGCCTGTAACCGAGAGTGAAAGTGCGTTTAGAGTTTTCTCTGGAGAAATATGAATAAATTCATATTTTGCTCATTGTGATATGCACAGTATCTCTATGGACAGGTGTAATCTTTCTGCCGCAGGACAAGATAAAGCACAACTGACCTGGGATCAGTTTATGAGCGAGTTATTAAAAAAAGAGACAAGCTCGCCTGCTCATTTGCCATTTCAAATTAATGCAATAAAATGTTGGTAAAAGTGATCCCCAGCCATTCTCATAACATATCAGATTCAAACATTAGATACAGTATTATTGTAAACATACCAAAACAACATGCATTCACATGTAGGCTTCATAATTTCATTTCCCTTTTTTTTAAACTTAAAATAGTGCACCCAAAAATGAAAATTCTGTCATCATTTAATCATCCTCATGTCTTTCCAAACCTGTATGACTGTATGTACAGCCAATTAAAAATTTGTCTTTCTTTATTGTATACACTCAAAATCCCTTATTATTTTTGTGTTTTCTTCTTTTCTTCACTCTTGCAATATTAATACAACATTCGCTCCTGTAAAAAAAAAAAAAAATATATATATATATATATATATATAATATTTAGTGGTCTTTTAATGGTCTTAACTATTTTAATCACAAATCACTGGTCAGGAAATTAGCAAGTATTACAAAAATACTGTAGATGGAAGGCATGGAATAGCCTTACCCAAACGTTTAAGTGATGTGGGTAAAAAGAGCGTTGTTCCACTCAAAGTTAATGGCTTCAAACTGTTCATGAGTAGCTGAAAAATTCCTCCCAGTTTGTTTGAGTTTAATGTCAGGTCAAATATTCACTATAGGGTTCAAATCTGGACTCTGACTAAGCTAAAACATGAGGCTGATGGACTTCTTAAGCCATTTCTTGGTTGTCTTTGCAGTTTGGGTAGGAGCATTGTTTTATTGAAAGATAACATCTGATCATTCCTCTTTAGATAACAACTTTTCATTTGTGAGAAGCAAGCCATTCTGCAATATTCTCCTGTACTCCAAAGAATTAAATGACATTTTTTACAGTGAAGTAGCTCACCAATACCAGCAGCTGAAAGGCTCCCCGCACAATGACACTTCTTCCTCCATGTTTTACTGAGGTAGAGATACATTTTTTATTATATTTCTCAACAGATTTTTGAAGACACCTCTCTGAAGCATCAGCATGCAACTCATGTTTCATTGTGATTCATCAATCCACACACAACTTCCCATATTCTGCCAAAATTTGCTTACATTTTTGCTAATTTCCTGACCAAATAATTTGTGGTTATGACAATTAAAAGCTTAGTGTTTAGCCTTTTATTTTGCTCAGGAGTGTATATGTAAGCAGATAGATATTACCTTGGCTATTTAATTCTGCACAATGTTCAATATACCAAAATACCCAAATATTTTAATTTGCAAGGCATAAAAACATATATGAAAGATTAACGCAGTTAAGGTTTAAAAATGACAGCTCACTCAACAGGCCCAAAACACTCTGACTCTGGCCCCAATCCATCCTTATTATTTGCAAAATCTCTATTTTTCTCTTTTATCTGAAAATTGACCTTCTGTTGGTTTGAATGACAGATGCACATTAAGAAGGTCAAAAGATGCCACCTAATTGCAACGTCAATTAAACGGGTGAAAGGAATGAGACTGATTTAGTCACACTGTTCTGTCTTACCTGTGAGAGCTCACTGCTGTCAACTCTTCCATTACCATCTGCGTCAAAGCGCTTGAACATCATGTCCACCAGATGCTTCCTAGTTGCCATTTCCTTCTCATGGCTGCCATGGTTACCAGAGGTCAAGCACCTCTGAGCTTGCAAGTCCAACATCTTGGTCTTCAATTTTTTATAATCTCCCAGACGACAGTTATCATCTGTGAAGAGTAGGAGAGAAATGGTGGTCAGATCAGTGTATATGGAGATGGATTCGTGGTTCTGCAGCATTACTAATTTATCAATACTGTGGATATATGAAGCCTTTTTCACAAATGGTCATGTGAGGAAATCTAACAAGTCTGTCATGTAAATAAATGATGAGAATTTGCAGATTTTGTGGATCTCACAAGAAGAATCAGACGAACTTGAAGATTTCCAAAGGTACTTACAATTATATATTTGGCAGGCACTTTTATCAAATGTTAATTATTAGTGCATTCAAAACATTTTGTCATTCATTCTATATTCCCTGGAAATTAAACTCTCAACCTTGGTGTTGTTAGCACCATGTTCTACCAGGTACAGGAATGAAAAATTACAATGAACTCTAAATAGATGTCAATAGTGATTCTGAACGAAATGCATTCTTGTAAACATTCAAAACAAAATCTGTGCTCTTTAAAATACTGAATAAAAAAAAAAAAAAAAATTTCAATAATTGTTTTTATGCATCATATTTGATACATCAGACTTTTAAAGATCACAAACTGTCTAAAATACAAAAAATATATTTATAATCCTTGAAACATTTATATTAATATTTATTTAATATATATATATATATATATATATATATATATATACACACACACACACACACACAATCCAATGATGATTTAAACCAGGTTATAAATAAATACAAATATACTATAAAATAAATGTGTACAGTGTGTGTATATAGACAGAAGCAATATAACATGAGCAAAAGTACTATATTCCTGCAGTTTTTATGAATATCAGTATGACTGTGATTACCTGCCTAAGGTCGAACCACAGCTATATATTGATATTCAGTAAAATTTTGTCCACCTTATTTTGCAATGCAGAAGTAAGCTATTTTTTGTGAATGTGTGAGACTTTCGATTATGATAATAACTTAAAATAATACCGAATGCCAGTTTGCAATATCAAGCAGCATACACTTAAAATGACTGGAAGTGAATGACACAAAATGTGTAGCACATTTAAGTTACAGATGGCCATGCCTGTTCTTACGCTAAAGATAAGGTGTGTTAGATTGTGCCAAAATGTTAGATCTCCACGTCAGCTGAATCAAATATATGAGATCCGACCCCGGACGCTGAATCCCTGCCAGGAGATATAAGTCTTCTATCAGCCTGGGAGTTTTACTAAGAAAGTAAGGGAAGAGCAGAAGCAGGAGATGAAGTGATAATAATAATAATAATAAAAAAAAACAGAGTTTATTGAATAATCTTAGTTGCTTATGTTTTAATGCTCAGACTTCATCTAAATGTCTCAATGCTTAATGCTCGGACTTCGTCTGACCAGTTCAAATCCAACAAGTGTTATTATAATACAGCACAACAATGGAAAAATTACTGCTTCACAACATTGTCCTGTGAAGTTAAAAACCTTGAAATGGAGACATTCTCATATCACTAACTCATGAAGAAAAACATCTCTTCAACCCAAACAATCATAAGATTAAACAACAATAGAAAGCACCGCAAGAGTAAGGAAATAAATAATATAAAATATAAAGACCTAAAATCACATAAATTAATAATACAATTATTGATAAATGATCGAATGATAAATGAAAACTACATAAACTAATTCAGACCTTTTGGGTGTTTAAAATAAAAATCCAAAAGGTTTCTCTGGATTTATACTTCATGTCAGTATCTCACCACATAATGACAAACACATGTTAATGGCAAACACAGAACACTGATGCGTTTCTGAACACAGAAATGCAGAAGATTCCAAACTCATCCTTTCCAATCACTCTACTACCTGCCCGCTTGATCCTATTCCCACTCATCTTTTTCAGGCCATCTTTTCTTCAGTTGTACCTGCACTCACTCACATTATTAACACTTTTCTTCACACTGGTACATTTCCCACAGCATTTAAGCAGGCTAGGATAACCCCACTACTTAAGAAACCCACTCTAAATCCAGCACTTTTAGAAAACTACAGACCGGTATCCATTCTTCCATTCATTGCAAAGACACTTGAGAGAGTTGTGTTCAACCAACTCACTACTTATCTCACACAGAACAACCTCCTGGACAACAACCAGTCTGGCTTCAAGATTGGCCACTTAACTGAGACTGCCCTGCTCTCAGTTACTGAAGCCCTGAGACTGGCACGAGCAACTTCAAAATCATCGGTACTCATCTTGCTGGGATCGGTCTGCTGCTTATCGGTCAGTTAACCACCAGATCCTCCTGTCAACCCTCATGACAAAGGGCATCTTGGGAACTGCACTCCAATGGTTCCAGTCTTACCTCTCAGGTAGGTCCTTCAGGGTATCTTGGAGGGGTGATGTGTCTAAATCGCATCATCTTGCTACTGGGGTACCTCAGGGCTCGGTGCTTGGACCACTTCTCTTCTCCATCTACACCTGCCTGATAGACATTTCTGCCTGGATGAAAGACCACCACCTTCAACTCAACCTTGCAAAGACAGAACTGCTTGTGGTCGGTGCCAACCCAACACTTCATTATAACCTCTCCATTCAACTAGGTTTGTCAACCATAACTCCTTACAGGACAGCCAGGAACCTTGGAGTTGTGATGGATGATCATTTAAGCTTCACAGATCATGTTGCTACAACGGCCCAGTCCTGCAGATTTGCCTTATATAACATTAGGAAGATTAGACCCTTCCTATCGGAGCATTCCGCACAAATTCTCGTCCAAGCTCTTGTTCTATTCAGAGTGGACTATGGTAATGCTCTTTTGGCAGGCCTTCCAGCATGCACTGTCAAACCTCTGCAACTGATCCAGAATGGGTCATAGAGTGGTCATTAACGAGCCGAAGAGAGTGCACGTCACACCTCTCTTCATCAGTTTACACTGGCTGCCAATAGCCGCTCGGATCAAATGCAAAGCTCTGATGTTTGCCTACAAGACAAGCACTGGGTCTGCACCACTATACCTAAACTTTCTACTACTAACTACACTGTAAAAAATTATTTTCATGATTTATCACAACATTTTTTCTTTTGTCAAATCAACCTAATTAATAATTAATGTGGTTCAGATAACATAATATTTTGAGTTTCTGTTGATTAAACCATATGCCTTCATTGTATTAACTCAAATTTTTAATTTCAATGAACTCAAAATTTTAAGGCAACCAGGTAAGTTAAGTTTAAGTTAAACCAACAATTCTTTTTTACAGTGTACAGACTTACACTACCAGTCAAAACGGTAAGATTTTTCATATTTTTAAAATAAGTTTTGTCTGCTCACCAAGGCTGCATTGATTTAATTAAAAATACAGTAAAAACAGTAATATTGTGAAATATTATTACAATTTAAAATAACTGTTTTCTGTTTGAATATATTTTATTAAGTAATTTATTTCTGTGATCAAATCTGAATTTTCAGCATCATTACTCCAGTCTTCAGTGTCACATGATCCTTCAGAAATCATTCTAATATGCTGATCAAAATATTTGTGTACAATATTTTTTTCAGGATTCTTTGATGAATAGAAAGTTAAAAAAAACAGCATTTATTTGAAATATAATCTTTTGTAACATTATCAATGTCTTTACTGTCTTTTGATCGATTTAATGCATCCTTGCTGAATAAAAGTATTAATTTCTTTAGTTTCTTTTCAAAAAAATAAAAATAAAAATTCTTACTGACCCCAAACTTTTGAACGGTAGTGTATAATGTTAAAAAAGCTTTGTATTTCAGATAAATGCTGTTCTTTTGAACTTTTCTATTCATCAAGGGATCCTGAAAAAAAATAAAAAAGTACACAACTGTTTTCAACATAAATCATAAATGTTTCTTGAGCATCAAATCAGCATATTAGAATGATTTCTGAAGGATCATGTGACACTGAAGACTGGAGTAATGATACTGAAGATTCAGCTTTGAGCACAGAAATAAATGTATAAAATATATTCAAACAGAAAACAGTTATTTTAAATTTAATATTTCACAATATTACTGTTTTTACTGTATTTTAATTAAATAAATGCAGCCTTGGTGAGCAGACGAAACTTCTTTTAAAACCATTAAAAATCTTACTGTTCCCAAACTTTTGACTGGTAGTGTATGTGCCCTCTAGAAGCTTGCGTTCTGCAAGTGAACGGTGCCTTGTGGTGCCATCCCAAAGAGGCATGAAATCACTCTCACTGACCTTTTCCTTGTCTGTTCCCTGCTGGTGGAATGACCTGCCTAGCTCACTCCGAGCAGCTGAATCTTTTGCCATTTTCAAAAATCTTTTTCGTCAACACTTGACTGAGTTTTTCTATTTCTATTCTATTCTCTCTCTCTATTTATTTACTTTAAAAAAAATCCTTGCTACCTACACTTTGCTGGAATAACTAGGACTTGACACGGCACTTTCATACTGTTGCACTCACATTGATTTGATTGCTTCTATTGTTCTCATTTGTAAGTCGCTTTGGAGAAAAGCGTCTGCTAAATAATTTAAAGTAAATGTAAATTCTCTTGATGTTTTGCCAACATACAACATTCCACACTGACAGCGTATAGCATAAATAAAATTACATGAATTACAAGTGATGGCATTTTTTATAAATATATTTTTACCTGTTCTAGGATGTGAGAAATATTTCAATCTCCTAGTATACTGACATTGAGTGCAGTTTCCACATTTATAGCTACCCGGAGGAATTACAAATGGCAGAGACTTGGAAGGACTTGTGCATACATCAGCCTTAACTAAAGAGTTATTTAACCCTTTTCACACCTAAGTTAAATATATTCTGGCTGAGCCCCCAGCGTGAGCTTTTTTTAAGGCAACCGTTATTTAGAACATATCACTTTATTATTTCCATGGTGACGCGTCATTGCTTGTCACGTAACTCACGACAGCACTGTATGACTGATGATCTGTTTTTATTTAATTTTTCCTTTTTTATTCAAAATATTCACAAATTTGATAACTATAGCATGAAATATCTGATATTCCGATTGTCAAATATGTGCAAGTGGATGTGTTTTGCTGTTTAAACACCTTTATAATGATCGCGTTAGTTGAGCTATATGTGCGATGGGTGCAGCCATGTTAGTTTGTGCCGCACAGAGAATCGGATCTGTTTGATTTACAGCACATGAATTCATCCACTTCTCCCGAAATACATGAAAGTAAGTGAGCTGGTGAACTGGGGAAGAATAGAGTAAACTTTAAAGTTACTTACACAATGTGTATCTGATATGAATAATACGTGTCATCTATTTATAATGGAAAGGGTTGTTATTTCTGCTTCTATAGACATCATTGTGTATTTTACTTTATTTTAACTCTAAATATATTGTTTTGTTAGTACTCATGTGTATTTAAATGTCTGAAACCTAAAATAAACATTATGTGGTTGAAAACACTGCATGTATGTGATATATGAAAAGCGCTGCACGTGTCTGTCTCTGGTTTAGCGCCAGTACGAGCACACCGGTGTGATCGTACGCGTCAAAGGGTTAAATTCTTTGCTTTACAAAATGACATCAGTGGGGGATGTTTAAACGTTTTAGAAAGATCTGGGTCTGATTGTAAAACATGCCAGTATTTATGTATATGTGGTGATGAACTGCACAGAAGAATTCCTTTTAACCCTCTGGTCCCCTTCGCAATTTTTTTTTGCTTCATCGGAATGAGATGAAACTTGGTGACTTTTGTCGCATTAGATATGTGAACACACAAAAAAATCAAGGACATGATTTGAATATGTTAAAGGATCATAAAAAAAGTCACACTTGGCTCCTTCGTGGTCAAAAATGGCCGCCATAGGAAATGAATGGGAAATACAAAAAAATACCAGAGAAAAAAACTCAGAGAAACTCAAACTACAAATCAGCCACTGTGCAGAAAAAAAAAAGCACAACAATGAAGGGGGGACACTCTAAAATGTCAAGAGTGCAAAATAGACACAACCACCCCCCTTCCCCCACACACATATATATGAACTAGCCTGACAATAATTCAGCCACAAATCAGTAAAAAAAATGCACAGCAAGGAAGAGGTTACACTCTAAAACATCGAGAGTACAAAACAGACACACCCACTCAAACACATACAACACACTATTATACACACAAATGAACTGGTGTAGCTGTAACAATATGATAAAATTGAGCCAAAAGACTCAAATAATAGGGTGAAATCAGATCATACCCAGATTTATTAAGCTGTGATAAAGCATACCTGTTCATTTTTGTTACATTTTTATTGGATTTTGCTGTTATGTGTAACAAAATGTCCACATCTGTGTTCAGGTTTGACAAAAACGGACACTTGAAATCAACGTTTCAAACTAAAAATTCTAAACCTTGATAAAAAGTAGTCTTTGAGAATGTCTAAGTAAAAAATTCAAATCCACAACTCAATAAAAATAAGTATTTATGTCTAAAAACACTAGATAATTTATAAGGAACTTTATATAGAATTATATAGGAATCTATATATATATATATATATATATATATATATATATATATATTAGAAAAAAAAAGTGTATTATTTTCAATAGGGAAAATAGCTAATAAAAATTGTATAAATATTGCACAGTATCATAAAATGCCCTCAAAATTCTAAATAATAATCACAAAATAGTATTGAACAAAAATATATTTTATTGGTTTTCCTGGGGGGTTACATTTTACATTTTAATGCCAAGTGTGACTCCTAAACGAAGAGGACCAGGGTTAATATTTTGAGTTGTATTAGCAGAAACAAGTAATTGTTCCCTTAATTGTTAATTGTTTTTCATTTATCCTTTGCACAGTCCATCTCTATAGCCTTTTTCTTTAAATTTTTCCCACATTTAACTTTTTCTAATTTCAAATGAATTCTCTGTTGAACAGATGAGCTTAATTCTATGCAGCTGACTTAAGTGAGGGTGGGTGACAGCTATGCATATGTAAAAAATTATTTCTTTCTGTTTTTTTTTTTAAAAGACCTGTACTCAGTGATTTTCCTGACTTTTCAGGTTTCCTCACTAAATGACATTGTGAACTTTAGATGATCTGTTATAGAATTCAAGAAAAAATGAGTTCAGAGTTCCTAAATCTCCTTGAAACAGCACAAAAATGTCATCAGTGTTGTTTGTACAACAGTATTTGATGAAAAGTATATTATAAATGGCAGTTTATTCAGTAGGTCGGGGAGGAGATAATAATGTGAAGCATAAATCCAGAAAAACCTTTTGGATTTTTACAAAACTGTTTGTTTTATTGATCTTTTGCCTTCTCTTATCGTATTCTTCTTTTTTCCCCCTCTTTCTTTCTCCCCAATCCTGTTAGGAAACCACTCCCGCAATTAATAGAGTAGCACACCTGTTAATGATTGCAAGAGTGTATAAAGGAGTATGTGATATTGTTGGTCTTCATGTCTGATTATGGCCTTGACAATGGCCGAAACGTCACGTTTTTTTAATCAAAAAAGTTGAATTTCTTCAAAAGTGAGTGTTGCACCTTTTTCCAGTTTACATGCATTTTTGATTTTTGGTTGCACCTCCTCCTCTGTTGGTAGAACACGTCCTTTTAACGTTTTTAGTATAAATGTTCAAACAGCTGAATCATTATGTCCATCAAAAAAAGACAAAAGGCAATACTGCTGTCTTGACAATGCTAATGGGTTACATCACTCAGTGTTATGCAAACACAGCAGAAGAGGACAGACTCTGCACATTATTCTAGCAATCGTGTCAGAGAAAGCACTGGAAAGGTTGTATAGGGACTTAAAACAGTTGCTGGGAACAACGGCTGGGAAGTCTTGTCAAAAAGCATTTGACAATATTTGAGATGTTTTTGTCGTTATATGTAGCTCAGGTGGTACAGCGTGGCATCTTGTGAGAATACCGATGTTGTTTTTGGAGCATTAGAGATGGATAATGAAAGGCAGAAACAGAAATGAAAGAGGGAGATGGAGGTTGAGGAAAAGCAGCTGGTTTTAAATACTGTCAAACTAGTTTCTCTGACAGATGTCAAGTCATTCACAGATCATCTCCACATGACTGCACCACTAACTGCAATGTGTGTGTGTGATATACTGAGAAATATGTGTCTGAGCCTGGTGTGTGCATGTGTGCTGATCAGCCACAGCTTGCCACACATCACAAAATGGCCTCTACTTTGACAAGCCACCGTGGCAGGAAAGCTTCCTTCCTTAGAAATGGCAGAATGAATAAAAGATAAATGGCTGCATACCGACTACCTTGCCCAGAGGAGATGAAGGTCAGTGTCATCAAACCAAATGTGTGCGTGCACGTTTGCACACACGGCACATTAGAATTCACATTTTTTGGCTCTGTGGCAAATGAAGAACTGCATGTTTTCTATCATATTCCAGAATTGCAGATGTGTGACTGGGAGAATATTCATACTGCATCATCCACCTGTGATATGACAGCTGTACAGTTCCAGTAATGTTGCTATACCGTGCAGAAGGCTAAACTCTGAAATGTGTGGAAAGCTGGAGATTTCTTGAATCAGACGTACGTGAATGAGCGGCGTTTCAACAGGAGCCCATCTGCGTGTCCTTTGATTTTCAATGTGAGAAATCATGTTTGTGGAAATACATACCAAAGAGTAATTTGCAGTGAAAAGATACTATAGTGACAGAACAGGAAATTGAAAAAAAAACAATTCTTTCTCATAGTATTTTTATTTTTTTTTGTCTGTTGTCTACTTGAAAACACTTATTATTCTTGTGATCCTGACTAATATTAAAAAAAGCTACAGTATCTTTTGTTTTTCTTTTGTTCTGTAAGCTTAAATATTTGCAATCGATTGTATATTTGTATAACAGGACTCAATGTTCTTCAGGTCTAAAAGTCTTCAGAGTTTCAAGAGGTCCATTCAACTTCCCAGAAACAGTTTGAACAATCAACGGTCCCAAAATAACTTACTGTACAATGTAGGAGTCAATGGCCACGTACACACTGCAGCTAAATTCGGTTGTCAGTTCACCTTTTAGTGCTTAATCGCGTTCTGTACACACACCACATTCTACAACCGTAAACATCAGAGATGTTTCTCTCTTCTGTATGTGCGGTTAATCACAAGGAAAACAACACAAGCACTGAGTGTTGCCAGATCTTTCTACAAAAACAGCGAACAAGAACAAGCCCATGATAAACTGAAATAAATCCAAATGCTTTATGCTGAAAATAAGACCAAAATATTGCGACCCACGTCTGCTTACTTTAATAATTCCATAAACTCGATCACTTTATGAGCTGAGCTTAAACAACAAGCTCAAAAACTTTTAAAATAAGTGAACATGGCAACACAGTGAGAGCATGCTCTGTGAAGCAGTCTTTAAACACGATGCGTCCGTCCACTCTGCTTTGGTTAAAATAGCTGAAAACGAGTATTTTGTCGCTGTAATATTAATTTGGTGACAATAACAGACCCCAAACATACGAGGTACCAGAACGTTGCTATGGTTTCCAAGCTGTCAATCATCAGAGTTTCGAGAGTGTTGCTTTCCGCACATACATGTTACAATGATAATTTAGGGGATTCACTCCCGTATTTAAATGTGGTTGTCACTCCTGAAACTTACAGTGTGTATGTGGCCAATATGTTTGGATATGTATATGTACTGTATGTGAGATTTAGGGATGCAAAACTAGTAAGCCGATAATTATTTTTGTGTTATGGGTGATAACCAATAAATGGCAGATACTGAAATTCTATACTTTATTGTCTAAATAAATAAAAAAATAAAAAACGCTAAATAAAGAAATGCTAAAAATAGTAAAAAAAAATAATAAAGAATCCACAATAACCTCTCTAACACTGTGTCTTAACCAGACGCAATGCGATAAGATTCCAGCGACAAACAATTTGTCTGTCCACACCAGACGCGACGCGACTTTGAGACGTGATAAAGTCAATCAAAAATCACAACCAATCAGAAGAGCTTGTGGGCAGGCTCTCTCCACAAGCTCCCAGTACTCGCAATGAAATGGATAAGTACATAATCAAATTCATGAATATTACACCTTTTTAGCATTATTAAAAATACATACTGAGTTACTGAAACATTCTTTGTCATATAATACACTTGTCTGTTCACAATGAGTTGGAAGTTTGAACGTTCTTGTTTCCTTTTATTTATTTTGAAGATCTGAGGTGAATTGTCATTGTTGCTTTCAGTACGGCTATAAAAGACATACAAAATGATATTTAAACTCACATTAGATGCTTTTAACATTAAATAAAGCACATAAACATTACCTGAGATTATCATTGCCATACTTTGTGTTGTTGTTCCAGCCGCGACGTCGCAGAAAAATAGAAACCATTTTTAAAATAGAATCGTCGCGTGTCGCCGTCGCGGCCGGTTAGGACAACAACTTTGATTAACATGGAAAAGATACCTTTCATCGCGTGTAGTGGCTTAGCGCCACGTCTAGTTAGGACATGCTGCAAGACTGCTGATTTATCAAGGATACAATTAATAATTTACAAGTAATTATTCAGTTACATTTAGATTTATTTGTATACTACACAAGATTAATTGCTTTAAAGCAGCTTTAAAACAAACACCAAAGGTGCCAGTGTCATGAAATTTTGTTTTCTGTCCTCTGTTCATGGGATTGTGCATCTTTTCAAGGCATATGCCACTTCAAAATGCTCAATTTCTTAATATGGTTAACATTTGGCAAAATTACTAATGGAAACATGTTTCACAAAAAATAGGTTTAAAAGCATAATAAACTAAAGAAATGATTCGTTCTGCATTAGATGCTTCATATTTTGCAAATAATGCTATAGTGCAAGCCAGTACTTAAGTTATGTAGGTTGTTTATACAGAAGGTGGATGAAATGTCTGCCCAACAGAAATAGGATTAACTTAGCAAGAACAAAAATTAGAAAGGCCATTGTTTCAAACTGAGCTGTCTTTGCATTCTCTCTCCAACTTTCTCCCACAGAGGAGCACTTTTACAAAGTTCTACAATTCCTGTCTTTATTTGTTTAACCTTCATCCCTCAGAGAGTTTCTTATGGGTGAGGGCTATTAAATATATATCCGTCCTCCAATGTATGACACAACTGAGACCTCTAATGCTACAGAAGGTCACTTATAATGGACCTATCATGCAGCTGTTTCTCATCTCAGTAAACATGCACAGAAAGTGTGCACACCAGGTCTGGTAATAATAGCACTCCGTCCACGTCTAACAAGAACCCAGATTCATCCTCTTGTGTGTTCCTGAATAAATGAAAGTATGATGGCATTGCTCACATAGGACGTGCAGTTGATGGTCGTGACCCATGGCCCGGCAGCGAGAAGCGTGCCACGGCTGGTTGCCCATCCTAATGGGAATTCTCGGTCATCATATTACTTTGCAAAAGTCAGGAGCTGTGACAAACAAGTTTGTGAGAGGCAATTCAAGACACGTAGACAAATGAAAGTGTTAAGCTGCATCTAACAGACTGTGGCTAGATGCTGTTAATTATAGTTGGGGTAATAATTTATAGGATAGAGTGCTATGATATGACGTCACAATATATATTCGACTAAATATATTCATGAACTAGGATAGTTCACTCTTTAGACCACACACAATGGGACAAATCTTTCATTTAATATTTTTTATTTACTCACCTTAATGTCAATTTTAAATTAAAAAAAAAAAAAAATGGCAGTCTTTGAATTTAATTTGATGTCTTTATATTTAAATTCTATATCCTGTTTGCTACCTCAATTCAAATTAAGAAAACAAATTAGAATTTAAAAAGCATTCTCAATTCAGTTCTGAATAGCACACAACCCTGCACTTCACTGTCTGTCTATGTGCCAGAGGCTCTTGAAACTGTTCAGAATATCCGTATTCTTTGACAAGCATTACACAAATGCAGCATTAAGCACAAAGACATTTTGTACAAGCCGTGAAACTATTCTCATGTGGCCTGCATGATTTACTTTGAAGCAAAACTTGACACGTCCATGCAGCCCAGAGGAATGACACAGAGGAAAAGCAGGTTTGATCTCTCTCAGTTTGAAATGGGTTTAGATGGCCACCTGCATTCATATCTGCATGTTTGATCCACTTTGTGTGATGGGACCCTGATTCGCTTTGAAAACCACACTGGAAAAGCTAGTTAGATCAAATGAAATTCAGTCCTGTCTGAAGGTGGGTCTAGAATGGTGGCATTAATATAAACAGCTTGATGGCTCGTTAACGTTAACGAGCCAATATTATCATTTAGATAATTCATTAAGAAATAATAATAAAACGGCCATTAAAGATGCTGTAAATTCTTCAACCCCTCTCCTGGGTACCAACTGTCCTGTAAAGTTTATACCCAACCTACTTCAGCTCACCTGGCTTGTGATTTTTCAAGCAATCCTAAAGAGTTTGATTAGCCTGTTCAGGTGTGTTTGATTAGGATTGGAGCTAAAAGGCTTGTTCGAGATGCATTGGCACTGCACAGTCCGATCGGCGAATGACATCAAAGTACCGTGGGAGGAGAGCATATATCTCTTTATGCTTTTGAATCGCTCTCACGGTACTTTGATGTCATAAGCCGATCGGACTGGGCAGCGCCAATGCATCTCGAACAAGCCTAAGCTCTGCAGGAAAGTGGGTCCCCATGCTGGAGCAGGGTTGAAGATCTCAGCTGTAGTGTTGTCAAAAGTACCCACTCCGGTATCAAGTCGGTACTGAAATTTATAAAAATGTGACGCTTTGAGCGCTGTTCTAAACACCTCCAATTGGCCATTGTGTTCACACGCTCAGATATGTCTGTGATTGGCTACAATGAGCTACACTTCAAAAACATGTTGTAAATAGACATCACTGATTATATAGATACACATGGGAGCATTTGAAAGCAGGCGTCTATCAGCAAACCGGTGCTTATGTTGATTTGGTAGATCATTTGAACGTTGCTCCTTCCGAACTTTGTTAATAAAACATCATATGTTGAGCGTTTGAACACCATGGCCAATCGGAAGTGTTAATCTCCTCAACAGTGCTCAAAGCATCACGCTTTTAAAATTTCAGTACTGACTTGGTATCGAAGTCTGTACTTTTGACAACACTTATCTGTAGGTCAGTATTTTGGGTGAATATTACAGAAACTTACTCAGTTGAGATCACTCAGCAGCATCTTTAATGTTCTTTTTGGGGTTTTTTGGTGTTTTTTGTTTTACTTTCTTCTTGCACTTCTTCATTATTTCATAATTTACTCTCCTTCATGTCATTTAAAACCTGTAACCTTCTGTGGAACACAAAAGAAAATATTTTGAATAATGTTTCAACTGTTTTCATACATACATTAAAAGACAATTGGGTCCAAAACAATACTGGACCCCACCATCTTCACTGTATTTACAACAACTAAAAAAAACAAAATTGAAGTTTCACAGAAAAAATGCATGCATAAACATTTGGAAAGGTACTTTTTAAAAGGAAATTACTAGGAAACCAAGGCATTCAACCTTTCTTGGGTTTCATAAACTCATCTGTCACACTAACATTCAATGTTTTAATACTACAGTCTGCAGAGATTGTGATAAAAAAGGATAATTTGTGTTATGAAAGCAAAGCAAGTTTTGAGTCTTGCAAGTAGGTGCTGATTTTGTGATTTTATGTTGATTTTAACTTTTAATGATGCCAGATATTTCTCTTTGTGAAACATAGTTAAACATATGGATATAACAACATATAACATTAAAAAATAGCATAATGAACCTCTTTTGAGATTAAAAAAATCTGCCATTTAAGTAACATTAATTAACCCTAAAATCAGCTGAAAATTGTCTGTGTACATTCCATTCATCTAATTCCTTTGGTCTCTTTTTTTCTGTACATTTTGTGCATTACCACAGTGAAACTTGAGATATTTTATATTGCTCTGTTGTATTGATGCCCTTTGAACATCCCAGAACGGTGCAACAGCAGTAGATCAGGGTCTCTGTGTGCTGACTTCCCTCTTTGTTCTCAAAGTACATCGCTCTACATGCTCAATACATCAAATACACACCCGCTTCAGTCTCTGCTTCGGTCTGAGGTCACTGACTCTGGTCTTTAAGGGCACAGGGCCAGTGCCATTGCTGTCAAGTTCTGGCGCTGCAGAAATGGACGTGTGAACGCAGTGGGCTGTAAAGTCTGCTCTCTCTCTCTCTCTCTCACACTGTGCCTGACCACCAAACATCTCGCTGGAGAATCCAACAGGCAGTGCATTCAATAACAATATACCTGCTGCTGGATATCAATATGAGCTGTTACAATGACAAATTTACAATTTGTTGGCAGGCTATTATTCAGACTCTCCCAGTGTGATGTGCGAGTGAAAACTTTGCATTTGCCTTAATGTTTTGTTCTTTTTCCTGTTTTTTATCCCCTCTCTCTTTTGTCCTCATTGTTTTTGTCTCTCAGTCTCTCTGTCTCAGTAGTGCTGCTTTATTCTACATAAAGTAAGTCATCTTCTCCAGCTGTCTACCTCCCGTTTCACCTCTAATTTGATTTCCACACTCTCTTTTCTCCTGTCACAGGTTCTTTCTATTCTCCTTTCTTACTCCTGTCCCTTTATCTCTGATTTCTCACTTTCGCAGACATTGGCGCACCTTTGAGGAGCTCATTACCTGCCGACAGACATGGATGTGGCTTCTCTTCAGGCTGGAGGTGACAGTGACATTAAAACAGCTAAGGGTCTTATTATCACTCTTCTAAAACTGCAACAGAACAATTTCTCTCTCCTTCTCACTTTTGAGCTGTAAGGAGTACAACAATGTATGTGTGTATATATATATATATATATATATATATATATTTTTTTTTTTTTTTTTTAATTGGTAATGTTCTGATATGTCAAGTATGCTGCACAGACTGGTAAAAGTAAATTGATTATTTTGACAAATATTGTAATTGCAATTTGATCAACGATATGATAAACATTTAACATCTCATTAAACATAATGGTGCCAAATCACATTGAAACAACAGCTTTAACGTTCAACGTGGTGTGCAACATATATATTATAAAATATATATAAAATTAAAATATATATATTTTATTTAAATTTATATAAATAGAAATATATATTTATGCCACTTATTTTG
Source organism: Elopichthys bambusa (assembly GCA_037101425.1). Lineage (NCBI taxonomy): Eukaryota > Metazoa > Chordata > Actinopteri > Cypriniformes > Xenocyprididae > Elopichthys > Elopichthys bambusa. Next base: position 16,796,328 of record CM074447.1, on the reverse strand, counting down.
TTCCTGAATGAATCAGTGTTTTTGAACAAATCTGCTACATTAATAATTCAATGACTCATTAAAAAGTCTTAGTAGTTAATGAAAATTTTTTTTTGTCATGCTGCATAATGGTTAAACTGATAATATAGTCACATATAATAATATAGTCTTGATATAGTCACAGTTATTATTTAATTACCTTGGTGTCATCATCGCCTCATCTTAGTTATGGGAAAAAAGCTTGCCGACAAACATTTTCCGTCATAGTTTTCGCTAACAAAATTAACACTAGAACAAACACACTTGGAACACTTACCCTCAGTTCCAAACCAAAATGCATGTTTGAGCTGTTTTAACTAAAAGCAACTTGCATTGTTTCCATTGTTTTGTCTGCACACCAGTAATGTTTTTTTTTTTTTTTTTTTTTTTCTAAGGCACATTTATAAAAGCTACTTAAATGTCCTAATTGAACTAAGGCCTAATCCTGCCTTAATCTAAGCCCTATCTGTGAAACCAGGCCTTAGATTTCTATAGAAACTTTAGCAAAAAGTGAATCAGAGTTTACAATGGAATTCAAACTCATAGCACCTGCTGAGATGTTTTGTGTGGGGAATTCAACACCATATACTAAATGAAGCTTGTCTTTAAAGCATGCAATGTGTGCAAGCAATATATTATTAAATCTCAACATTCACAGTTTAATAATAGTGCAAGGCCACAACACAATATCAATTTTAATTCAATTGCACAACACTAGACTTAAGTAATGCATACTCCAGTCAGCTTTAGCAAAGTTGGTGGAAGTGAAATTCCCAGTTTAAGTGCTGAAGGTCTCGTACACACTCAGAGGAACTGACTTTGACAGACATAACGAGTGAGAGGCTGACAAGATCATCTCGTCAAGAAGAACAATATTTTGGCAAGGCTTGGCTGAGTAAGCCACCCTGAGGGTCAGTGACAGAGAGGGACTAGATATAAAAGGAGGACAGAGAGATTTCTTAAGGCTGCGACACTTTTTTTTCTTTCTGTGTGAGGCCCTTTTTTTGGCGCTATTGTGGTCTATTGACAGATGCTACCACTGAGGACAAGGGGACAGAGAATATATATATATATATATATATATAGAGAGAGAGAGAGAGAGAGAGAGAGAGTTCATATCTCTAAAAGATGCAATTCAAAACTTCAATGGTTATAGGTTGTCCTTGGTTTACCTTCAAAGCTAAAGCTGGCCTAAAAAAGTCACAATGTATCTTAGCATTCTTGACGATCACAGGACACCCCATTCATTTAATGTGTGTCCAAAAATGGGCTCAGCCCACTGTGGCATTGGGCCTGTTTGTAATCAGACTGCTGGTGATAAACGAAGTAATCTGCGGTATTGGCAACCCGCTCACTCATGCTTTCTTTTTGTGTTGGCTGGTTGGGAAGGACTGTCAGTCAAACTGATAGGGCTGTCCAGCAGACAATCTTCACAGTGGCCTTATGGGAGAACCGCAACAAACATGCTGGGTTTTAATCAAAATACCAGCCACTTTGCTTTATATTCACAGTTGCTATATATTCAAACTATCGTTAAAAATTTTGGAGTGTCTATTTGCACTAAGTGTAAATAGCCTGTATTGTTGGCAAAGGCTATTTACACTATTTGCACCATTTAGTGTCTGCAGTGGCGTAGGCTGTAGGGAGTATGGCACATGAAAGCAGCTTTTAACGCATTTGACCCGAGTTCGAATCCGCCTTTTGCCGAACTTGCTCTTCTCCCTTTTCCCTTTTCCCATCACATATCAGATTGGAAAGGCATTTATTTTCAATAAAAGTGAAGAAAATATTTGAAAAGTGGAAATATCCACTATATATCAAATATTTTCTTCACTTTTATTGAAAATAAATGCCTTTCCGATCTGATATGTGATGGAAAAAGGGAAAAGGGAGAAGAGCAAAAGTATTTATCAGGTAAAGTTAGGGATAGGTGTTGGGAGGGCTTTATTTTCCCAGTAAGGCTACATCTATTTAATAATTTTAATAAATATAGTCATTTACACTGTTATTACTGCATCCTGTTAATGTACAACAATCCTAAGGGTGCAAATAGTATCTGCCTAAAAACTATTTGCACTTATTGCAAAAAACTGCTATTTTTATATAGTGTAAATAGAATATATCGCTATTTTCACTTAGTGTAAATACCATATTACTAAGAAAATGCTGCTATTGTCACTTTGTGTAAATAGAATATATTGCTATTTTCACTTATTGTAAATATATAGTATATATATAGTATACAGTATATAGTATTCCATAATGCGCTGTGCTGTTATTTTAATTCAAGGGTCCACGGTGAACTTTCTGCTAAATAATTGCCCATATGGACAGAGTAATGAACACGTGACAATGCTCTCTGAAGGCCGACATAAAAACATGAAACAGCCGTGACAATCAAAGGGGAGCAGAAGTGTTTTATCTCAGAGATCAAAATAACCATGTCACGTGTCACAGTGCTTGATATCACCTCATAAACATTAAAGGCTCTACAGTATTTTCATGCTGGCTGTGCATACATTTGATATTCAGTTACCAGTAATGCACCAAACAATGTTTCTTTGATGGATAAAGGAAGGGATCGAAACACTGAACGGCTGCCATTACAATGTGATGGTGAAGGCCATGACATAAGAATAAAAGCAAACAGTCACCAGAAGATCTTCTACAGTCCTCCTTACCATGGCATTTTAGCTATCACAGCAAACTTAATACTGACTGACTTGACTGATAACAAAACTACAATCCCTTGCCCTTTTAAAAGAGTGTGAAAGTTTTATCCAATCTGAGCTCCTCCACTCCATATACTGTAGGAGGACAGTTTGTGATTCTTTAGATAAAAAGGATCACAGGAAAGTATATTTTGCTTCCCTGCCTCAAATATACATTCTCTCCTTGAAAGTTTCTACACAATCTGAGAGGTGAATGAACGCCTTCGAGCACTTAGCTTGCCGTTTGAGTCAGGGAAATGAACACATGACCTCTCTCTGACTGTGAAGAGCTGCATAAGTGTGACAGGAAGATGATTTCACTGAATTGCAAGAAATGCAACACACTGACACAACAGAGAAATTTAAAGTGTTCTGTTTTGAGGTGTGTCTATTTTGAAGACTTGGGAAGATAATGTATTAAATATAATAGTGAATTAATGCATTCATTATATGCATACTAATATATTACATCTAGGGCTGCAACAACTAATCGATAATAATCAATAATGAAAATCGACAGCGATTGTCATTATTGATTAGTCGTGTCTGCCCACCGTGCACAGAAAACTTCTGCCAGTCGCATCAAATTACAGCACTGAATAATGCATTTCTATTGACAAAATGCATATAAAAATTGTGGAGTAAACAGAGTGAACTGCTGTGGCATAGGTACAGTATGTGATCCAAACAGCCCAAAACATGAGAATTCTTTATTTTAAGCTTCAAGCTAATGCATTAGCTTAATGTTTGAAATAGCTTGCCCTGTCAAGACTTGTCCTCACACTCTGGTTTAACCTTCAAACCTTACTGAATGAGCGTTTTTTGAGATTTTCGTGGGTGGAGCATACATGAATATTCATGAGTTTTCCAGGCATATGCGTTGAACTGAACCGAGACAATTAAAATTCAGTTCAAAAACATTAATTTTGCTGAAATATCTGTTGTTGGACGTTAAATTTAGGTTTAAAAGTCAACATGTAATTCAAGTATTTTATGAGAGTGGTAACTGTAAAGGGATAACTGTGTGTAATTGAATATAAATGTAAGACGTTTCTTACATTTACAGGATAAAGAAATGACAGTAACAGGTTACTGTGTCCAGAGTGAATGTTCGTTCCTGCAGAACATTCCTCTTATCTGTTAATAGTGAGTTTGTGTTTTTCTTTTTCTTTATTACCTTTATTATTGTCTTCACTTTTAATGTCAATAGTTGCAGCCCTAATTACATCCATTCCAAATTCAAATCTTGTTTGCTACCTCAAATCAATTCTGGAATTGATTTAGGATTTAAAACATATTCTCAATTCAGTTCTGTGTAACGCATAACCCTTAGAGTAATTCTGGATTTATAGAATTTTAGAGTTCGAGAGAGAGCATTAAACTTAAAAGTGATATTATTATAAAAGACATCTTAACAAGTGAAGCTCACAATAATCTCCCCCAAAAATCTCCAGAGGTTTCAACGTCTGACAGTAACGGGTAACACCCAGCACATTCATCTTTCCCACTGATAAGCAAGCAGGGTGTTACAACATTATAGCTAGGCAGAAGCAATTGTCCTCCCCAAGCTTATTTCGCTGCTTTGCTAAGATTGATGACAGCAGCCATCGGGTTCTAGACGAAAAGATCCATGAGACAATTCCGAACCTCAATTCCCCATATGACAGCAATTCAACACAAAATGGGCCATTGACTTTTTTTCCTTTAAGCAGTCCAATTTAACCAAACATCACTATGGCTAAATGCACAGAATTCATCTTCATTCCAATGCAATAAGAGAGGTGAGATGTCCCATCCATCTACCCGTAGACCAAAGAATGTCCGTGATGAAATAATATCATATTCCTTGGGCAGCTAACCAAATTAGGAGATCTAAATTGGGGCAGAGCTTCTCTATCAAGACAATGAGTCAATTATCTTGAATGTTATGTCTCCACTAACCATGACATCCATCTTCTTTCCACTCCTTTTGTCTTATTAAATAAATCATTAAAAAAAAAAAGAATAAGAAGAACAGACCAAGACTTATGTCCTCATGTTCCAACATGTTTCATCATAAAGGGCACATCAAGTATTCCAGGCTTTCTCTTGCCTAAAAGTGGCTACTACACCTGTCGACTACACCTGCCTTTATTATTAAAAGGGAAGAGTGAGGACTTTGAAGCCTCCAGAACCACTTCAAAAAGCGGATGACATTCAGCATTATCATTAATCGCTTGAGCTGATGATGAGATTTACAATTCCAGGAAATCCTGTTGAGATGCACAGAAACCCTTTCAGGTAAAACTGTCAGTTGCACCAACAACCCTGAAGCGCCAAAAACTATGATTTCCTTTCATGAGCTCACATTTAATCTCCTATTATATCCTCACTAAATAGCTTATTGTATATTGTAAAAACCAAACACCCTTATCGAGCGGTACCAAACAAACCATCAAACCTTGTGCTTGTGTGTCTGCATTCATGATTTTAGAGCCTTAATAAGGTTCCTGTCTCACTTTTTGGTACAGATGTGATTGTGGCGATGCTGCTCTAATCCTGCTCACGATCAGATAATCCCGCGGGGGTGGGTTGAAACGTTTAATCACGCCTCCTGGAGCTTCGCCATGCATGACCTCATCTTTACCTCTCCAGCTTCACTAAAATTACAGAACAATTAAAATGTGAGCACAGTTACTGTGCATCTCAGATATGCTATTTTTTTCCCCCCAAAATCTTGTTTGCTGTAAACAGTTCTCTATATACCAGAAAATAAACAGTTGGGTTAAAGTGGTGTGAGGTTATGTTTACATCATAAACCAGGCTGGATTCTTGCAACAGTCTGGCTCTGTTTAATGTGGATCTTATAGCACAGATGTCTTGTTTTCTAAAGGAAGTCAATTCTCTTGATAGTAGACATCAGTTTTGAACCCATTTATCTGTATTGACAAGTTCTGTTTTCTTGAAGTTGGAAGTTGGAAAGTTTGAGATCTGGGATGGTATAATGTGAATCACATTTGAACCCAGAACTTCCTCAGGGGCAAATAGATATCGAAAAGTACAGTAAGTAAATATTGGAAAGAACATATTTCTTTTTGAGCCCCCAATATAAGAATTCTTTTTTACTTAAAACAATTTTTTCACTTTATATTTGTGCTGTTATTTTGTCCATGTAACACAAAAGAAGAATTTTGAACACAGCTGTTTATAATGACCACAAAACAGTAGTCCATATAACTTGGATATTGCAATATTATGTAGATTGTTTTAATAAATATGTTATATATTAATAACATATATTTATTTTTAATAAACTAATAAATAATAATTGAATAAAATAATAGTTAATTAAATAATCTGAGTCATATGCACTACTTTTATTGTGGATTTTGGTGGCTTTCTTGGAGCCTGATGTGATCGTGGTCTTTTATGAATATTCTTTTTTGTGTTTAGCAGAAAAAATAAGCACATAGGTTTAAAATGATATGGGAACAAATAAATAACATTTTCCCTTTTTTGGTCAATTAATACATTTAACATGGGTGTTACTACAAGAAAAAATTGCTTCCACAACAATAATAAATCTCAAATCAGATGCAATCTAATAGAAAAAGGGGACTAACACTACTGACTACTGGGGGAAATTTTTTTGAGTTTGTTGTATAAAATGTTTTGGATGTGTTATTTGTCCGTAATGACCCAAACGAGGGGCGACAGTGCCTCAACGTCACACAGCATCTGAATAAGTACAGCATTAGTGTTTAAAAAAAATAAATAAATAATAATTAAACAAAAAAACATGTCTGGATATATTTATTGGTAAGAATTAATGAGGATGTGTGTTTTTAAAGTTGGTTTGAACATATCAGGGAACAGGTTTTTGTCTCGGGCACATGTATCTTCAGTGCATACTCATTAGAGTAAATCAAGTTTCCCTCTCTGTTCCTCATGGCCTTAGTGTTTTTTTTTTTTTTTCTTGTTTTTTTTTTCTCTTCTAATTCTCATTTTATCCCTTTAATCCACGTCTCAGCATCCAACAGGTAGTGCGGTGCCTAATAGGCTCATTAGCAGTCTGAGCTGCAGTAGGAGGGAGGGCCAGGGTGGGTCTCTCTCAAAGGACACCACAGCTGTCCCCCAGGGAGAGAGCTTTAATTAGATGTCACTGCAGACTCTTTCAATACTCTCTGGTACAGGGTGACACTCGAAACAACTGACATGTCTGGGCACAAAGCCATGTGGGGAGTTATATTTTCATGTGTGAATTCATTTTAATTCTGTGATAATGTAGCTGGGTTAACAGGTTTTATTTTGCAATAAATAGTATAAAAGATACAAAAGATAAATGGTATAACAGATTCAATGAATATCATTATGTTTTTTTAGGAATGTTTATGACTTGTTTATCTAACATGAATGAATTTGTAATGTATTTTTGAAGAAATGAACAGATAAAGTGACAAAAATTTGCTTCATATTACTAAATAACATTTGATCTTACATAATATTTACATTTTATAATATAAATATACATATAATTTTATATTTTACACTACCATTCAATAGTTTCAGTAAGACCTTCAGTCTTCAGTGTCAGAAGATCCTTCAGAAATAATTTTTTAATATGCTGATTTGCAGCTCAAGAAACATTTCTTATTATCAATGTTTAAACAGTTGTGCTGCTTAATATTTTTTTGGAAGCCATGATACATTTTTTTTTTTTTTTAAGATTCTTTGATTAATAGAAAGTTCAAAAGAACATCGTTTACATAATTTAATAAGAAAACTTTTACCCAGAATTTTGAACAGTAGTGAAGACATCTACACAATGACCATGAGGTTCTTTTATCCCAGTTCTATCATGACTTAACCATAACATTTTGAACATTTGAAGTAACTCATTTGAAGTCTGTCAGTCCTTTCAATTGTCAGCAACATTCAAAACAACAGAAGAAAGAAACAAGACATGCGAAAGACTGATTGTTGGCTGAATGGAGTTACATCAGACAGACCACAAGCGTCATTAACTCTTCATTCTTATGAAAGAATTTGAAGTAATGGGAAAAGAAAAGAATGAAACGAATATATCATCTTCAAAACAACTCAAACAACCCAAACTTACACAGCGTGTGGAGCAAAGTGCAGAATTCTGTAAGAACCATTTAATTTCCCTAGTGCAAATAGTCATATAGCGGGTGAGTCACTGAAATAAGGGACATAATTGAAGCTTAACAGACAGAGGAAAGCTTAATGGGGGGATATTTTTCCCTAACAGTTGACGCGGCAAGAAATGAAACCTTTTTTTTCTTGCTCTGACTGACAGTAAAGCTTTCTTTTAAGACGTCTGCTGCTAGATATTTGACTGATTGACAAAGAAACAGCTAGTACCATTGAATTAAACATGAAATTTTGAAGTAGAAACAATGACATTGTATTTTATTTACAATTGTAATAAATTATTTTTAACAGCGTAATGTTGTGATTGGTCAGGCCCCTTGCCACCAGTGGGTATCACGTATGACACTGAACAAAAGATTTTTCTCTGAAAGTAATGCTTTGTAATTGCACATAATGTACTATTGGGCTCGAATGTGCGAACAATTAGAAAAGCATTTACAGTTTACTTTGCCAGCCCAACAGCTTGCATCCCATCGTTATCCAAACCCAGAACCTCGTGCCAAACCACACAGCCCTACAGGCACGCAAAATCCGAAAGCTCTTCCTTGCCTAGAGAGAACTCCTTCACTGCCTTCCTACTGGGACACAGAAGTTCTGTAGCCTACAGCATATGTTCTGTGATGTTTTATTACTTATTATGGCATCTACCCTACTACTTCTCATCTTTGCCCTGGTCAGCACATAGTTTGGGAGGAATCAGCAGTCTCTTGATGTTCTGTGAAGCTTTCATCCTGCTGCTTTTGGTTAATTTGCTCTGGCGTATGCACAGGCCCCAAATCACTAGACTCTGACAATATCAGTATTTGTAAACACCGCCTAGCCAGACAATCAAATGCCCTGAGAGACAAGAAAAATATTGGAGCGGTACAGAAAAGGAATCGTGGAGTATAAATGAAGCATTAGAGAACACTGGTATGCAGAAGACTTTGTCACTTAATTGGCCACTGCTGTGTGCAACTAGTGCAGAAATGACTGATTTCTACACAGATAAAAGATGATAAAAAACACAAAAAAACATTATACACAGATAAAAAACACTATTTTTTTTTGCACCTACAATAATAATTTAACTTAATTATGAAAAGGTACAAATGCTTCTGCATTTACTAATCTATACACTGTTCACATTAGATTTATCTGTGGTCCAATGCATTTACTGTTTATCAAATCCAGTGCATTCACTGTTTTCTTTATTTTCTTCTTCTTCTTGTTTTAAGCACACATCTAACAAAATTTGATGAGGTTTGTTCTTGAAACAAGAAAAGAAAAAGCAATTTGGCAATGGAGCAAAAAATAAAAAATAAACTTAATAAAAAGATATATTCTCTTACACAATTTTGCTAAAAAAACTTTAAATTAAATTCAATAAAATAACCTTGTTTATATATGTGTACCGGAAAACAAGTGGAAAATACTAAATAAAAATTGCAGGATGGCACATTAGAATCAGAATTAAAGGGTTAGTTCACTTCAAAATGAAAATTCTGTAATTAATTACTCACTCTCATGTTGTTCCACACCCGTAAGACCTTCATTCATCTTCAGAACACAAATTAAGATATTTTTGATAAAATCCGATGGCTCAGTGAGGCCTGCATTGCCATCAAGTTAATTAACACTTTCAGATGCCCAGAAAGCTACTAAAGACATATTTAAAACAGTGCATGTGACACACATACAGTGGTTCAACCCTAATGTTATGAAGCGACGAGAATATTTTTTCTAGTGATGGCGGAACAACACTGCTTCATGAAGCTTCGAAGCTTTATGAATCTTTTGTTTCGAATCAGTGGTTTGGGGTGTGTATCAAACTACCAAAGTCACTCCCCCCAGTGGTGAAATTTCATTAAAACCACTGAAATTTGGAAACGTGTATGCACACTCCAAACCAATGATTCGAAACAAAAGATTTGTAAAGCTTCGAAGCTTCATGAAGCAGTGTTTTAAAATCAGCCATCATTAGATATTGTTGAATAAAGCCGTTATTTTGTTTTTTGGTGCATAAAAAGTATTCTCGTCGCTTCATAAAATTAAGGTTGAACCACTGTAGTCACATGAACTCTTTTAAATATATCTTTTGTAGCTTTCTGGGCATCTGAAAGTGTTAATTATCTTGCTGGAAATGGAGGCCTCGGATTTTATCAAAAATATCTTAATTTGTGTTCCAAAGATGAATGAAGGTCTTACAGGTGTGGAACGACATGAGGGTGAGTAATTAATGACAAAATTTTCATTTTTGGGTGAACTAACACTTTAATTCTGAAAGCACTACTCTTGTTTTCAGTTGAAGAGAGCAGTTTCTGAAAGGTAAAAAATGATGCTTAAAGTTCAGATAATGGTCGCCAATGGAGAATGTTATTTTGCTCCCAGAATTACAAAAAGCTCTTAAAACGTATCAAAAATAAGCATAAAAATTATGTTTTGAGTGCACCTGCTATTGTAAAAACCATTAGTGCCTATTTAATACTTTGTGGATAATTAGAACACCTAATTATCCAATCCAAACATCTCTCCAATTATCAACTTTCTACAGTTTAATATTCAAAGTTTTCAAGTAAGGAGAACAAACCAATCATTTTCTAAAACCACATACATGATTGATATGCTAACAAAGATATGCACGAAAATGCTAATAAAGCTATGTAAACAACTAAAAATGTATGAATATTCAGAGGGCAATTTTGCAATCAGACATTGTGGTGTCTTCCTGAATTGCAGGACAATCATCTACACTAACCATACATCTCTCTGGCTCTCCAAACTTACACTGATTGGCCCAAGCAAGTCAATATTATTGTCTGACAGCCAAATGCTTTGACTGAGATTTGATTTGAGAGGGCATTTAGAGGTTTGATTTCTTGGTCAGAATGTGGAAGTGCTTGGCTTATTGCCTACTCTATCTGATGGAGAGATTGAAGAGTTTTCCTGTGATGTATGAAGTAGTTAGGGTGGTGTTTTGCATTCATAGGGCTGCCAGGCCTAGTGAACTTGACAAACTCAACAAAAAAGAGTCACTGAGATGATATACTGTGGTACAATTTCAGCATTGTTTTGAAATCTTTCATATATCAATTTGTTTGCAACATTTGATATGATGGTACATCTGTTATAAATGTTCATCTAAAGTCATCTTAAAAAATGTAAAGTTCAATTTTTTCTTATCCAGAAATTAAACCTAATATAAATTAGTCAGCAGAAAAGTAATGATAATCCAAATGAGCAACAATTCATATTTGTACTGTTTTCAAAATGAATAATGGTTTAAGAAAGTTAAGCTCCCAATTCTAAATCAGATTTTACAAGTACAACATAATATTTTTCATTAGTGGCCATTACTACTGCATTAGTGCTGGACATAATTTCTGAGAATTGTATCTTGATTATTATGCTTAACAAAACAGCCTCTCTTTTTCTTGGAAAATAAGTTTGTCAAATACATCTCCTTTGCCTCACTGTACACATCAGCTGTTCTTATAACTCAACATCCTTTTCAGTTCACATAAAAATGGCTTTAACAACCACCTAATCAAACAAAGTAGTCCAAGTATGCAACTAGACAATGATGGACAATATACCATATCAAATCATGTAAGGTTCTATACCTTTGTAGAAGCATTCCTCGCTGTGCATGATGGTTATTCTCTGATGGGCCAAACAGGATGCTCTGTGAAGCTCACAGTGGTTCTGGTAGAGTTTGCCGTCAGATCCACACACAGGTTTGTAATGTGGTTTGCAGCGGTCCAGACACTGACATTCTCCTTCCCCTGTCTCTTGGTCAACCACACAGTGCTTCCCCAAACCACAGTACTTATGTTCACAGGGCCCAGGATAGCCATTCTGACCAAAGAACCCTGCAAAGAGAGGAGAAATTGTAATATTACACATATATGAAGAAACATGTCATGCTCATTCACTTGACTTCATTAGAAGTCAATGTGTTCTTTAGGGTTCATATCATGGAATCAAAGTACAAATATGTGTTTCATCCCACGTCCAACTGAACAATTACCTTACTGTATTTTAAAACTAGAGCTAGAAAAGTTATGAACAATCTCACAATTGTTTTGTCATGCCATACAGTTGCTTTGTATTTTTGGTGTTTGAACAATGTTGGCAGTTAAGAAGCAATGTAGAGGAAACATTCTCACTGTACTGATGATATGCAGGCCGTATGGGCTTCGCATGAAATATGTATGACTGCAATAAAACATAGCCTGAGCTCTACCACACTTCCCTTTATTATCAATTACAGAGATGTGAGCTCCGCTCCTCCTTCAGCTGATCATTTCATAAATATTAAGAACTGAAAATGCACAGTCACGTTTCGGATCTCAGTTCCCCTGTTAGACAATGGCAATTACGTTTGAGTAAGGGAACTTAATAAATAAAGCTTGTAAAAGCCATTAAAAAAATCTCAGGGAATGGATAAAAATGACAGAAGGACTTTTGTATGTTTGAAAAGTCTTTAGTACACATTAGTTAGAACATAGTCTTTAGTATTTCTTCTTAAAATGTACATAACCATTTGATTGTACTGCATTTTTTTCTCTCTGAAAGAAACTAATTTAAATCAAAAATTAATATTTTGTTTATTAGTATATTTACACGAAAATTACATTTAACTAAATTAAAATGTAAACAAAATAAATATTGATTGGATTGACTGCACAGTAAGAAGAGAAATGTGTATTAAGAAAACAGCTATAAATTCATAAACTTTTGCTGGTAAATGGTGACATATGCTGCACAATATTATTGATTTTTTTAAGCCAAACTTGTAATTTCAACAAACTCTAAAGCAAAATTCACATCTCAAAACTCTATAGCAAAATTCACAACAATCATGATGTTCAATACATCACAGAAAATCAAATAAATTTGTGAAGCATAAAAACACAGTCGTGCTTTTAAGCCCAGGACACACCAAGCTGACATCAAAGAACTAGCGGTGATGAATGTGATGCTTTGAGCGCTGTTGAGCACATTCGTAAACACCTCTGATTGGCCATTGTGTTCACGGCTCATCAGATATGTCTGAGATTGGCTTCAATGATTAACGCTGTTAAAACTTTGTAAATAGTCATCAATGAAGCTCTTCACCGAGCGCTTACACAGATACACACGGGGGTGTTTGAAAGCAGGCGTCTATCGTGGACCAGTCCGCTGATAGATGCCTGCTTTCAAACGCTCCCGCTTCCGCTTTCAAAACACTTTCAAATTCAAACACTTCCGTGTGCTTTCGAACACTGCCATGCGTTGATCATTGTAGCTAATCACAGACATATCCAATGAGAACGAGAACACAATGGCCAATCAGAGGTGTTTACGAATTCGCTCAAAGCGTCACATTTTTAAAATTTCAGTACCGATAGGTACCGAAGTCGGTATTTTTGACAACTCTAATGGTGATATCAAATTAAAAATATTCATGATTCTGAAGCTGAAAATACAGAATTATTTTAGACTAATATGCTTGTACTCTGTCACTGACTATGTATATTTAAAATAATGTAGGCCACTTTTTACTGGTAACATAAGACATTTGGCATTATCAGGACCCACAAATTATTATTATATTACATTATCATACATTATATTCAACATTATATATAGTAGTTTAATGTTGTACTGACACCAAAACTTTGTAAACTTGAATTTCTTCACACAGTAATGTTCATATTATGTGAACTATACACGATACATATTGTCACTATCAACGATACAAATTGTGGCAATTTTGTATTGCGATATGTAGTGATACGATATATTGTTACACCCCTACTGTCTATATCAGCAGGTATCTATAGTCTATTTTCATCATTCAAAAAGGGCAACTGAAACTAGGAATGCAGATATACAAATTGTAAACAAAGCAGCGTTTGCTTACCATTTTGAATATCAATCACACTGATTAATTTCTTCATTCCAGTCGGATTCATGTTATTACGAAAGTATTTGTGCATTCGAATGCTCAGGTAAGATGATGTAAAATTAGAACAGCCTTCTGTCAGTACCATCTTGACTTCTTTGCTCGCTTTTATTACTTTCGCTTTTATTCTCGTGTATAGACTGCATAGACTCATTTTTCAGCCAATCAGAGTTCTCTCTCTCACGACGATGATTCAACATGCTGAATCGGGCCAAAATTCCGACAGTGTCTGACTAGAACCAACGGTGAGAAACACACCAAAAAATCCAAGCTGAATGACACTCAAAAACAGCACTATATTGCCTGGCGGCTGACTGTCGGCTTGATGTGTCCCAGCCTTTAGGCACACTGTCCTTTAGAGAGTTAGAGACCTTTTAGATGTGTGAAATTAAATGATGACTTCTTTCATCAAGTACCACATAATGAGGACCTTCTCACTGCAGGTTGTTGTAGTAAAAAGAGAAAATTGGCTTTTGCCAGCAGGGTGGACAGAAGCCAAGATAGCTTCTGATTGGTATGCACACAGTGCCTCACCGTGACCACGGTGACATCAAAGACAAATGACTAATTCAGTCGCAACGATTTGTTATTGATGAGTCAGCTTTTCAAAGAGAGAACAGAGAGTCCGAGACCGAGAGAAGGAACGCTTGATTCTGATGAAGGGTTTGGGTAAAGGTGTGGTGTCCGGCTTTCATCTGCCCACCATCAAAGATGGACTTTTCATCCCAGTAAAAGCCAACGCAAGAATCCTAAACAGAGCGCCATATAAAAATGGAAAAAAAATGATCAATGTCTGCACTAAAGTAACAGCACAAAAGAAGTAGTAATCAAAAAAGTGAGCCAACAAAAAGTTGACAGCAGCAGAAACAGAAGACAAATTCTGATGACCTGAGGAGGTCAAAGTAATGCAGCGGTCTTCACCGGGGAACGATTCCTCTACCTGACACCGACAGCAAAGCCATGACTGAGCGATAACTGAGCTCCACTCTCCCGGCTGGTCTCTGAACCCAGTGTCAGCCCTTAGGTGCTGATTATAGCAGATCCATGACATGCATGATAACTAATAAGAGCTCAGCAAAAGGCTTCAGAGTCAGATATACAGTCATATCTCTTCATACAGATGTACATCCGAAGACTGCCAGACAAAATAAAAGGACGAGCACATCAGTTATCCTGTATTTGTGAAGATTTTATATTAGCTGTGTGAAAGAGCAATGCAGTGGAGAAGAGTCGTGAATGCTTGTCATATCTTGTAATGTACTGTAATTGATATCCATCTGCACAAAGCCATTTGTGGTGATAAATAGACCACTCTCTGGTTTCAGAAGAAAAAAAAATCCCATTCTTTTCTCCATATATAGAAACTGATTTTTAACAATTCTCTATAAACATTTCAAGGCAGACCTACCATGAGCTCTGAGGTTATTAATAAACGGTACTATAATGTATATGCTTCTTTTGAACCCATCATTCAAAAAAAAAAAAAAAAAAAAGTTAGTCCCTACCAAATGTCTTATATATTTCTGTTTATTTGTGAGTATGTATGTGTTTGTATACTACATATACTAGTACATATACATATATGTGACATGACATTACATAAAATGTAATATATATTAAAATTTTATATTGTAATATTATTTCACAATAGTAGTATTTTTTTACTCTGTTTTTGATCAATTACAAAACAAAAAACAAAACAGTTGTTTTTAATTGTGTTGTGTGTTGTGTGTATGTGGTCCTGGTAAACCCTACGTTGTTGGGACCAAATGTCACAAAGATAGTAATACTAGTAATTTTTGAAATAGTGGGGCCCTTTTTTTTTTTTTTTTTGGTCCCCATGAGGAAAATAGCTTATAAATTCTACTAAATTATGTTTTCTGAAAAGTTAAAAATGTATAAAGTTTTCTGTGATGTGTAGGTTTACGGATTGGGCTAGAAAAGGCTATTAGCTCAGTATAAAAGCCAATGGAATGTCCTCATGTGAAAAGTACCATCATGTGTTTTGTGGCATATTTTTGTTTGTGACAAATTTGAAATCCATATGGAGTTCTCTATGGAGACAATAAATGCGAAAAAATACTGATATTGAAAAATACTTTTTTAACCATACTGATAAAAAAGACAGCTAGAATCACTTTCTATACAAAATGCTACAAAATTTGGAGATGCAGTGAGACAATGTTTTCTTTATGCATTTCTGTCACAAATAGTCCAAAGATGAAGACGGTTTAATAAAAAACAATAACAAGGTTTATTTAAACAAGAAGCTAACACGAGACAGCATGCCACTAAAACATGAACAATACTGGATACTTAAATACACTGTGACAATTACCAGGGTGCTACAAGTTTGACTGAATTAAATCTTAGAAATAAATTATATAAGTGTTCAAATATAAGAGCCTCGAGGCTGTTAGTAACACGTACAAAAAACATCACTGACTATATATACTGTTATCAGAGCTGTGTTTTACCTTTGTGCTTCGGGGACCAAAAACAATAATGAAACTGGATATAGCCACAGGGCACTTTTTAAATATATATAAAACATTTTATATAGCATGAACACTAAACATTAAGATTAATGATGTTGGTCATAAAAAAAAAATAAAAAAAAATCACTTTAGTTGCTCTCAGTGAATTTGGCATTAAAGTTTTTTCAAAGTCTCCATAAAGTCTTTCAACTAAACACTGACACCACAGCGCTTGAATGAGCAGTGACACACCAAACTTTCAGAGCCTTTGTTTAAACACATGGGTTTTGTCTCTTTCCTCTTAACACTGCTTTATCGTTTCATTCTCTTGTCACCACCAAAGGTGCGAGTCCCAGGCCATCTGATGTTTTCCAGCACAGAAGCCGGTCCTTAGGGATTTTTGGTAATGTAGTAAACAACACTCGGCAGCTTTCAGCTCGGCTCGCTGCAGCCCTTTAAGCAGCCTCTGTGGACTCTGCACCTCCAAAACAGAGGAAACGCATCCGGATAAACAGCCTTCAAACAATGCTTCAAACTCCTCATGAAAGATGACACAGAAACACGCTGCGCTCACCTGCCTGCCATTACTCCTCCATCTGCTGTCTCTTTACCAACTACTCTGCAATTCCTTTAAACAAACCAAATCTCTCCCGTAGTCGTTGCTGGAGTGCAGAATGAGATATCACAAAACGATAGCGGGTTGTATTAACAAGCACCTGGCTGAGAGGAGCCGTATTTATAGAACGCTTCGCTATGGGAAAGGTGGAAAAACACTAAGTTTGATGCGCTACCGGTTTTCATTCATTAAACATGCTTCTGTACAATCACTGTGCACAACAATTCACGTCTCAGCACTGGCTAAATTAAAGTGAGACGCTGCAACATCTCAGGCATAATGATCTGCGATATGCTTCCTCTGAGACGCGTCACTTTGAATCAGTTGTGGCATTATTTCTCATTTATTATTTTATTTTCCTTTATTACCTGACACTGATCAGCTCTAATAAATCTACTGAAAGGAATGAGAGCAGCTACAGAACACCATCAACAAACTGCAACAAGAAGCCTTAGCAGGACAATATCCACAGGAAGAGTGTCACAATTCACAATTTAAATGATTTATGAATACAAATATCACTCTATGATGAAGTGCTTCAAACAAAGTTTGACCCTTAAAACTGACCCATAAATTTCAGTTTACAAGTATTATTTATAGTCAGCTTATTTGATAGCTCTATTCAATGAGATGTTTTTATGAATTGCATAATATTTATTACTAATAATACATGGTGCTCTACAGAATTCACAAGGAAATATTTACAGTTCTACCATTAAAAAATCAATAGGCAGTAATAGTTTTCAGCCAGTCAATAACCTGCTAAAAATGCTCCAAGCAAAGAATTTCATTATTTTCAATTATTTTCAGGGAAACGCACGGCTAAAATAGTTCTAGCAGGTCTTGACCGCATTGCAGTTCCATATCACTTTGCCAAATGTTTTCAGTTATTTCAATAGGTCCTTACAGCCTACAACCGCAAAAGAACCAAAACCCACAATGACATTGACCAAGCAAATAAATATAGTCAACAATAGGATGAAAACGACAAATTATTGTCATGGTTTTTGCCACAAAATACGTATTATTGTCCTGAGCGTATACTCTCTTGTGCGCTCTCTCTCTCTCTCTTTCAAACGAACACACGTAATGTTACTGTATAGTACGGACACACAATCGCATAAGAACGTTTGGTCAGCTCTGTTCAGACGAATTAATCAGTAAAATAGTTTAGCAACTTAAGCTACATGACTCACCAGCGAGGTAATAACTGTGCGGTTCTTGAGATAAACGTAATATTTCGCTAATAGTAGAGACACTGCTGCCATTAGAGACGCACAGATCAGGTAGGCTAATTCACATATGCTGCTTATTCTCTCTCTCTCTCTCTCTCTCAACTGCGTTAATAACTGTATCAACGGTATTATTCTGCTATCAAGGCTCAAGCCTCTGTTACTAGTTCTGAAATGACATTTTGGAATTAGCAACGGAGGCTTGGGATAAGATGCGTAAGAAAATTAGTCCCACACAAAAGAGTATTTTAAGGACAAAAACCTGACAAATGTCTTGAAATACACCATTGGCTTTATGTGTCTTTAGGTGTGGTAACCATAGTATAAGCGAAATAATTGACTCCGGGCTGTTGAATTTTTAGAAAATAATCCGCTTCGTGTCATGGCCGCATTACCACCTCGGGTGTGCATTATTTGTGCACTAAGAATTCAACGGCCTGTTGTGCTTTTTTCAGTTGTTCATAAACATTTTAATGGAAGGTGTTATTACACTGTATTCAGCACAAACTAGGCTACCATAATATGCGAGGAACATGTATGTACATGTTTGTATTTTTGAAGGATTAACGTTTTTGCGTGGTTATTGAAAAAACTAAAAACTTAAGTCACTGAAATAAGGCCAAAAAATAAATACTAAATATGTGTTCACTTTCAAATGATTAGTTCACTTTCAAATAAAAATTAGCCCAAGCTTTACTCACCCTCAAGCCATCCTAGGTGTATATGACTTTCTTCTTTCTGATGAACACAATCAGAGTTATATTAATAAATATCCTGACGCATCTGAGGCCGAGCTTTATAATGGCAGTGAGTGGAATCAATGAGTATGAGCTGAAGAAAGTGTCTCCATCCACATCCATCCATCATAAACATGTACTCCACACGGCTCCGGGAGGTTAATAAAGGCCTTCTGAAACGATGTGTTTGTGTTAAAAAATAATAATAATAAAAAAAAAAATCTATATTTAGCAAGTTATGAAGTAAAATATCTAGCTTCCACCAGACCACCTTCCGTATTCTACTTACGAAGAAAGCGAAACTCTCGCAGTTCAAAACGTTTATGCTACATCCTACGCCTTCCCTATTCAACTGATGCGATGCCAGTTCCATTTTTTCCGTAATTTTAATACGGAAGCCGGTCTGGCAGAAGCTAGATATTTTACTTCATAACTTCTTAAATATGGATATTTTTCTTAGACAAAGGCATCACTTCGCTTCAGAAGGCCTTTATTACCACTGGAGCTGTGTGGAATATGTTTATGATGGATGGATGTGGATGGTAGGGCTTGCATAGACTAGTCAAGTAGTCGAGAGATCGACTACTTCAACCACTAGTCGGCGCTGTCGGAAACAATCGACTACTCGAGCGTGCATTAACCATAAATGAATTCAAAAAGCGAACGTCACCAACAGACACTACGCATCAGATGTGTGGAAGTATCTCATCAAGGATGACAAAAATATCGTAATTTGCCAACTCTATAAGACTACTTTAAAATACAACAGCAGTACGACAGCTATGCACAACTGCCTACGATTGAAACATCCAACAACAAAGGCAAATGTTAGTTCAAACACCACAAAGCAAACAAGCATTGGTGAATTCTGCAAACAAATACGACTCTCTAAAAGAGGACATGAAATGAAAGGCAAAAATGTCTCCCTCACTACTGATCTCTCATGCGCCTGTATTTCTAAATGCAAACCAGCGATCCATGAGCTTGACCAAAGACTGCGTGTGGGGAGAGGATGATAGCAGCGATGACTTGTGTTAGTCTATAAACTTTCAAGCCTGTTGAAATAAGATTCTATTTGTTCTTGTTATTGCTGTTGAAAACTTGGTAAATAATAAAGTTATTATTATAAGTTATTATTAAATTACTGTATGCATGCAGCCATGCACATATAGTTTGCATATATGACGCGAATGTTAGGATTAAAATGTTGTGTGCAGCTATTTATGTGGCTTTACTCTGTAAAATAAAATATGTAATGTCATAATTATAATGTTTTGAGAGTTTACTTATGTAATTGTTGCATTAGGCTATGAATTAATGAACATTTATTGATAAGAATTATTTAATGTCTTTTTATTTACAGTATGAACAACGAGTAGTTGAGTAACTCGAGTATTGTTTTGATAAGAAATCGACTAGCAGAAATCAGTAGTCGTGCAACCCCTAGTGGATGGAGACACTTTCTTCAGCTCATACTTGTTGATCCCGCTCACTGCCATTATAACGCTCGGATGCGTCAGGATATTTATTAATATTTCTCTGATTGCGTTCATTAGAAAGAAGAAAGTCATATACACCTAGGATGGCTTGAGGGTGAGTAAAGCTTGGGGTAATTTTCATTTGAAAGTGAACTAATGTTAAATAATGAACCTTATTGTAAATGTTCTCTCATACAGCATAATGCTGGTATATTTCAGTGACTGAACAGGGGAGCTTTACATGTAGAAATGAAGGATTCAATAATGTTCCCTGGCCTTTAATCACATTTACCCAAAGCTAGCAACATACTGTGCCTCAAAGAGAATAGACTTCTCAAAGGGAACAAATGCTGAATTTTCATTTCTTTTTCATCCTTTTAGGTCTGAGATTGAGCCAAAATCAAAGTCAATATTTTGAATGTTTCTATGTGAGTGTGAAAGGGTAAGACATTGCAGAAATGTTTTCCTTATTTCCAATAAGATATTTTTATTGTTTTTTATTGTTTATTGTACACACCTTTATATTTTTGACATTAATAAATACATTCTCTTTATGAAAATACTTATATATTATATAATACATTGTATATAATGTATATAAATTAATGCACAACATATAAATCATATTACCAAATATATAGCTTAGTTTCAATAAATTGTTTTCTTTAACTAGGGACTTTAAGTTCTGAAAGTTGTAGCAAGCTTTACAATATATAAAGCTGTTTCAACTCAAATGATAAAGAGCAATTTGATTCCACCTTTAAGGTTGAAGACCACTATTTATTCTTCTGTATCTTCTAAATTAATATTTAGATCAACAATGAAAAAATGAATGACCATTAGATGGCAACATTGTTTATCTTCAATCAGTCTCTGACAAAATTATGTGCTACTGAGAAACTATGAGGCCCAATGACTGTTTAAATGCAAATCAAGTCCAATCGACTTTTTCCTGAACTTTAATAAATTACAAACTGACTATCAATGTAAAGGAATCCTACAGCTAATGACTAGCCAGATGCAGATATAGACTGGTTCCCATAAAGCAGTAGATATAGTGTTCAATAGAAAACAACACTGTGGAAAAGTCATTGGTTACAAGATCAATTCGCGCTCACGAGGTGGAATCTGTATAGTGTTAAGATCTGTACAGCGAGTGGAGTTAAACCCTATTAAAATGCAGCAGTCATTAAGTCCCACTGAGTTACACTATTTATGAGGCACCACCATGCTTCAGTAATTGTACACCCCGCAGAAACCTCGCCCTGCTAATTCATGTAACATTAAACCATTTCTGTGCCATTGAGCAATTCCATCGACTATCACTGTATCCATCATCTGTACTCTTTCAGGGTGTTTCAAAAGTATCTTGTAGAACAAGGCAAATCAAATCAAAAACAGAATGAAGAAAAGAGGAAGCAAACGACACCATTACAACCAACAACTGATAAAGAAACAAGAGAAACACACGGGCTATACAGTATATCATATATGGAGGTCTGTGGCATGTAAAAGATTGAAAACCCCTTTTGCTGAGCAGTGTTTTGAAGGTTGTTCATCAGCCCTAACCTAGACAGATTCATCATGATAAGGTTAAAAGAGAAAAATGAAAATGTTGCCATTAACAAATGCTGAGAGTCCACCAAGACCGAAAGATTCTGATGGATCTGCTCCGAAAGCTGATGAGTTACCTATGTAGGATAATAGAAGCTCTCCCATAATGCACTGCAACATGCACTATATAATGCCGAAAAGCACTGACGAATACGTTTAATCTAATTAAGAATAAACTATTACCCAACTACTACCCAATATTTAGGATGTTTTGTCATGTTTTTAGCAAAGCAACATGCTAACACCAAATTCCATTGAAGTCAATAGTTGCTTTGTGTGCTATTTGTATAACACACAGAGTTGCTGCCAATGTAGAATGTTCCAAATTAGTCACTCACAAGCTTCTATTTCAGTTAGAATGCAGCCTTATAAGACAGCTGTCAATGTAGGCAGTGGACAGCTCACTAGGTTTTGGAACAGAGTCCATGTAACTTCTTAACTCCCAAAACAGCCACTTAACTGGAAAAAGGGGTAAAACCAAAGCGAGTAAAGGACTGACAGAGTGAAAGGGATAGAAAGAGATACAATAACATAAGCAGGCATCTGTTACAAGAGAAGAACAACAACAGCAACAACAAAAATAGTTGACATTTCTGCACTTTCAGCCACCACACAGCAAACAATTCTCTGCTTCTGGTCTAAATGAGCAAATATCACCTGTCCTGTTTATTCATATAGTCTACCATTCATTTAATTGTCTGTTTTTATGCCACCACTGCAGTTTACTTTACTGAGTTGGCAAGATTCAGTCCTGGCTAGATGCACCAGAACTGAAACAATAGAAAAACTAAGATAAAAAATGTTGGCACGTACTAAACTCCACAGTGGTTTTGGTGGATAAAATGAAACATTTTGTCTGAAATAGTCTTATTTGTACTTTGTCATGGCATTACTTACATTAAATAACTTATTAGCATTATATTAATGGATTGTACATGGGCTATAAGAGCTGCTAAAGTGGGGCTTTTAAAAACACTCACAGCAAGAGTTGTCAGCTAGCGATGATGCCGAGACAACATCTGTTAAGAGCAACAACAGAAGCGTTCATCTCCCATATGAGTCTTTTTAGATTCATTACCTTCCATGTGCAAATCCCTTTGTTGAAATTAGACACCCTCTCGCTTCATTGGCTTTTCCGCTAATGAATATTCATGAAATTCAATATTAACTTTTCCTACTGGGTTGAACACTTATTCTGGAATTAAATTAAAGGTCTTAATGGTCAAAGACCAATTTGAGAAGTAGTAGTGTTCAGACTTTAACCACACTGGCCTTTTCTTAAAGGAATATTCCAGTTTTAAGATTAAACTGTGATATAATGTTGATTACCTCAAAAATAATTTTGATTAATCTCTCGTTTCTTTAAAACAACAACAACAACAACAGCTTATAATAATAAAAGCTTATAATTTTATAAAAAACACAAATTTGTGCATTATTTGAGCTGTAAAACTGTTTAAATAATCATTTTTTACAGTTAGTTTAGGGTTTTAGTGTTTATAGCATTGCACTGTAATGGCAATAAAGTTGTAAAAAAACATTAGTATGCAATGTTTTCGTAATACAGTCAAATTATGTGGGTATTTGTAAGCAATAAGGTACTCGAGGCTGTGCTGTATTGTGAATAAGTCACTGCTGAAGGGCGTTGTTAGGCACGATGTGAAGCAGAGTGCCTGCAACCCCTTCAGCTATGACTTATTCATGATACAGCACTAGCCTCGAGTACCTTATTGCTTTTATAAAACGGTTACCACACAATTCAAATATTAAAGCAAAAAATATGTATCAATGCAACTTTCAACTAAAAGCCTTCCTTCCACCGGAAAAAACAGTCCCTGAACGTGAACAGCAACAGAAGTTACATTATTATTATTATTAAATG
The DNA here is from genome assembly GCA_037101425.1 of Elopichthys bambusa. Lineage (NCBI taxonomy): Eukaryota > Metazoa > Chordata > Actinopteri > Cypriniformes > Xenocyprididae > Elopichthys > Elopichthys bambusa. Next base: position 16,772,480 of record CM074447.1, on the reverse strand, counting down.
GCGGCAAAGACTGTCTTTATAGGCGTGTCAGTCAGTAGCGAAGACTTTTACATTGAAAAGACCGAAGTGTTGTGAACACGGAACAAGATGCAACTGACAAATGCTTTGACTAGCGTTGTCAGTCACGGGAAAACCCATTAACTGTTAAAAGGACAAGATGATACAATTTTTTTTTTTTAGGACTGACCTGAAGGAAAACGCTAAATCTGAATCTCTTTCTCACAATACTCTTCTAGTTCTACATAATACAGTAAGCTTCAATTCAGTTTACGTTGCTAAGAGTGGTTGCTAAGGGTGTTGTGTAGTGATACAAAGAACCGTTGAGTGAAGCGGTCATAGCCGTGTTTTATCATGAATAAAACACAGCTATTGACCAATCAGAATCAAGGACAGGAACTAATAATATTTTATAATATTGTTTACGGATTGCCCCCTATTGATTTCCATTGTAAGTATTCATGACCAAAAATTGGTTTCAAGTGCTGTTGCTTGAGCTTACTGAACCTGGAATGTTCTTTCAATCAAGCATCTAATTACAAAATATCATCTTCCTCTCCTCTTTAGGCATGCAAAACAATATAGTATTTAGCAAAATCTGCATTAATAGAATTCAATTACATTTTGCAATCGTACTTTAACAAGTACACATGGGATGTTCAGTAGCTGAATGGTGGGCAGTTGCCCAAAAAGAGATTCTGTCAAGTAAAATTACTGCAGCCTAGCAGTAACTCTAGCAACAGTCTCACCAGACACAATGCAATGTTCCCTTTCAAAAAGTGAAAAGGAATCCCAAAGAAGCTAAAGAGATTTCAGGATTAACATACAATTTAGAGCTAAAGCCTTTAGCATTTCGAAATGTTTCATCGACTGCAGGCCAATGAGGGGTCCCTGCGTGCACATTATTAAATCGTATCGTAATGACAAAGTTGACACAATATATTGAAAGCTAGGATCAGGGGACCAGGCCTGCTTTTGTGCTATGAGCATGCTAAGAGCTCTGTGGGCACACCCTGTCATGTTCGTATTTGGAAAAAATAAAACAGAAAGAAAGTTTTTGTCTGTGAAAGCTTTTGTCTGTGAGAGCTGGGTATAAGTAATAGTGTCAAGTGGTTGGTGGTCCAAAATACATTACCTCCAATTTTCATACTATTAAAAAAAAAGCTATTCTTCAACCCAAAAAGAAGTGATTTTACCCTCAGTAGTACGATATTTTGTGTTTAGCTGCACAGTGGAACTGTGGAAATCCCAACCACTTAATTTAAGATTCCAATTACAGGGCATTCTGCTATGCGCTTGTGCATGGTTTCTTAGTTTTTTTTCTTTTCCAAATTCTGACAGCCAATTTCAGTTGGCTTCATATTCTTTTCAGCTATATTTTATGTGCTGCACTCTGCAATTTGAATTCACAAAGCAGGAAACATTTGCCATGTCACAAATTAAGCCGAAAGCAGTTTGTCTTGACTGTACTGAATGTATTCACCACTAAGGCTTAATGTACTTCAAAAGATGAAATAATTATTCAATAGATGAGCTTCATCAAAAGAAATGAATCAGCTTCATCAAAAGCCTTTAACATAGTCACAGGAATCTTCCAAAACCTCCATTAAGATAATATACCTAAGTCAGAATTTAATCCACTTAAACATGGAGTAATTAGACTGAATAATTAAAATGATTCATAAATAATTGAAACGGCCCCTCAAAAATAATTTCCAGACAGAATCTTAAGTGGAGTGTGGAACAAGCCATCCAAGCGTTTCTACATTGATTTTCTTATTTGGGTAATATGAAAAAGAAAAACTATTTCATGCATTTGTTAGGATTATGAGAATACTTTTTTGTTTGGCTTAAGAAGATTTTCAAATGTATCCAAAATGTACGTACTCAGTATTAAACTCAAAGTGTATTCTTGTTTGCAACCCATTGCACTTAAGTTATGTTATTATCCATATAAAACTGACTGGATGGACTGAATGTCAGTTTGCTAAAACAATGACTAATTAGCCATTAGGATGTTGGCCAACATTATCCAATAGCTGGTGTGGTGATATCATCAAAACAGTTATTTTAGAGGAGTATCAACGAAGAACATTTTAATAACCAGCAGAGATTAACTGTTCACAATAAGACCATGAATGAAGAAAGTAAATAGTGTCAGTGTTGATTTCATATTGAGCACATTTACACGTACATTCTTATTATTATGCTTAATAAGCCAACATGCATGTGGTTGTGTAAACGCGTTAACCTGTTTTACTTTATCGGAGTACGGTGATAAATGGCTTAAGCATAAACTGATCGACAAAGCTAGATTCTTTTCCAGATTCCTCCCAGCATGTAAAGACATTAAAGGGTTAGTTCATCCAAAAATGATTATCATTAAGTACTCACCCTCATGTTGCTCCAAACCCGTAAGACCTTTGTTCATCTGCGGAACACAAATTAAGATATTTTTGATGAAATTCATGAGCTATCTGGCCTCCAATAGACTGCAACACAATTACCACTTTCAAAGTCCAGAAAGGTAGTAAAGACATTGTCCATGTGACTACAGTGCTTCATCCTAATGTTAAGAAGCGACAAGAATACTGACATGAAAGAGAAGACATTGTTGAATAAGGTCATTATTTTTGCACAAAAAGTATTCTCATCACTTTATAACATTAAGGTTGAACCATTGTAGTCACATGGTCTATTTTAACTGTAGCCGCTTTTCAACCGTTGGGCCGAATGGTTCTTAGAATGGTAAGGAACGGTTCCAGTTGTGTTTCCACTGGAGCCTGGTATGGCACGGCACGATTACAAACCGTTCTCAGCCCGGAATTCTCGGCCCGACGGTGGAAAAGCGGCTTATGTCTTTACTACCTTTCTGGGTCTTAAAAAAGTGGTAATTGTGTTGCAGTCTATTAGTGGCCAGATAGCTCATGGATTTCATCAAAAATATCTTAATTTGTGTTTAGAAGATGAACAAAGGTCTTTCTTAGGTCCATTGACATTCTGTGCAACTACCACTTTGACGCTTCAAAAAGTTCATAAAGAGATTGTAAAACTAATCCATATGAATTAAGCGGTTTAGTCAAAATGTTCTGAAAAGACAAGATTGCTTTAATTTAGGCTTTTATTCACATATAAACATTGATCAGCGAACATTAACAGAAGCTCCTCGCACAAGAACAAAACTTTTGCGGAAGCTCAAACATGCTGCGTAACATGAGAATGAACCTCATATTCCTCGCACGTCAAGCGAACATGCTTGAGCTTCTCTTTACCACAACTGATGTGTGAGTTGATGAATGTTTGTTTTTATGTGAATAAAAGCCTAAATTAAATCTGTTCATTTGTACTAAACCTCTAAATTCATAAGGATTAGTTTTATGGTCTCTTTATGAACGTTTTTGAAGCATCAAATTGTCAGTTGCATAAACTGTCAATTGAAGGACAGAAATCTCTCAGATTTCATTTAAAATATCTTCATTTGTGTTCCAAAGACGAACGAAAGTCTTACGGGTTTGGAAAGACATGAGGGTGAGTAAATGATGACAGAATATTAATTTTTCTGTGAACAAACCCTTGGGTGAACAAAGGCATCCAGACAGAGCAAACATTTCGAGGAAATATATCGCAAACTCCAACCCAAGAAATTGTAAAATTCTTGGTATAAAGTGCAGCTGAAATGGTTCAATCAAAATTCTGCATCCGTAACTGCATGAGAGGATAATATATGAGTCTGTAAGTTTTCCACTGGAATACTCTTCAGTTTTTAATGCTTTATTTAACATCTCAACCGACATAACATATGGAATTCTCTGAGTCATATACACAAATGATTACATTTTGATGTCCCTGATTTATTAAAAAAGTCTTGTAAACAGTTTACTTGCATTGCCGGGTTATCAGTTTGTATGTAAACCGGGACAACAAGTTATTTCAATAAGCTGATTTTTGCGAGTTATCAGAGTATGGATGTGCATGTAAACAAGCTCACTGACTTTAAAAAGGCAGAGAAGATAAAAACAAAGAGCATCCATTTGATTGAGCAGCTGTAGGTAAGTGAGTTCCTGTCTTTTATCACAATGCCAACTCAGCTTTGACCTTCTGCAGTAATACAGTCTGCTTCTCTATTAAAGTCTGATTATATTACCTGTAGCCAAAGGAGCTGCTAACACATGCACCTTTGAGCTGACCGGAGATAAAATTTATGGTGGGACTTCACCTCACACAGAGACTGAGGAGTGAGATGGATTTTTCACATCTCAGCGCTCTCTGTAGGTTCTTGGCATCATCTGACAAACTCTTGTGCCATCTTAATTACAGATGACTGCTGGGCAATAGCCAACACGTGATTTACACCTTAAACCACAGACTGTTTGCTAGCATGATAATTAATGTGGCTATATGCTGCCTGCTTGATTACCCAATACTGCTCCAAAACAAATTCTCAATTCTCAATACAAATACTCTATTAACAAAGTACTATATCATAACCATATTCACATCGAAGTACTTTGAAGTGTTCCCCTAAACCAGGGGTGGGGAACGTTGATTCTGGAGGGCCATTGCCCTGCAGAGTTTAGCTCCAACCCTGAAAAAAAAACACTCACCTGCTTGTAACTTTAGTAATCCTGAAGACCTTGAATAGCTTCAGTTGTGTTTAATTAGGGTTGGAGCTAAACTCTGCAGGACAATGGCCCTCCAGGATCAACGTTCCCCACCCCTGCTCTAAACTATCCCCCCAAAAACATGGTAAAATCCTGGCACCTTTTGGTCCTTTTTTTATAATATATTTGCATTGTAAGTGTCTAAAAAGGGAAAAAAGAGAGAGAAGTGGGGATTGTACATACCTTTAATCCGTAAACTCTCTGAGATCCCATCCTGCTGGAACAAGAACAGAGAGAAAAACAATACTTACAATACATTCACAGTACAGTATGTCAATAGAGTCCTGATCACAGACATCCACACACTTGACATTTGATGTTTTACACACCCCACATACATCTGATTCCTGTTTTACTTCTACATACAGTTACATTATTAAATTAACAATGCAATTTTTTAACCGACTGCTGCGCCTTTCTTTCTTTAAAAGTATGTTGTACATAATTTCTATGGCATATTGCCATAGAAAGCTGGAATATTCTTTTTAAAATGTTGGTGCCTGAATTATTTGTCAGTATGAGTTAAATGATTCATTCATTCAGACCAGCCAGGGTGTGGCAGTCTCTCAACAAGTCTATTTCTAAAGGTTAAAGGATGCTGTATTCCAACGTTAAGGTGACAAATGGGAAATGTTAATGTTAGCTATCATTTTGCTTCCAAGGAAGACATAAAACAGTGTCATAGGATGAAAAATAAAAGAAAAAGTGTAACATTATTCTAAACCAGAAGCTTTAGCTGACCCCAAAATGAAAACTTGGTCATCATTTACTCGTCATTCTGACCTTGTTTTATTTTCTTGTAAAATACAACATAAGATTAGTTTTTCCAAAACTGTTCTTTTCCATATGATGAAAGTCAATGTGCATATAAAATATGCATGTAAAGTGAACTACTGCTTCATGATTTACAGTATGTGTCAGTGTGTATAGTGACTAAATACATTTTTGTTGTATAGTCGAGCATTAAAATCTGTAATCAGTAAATATATTAGTAATTGGTCTTGATATAAATAGATCAATGAGATAATTAGGATATCTAGAGGGATTATTCGATTAATTTTGAGTGATCACCACAAGGCAGCAAATTACAAGCGTTCTCTGTTTTCCAAGGACTTTGGAGCTATTTGTCCAATCTGTCCAAAATGAAACCAATGTTGCCCCTCCCCTTCCAGTCAAAAAGACAGTTTCACCACAGCACCTTCCTAACTGGAGCATAAACACCATCAGTTACGCACTTACAATTACTCTTAGCTTGTGTTGCAGTGTACTTGAATGGTGTCTGTGTCACCAACACTTCTCTCCAGATCTTTCTCTTTTACCTACCATTTTTTTCCTCTTTTCACCATCTGACCTTGCAGTTATTTAAAACATACGCTGGTTGTTTCTTGATTCAATGTATCAAGGAAGGAGTATAATTGCCCTGAACTGTTATTCATTTCATGTTCAAAGTCACATTCTGCAATAGTCGAGGGAGCATTTATCTTATGGTAACAGCTCATTCATTCTGTTGTGACGCTCTGAACACTTTTGAGTCTATGTGGATAGATTAACTTCCTAGAATCAATTGTACATCAATTACGCAACTGAACTACAGAAATGAAATCGCTATAATAAGATCCTACAAGACCCCACCCTCCTTGCTTTATCTGACATGTGCGCCATCTGTCACTCAAAAATCTAGTTTGTTTTATTGGTCTAAATGTGGGGTGGAGCCCAATTTGGGCCATAATCTGAGTGTAGGTAGAGGAAGGATGGGGCTACTGTGAATTAAACCTTTGGCTTTGACAGGAGATTGGCTTTTGCAGAGCAGGACAAAGCTTCATACTATAAGCTGAATTACTCATGATGATTGAAGCAGGCCGATTTGAGGGAAAGCTAATGGGGTCACCGCTTATCTCTGTGCCTGTGCCAGAAAAACAGGCTCAACCCTGCAGCCCTCGCCCAACACACCTCCCCCTGTTTGAAACACATGCTTGGTACGTCAGTTCCCTTACCCTAGCTAGCCATCCTTTTGAATTTATATTGCTGGAATAACTCCACTCAAATGACACGATATGAACCTTAATATACAATTCTATTATAACATGAACACTAAGTATAATTATAATAAGTATAAATGTTTCTGGTTTGTTCTATAAAACATTCTTATCTGAGGCTGTGTTTTGCAATTAATGGATATTTTCACACATTGTGGTCTGATGAGAAAGTTATTGTAAGAAAAATGCCAACTACATGTTCCCACAGTGTGCATTTCAACTATGTATGCCTTCTGATAGGCCTATGACAGCATTAAGAATTAATAGTGAAAGAGAAGACCTAAGGGCATCTTCATTCATAATTTCTAGCTTTATTAAATGAATGTCTACATAAGAGGGTTGTGAGCATTAGCAAACAACGCTGATACTTGAGTGGAGTGGGATATTCAAGGTTACCTTCAGAAAATTAATGACAGAGTCAATAGGTTAAATGTGCACTTCAACCACATTTGTAACCACAACGGTAGTAGTTAACTTCCACTTTTATTAGTGGGGCACATTAAGACTGAGCTCCACATTATTGTAAGAGTTTCCTCTGTTTAATGTCAACTGATGCTCACTGCTCATAATCAGTGTTGGGGGTAACGCATTACAAGTAACCTGAGTTACATAATCAGATTACTTTTTCAACTAGTAAAGTAACACATTACTTTTTCAATTTACAACAAAATATCGGTTACTTTTTCAAATAAGTAACGCAATTTACTTTTTCACATTTATTGACTGACAGCTCTCCGGCCCCCATGTTGAGAGAACTAAAGTACAGAGGTGTTGTGTGCGCTGTGTAAACATGATGGTTATTGTAAATGTGAGCATTTACTCATCTCACTTGCACGAAAACATTCAGTATTCCTCAAAATGAATAAAAACAGTGAAATGCAATCTCAGTATTTTACACAATCCTGTAATAATTAACAATATTAAATTACACAAATTACACAAATAAATACACTTTATGTATTTAATCTCACTTTATTAACCAATGTCTTTGCTGCTGACCTTCAATTATCTAATTCAGCCATTTCAGCTGTACTAATAAGCAAAAATGACTTTAGATTAGATTTAGAAATAAGAGTTGAAATTCCTTCTCCTTGAGCTGTGCCCTCTACTGTACAGGCGTGAATATGCATTCCCTTCATATACTTGCATATACTTTATTCACTTTTTTAAAAGTACAAAAAAAAAAAGTGGTCCTTGGCTCGTAATCATAGGGGAACCACTTTTGCTGCTATGTAGCACCATATCTTTAAAGGTGCTCTACAGCACTATCAAATGGTGCTATGTAGAACCCATAAGAAGTGCCATATCGCATTTTATTTCTTCAACAAAAATGGTGCTAAACAGCATCAACAGTGGTTCTTTGGCTTGTAAAGAACTTTTAAAGGGGCTTAACAGGTTCTTTGTATGGCAGTGGTGCTATATAGCACCTTAACCACCCCAAAGAACCGCTGAAGAACCATACAGGGGCTTAACAGGTTCTATATACGGTAGCGGTGCTATATAGCACCTCAGCCATCCCAAAAAACCGGTGAGGAACCGCTGAAGCACCAAGATTTGGTGCTATACAGCACTTAAAGTGGTTCCCCTATGATTACGAGCCAAAGAACCACTTAGAGTACTATATAGAACCATTGTTTTTAGAGTGTAACTTTTCCCAACACTGCACAAAATAATACTAACAATAATAATAGTAATAATCTTATTATTATTATTATTACTACTATCCCTATTTCTCAAATGCAAAACAAGTGTAAAACCTCCCATTCTTTTCCTCTATTGCTAAATAAATAAAAAAAATGCTAAAAGATTTATTGTAAATAAATCAGACTTAAATTGCACCGAACATAAGAAGATTAAATTGAACTGGCTGACATGATACTAACGCTCTAGTATCAGTTCCCTACAAGAAATAAAAATTCACAGGAAGCCCATAGTCTATAAAACACTGCATATCTGCCTATGCCATCTGTCGAATTCTAATGAACTAATAATTAACACCAAACTGCATGCATAAATGGAATATTTTGATAGCATGACAATACTAAAAGCTGTCTGAATCGGTAACAGATGAGAAATGGAGAGAATATTTTCTAAAAGCCTGGGTGTGTTTTTCCTCTCGGGCTGTTTTCCCATTTGGTTGAACTGCTTGGTTCTTTCCACACTGTACTTTTGGGTCAGGACTATGCCATGGCTGCATCCTCTATAACAGTAATTCCCTAATGGCAGCTGTATACTGTAGCTAGGTAACGACTCAGGAGGAGAAGATGCCAGTTTCACCGTGTTATTGAAGTACTTGTCTCTTTGGATTTACCAGCAGGTTTAACATGCAAACAATGACACTTCAGTTTGTCTGTTTATAAGCTGCAGATGTATTGCAAGAGATGCAAAAAATGCAAGATGCTATGAGAAATGCTTTAAAGTGTAATGAGTGTGACAGGGAGCATGCAAAGATGTACATTTTACATCATCAATAACGATTCATTTACTTAATTTACTCCAGACCACATTTTCAAGAGGAACTTCATCAAAGGTTTAGAGTTTCTGGTAACTGGAAAATAAACATGTCTTAAAGGGACGATTTTTGTGACCCCCTGCCCAGCTGTTTAAGTTGTTATAAAAGGAAAGTGTTCCCTGTTCTGTCAGTCAGTGCCCTCCCTCAGTCGGAGTTTAATTGATCCGTTACATAATATGAACGTTCGCTCATGGAGATGATGAAGGAAAAAGAGAAGAGGGAACCAGTGGAGCTTGTTAGAGCTGCATTACGCCTCAATTGCTGGTATCTGACTGTGTGTGTCCACAATGCTCGCTGCAATGGCCAGTCAATAAACATTCAATTACACAATCACGCTGAGCTCTTTCATCATGATGTCAGCGCAGCAGGAGTTTTCCCCTGGAGTTCGAAATGTCCAGACCGAAAGATCCAATACTTTTTAGTCTAAATAAATACTATTATGCATATCTGATATTCGGTTCATGACAATAATCAAAGCAGAAGCGCTCGATGCCATGCGGATTTCCATAGCAATTAGCATCGTAACTGGCCACACAGAAGTCTCCTCTTGTAAAGGGATGGCTAATGAAATAGGAAAAATCGATACCTTGTGACGGAATCTGACGAGAGGTCGATACGTTAGCGGGCTAAATCCTTCTTTGCCTGGACGTGCCTCTGCGATCAGCGCTGCCCCCCAGAGCAGGACAGCTGCCCACCATCTTCTGGAGCCTCTCATTACCCTCCTGTAATAAAATAAAAGACATGAATACACAAATAAACAACGAACCGTGTAGGTTAAGTCAAGTGGAGCATTTAAAGCCTTTTGAAACAAACAATGCATCACAGCTCAGCTAATTAGAGCAGACAAAGGAGGATGCCAATCTACTGTGGGTTTAAACTAATGCTTTCAATAAGAAGCCCACACTCAATGGCAAGATTAAATCTACTTTGAATCAATTAAGGAATAATGAGCACCATGAGGAAATAAAGATAAAGCTGAAAAAAAGGATCAATATATTACTGTGATGACGGAAAGTGCATTAGATTGCAGTTCTTTTTAAGTCAGGCACACATACTGAGGTAACATTTAGGGCCTGTTTATACCTAGTCACTTCATGCGTTTTCTCTGATCGGATAGCTATCTGATCGTGAAAAGACCAGGTCTAATTGCCCTCCGAAACGCATTCGAGACGGATATAAATCCGATCACTCAAACCACTTCAGGAGGTGGTCTGGGACGCATTCCAGTCAAAACTGAACAGGTCTAAATGCATCTGGTTGTTGAAACCACATATGTAAATTTAACTCCTCCAAAAATACTAAAAAAATACATGTGTGAGAGCATGTTATATATATATAAACAAGATTAAACTAACTAGAAACTAATTAAATATATAAATAGAACATAGACTAAAATAAATAAATGATAAAAATGTTTAATATAGAGACATTAAAAATAATATTAATTTAAAACAAACAAATAAATAAAAATAGATTTAAATAAAATGATTAAAATAATTAATAAAAAAATAAAATGCCTTAAATAAATAAATAAATGTATTTAAAATAAATAAATTAATTAATTAAATTAAAAAAATAAAAATAAATAAATATTAGTGTATGGTAACACTTTATTTTCCAGTGTCCTTGTTACATATACTTACTATAGTAATAATAGTAAATTGTGCGTAATTATATGCAACTAACCCTCAACCAGACCCTTATCCTACCCTAACCCTATAGTAAGTGCATGTTGTTAATTAATATGACTATGTACTTAAATATATAATTACACTGTAACAATGACACCTTAAAATAAAGTGTAACCACAGTGTATAATACTAAACTAGAAAGTAATAATGCAGTGTAATAGAAATGATTATTATTGAACAATATACATTTTTCACAGCTGAGAATTTGGGGTTCAGTGGCATCTAAAAGACTGAAAACCCCTTCCCCATGTGACAAAATAAGGTATTTAAAAATATATTTGCATTCACTAAACACAAATGCACCATGTTTGCACATAGTATTTCAATGGAGCTTGAAGTCCCGTGAGTGTTTCTGTCAGAGAAAGCAATGAAGCAACAAGTCAGCTCATAAACATAAACATAACAATATATAGAAAAATAAATAAAACAAATAAAAATCAATAAATATGGATGATAGTACAAAGCAATGGGGACCATTTTGTTATGGTTTCAAACGAGTAGGATGTCACAGGTCCCAGGGTGATTGCTGTGTGAGAGAGTTGTCCTGCAGGAGTTCAGGGATTTGGAATGGACACAATAGTTTAGAATGACATGGCACTGGTTTTTTAGAACCAAGCAATTCAGAAGATATTCTTTTCATTGAGCTGTCCAAACACCATCCATATTTTACATCATCAGTTTGAAATCAGGCACATGACTGGCCCAAAAATGAGCAAGCACTCTCGATGCAAACCTGTGCTACCCATCTGTGCTTTTATTTCAATCTTGCCATGCATGACTGTCATATTTCAGGCTGTCTGTATGCCAAAAAGAGAGTTAGCATTAAGGAGGAAGATTGAAAGCTGTGCAACCACCTATAGGGACAGTCATCATAACTTTATCAGGTGGCCATAAATCGTCTACGCCACATCTATGCCAAGTGTCTTGGCATTGACTTTCAAATGAGGGATGTCTATCACTCACAATGTTCACAATAGATCATCGTGTGACAGTCTCACAGCAGGAAGAGCGGTACGAATGTCTCCTATTGCATCTAAAATGTACTTGCCCACAGTCACAGAAGCAGTGATTGTTTACTGATCAGTGCCGCCTTGTATTCAGAGCATGATCTTCTGAACCATTCTCTATTTCCGTCTCTTGGTATACCCCCATGCTTGAGTAGACTAGAGTAATAATGCTGTGTTGGTAACACTGGCATTGCAGACATTTGTAATCTTTGTAGCAATAATTTATGCCACCCTCTATGCATTTAGGTTTTGGTCATACAAAACTGACCATATGAAATTGGTAAGGTTGCCAAAGTGGCTCATCAACTGCAAACATTACAAGATGAAATGAGAGTCAACAACTGATTTTTGTACAGTGAAAATAAAATAAAAAAAGTGTAAATAAAATTGTAAAATAATAAAATAAAATAATATAAAATCATAAAATCATAATAATAAATAATAAAATAAAATTATAAATACAATTTTATAAAATAATACATTAAAAAAAAAAAAAAAATGGAATAAAATAATAAAATAAATTAATAACTAAAAAAATAAAATAAAACCATAAAATATAATAATAAAATGAAATAATGAAATGAAATGAGTGTAAAGCTTCACCAGAAATGAATGTGAACCAGACTCAAAAGTCTGGCTATAAAAGACTAACTATTGCTTAACGTCAATAAGAACAAAGAGAGAGAAAAAAGGCATTAGACAACATCTCCACTTCCTCAGGGAGCTAAAACATCTGGCCTAAATCTTGACCAAACAACATCACTGTCAACTCCGACAGGAAGGTCCTTTTGCAGGTGGTGACCACAACATATGTCCTGATGGCTATTCAGTATTTATATGGGTCCAATCTCCTTACCATGATGGACATCTACACCATGTACATTTAAGAAAGCAGCAGTGCTTACAACTAATTCAACCTGTTTGTTACTCTCTGCTGAGGGAAACAGCTCTGACTAATTGAACTGTGAATTGTGACTAAAACATGCAGGGTTGCAAAAGATGCTTAAATATTTGGATTACACACTGTATAACACAAAAGGACAGTGTATAAATAGTATACACAGGTTCAAGAAATACAGAACAACAGTATTTCATTGTTCGCTTAAATCTGTTCAGCGGTCCCAAAGGTCTGGTTACTGGATTTCATGGCTGGCAGCTAGAGCAATAACAAACACACCGTTCTATTAGCACTTACTGTAAATACAACTGTTTGCTTTGGGGAAGAAGAAAAAATGTATATGTTGGTTTCATTTGTGCAAATATGTTTTCAGCTGAAATGGTCTTTTCAACATCAAACTAAACTGACCAGCTGGGGTGAATTTGAAGACCTAATAAAACATTCATCATGCAACAAGGCATACAGAGAGAGTCAGAAAAAAAAAGTTACTTTGTCTTACTTTCCCTGCTTTTATTCCCTAGCCTGTTGCTCATATCTGTGCATTTTTAAATGTTTATTTCTGCCAATTGAAAGCATCTTCTTTCTGAAATCAATCAGTAAACATGAAATCCTTATATGACACCCTTTTACCTGCTTTTCAGTTCAGTTACTGACGAATGTCACGCAGCCTAATTAATATTCATGAGTTAGTTGTCTAATTAATATTCATTATTGTTCCTACTCCCCTGGAGGCAGCTATATTGTGTTCTCAGCAAATTTTGACAGTGAAATAATGTAATTTCTTTGTATATTCATAAGAGTGCAACCCAGATCTTTCTGCAGTCTTGCTCCCTCCCGTGTCTCATCCTGAGAATTTGAGATGCAACTGTTTACGTCATGTCCAAAGAAGTGACAGCGACTGTTAAAGTCTGGAAATGCTCCATTACCAAATCCCTGTGAAAATCTCGCCTATATTTTGCAGTCTGTCAAACCGTTGGGCTGTGGGCAGTGACAGATGTTGGCCATTTGTGTCAACGTGACTTTTCTGTCATTGTATAAACTGTCAGCAGAACCTATAATTATACTGGACTGTACAAAGAGGCTTGTGTTGAAAAAAGACAGAATTTGCCTGCAATACTGTTAAACCTCATGAGTGTCCTAAAGGTCATGCAAAATATCTTTCTTCGGCTTTGTTTCAGTATCATTAAACTGCAGTCAGTGTTTAAATGTCATCTCGCAAAATGAAAACGTGCAAAACTCTCAACCACCACTAACTATTTTTGGGTTATATTTCATACAGTTAGTTCAATTAAAGGGAAACTTATTATAGGTGTAGCTTACCGTAGTGATCAAACAGGGTTTGGATAATGGATTCATGATATACTCGCTCATTATATACATTTTGTACATTTTAAATATTTTAAAATAATAATAAGAATAAAAAGAAGACAATATGGACGTGAATAATACATATTATTATTATTAAAACAGAATAATAACATTCAATAAAGACAATTAGCCTTTTTGGGGGGGGGGGGGGGGGGGGTAATATAGCCATATTACTACTGCAGTGTACTATGTAGCCACTATTGTATTACTATTGTATGGTATAATGTATTTCTTGACAATGTAACAATTACAATGTAATACTACTACTAGTACAATAATTATTAGGACTTTAGTTTTGAAGGAATAATCACACAATTTTACAGTAACAGTAAACTATGTTTGCAAAAAAAAAAAATGAAAGGGTTTATTTAAATTTAATTTGATTAAGAGTTGTATGCATTCATTTGATTACCTGAAAAATTAAAATACACAGCACAGAATTTCTGGAGAAAAATAAAATTCATAGGGCCCTATTATTGTAAACAAATTAATAAAGTTGCTTTTTATTAATTCAATTAATTAGACATGTTTTTGATTAAACCATTAAAATGAAATTAAAAAATTAAAACAGAAAACAGAATTTGGTAAAAAAAAAATATATATATATATATTATAGTATTTCAAGTATTGTCAATTTATGGCTTTTCACTGTAAATTTTACGATTTGTTATTTTTCACTTCCAAAAACTGTAAATTTAACGGTATTTTACTGTAAAATTACATTAAATGTACCGTTAGACCTATTACAGTTATTCACCATATAGACCTTATGCGCCAGAGAAACAAGCCCATCTTTACAATATTGTCTTTGAACTTCCGTTTTTGCGGTAGCTCTGTATATTTCTATGGCATCACTGTTAAAGAATAATTAGCTGGTGAAGTGGATTTACTTGTTGTAGAGTTAATTAAAGTTATTTGTCACAGAGTTTTTTCTTTTGCTTTTCTCGCTATAAATTCGTTGCCTTGCCACGGCCAAACCGTTTGAGATATCAAAAATCCGCTCGCAATTTAACATCCTCAATGTCTTGAAAAATACATTGCAAAAGAAACTATACATAGCTTACATGTCACATTAAACTGGACGATTTTAGAATGTTGTAGGCAATTCTTATGCAAGTAATTACAAGTTTAATCTAGTCTTGCCTGGATCTTTGGTGTAAACGCCCCCCTTTCAAAAACCTTGCTTCCAATGCCCCCCGTTGTTCTATGAACGCCCCCACCCCCATATAGTTAGAAACACTATCTTAAGGCATATATTTGATTTTACTTCAACTAGAAATCAAGGCACTAACAAAGAAATAATTTCTTTATCAATGAGTTAAATATTTTCTATCACAAATGTTGCAAAACATTCAAGCTCACACATAGAGGTCTTCATGTGACCAGATAAACCTCACATAACCAGGGTTTAGCCGGGCAGGTCAACCACGTGCTGGTTCTTTAACCAGATTAGCATGAGAAGAGTAAGCTTTATCCATCCCAGGGTACATAAATATCCCTGACTCATTACACCCGAAGTTCTGCAGAAAAATAAAGATAAAAACACGCTGGCAGGAACACACAATCACAGATGAGAAAAGAGATCAGGACTTGTGTAAACGCTCTGTTCGTGTGTACCTGGTGGCATTATTTATTGTTGCTCATCATTTTCATAGACGTGTTATCTTTTTATACAGATATCTCTCCCAATGCAGCACTGTAATCACAAAAAGTGTGATTTGCTGCATGCTTTGAACACAGTGCTGTATTGCATATCTCCTAGTAAGTCCTTTGTGCATTAAAGAAATGTCACTGATAAAGAAATGTCAAAAGTTGAGAATGTGTAACTGTGTGTGTGTATGCGTGCTCATGCACGTGTGTCAACAGTAAATGAATTAATTATTTTTCCTACTAAAAGCAAGTACAAATTCAGTTTTTGTCTCTGCCTGTTTCTTAATTTCACACGATAGAGCAAAGCATCTTACTTTTAACAGCATTTTATTTATTAAGTCTAAGGCCAAGTCTATAGGGGGACGTAACATAATTAGGGGCTCGTCCGGGATTTGAACCCGGGGCCTCTCGCAACGCAAAACATTTTGTCAGTAAACGCAAAATTTATAGGGTGAATGTGAAACATTGGCGAGAAAACGCAAAAGCATTGACAAGTAATTTTTTTTTCTCCCATCTCTCTTTTTTTTTTCCTTCACCATGTTCCTTCAGGGACTCTCTAGTTTTCAAAACAATATGTGTGTGTATATAGCCTACACAAATACATAAAACATATGCATGGCAACAGAAGAAGAATTTATGTGCAAAAAGGGGGAATCATTCATTGTAGGTATTAAAAAAAAACAACAGGTTCCACATTTTCAAGTCTAAACTTGAACTTTTCCTGTTTCCTTTCTTGTTCAGCTCAAAAGGGACTAACACGTAGCAGAGACACAAATGCGTAAATCCTTCCAGTTTTACATGGAAATTGAGCTCAGAGCTAAATCACTCTTTAGAGGTAATCTTTCTTGAAATCCAGCACAGACGTACATATCCAGGAGGATAAACAAGTTTCAAATCAAATTCAGAATTGAGGCAACTGAGCCACCAACTTCAGTAGAAGACTTGTCTGTGTTATCACAACTGCGCTACATTGCTGAAGGGAGATTACGCACAAGGGCTCACATCTCATCTCTATTTCTCTTGATAAAACCATTTGGTCCCTATTGGAGCCAATGTTCAGCTGGACTAAAACCAGATTAATGTGCAAACATACTTATGAGCATTCTGAAATATATCCCAAAGGGGTTCTCCCACCTTGAATGACTCACTTCGCAGTCTCCCCCACCCACAAACATGAGATCTCTGAGCACGCTGGGTAATATGCTAATCAGCCTAGATTGTAAGGCAGTTCCCTGGGCAGAGCATAAGGATTTCTCTAAATGGTTCTACTCTCGATTTTGAGCATGTGTGGTCTTGCTCTTTGAAATCTAATAAGATGAGAGGCGTAACAACAGGACCAAACACTCGTAAAGTAGTCATGCCTGAGGGAGCTCTCTTGCTTGCACTCCCCCTCAAGTACTGTATCCTCTAACTGAGACCATCCCCAAAACGTCCATCTCAACCTACATTTCACTAAATTCACTTGAAGGGTGTAGCCTTATGGGAAAGATGAGATCTTAAAGTGATATTTCACCCGCAAATGAAAATTGTGTTATCATTTACTCACCCTCATGTCATGTCCAAACCTGACTTTATTGCAGAACACAAAATGAGATATTTTGAAGCATGATCCATATTTTTTCATGAAATTACAATTAATAAATCATTAAAGTTTCAGGATGTAAAAATACTATAAAAAGTAGTTCATAAAAGTAGTTCAGACAACTTCTGTGCTGCAGTCTGTAAGTTTTGCCTCTTTGCCGCCATCTCTGTTTGAAACCTGCAATTGCAGTTATTTGCGGAATTATCATCTTTACGTGCGTTGGTCATCGGCACGACTCCTCAGTGTGGATGAATCTAATGTTTTTTGTCAGTCACCACATCGGTGTGAATACTGTATTGTACTGTACTCACAGATTGTACGTCTTGGAAGTATGACTAAAATAAGAATCTTCACCAGAAAATGTCATCTGAAGGAGTAAGTAACAAATCTGCCACTTCTGTTCTGACCAACTGAGAAAAAAGCATAAATCGCGCTGCCAATTGTGATTAAATCTAACGATCGCTTAGCTTGGATCACACCAAACCTTACAAATGATTATTATTGTTATACTTCGTTCTCAAATGTTTGTTCTACACGTTAACAACATCAGTATTGCGTGTTTATGTGTAGTGTGTATTAACGTTACCTGTAGATTTCAATTTCTGTAGCCCCTCCGCAGTCTGAAGTCTTTTGCTTTTGACTACAGGTGAATCTTCAATCTCATGATTGTCATTTGGACCTTTCTGGATTACAACCCGAATGATTAGTTTAATTATTCCAGCTGCTGTGAGAACAGGCTATAAATGATCCACTACTAGTAGCATCCTCATTTGCTATATAGCCTACTAGCTGGGACTCATTCTGTTTACAGACGTGTCACGTGACATAATGACTCAAAGACGAATGGCTACATGCTCGCATTTTCTCATGGAAACCCACCAGTACCGATGAATGAACCAGTGAATCTGGCTAAGGTAAGGAGATAGTTTTGAACACTGGCTGGTTATGTACTTGCTCAAAAATTGATTTTGGATCATTTTTAACCGAAAAATGTTACAGACAGCAGCTTTAAGTTTATACAAAAGAAATTGTGTGACAAACAGACAGAATTTAAATTATTTTCTGATAATGTTTCTGTGAGCTGCCACAACCTTATTACTGTTTCAGTGAAGGTTTTTTAACCAAAACCAATGGTTCACTTAAAAGATTTGACTCAAAAAGAATCATTATTTATCTGCTACATCTCCAATGATTTTTCTTTTATTATAAATACAACACAACCAGGAAATTCTTCATAGTTTCTTTATTTGTGCTCTGTGGTAGAAAGAAACTCACTCGAGTTCTAAATGACATTAAGTTGGAATGAACTATTCCATTAACAATAATTTTATCCTTAATATTTTTAGACACAACAAAAGCATCTGTATTCCATGATGAAACTTCTGCAATTAACAGTGCAATTTAAAGTAATTTATTTTATTCATAGTCTGAGTCAGTGTCATTACAAAATTATGATCTGCAATGAAGCATCCTGAGCTTTTAGTTTAGTTTGTCATGACATTGCTGGGCTGCTTAGCGTTTCTCCCCGGGTAATCTGGAGTCATTAAATGTGGTGCACACGCTCAACCTTAGCAGCCAGCCGAGGTGAGATTAGAGCGGAGAGACAGGACGCAGCTTCTGTTACGTTATGCAACAAATACACTGCTTTCTAGAGCTGTACCTGTTTTTTGGGACAGATGCTACCATGTGAAATTGGCACCTGCATCCATTAAAATGTGACATTCAGTAAGGCAGCTCAGGCTGTCAAACTGAGGCTCTGCGTATCCCTCAACACAAACACACACACACACACACACACACACACACACAAGCATGTAAGCACACACACACGCACAGAGAGAAACAAAGACAGTCCAAGAGAGCATGACCCCATTGGCCAGAGTTTAAAAACCAAAAACCCTCCTTCACAAAGACTGGTCTTTTGTCTATGTGCAGACATGCTCCAGAGCTCACACCTAGAGCACCTAGAGAACGCACGCACGCACACAAACACACACACACACACACACACACACACACACATACACATACACATACACACACACACACACAGACACTGCATCAGTAGGATCAGACAGCCAGCCCACCAATCTGGGAACAAGCCTGAGAACAAGCTGAAAATATCCTGACAATTTCCCTATGTGAGTTCAAATCACTTTTCCAAGCTTGGCTTTGTTCTTTAATCTATTCAACTTCAAAACGATGGTTGTACAATATAATTAATTTCTTCCAAGCCCAAAGCCAGATCCAGTATGTTGTGAATATGCCCTGTCAAACTCAAATGTTCTCTATCAAGCAGAAATCAAGTCAGCCATACAGATTCGCCATATTCAATAGAAATTAATTGATTAGATATGGGTTGCTGCCCTAAGTGAGTTTATATAGACCATGCACAAATGCAATTATAGATCTGGCAATGAAAAAGGACAACAAATAATAATTAAAATAAATAAATAAATAAATAAATAAGAGAGATAAATGCATAAAGGGGATAAAAACAAAACCATATTAGGGGTCATGCATGTTTTATTTTATTTTATAATGTTCTCTGAGGTCCACTTATAATGTTATCAAGATTTTTACATCAAAAACATCCTAATTTAGAAGTAATAGACTATTTTCCATTCTGTTTTTACCCTCTCTTTCGAACACTCAGTTTTGATGGCCGTGCCTCATTCAAGACTTGGAAGTAAACACCTGCTGCTATGATTGGGTAATAGTTTTGCATATTAAAATAATTTTCAACATCCCCACCATTATACATGTGGAATTGTTTTGCAAACTTCCGATGCTGAAAAATATCTCATTACATAGCTGAAACAAATTGAAACGTTTATGCGTATTACATATGTTTATAAGTTGTGGCAAATAAAATTTAAGTACTTGGAGTTACCACAGTTATAGTTGACAAATGATAATCAGTGTTTAATGAGACAGAATTATGAATGAATGTGCCACTGTTTGTCAGTCTGACTGAAATGAGCTGTCAATTTTTTCGTCATGATTTATTTTCAGACATCATGAGAATAATGTAACGCGTGGTATTTTAGCATGACATGTTAGCAAGAATATCTATGGCAAGACCTCTTTTCAGTAGCTGAATTTTTTTCCATTTTCCCTTTTGCATTACGCTGTAATAGTATGAAAAAGGACAACATATATTGCAGATTTGTGGTCTGTTCTCCTGATATTTCTTATTAATAATTCACTGGAATGCACAAAGAATCTCTCGTTTTTCTCATCAAATGCTCGCGTCCAGGTTTGTTTTCACAGGTAAATACAATTTATTATCTGTCAAAATGATGGAAATCACTTTGAAATTGTATCACACAATGCTGAAGTTAATGAACATGTTTGATTAAGGCAACATATGTTATATCATACAAGATATATATAAACTACAGTGATATTTAACCCATCCGTTATTGCTGTGAAAAGATTCCTGCTTTTGGAGTTATTCATGGTCTGTTGAAAGTACCTTGTGGATGCTTTTAAATGTCGTTCCACAACCATAAGACCTTCGTTCATCTTCAGAACACGAATTAAAATATTTTTGATGAAATCCGAGAGGTATATGACACGTCCGTAGACAACAATATAATCACCACTTTCAAGGTCCAGAAAGGTACTAAAGACATAATTAAAACAGTCGATGTGACTGCAGTGGTTCAACCTTAATTTTATGAAGCGATGAGAATACTTTTTGTGCGCAAAAACAAAACAAAAATAATTACTTTATTCAACAATATCTTCTCTTCTGTGTCATTCTCATACATTGTTTATGTTCAGCGCTTCCAGGTTCTACTGTATGTCAGAACGCCGACTCATTATTGGCCGGCCCCTGTGTCAGCATCACGCATGCGTCGTGCTACTCATGTTACAGCTTCGGCCATTATAACAGCCAAAATTATATACCAGTTATCACTGTAAAGCTGCTTTGACACAATCTGCATTATAAAAAGCGCTATATAAATAAAGGTGATTACTGAGCCGAAATTCGGACGTAAATACGGAAGTCTTCACTGTGCTTACTGCGTCAACTGCGTAAGGATAATGACAGGGAAGAGAAGAGATTGTTGAATAAAGTCGTTATTTTTGTTTTTGCACACAAAAAGTATTCTTGTCACTTCATAAAATTAAGGTTGAACCACTGTAGTCACATGAACTATTTTAACGATGTCTTTAATACCTTTCTGGACCTTGAAAGTAGTGATTACATTTCTGTCTATGGAAGAGTCACATACCTCTTGGATTTGATGAAAAATATCTTAATTTGTAAGTCTTATGGGTGTAGAACGACATGAGGGTGAGTAATTTTCATTTGGGTGAACTAACAATTTAATTCGTTCTAGGTTTGAAGTCTACTCAACATTAAAGGTTACATAATGGAGATGATTGCCTTATAGATGTTAAACTGGGTTCCACAACTTTTATCTACTCTAAACTTAACAGAAATACAACAAAGTTTCCCTAAACCCAAAGTTCACAATGGTAGATACATAGAGCAAGTCAGAGAGGCCTTTTGTGAGCCGAGTCTATGAGATAGCTCTATGTTCGCTGACCAGTGAACTGTGTTATTCGCTGGTCACGGAGGATTGCACTGACCTGTCCAATCTGTGGGCAGTGTCAGGATTCATTAGTGCAACAGTAGGACTCACTCAGGTCTGTGATGAACATATCTATGGACAGGGGAATCCACAGACACCAGGAATAAAGTTTGCTCGACACATCCATCTCAGCAGCATTGTGTGAAAATAAGGCTTGGGTTTTATTTGAATGTGTATCTCGGGGTGATGCTATGCACGTCGAGGCTGCAAAGGCAAGGCAGTCATTTGAGGAGATTAATTATTGAAAGCAATTAGAGTGTTTGTATTGCCCCTCTTTATTTTTTTTTTGTATCGTGTGAGTGCAGTGCCTTTCAGTGCAGTAAACAACTGCAAATCTCAGACTACTATTATGCTCGCACAATAACATTTCCACGAGTTATGATGAAGGCGGAAAATGAGAAAAACAAGAAGACAATGATGGTGATGATGATGATGATGACGAAGATGCAGCTGTGGCTGACAATGTTGCTGATGATGAAGAGGATAGTGATGATGAAAATGAAAAACATGGATGTTATTTTAAAGAAAAATGATTAATGCCTCATCTGCTGATCCATTACTGGCAAAAAAGGGACATTCACCTAAAAATAAAAATTCTGCCATCAGTTACTCACCCTCAAGGTGTTACACTTTCTTCAGAGGAACACAAACTAAGATATTTTAAAGAATGTTGGGGCCCTTTGACTTTCTTTGTACAGACAAAAATCATTAAGCAAAATGTTATTATGTTCCACAGAAGAAAGTCATTCCGACTTGGAACAACATGAGGGTGAATAAACAAGTTTTAATTTGTGGGTAAACTGTCCCTTTAAGTAGTTTCCTGTTACAGATGATGCATCAGAAGCCCTCCCATCTCGCATGCAAAACCACTCTCATGCGTAATGGTGCCTACATTTATTTCCACTGTGAGCAGCGCTTCTCACATCAGTGCACAGCACAGCATTACAGCAGCTCTTCTACCTGCTGCTGAAAAATTTACAATAATTGGGTGAAACTCTAAAAGTGGAGTTGGAGAAAAGTGAGAGGGCGAGGTCTTGCTACAGAATGGGGGAGGGTAATGTGGTCTCCTGTAGAGTATTATGGGAAGATCAAGTGCTGAGGATGTACTTACATTTTCCCCTCTGCCTATGTAAATTGATATATTTCCAATAAATGTTTTTTTTTTCTCAATCTCTCCTGCTAGGTTTCATCGTTTCTTATAGAATTTTTTTTTTTTTTTGAGTGCCATATGCTCTGGAGGCATATTTAATGGCCTATTCAGTGCTCTTTAATGTGTGTTTGTCAGATCTGAAGCTTCATTTTTGTGTCTATATGCGAGTATGCATGTTTGCATGTCTCTGTGTAGAAGAAGCAAGTGTTTGTTGTTCCTTTTGCTTTCTGCACTGTGTGAGTTCCCTGTAGAGCCTTTGTTTTCAATGCTTCTCTACTAAGCTCGATAGAAAAAGTGCCAGGATTGCACCTATACTCGTTTGATGGAGAATTTGGTGTGCATTAGAATCACTCGAGCAGAGAAGCATGGGAGCTCATACAGTAGCTGACCCCCACTGAATTCTCATACATTAACTATGAGCCTCATCAGTCATACGCTGAGCAGGTGGTACCGTGCATTTTCACCCACCTTTCTGTGTTTTTTTGTTTTTATCTGAATTTTCACTTTGAGTAGTAGTAGCAGTTATACCTTTCCCTTTGTAAATAAGCTGGAGTCAAACATTGCACATAAAGCACTGGCTCCAAACAAAGCTTACAAGTGCATTTTCTATGTCAATGGTTGGCTGCGAATTCATGGAAAAATCAAAATGTTCCTCGCAAAGCCAAACCAACAGGCAATAACAAAACAGGAGAGCTTGAGAACATGGCACAGACTAAATGGTGACCACTTCACTTCAAATCTAAAATAAAATATCAGCTACAATGCCGTCTCTTGGGCTGTTGTCTAATATTGCTGCAATAAATAAAATAAAAAGAAATAAAAAGCTGAAAATAATGCCTACAACCTATCACACAGAAACTGTGAAGAAGACAAGTATTGATCGACGGCCAGTTTCGATTCGATTAGGACACAGGCAATTGAAAAAATAAAAAATCTATAAAAAATCTATAAAATGACTGTCCTTGTGAACATGGTGATGAATATCTTACAGTGATGCATGTCACGTTTAACCCATTCAGATCCAGTGTCAATTCTTACAGACATCACATTCAAGTGTTTTTTAATGGTTATGTCATTTGTTATGTCACCTAAATTATTGGTATTATTAGATGCTGCTAATTTGATATATGAGCACAACATAACACAATCTGAACAACAGATACAATGTTTTTTAATTGTAATTGTAATTTACATAAAGTTTCTTGTAATATCTCAAGTGCATATGCACTACAATGTGGATGTTGGACATCAGAAATAACTACAAAAATGATCATATATACCGATTTATCATCATTTATGGTTGCATCCAGAGTAGAAATAACGTATAGCCATATAGGCTATGTGACATAATTCGAGTCTGAACGCGTTAAAGCGTTTGAGCCGTTCTTGTATTAAGTCTTCCCTGTTTTCTAATTATGTACGCACAGGCTACGTTAAACAGACATCTTTGTTCACTGTATCTCATCCCGCTGTCAAGTTACAACAGTTAAACTAGTTAAAACGCGTCTGCGCTCTATTGCGATGCGCCCCTTCGATCTGTTTTTGAACGCAAGAACACTTCCTATATGTACGGCTCCGTGTAATTGCACTACAGACACCAATTTGTCGCCCGTCTCCAGCCAACCACGTCAATTACCAGCGATAGCCATACACACACACACACACACACACACACACGCCAGATTGAATCTGTACGAGGAAAACAAGAGTATAATCCCCCCGCGGTGTCACTCAAGGATTTGCGTGCTAAGAAAAAGAAAGATAACTTGCTAAGTACCCTGCGGTTACATTAAACGGCCACGAGCTTTGCCCAGGGTCCCGTACAATCGCTTAACATTTACTTTGTTCATTCGAGGAACATTGCAGCACCGTTTGGGGGAGCATGACATCGGATCGACCGACGAGTGAACTTGTCCCCGATAACGGCTGATGAAAAAAGCTCGTCTAACTTCATCACCCTCCATCAAGCACGGCTACTGGTTTCCAGTCAGTTGTGCCCGCTACGCTGAATGTCACTGCACAATATGCTAAATTATTCACACTCTACAGCGAAAGTGCTTTCCACCGTGCCTCTCTATTTAGTCCCATTGAAAAACTGCATACCAAACCAAAAACAAGCACAAATAACATTGAGAATGCGTTTAAATTACATTGAAATTCATCCGTGCCGTCTCCACAGACCTGAGGCTTGATTTTAAATCACAACAGGCTATGTAGTACATCACAGAAAGAAGAAAACATACCTGTGCATCCAGCTACAAGTCATCCAGAAAGGTATTTCCGATAGAGTTATTTTGATATAGGAGTATTACTTTCGGAACAACAGTGTTAACTGCGAAGTAAATCCAATCCCGTTTTGGTTATGCTGTAAAGCGTCCTCTGAGTTTGTGCATTCCTGCCAACTGTCGGTTGACGTGAAAATCCTCGTTTCAGCACCTCCTGGAGTGGACAGCTCCACAGAAAGAGACTTCACCTCGCGCTTCGGGTCTCGAGAGCCACACCAGCGCAAGCCTTTCACCTACTGGCTGCAACCCCGACCGGATTTGCATACAATAATACAATCAGCCAATCAAAAGCTCCGCCGCAAACCCCGACGAGTGGAAACAGCCAGCCGACTTGTCTGAGCTCATCCGTTTAAATGAATTGTCCTTGACAAAGATGAAGAGAGTTTGTGTGCAGGCTGTCCTGTCCTCTCCCTTCATTTCCGAGCGGTGTATTTGCGTGAGCTTCTAGATTTATTTATATTGTGGTTAGTAAATGTAAATCATTACATATAAGATTCACGTCCAGCATTGATTTGAGACATGTAAAAAAGGTAGAAAAAATACAAACCATATGATGACATTTTAGACATGCATATTTCACAGTTTCTAACTGTAGCCTATATGTTATTAAATCATATAATGTTAATATACCAGCCTGTTTGAGTTGTTAAAATCCGTTTGTTACTGTAAAATGCAGTGACAACATAGCCTATATGGTACAATGAAAAGGCAAAATACATACACTAAAATAATTATATAAATTAAACAAAAACACTCTGATGTACATACATGCATGTATATAACTTCAATAATATAATTATAAAATTTAAATAGAAGGATTGAGAACCACAGATATTGCTGATCAGCAACATTTTCACTCAGGATTCAGCCCATGTTCTAAAGGAGCATCTTCACATCTGTGCCGGAACTCTAATATCTGTCTCAAGTATCTCTCTGATTTCCACACTCATCAGTTCATCGTGGTATCAAAAATGATGTGGCTCAGTGGGGCTTTGTCGAGAAAAGACAGAAAATTCTGTCACTTAAGAAACATTATAAAACGGATAGTTCCGGCCCTTCATTCTGATTTGCTGAGCCGCTTTTGAAGCCGTTGTAAAATTTACGAAAACATACAGCTGACCACATTACATAAGTATTGATGCGCCACTGGGTGTGTATGTTGCTGCGTCTGTCTTAGCAACGTAAACATATATTTGTTCTCTATTGATTTTGTTAATTGAAGCTTACTGAATTATGTAGAGTATTGTGAGAGAGATATCAAGTGACCGAGTGTATTACCTGCATTCAAATACAGCATTTTCCTTCAGGTCAATCCTATGATCATAATAAAAAATGCGTTTGAATGTCCGCTGCGATCTTGTGCTTTTAACATTTAATGGGTTTTCCCATGCCCTTCTGACACTGACAGCACTAGTCAAAGCATTTGTCATTTGCCTCTTGTTCCGTGTTCACAACAAGTTTCAAAATTAAAGTCTTTGCGACCGAGTGACTCGCTCATAAAGACAGTCTTTGTCGCCATCTAATGGCATAATAATCTAACTTCTGTTGCTGTTCACGGCCAGGGACTATTTTTTCCAGCGGAAGGAAGGCATTTAGTGATTTTACTTCATGAAAGTTGCATTGATAAAAACATTTTGTCTTTAATATTTTTATTGTGTGGTAACCATTTTATAAAAGCAATAAGACCCGTGAAGTTCCGATTTACAGTGAATTTATAACAGCTAAGGGGGTTTTAGGCACTCCACTCCGCTCCGCTTGGGGCTTATTGCTTTATTTTATTTCATTTGAGCACATTGGTTTAGGGTGAAGTAAACATTGGGTTTTATGCACTGTTTTAAAAAGAGAACTCTATTCTGCATTTCCACACAACTAATATTGGCAATCTTCTTTTTTTGCCATTCAGAATTGCCATTCTGTCTATCTCTATAGTGCTATTAAACACAAATATTAACACAAACGCGTCAGCCATCCCAGATATTACACTACAGTGTACCATTTAGACCTCACAGACCTCCTGTTTGAGGCAGCCAGCTGACATGGAAAAAGTTATTATGTTTGTGACTGTACATTGGAGTATATCAGTCAGACAGTGCATCCGGTTGGGCTCCAAGGGGAACAATAACTCACTGTGAGGACACAACAGAGAAAGCTAGGAAGTCAAAGCAACCTTACAGAGACAATCAGAGCAAAATTCTGAGGGCAGTCTGAAGGGTAGAGAGCCAAATATCTCAGCTGACTATTGGAAGAGCACCCAAAACAGCTTGCTGAGCGAGAGAGGAAGAGCGAGAGAGCATCTTCATATAATTGTTTTCACTACAGACCCACTTAGCTGTCTAAAAACACCTACAGTAAAAATGACAGAGAAAGAGAGCTACAAAGACAAAGCCCATATGGCTCAAGCAGATAGGCAGAGGAAATAGCACTCACACAATAAAGCTGATAAAAGCACTCACAAAATGAGTGATGCAGACAGAGGGGGTGCTGTGGCTGGATTTAACCACCCACACTATGTAGGAAGCTAATTGCACGGTCTCAATCAGCAACAGGACACCATTGAGCTTTACACACTCTCACACACACGCGCACACACACTGATTATTTGGTAACTTGTAATTTGCATCAGAATTGTTACCGGTGTGTTATGCAATAAAAAATTACTGTAAGGAAAGAAAAAAAATATTCAAAACAAAGACTTTTGACCTAAAAAAATACATGAATGCATAACGGGTAAAAAATTACCTGTACTGGATTTAATGGTTTTCTTTAAGAGCATCTAGTTTTTACCTTTATTTCCAGTGTTACAGTCATGTAAGAAATTCATTAAAGTAATGTACTGTTCACTTAATATATAAAATAAAAATTCAATAATAAATCATGTCACCAAGCTCAAATAACCTGAAACTGGTTCTTGGACATGACAATGAGTTCACTATACTCAAATGGCCTCCACAGTCAACAGATATCAATCCGGATGCGGTGGAACGGGACATTTACATCATGGATGTGAAGCTGACAAATCTGCAGCAAATGTGTGATAGTATCATGTCAAAATAGACCAAAATCACTGAGGAACATTGTCAGCTTTTTGTTGAATCTATGCTACGAACATTTAAAGGGGACATACTATGCAAAATTCATTTTTATAAGGTGTTTGAACCGATGTGTGTCTGAAGTGTGTGTAAACAATCAGCCTATAATGCCTATAATCTCCCCTACAATGACGTCTTTGTAGGGAGAAGCCCCGCCTACAGCCAGTGACTATCTGTCCTATTAGCATAGATCCAGCCCTGACTGAGAAGCACAAAGTCCACCATTTCTGTATTCTCACTGTAGCAGCTGGAGTTGTACAATGTCTGCGCCACAGAGGCATTACAAGTGGTTTTGCGATGTACCGATGCACATAGGAGTCCATAGACTACCACCATCTGAGTCACTGAGGACACTGTGGTTAAATTTTATTATTGAAGGAAATGTCCTGAATAAAGTAGGTAAAGTCTTGCACATTTGAGCCAATCATTTAAAAAAAATTCAGATGAATTGCTGTCCTCACGTGCAATCAGAATTATCATAAACAAGAGTTTCCTAGTTAAAAATTGCACATGAATGCCCTTTCTTAAATTTTTGTGCGTGTGATTGTCCTGTTTTGTTTTTGCCAGTATGCCGGAGCATGAGTTCTTGAAACTCCACCTTCTGGAAAGGGGGCCAGAAGCAACAGCTCATTTGCATTTAAAGGGACACACTCAAAAATGGCACGTTTTTGCTCACACCTGAAAAAAGTACCAGCAAGGTGTACCTAATTATGTTGCCAGTGACTGTAGGTAAGAAACAGGGGCGTTTCCTCCGAGGAGGCAAGGGAGGCAGTGCCTCCTCAAAAAAACTGGATGAGAAAATAAACGACACAAAGCAAATGTTACAAAATTTGGCATTAAAAAGTGTAAAAGTTACTCGTTTTTCTAAAGAAACAGTCAAACGACACCTGCAGGTGAAGTTACAGCGGGGAGTCTGCATCTCTTGTGCCTTCCTTCAGCTCATAAAAAACGAAGCAGAGCCCCCAAAGCGTGTGTTGGGTTTAGTGGGGGGTAACTGAGAATGAATGGGGGAAAGTCACGTGAGAGGAGGCAATGCCTCCATCGCGCTATGATCGGATATGATCGGTTACTATTGGACGATAAATCCCGCCTCTTGTTTTGGTGCGCGTTCTAAATGTAGACAGTGATGGCGTTAATGGAAAGACTAATTAAAAAGTAAGTAAACAACTGTCACTTAGATATCACCGCTTTATTTCATGTCAAAATCAAACTCGAAATGGCCTGAAAACATGATGACTGTGGGGGGGTTTAGTGAGCAATCTGTGTCTGTGTCAATTTGTGTCTGAGTGAGTAACCAGTGTGTACATGCTTGATGACTGCTGAAAATAAATTGACTATTAAAAAGAAAAGCTGGGGGGAAAAAAAGAAAAGCTGAATATTAGTTTATAAATAATATATATTATTTAAATTGTTACTGCCTTTAGTTATTATTTTGGAATAAATGTAAAAATGCGTAAAAACACTAACTTGATGAAATTTATACTTGATTTTAATAAATAGAACATTACATAGTGTAAAAATACAAAATAGAATTGTATTTGGTCTCTCTTTTTATGTAATGTTAACTTAACCAGGAAAATTGTGTAACAGGGACATAAATGACGACGTTGCCTCCTCATTTTAAAACACCACCGCACACCACTGATATGAAACTGGCCTAAATCACTATGATAAAGGTAAAAATTGACAAATAATTACTGTATCATATATATGTATATATATATATATATATATATATATATGTATGTGTATGTATTTTTTTTTTATCCTTTTACAAAAATAACATTTTTGTATTATTATTATTAATGTAAACAAAATATGAAACTGACAGTCTCAAACTAAAATCACATGATTCGGTACACTTTATTTTGATAGTCCACTTTGGACATTCTACTAATTATAAGTACCTTCACAACTACATGTCAACTAGCAGTCATTAGCCCCTTTCACAAAGAAACCCTGGTAAATTACCGTGAAATTACCAGAATGACTTACCGGTAAATACACAAATATTCTGTTCAAACAAGCAATGGTGTTCTGGCTTTTTACAGTTAAGAGACCATTCACACATCAGCAGCAAAATACCAGTAAATTCTGTGATGTCAGTCATTGGAAATGATCTTTAAACACTGTGCCGTCTTCATTTGCTCGCATGAGGAGATGCACTTTAGTTTCACTATCTGTTCAACTTGAAAACATTTTTTTGACATCTGAGTAAAAAGCATAATGGATGATTAAACAGAGTGTGTTTTTGCTCTTAAAAACACAAGATGTGCATAGTATCCAACTGCAGAGCCGCAACGCTAACTAATGGAAAAGAAGCCAGGGTCTCGAGTGCGACACATTGAAAAAGCTGCGAGATGTGGCGCAACGATCAAAGATGATCATCTAGCACATATTTAAATTAAAAAAGCTATTAAAAAGCTTAATGTAAACAGCATGAAGTAATCATGTCATCTCCATAGGAACTTTGATTGGCCCAAAGCAGACGTCTTACGTCAGCGCGTTCTGACTTCGTATGTGCTCATATCAGTGATCTTCATTCTGTGTTCTATTACCAGTAATTTACCAGATACTATGCTATTAGAGTATTAGTAGACTGTCTGCTTAATATCTGCTAACAATTTTTTTTGATGGTCCCCCAACAAACATTCTGACTGTAAGTAACTTTTCAAGTACATGTCAACTTTTTCTACTAACCCTAACCTAACAGTCTACTAATACTCTAGTACAGTGGTCGGCAATAGGCGGCCCGCGGGCCAAAACTGGTCCACCAGCAATAATATCTGACCTGTGTCCGCAGCCGTGTTATTTTGATAGTGGCTTTTTTCTCACTGTGTTGCGCCGCCACAGCTAAAAACGGTCTACGCTGAATGCGACAAACCGACTGTTGCAAAGCACTTGGACTATGTCAAAAACAGATTGGGGAATCCGTTTACTGTCGGGAATGTGTTGCGTCGCACTGTGCCGCATCCAGTGTTTAGTCAGTATCATTGATTATATTGGGTTCTATTATCTTTTGACGCGTTGCATCGCACTGCTCGCGTCCGGTGTAGACACGGTGTTATATTCTTTGAAAACAGCTACTTCGTTGCAGATAAGACACACCAGCTTTGCATTCACACAACTAGGTAAGAACGCATAGTTGTCTTTCTATTCTTCTTTGTATGCCCTATTTTCGCTGTCAACTTTCCTCTTTAGACTCTTTGATAGTGCCATTTTCTCTCACCAGCTATCTTAAATGTTAACATCAGTCTGCACATGACGTAATAGCACAACTCCAGCCAGCAAACAATTTAAATAAATGCAGTTTAATATGTGAGGACGACAAGGAATAATTGTAAAACAAGTGTAAAAGTAGGCTAAATCAAATAATTATTACAATAAGTTAGGCTCCATTGTGTAACAAGCAAATTAAAATGATACACATTTATTATTCACAATGTGGAAAGAGGAAATACAACAGTTCGTTAAGAGCATGACTCTAACATGCCATTAATGGGCTTATTCAAGGCCTCTTTTATTTTTTGAGTTATTTTTATCCATTCCGTATCTCCCACATATGTGTTTTAGCAAGGCAGTCTGTTTTGCAAGTTGGTGAATGAAGATACGTGCCAGGTCACTACTCTACTTTATTAATTTATCCAGTGTAAAACCTGGACACCGCCACACAAATGACTGTCCTACTACAAGATTTAACACAGAGTAACAGCTCAATACCAGTTACAAAAGACACTGTAACAGTGTGTCACAGGCAATTCTAGTTGCATTAATTAATTCATATTATCCTTTGACTATGTTCTGGCCCGCCATCTAGTGGTGAAATTTTTTTTGGCCCGATGCCAAACTTAATTGCCGACCCCTGCTCTAGCAAGACAATTTTCACCCAGAAATTGCTAGTAAATTTAATAAAAAAATAACAAAGAAATGGCATGTAACATATTGAATTAAATGTTTAATATAACTGATACAAAATACAGTATCTCACAGAAGTGAGTACACCCCTCACATTTTTGTACATATTTTATTATATCTTTTCATGTGACAACACTGAACAAATGACACTTTGCTACAATGTAAAGTATTGAGTGTATGGCTTGTATAACAGTGTAACTCAACACACAGCAATTAATGTCTAAACTGCTGGCCACAAAGTTTTGTTGAAAGATTCAACAAAAATTTCTCTCCCCAGTGTCATGTGACTCGTTAGTGTTGCAAGGTCTCAGGTGTGAATGGAGAGCAGGTGTGTTAAATTTGGTGTTATTGCTCTCACTCTCTCATACTGGTCACCGGAAGTTCAACATGGCACCTCATGGCAAAGAACTCTCTAAAGATCTGAAAAAAAAACAAAACAATTGTTGCTCTACATAAAGATGGCGTAGGCTATAAGAAGATTGCCAAGACCCTGAAACTGAGCTGCAGCACGGTGGCCAAGACCATACAGTGGTTTAACAGGACAGGTTCCACTCAGAACAGGCCTCGCCATGGTTGAATAAAGAAGTTGAGTGCACGTGCTCAGCGTCATATCCAGAGGTTGTGTTTGGGAAATAGACGTATGAGTGCTGCCAGCATTGCTGCAGAGGTTGAAAGGGTGGGGGTCAGCCTGTCAGTGCTCAGACCATACGCCGCACACTGCATTAAATTGGTCTGCATGGCTGTCGTCCCAAGGAAGCCTCTTATAAAGATGATGCACAAGAAAGCCCACAAACAGTTTGCTGAAGACAAGCAGACTAAGGACATGGATTACTGGAACCATGCCCTGTGGTCTGATGAGACCAAGATAAACTTATTTGTTTCAGATGGTGTCAAGCGTGTGTGGGGCGGCAACCAGGTGAGGAGTACAAAGACAAGTGTGTCTTGCCTACAGTCAAGCATGGTGGTGGGAGTGTCATGGTCTGGGGCTGCATGAGTGCTGCTGGCACTGGGGAGCTACCGTTCATTGAGGGAACCATGAATGCCAACATGTACTGTGACATACTGAAGCAGAGCATGATCCCCTCCCTTCGGAGACTGAGCCGCAGGGCAGTATTCCAACATGATAACAACCCCAAACACACCTCCAAGATGACCACTGCCTTGCTAAAGAATGTCTCCAGACCTAAACCCTATTGAGCATTTGTGGGGCATCCTCAAACGGAAGGTGGAGGAGCGCAAGGTCTCTAACATCCACCAGCTCCATGATGTCGTCATGGAGGAGTGGAAGAGAACTCCAGTGGCAACCTGTGAAGCTCTGCTGAACTCCATGCCCAAGAGAGTTAAGGCAGTGCTGGAAAATAATGGTGGCCACACAAAATATTGACACTTTGGGCCCAATTTGGACATTTTCACTTAGGCGTGTACTCACTTTTGTGGCCAGCGGTTTAGACATTAATTGCTGTGTGTTGCGTTATTTTGACAACAAATTTATACTGTTATACAAGCTGTACACTCACTACTTTACATTGTAGCAACGTGTCATTTCTTCAGTGTTGTCACATGAAAAGATATAATAAAATATTTACAAAAATGTGAGGGGTGTACTCATTTCTGTGAGATACTGTATGTTATACTTACTGAAAAAGATACCTTAGTGGTTCAATTTTTTTTTCTTTATGCATTTGAGGGTTAACTGCTTTATTAAAACTCTTTGCTTTGTTTAATAACTTCAAATACCTCATCTATAAATATCCAGGTGTTTAATTACAATTTAAACCTAGCTTTGTTCTGAGCAGTGCATTTCCATGAAGCAATGCTTTTAATTACATCAGCCTGTGAATTTACAGGTTTGCCACTGTGCCCTCTCACCCAACCTGAGAAACATAACAGGTTTAACAGCAAGTGACATGATGTCACCTCCAGCCTAACCCCTTCAGGAACAGTAAGTCACCAAAACAAAATAATTATCAAGAGACAGAATTGCAGTCAACAGCAGCAATTATTCGGGCGTAACCTGGGAGACAGGACAGGTAATGAGACCTGGAGGAGTACGGTGGGTTCAACTCAGACAAAAAGGGACAGTTAGAACAGTGAAATATCAGATGCTATGTTCATGATGCACAACGTCTGCCAAATTCTATTTAATTTACATTTAAAGGAAGATATTTTGAAGAATGTGGGAAACTGAACAGTTCTGGGGCACCATGGTGACCCAAAGCAGCCTGGTTACAAACTTTCTTCAAAATATCTTCCTTTGTGTTCAACAGAACAAAGACATTTATACAGCTTTGGAACTACTTGAGGGTGAGTAAATGATGACAGAATTTTCATTTTTGGGTGAACTATCTTTTGTTTACCTTATTTTAATAAGGTAAACAAAATTATTGAACATTTTATTTCTACTTAATTTAATTGTGTCCTCTACTTAAAGGATTAGTTCACTTTCAAATAAAAAATTCCTGATAATTTACTCACCTCTATCCAGGATGTTCATGTCCTTCTTTCTTCAGTTGAAAAGAAATTAAGGTTTTTGATGAAAACATTCCAGGATTATTCTCCTTATAGTGGACTTCAATTGGCCCCAAACGGTTGATGGTCAAAATTACAGTTTCACTTACTGCTTCAAAGGGCTTTAAATGATACCAGATGAGGAATAAGGGTCTTATCTAGCGAAACAATCAGTCATTTTCTAAAAAAAAAAAAAACTATATGCTTTAATGATCGCCTTGCAAGGGCTTCTGCAAGACTGCCTTCCGTATTCTTCAGAAAGCTTACACTGTGTGTCCTACACCTTCCCTAATCAACTTAACGGAAAAAAAAACAGAACTGGTGTCACGTTCGTTCCATTAGTTGAATAAGGAAGGTGTAGGACAAACAGCGTAAGATTTTTGAAGAATACGGAAGGCGGTCTGGCGGAAGCACTTGTGACGCGATCATTTGTGTTTATAAAGCATACACGTTTTTTTTTTTTTTTTTTTTTAGAAAATAACCGATAGTTTCGCTAGATAAGACCCTTATTCCTCGTCTGGTATTTAAAGCCCTTTGAAGCTGCACTGAAACTTTTTTGGGGCCAAATGAAGTCCACTATAAGGAGAATAATCCTGGAATGTTTTCATCAAAAACCTTAATTTCTTTTCAACTGAAGAAAGGACATGGACATCTTGGATGACATGGGGGTGAGTAAATTATAAACTGTTTACTTACAGTGTTTTGCAATTGCTAACAAGAGTTTACCAATACTTAAACTACTTTTTCTAAACTCTTAACACAGCAACACAGCTACATCACACAATTAGCCAAATAATTTTCTGTCCAAAACCATATTTTGTTAAATAAATACAAACTCAACATTTCAAAATGCTAAAAACCTTTTATTTACATATTCTCTTTTTAAAACACAGCAAACATGATTCAAAATCGAGTCGTTCTGTCAAAACACTAACACTATTTTTCTATCAAACATAAACATGTAGTCAATCAAAGCGCAATGACTGTCAAAATACTACCAATTGATGACATTACAAAAACTGCATTACTTGTCATGTTTCAGTTCTACCTGCTGAAAATACGATATCCTTTTTTTTATAATTCAGTTTCCTTATACTGCAGTACAAGTAGAATGCTTACATGTAAGCCATTCTACATTTTTGGTTGTGTTGAATGTGTGCATTCTTGGCAACATACAGTAGCAACATACTATCTAAAAGTGAATGAGTAATTTCTTTGTAGAATGTGCAGTAGAAAAAAAAGAAGAAGAAAGTAACTAAATTTCTCAGGGCAGCCCCTGGTCAAATGGGCCCCTCTGCAGAACTTTAGTTGCACCCTTGGTTAAAATTGCTTTCTGGGGGTGGGGCGGTGTGTTGATAGAGTGCCCACGTAGATGGTGAGATGGTGTCTCCTTGGTAGTTAGTGCCCTATGCAGACCACATATTTTGCATATGCGGAACAGTGGTAGTGGAATCGTTGTAGTATGAAGCTTTAACTGAAATGAAATTTGCTGCCCTTGATCAACAACAAATCCAACAGCCTTTGGTTATTATGGAAGCTTTTATTCCACTACAGAATTAAAAAAGTATAAAAGGTAATTGTGACTTTTTATCTCACAATTCTATTTTTTTGTTCTCAGAATTGTGATATATAAACTATAGGAATTGAGAGAAAAAAAGTAAGAGAAAATGTCACAGTTACCGTTTTTACTTTATTTTCCATGGCAGAAATAAGCTTTCATAGGTTCCACATGTGTAAGGGGGAAAACCATAGAGATGCACAATCCAGCACACATTCTTACTCCTCTCCCATACCTCTTCTTCTCCCTTGTCCTGAACCAACCACTCCTCTGCTCCTTCATCTGTTCCTCTCCCTTACCCAGACATTTTTTTTTCTCTCTGCTCATCTGTGTTGTTCTGCACCAACACTGAACAAAATCAATTCAAAGAGTCCTATTTTACTGTATGTCCATGTAATGAAAAGAACTTCAACACCTGATTATGGCTCCAACTGAGAATCCACTATTTCTCAATATTTCAGTGATCTGCTAATTAAAAATTCTTATCAATTGTTTCAGTACTTGTTTTATATATTTTTTCAATACTTTTGAGCTGCTGATGTTGCAAAAGTATAGGTTTTACACTATATTTAAAGATTGGAACACTGGGTCTTCATTTCTGACTTGCTGTGTTTAAACATGTTCAAATAAGATCAGAAAGATCCATGATTTTGGTATGGGGTAAGCTTGTATGAAAATAAAAATGTAAGTATTTTAGAAACGTGTTAATTGACAGCATTTTATGTTAAAATGTGCTCATGTTAACAAATTAATTGTGTTAATGGTATGGTCATATCAGACAGATTGAAAATGTGACTACGGATTGGACAAAAGTATGTTAGCAATAGAAAAAAAAAAACTGTAAATGTTTACATTTATTTAGTTTACTTAATTGTTGTAGTGTTAACTGGGCAATTGATTTTAAGTTTCCTCATGTCGTTCCAAACCTGTAAAACTTTCATTCATCTTCAGAACACAAATAAAGATCTTTTTGAAGAAATCTGAGAGCTTTCTGTCCCTCCATAGACAGCATCGCACCACTTTGACACTTTAAAAAGTTCATAAAACAAATCCATATAAATTGAGTGGTTAAGTCCAAATTTTCTTAAGAGACACAACCGCTTTAAATGATGAACAGATTGAAAATGGAAGCTCAAGCATATTTGCTTAATGTGTGAGAACCATTAAGGGTTCCTTCTCGTGTTACGCAGTACGTTTGAGCTTCTGCAAGAAGTTTGTTCTCGCGTGTCAAGCAGGTTTGGTTGAGCTTCTGTTTATCAATGTTTATATGTGAATAAAAGCTCAAATTAAATCTGTTCAGCATATAAAGTGATTGAGTCCCTTCAGAAAATTTGGACTAAACTGCTCAATTCATATGTTTTATTTTTACAATCTCTTTGAATGAATGTTTTGAAGCGTCAAAGTGTCAGTTGCATAGCTGTAAACGGAGGGACAAGCTCTCAGATTTTAATAAAAATATCTTAATTTGTGTTCCAAAGATGAAAGAAAGTCTTACAGGTTTTGAATGACATGAGGGTGAGTAATTAATAAAAGAATTTTCATTTTTGGGTGAACTATCCCTTTAAGGGACTATCCCTTTAAGGAATAAGCCCTGATGAAGACTTGTGTGCCGAAACGCATTGGCAAAATAAAGTTTTGATTTTTAGCTTTATTTTTTGTTCATTTCTGATCCCTCCACGCCACAAGTGTTGCTGGTTTTGTTCAAAAATAGCTTTGTTTTCATTCCATGCACCTCGTTGGATGTGTGAAGTTGCACCAGATTAATCATATTACACTATCCCTTTAAGTGTAATTAATGTGTTTTTGAGTAAAGGGAAAGACCTGATAGTTTTTATTGTTCAGTTATGTTTAACACTGACATGACATTGACATGTTTGAATTTCTGTTATGAAGACGTTTTGGTGGTTACCATCATGCTGAAGAGTAGAGCTTGTGGTTGGCTTCATTCAATGAGAAATAGCTGTATAAGTGCAGTGACATGTAACTTCTTAATTGACAATATCAATCAAAAGTTAATTTTACTCTCTTTTTAAGTAATTAGTTGTGTAAAACGTTCAGTAGACTTTATCTAGTTTCTTTTAGTGTCATTGCAGTTAGGAAGTCAACACATGGAATGAAATCAGAAACAAAGTGAGTGCAAGGTAACTCAGTTTTGTAGGTTTGTATTTACAGTGTAAAACAATTTGTGCTTTAGTGTATATCCAATTTACAAAGTACAAAAAAAGTTCAAAGGTACAAATACCTAATGACATCAGACTGTAATGTCAAATTTACCCTTATTTGTACAAATTTCCACATTTTTTAAAAGTTTAATACCATACTTATGTTGGTCTACTTGCTTCACAGATCATTTATTTAAATTATGATTTAATACATGGTCTACAAACTGGCAAATGTCCCAGCTTAAAAATTAATTTTCCTGGACACTGAAAGTACCATCTCTCCAACAATATCATAAAAACTCCATCTTCGTCAGCAGAAATCCTCAGATCTGTATACGTTTACCCCACACCCACACGTCCTCCTCCTCTCTCATTCCTTGATCCACTGCCTTTATTTTTCCTTTATTGCATGGTTATACACACAAACCTCTTTGCTCTGCTCTATCACTTATAGTACATATTACCTGTGTAAGCAAAATCTGCAGTTAAAGACCCCCTGTGATGAAAATCAATTTTTAATGTTGTCTATGTGGTGTTTTTAATATACTTTAAGACAAACCATGTGCAAATTCCTATGTCAACAACATTGTTGAGTATTTTCTCATTAAAACTGCAGTGAAAAACACCGTCTCAAACCACGGTTTGAAATCGCTGGTTTCTGTGACGTCACAAACTACCTTGTAACCAATCACATCAACTTGCAGGCAGGCTTTAAAATATAATTAACAGCGAACTAGCAGGGGAGTCTCGAGAGAAGCCAGGTAATCCTGGTATATTTTTCTGCTGATCATGAGGAGTTGTTGAGGAGATGCGCCACTGGTTGTCATGTTGATGAGGCCTTCACAGTGGATGATCTAGTTGACTCAATCTCTGCTGATACTTCAGGGCTGCGTTGTGGTTGTGTGAAGGTGCAGGTCCTTGGTCACACCTGGATGCGGCCCGGATCCGGTTGACTACGGTAAACCTCGGGATAAACAGAAAGACTAATATTAGCGTAGATGCCATTCTTCTTCTGATGTAACAAGTACATCTGGTGTTATAGGGAGTGTTCCCGGTTCCGGCTGACCTAATTTATGCAGCCTAATAATCCTTTAAAGGATTTGAAAAAATAAATTGATAATGTGTTATGTGTATGCCAGGTTAAAGAGATGCGTTTTTAGTTTAGATTTAAACTGACAGAGAGTGTTTGCTTCCTGAACAATGCTAGGAAGATTGTTCCAGAGTTTAGGTGCCAAACAGGAGAAGGATCTACCGCCTGCAGTTGATTTTGATATTCTAGGTATTACCAGCTGGCCTGAATTCTGAGATCGCAATAGACACGAAGGACTATAATGCATTAATAGCTCGCTCAGGTACTGGGGAGCTAAACCATTTAGTGCTTTGTAAGTAATTAACAAGATTTTAAAATCTATACGATGTTTAACAGGAAGCCAATGCAGTGTTGACAGAACTGGGCTAATATGGTCATACTTCCAGGTTCTAGTAAGAACTCTAGCTGCTGCATTTTGTACGAGCTGTAGTTTATTTATCAGGCAAGCAGAACAACCACCCAGTAGAGCGTTACAGTAATCTAGCCTTGAGGTTATGAACGCATGAACTAACTGTTCTGCATTTGTCATTGAGAGCATATGTCATAATTTATATATATTTATAAGATGGAAGAATGTGGTTTTACATGGAATATATGCCTTTCTCCACTGACGTTCTGAGTTGTTCAAAGCGTTTGTAAGGATACTGATTGATAGAAGGCAGCTGTCTGACTCTGACATAGTGAACAGGAAAATGGTTTGTGTAACATTAGCAACACATTATTAGCTGTTTGATAACAGTAAAGCAAAAGGCTAATCTTATTAATTACTGTTATGTGTCCGATGTTGTAAAGAGCGATACAATTGTGCAGCGTTTACCTCAGTAAGTTGACCGAGTGGATCTCTGAGCTGGCGTGAGCAAGTGGAGGTGGGTCTAATTTGCATATTCATCAATCTGTGTATATTAAATGAGGTAAGGGTATAGAGTTACATTCTAGCTATTTTAAGGCATGAAGATTTTTTTTTTTTTTTCCACAGGAAAAATGTTTAAATATGTAATTTTGGTGATTCAAAGATGAGTTTTAAGGGATACAATTATTGACTACAAGGGGACTTTTTAAAAAAAAAAAAAAAAAAGCAAAATATTTCCTGTAAATAAATGCTCTACTATTTAGCTTCTACATCAGGACGGGTTTTCAATCTTTTTGATGCCACGGACCTCGAAATATGATGATGTCTTTGCATGGGACCCCCTTCCTAAAGTATTATAAAGTATATTTATATTTATATATATATATATATATATATATAGATAGTCCATTTATGGATACATAAATCTAGAAAATATAACATATATAGTAATAATAATAATAACACAATAAATGGAGCACCTGTTAATTCCACTAGATCACCTTGTAATACATTTTGTATCCCCAGGTAAAGGTCCTACAGATTATGACCACAAGTTAAAAATCTCTCCATAATCCTGTTTAAGCAACGCTGCTCAGAAGCTGACACACTTCAGAGAGAGAGAGAGAGAGAGAGAGAGATAAGTCTACATTGCCGTTAGGCTCTACCGCAAGAGTTTCGACATTCACAGTAAAGCCAAGCTCTAGCCATTAACACACTTAAGATAGTTACATCCCAACGGCCCTAAGATGTTACTCATTCTACCCATGAGACCTTAGTGCTGCAAAATTCAGAGCATGTTCAACAGATTTTGCTTTCTGTAGACATCTCTAATTGCTGATAATAATGTACATTATTATATACGCTGCATGTGTTGTTTAATTTAGATTGAAGTCTAATTCAGCCATCGTGTATGAATTGCTAACCTGTAATGAGCAAGTGACGTGCATAAAATTAAACATCTAACCATTGTGAGCTGTAGACTGTAGAACAGGTGCAAATAAATTGCTGACTCTCACATGGCAATCTCAGGTGCACTTGAGGAGAGCATGCTGAGATCATTCAGCAGTTTGCAGTCAGAAATCACAGACAGTTTGTTTCATGTAGATTTAATGGCTAGTTGCTTGGTTATTTTTGCCTTTCCATAAATACTACACAGCATGACTAAAAAATATATACTTTTGCATTTGATTGTTACATGAAGCATTTGCCTTGAGAGTTTTTGTGGTATATACCAGTGTTTCTCAGTTCTTTTGGTTGTATGTTCCTCATGTAAGGTTCAACCAGGAGCCTTATTTCCTAGGAGGCAAAGGAGGCAGTGCCTCCTCAAAAACTAGATGAGAAAATAATCTGTAATAATTTATAAAATAAATAATTTGTACTTGTGTACAAGTCCAACAGCTACACCAGCAGGTAAAGTTATAGCGAGAAGCAGGGTCTCTCTTGCCTCCCCTGAGCCCATTCAGTTTTAACACACCCCCTAAAAGCATGCATCGGTTTGGTAGGGGTTAATTGAGAATGAAGTGGGATATGATTGGATATGATTGGTTATGGTTGGGTATGATTGGTGTGTGCAATAAATCCAGCCTCTTGTTTTCATGCATGTTTGCGAACCAGTCTGAATGAACGAAATGGGAAGACTAACTAAAAAGTAAACAACTCACCCTCTTAGTTATCACCACTTTATGTCACATCAAAATCAAACTTGAAATGGCCTAAAAACACGATGACTGTTTTTTTTTGTGTGTGTGTGAACAATCAGCTTGGTGAAATTAAAGGTAGGCCTTTTGTCTGTGACCAGTATTTACCCAGCTTGATGACTGATGAAAATAAATTGACTATTAAAAAGAACAGCTAAGCATCAGTTAACAAATAAAATATATTATATTTCTACTTGGTTTTAATAAATAGAGCATTAATTACATTGTATTATAGAACTTTTTTTTTTATGTTATGTTATGTAATGTTTATTTACAGGAAAATGTGTTAACATTAAGTGTAACTGGGACATGAATTTATATTTGATATATATAAACAATATAACAAAAAAAAAAAAACCTTTGCCTCCTCATTTCAGAACACCACTGCAAGCAACAATTACCTCTTCATCGACACCAATCCAGAAATAGGTTTCTTTTAACTCTTATAAAGGGTACACATTGCATGATTTTAGCCCCGATTTCCACCCGTTGACAGTTTTGTGGAAATCGCTGTCAATGCATTCATAAAAACCCCACAATGACCCACAATGCGTACGGCCGTCTGTCGGAAACAAGTTATTTTAGTTTTTAAAGTTTTAAATATGGATTTTTCTTATACAACTGCATTGCTTTGCTTTAGAAGGCCTTTATTACCCCCTGGAGTCATGTGGATATATTTTATGATGGATGGATGCACTTTTTTGGGCTTCAAAATCTCATCCTCTATTCACTGCCATTATAAAGCTTGGAAGAGCCAGGACATTATTTAATATAACTCTGTATTCATCTGAAAGAAGATAGTCATATACACCTAGGATGGCATGAGGGTGAGTAAATCATGGGCTAATTTTCATTAGGTGAACTATCCCTTTAAGCGGACACAAAGCCCAGAGTTGCCTAAACTTGCCTGTGTTTCGCTACATCTTGGATCACGCACCCAGAAAGCCGCCTGGGGAACAGCATCTCCTTCCCAGCTCAATAGGCTTTTAACTCTTTTTTTATTTTTTATTATTGAGCAAGTCCGACAGGAGACTGTATATTACACCTGTCATGTTACTTGATTTGACTGATATGGATGTTACATAGGAAGGGCAACAGCGCACCATTTTAAAGGAAAAAAGGGAATGCAGCATCGTGTTTTCATAATTGTTGGAAGCCAAAATCAAAACCGAAACTAAAATTCTATTCATTACATCCCTAGACATTAAATCATCTTTGTGAGCAATGGGGCCCCCTGGTGGTTCGGGGGCCCTACGCAACTTGCATATTTTGCGTATAGGGAAGACTGGCACTCATACAGTGTGAAATGTGTTTTGACTGGAAAATACATCGGTGACGACCTACAGCCAATGACAGTGCAAGATACAAGTCAAGGTAAATTACAGGGGAAGAATCCTGCAATAGCAAGCATGGCTTCTGCAAGCATCCTTTCTTTTCTTTCTTTTTTCTTTTTCTTCTTTTCCGCTGCAAATCGGCACACAGACAACTT
Source organism: Elopichthys bambusa (assembly GCA_037101425.1). NCBI lineage: Eukaryota > Metazoa > Chordata > Actinopteri > Cypriniformes > Xenocyprididae > Elopichthys > Elopichthys bambusa. The sequence goes on along the minus strand of CM074447.1, from coordinate 16,728,678 downwards.
GGATTATAAGCTTCTTGAGTGCATCATTTTACTTAATATATGATACTTAAAACTTATTATGTGAAATCATTCATTACAATAAATAAATAAATAAATAAATACATCATAAAAGTATTATTGTAATATTTAAACCATCCTAATATTTAAACCATCCTAATTAGTGTTAAATAAATATTAGTAGTAGCTATTAAAATAATAACATCTAAGGTTGTGAATTACTGGTCCACAGCATGATGTTTGTTTAAAAAAAAAAAAAGGAAAAGAAAATAAAGCACATAAGAAATAGAACAGGACATGTGGTGTTAAATGCGTTACTTATCACCTCTGACTGTTGTAACCAAGCGCCTACAGCAGCAGAAGTAAGGAGTGTGAGCTAATGAGCAGTTTGATGCTGACAAAAGTTAACGTGCAACAGCAAATTAATACTGACATAAAAGAAATACTATGGGTCATCTCTGTGTCCTTTTATCTCCCAGCCTTATGATGAAGTGATACTCCAAGCTTTGTGGCTACAGCACCAAACAGAAGCCCTTACATCAGTCACCTCTTGCCCATGGTTATAATCGACCATTAGCGGGAGCACTGGGTTACAGGAACAAACCACCATCCATTTTGACCTGAAATCAGACTTGCAGCACAAGTCCACTCACAGAATCACATGCTGAAAGCAGAAAAAAACAAAAACTAATGTTTACAACACGCAAAAAAAAAGAAAGAAAAAACCCTCAAAAGAGCCATTCTTTGCCTCCAGCCACCCCTCTAAAACAACAAACAAAGTTTGTTTACTCTTTTTTGACATCAAATGATTAACTAGTCCTCTGTCAACCCCTTTTGCCTCACACTTAGACAGTTGCCGAGCAACATCAAGTTCAGTACTTTGAGCGCATCACATGATATGGGCATGGTTTTGCAGATAACATTTCATTTAGTCAATCAATCAGTCAAATCCCTTCACTTAAATGTATTCATTTTGCAGATGCTTTTATCCAAAGCGACTTACAAATGAGGAATACAGCAAGCGATTTGTCATAAATAAACACAAGAAGTCGCCTACCTTCTGCAGAGTCAATAGCTACAGACCTCCAAACTTTGTGTGGCCTTCAGATTAGCTCAAGAACTGTGCGTAGAGAACTTCATGGAATGGGTTTCCATGGCCGAGCAGCTGCATCCAAGCCTTACATCACCAAGTGGATGCAGTGGTGTAAAGCACACCGCCACTGGACTCTAGAGCAGTGGAGACGTGTTCTCTGGAGTGACGAATCACGCTTCTCTGTCTGGCAATCCGATGGACGAGTCTGGGTTTGGCAGTTGCCAGGAGAACGGTACTTGCCTGACTGCATTGTGCCAAGTGTAAAGTTTGGTTTTTAGGGGGGATTATGGTGTGGGGTTGTTTTTCAGGGGTTGGGCTTGGCCCCTCAGTTCCAGTGAAAGGAATTCTTAATGCTTCAGCATACCAAGACATTTTGGATAATTTCATGCTCCCAACTTTGTGGGAACAGTTTGGGGATGGTCCCTTCCTGTTCCAACATGACTGAGTACCAGTGCACAAAGCAAGGTCCATAAAGACATGGATGAGTGAGTTTGGTGTGGAGGAACTTGACTGGCCTGACTGATAGAACACCTTTGAGATGAATTGAGCGGAGACTGCGGCCTTCTCGCCAACATCACTGCCTGACCTCACAAATGCGCTTCTAGAAGAATGGTCAAAAATTCACATAAACAGACTCCTAAACCTTGTGGAAAGCCTTCCCAGAAGAGATTAGGCTGTTATAGATGCAAAGGGTGGGCCAGCTCCATATTAAACCCTGTGGATTAAGAATGGGATGTCATTAAAGTTCATGTGCACGTAAAGGCAGGTGTCACAAAACATTTGGCAATATAGTGTATTTTTGTATTGTAAAGCACTTTGGTCAGTCTTGTTGCTGTTTGTATATGTGGTTTAGAAATGAACTGAACTGATGAGGTTAAGTGCTCACTGAAGAGATGAGTTTTCAGCTGTCTTTTGAATATTATCAGGGATTCTGCATTCTGGATGAAGGTGAGGAGATCATTCTAGCAAGGAACTGTGAATGAAAATGTTCTGGATATCGTGTCCCTCTGTGACAACACCACGAGCCGACGCTCACCTACTGATCACAGGCTTCTGGAGGGGAGGTTGGAATGAACAAACAAACAAACGAATGAATGAATAAAATAAATAAACAAACAAACAAATAAATAAATCTCTATGCAGGGGTGTTGGATTAAATGAATAAATACCTAGGTAGGGAGGTTGGAATGACTGAAGGAAGGAAGGAAGGAAGGAAGGGAGGTTGGAATGACAGAAGGAAGGAAGGGATTAATCCCTAGGTAGAGAGGTTGGAATGAAACAAACAAACAAACAAACAAATGAATAAAATAAAAAAAAAAAAAAAACAAACAAACAAATAAATACATCCATATGCAGGGATGTTGGAATAAATTTTAATGCATTCCAGCTGTTGATTTGTTGATTCATGATGGCGCCAGTGTGTGTGGCTCGCCGTCTGTTTCTGCTAATGCTGTGTGTTTATGCTGTTTGTGTCACTTGTTGTTCAAAATGTCAATGCTCTGCTGGTGTATGATCGCCAAACACTACTGGATCTCAGACTCTCTACTAAAGATTTAGTAAAGTTTGATCATGGTGGACATAAGACTTTGCCCCCCGCTCCTATCGGGGATCCCAGCTTATCTCTGCCGCCTCCTGGCTCCATATCCCCGGCGTAAACGCCATCGTCGCCGAGGTAAACGCAGTGGTCGGATGGTGAAGGCTTGCTTGGCGCACTTTTCCATGGCTTACTGGATTGAATAGCGAGTGGTGCCTCGCCTCAGTATTTCTCAGCGATTGCTGGACCCTGTCGACGCCTGGTTGGTACCTGTCGTTGGCCCGGATGAGGCATTCCAGCCCTGCACCCCGTGCTCTCCTCGGCCCCGTTGGCACGGGATAAATCTGCGAGACTTGCGGCCTCTGTGTCGAGTCCCACGAAAAGTCAGCACCTGTTAGGATTGGCCTGGTAAATGCTAGATCGCTAGCTAACAAAACTTTTATCCTAAAGGATTTCTTCACGCTTCGGGGATTGGATTTTCTCTGTGTGACTGAGACATGGCTGAGGGTTGGTGAGCGTTTTTTCTGAACTCTTACCGCATGATTGCTGCTATTTTAGTTCCCCGCAAACGTCAGGACGACGAGGAGGAACAGCAACTGTTTATAAAAATGTTTATAAATGCAAACAGCTATTGCTAGCATCCTCGTTTAGCAGCTTTGAACTGTTTATTTGAGCTGGGTCGTTCTCACACAATGTTATGTGCAGTGGTCTATCGGCCTCCCAAATACAATAAGGACTTTATAAATGACTTTTCTGTGTTCCTGGCTGAAATTATGCCTAAATACGACCGCGTCCTTATTGTTGGAGATTTTAATGTTCATGTGTGTTGTCCTGATAACCAGATGGCTAAGGACTTTCTATACCTCATTGACTCTTTTAATCTTGTGCAGTCTATGTGTAGTCCCACACAGGAACGCAGACACACACTTGATCTTGTCCTATCTTTTGGTTTGCTTGTTCTTAACATAGAGATCTGTGATGCAGTATTTTCTGACCATATGCCTGTACTGTTTGAGATTGCTTTTGCCTATAATACAGTTGAATCTCGCGCTGCTCCCCGGCCCTGTCGCATTAATAACCCTTCCACTGCTGTTTAGTTCTTGTCCGTTTTTAGTCAGAACTGTGCTATACCAGAGGCTATATGTGATGATTCAGAGCAGCTTAGCCCATGGTTGCACTCCACCTGTCAAACTGTCATAGATACCGTGGCTCCATTGAAAATTAGGCAGCCTAAAACTAAATCTGAGCCATGGTTGAATGACACGGCTCGTGCTGTCAGACGCAAGTGCAAAAAAAGTAGAAAAAGGATAGACTGCATGTATCATTTCAAATGCTAAGGGACTGCTGGTGTCATTATCAGACAATTGTGAAAGATGCTAAAAGAAAATATTTATCTGAAATTATTCTGTCAAACTGTAACAAGCCTCGTGTTTTGTTTAAGACTATTGATTCAGTTCTTAATGCTCCGCAAACTGTCTGTATTGATGCCTCCCCTGCTGTTTGTGAGAACTTTCTGCACTTTTTTATTGATAAGGTCACTTCCACTAGAGCTCTTATTTCACCTTCTGCTTATGACCCATCAATCCCTGTCCTCTGTTCTGCTGTTTTTGACAGGTTTGAGCCTGTGACCTTGTCTGTGTTACAGGAATCGTTTGTTGTTGATCATTTGAAGCCCTCAGGTTCTCCACACAATGCTGTTGTTTTTTTAAGGAGGTCTTTCCTACTGTAGGGCCATATGTTCTTGCAGTTGTTAATAGCAGTCTGTCTTCAGGTGTGGTTCCTAAAATGTTTAAACATGCAGTAGTGCAACCTCTGATTAAAAAACCTGGATCCTGTAGATCTTGTAAATTTTAGGCCTATCTCCAAACTATCTTTTCTTTCAAAAATCTTTGAAAAGATAGTCTGCAGTCAATTAATGGCCTTTTTGAAAGCCCATAATATTCATGAAATTTTCCAGTCTGGTTTTAAAACTTTGCACAGCACAGAATCTGCTCTTTTTTTAAAGTGTTCAGTGATATCTTTTTAGCTACTGACTCTGGTGATTGTGTTTTTCTTGATCTCATGTTTGGAGCAGTGGGTGGGCATCAAGGGCATAGCGCTTGAATGGTTTAGGTCCTACTTGGAAGGTCGTACTTTCTGTGTCAGCTGTGGTGACTCTGAGTCCTCCTCTGCTCCTCTTTTTTGTGGGGTCCCACAGGGCTCAGTTTTAGGCCCTCTTCTCTTCTCTCTGTATTTGCTCCCACTAGGTTCAATAATCAGGAAGCATGGCATGTCTTTCCATTTTTACGCAGACGATAGCCTGATTTATGTGCCTCTTAAAAAGAACTAAACTGTCAGACCGTTACTCAAGTGACTTGCTGATATACAGGCCTGGATGTCTCTTAACTTTTTAAGTTTTAATGTAAAAAAGACAGAGGTGATGGTTTTTGGTGGCACCACTGGGACCCCTTCTGTTGATTTGGGGGCCTTGGCCCAGTACAACAAACAAACCATTACTAACCTAGGGGATAAAATCGATGCTGACCTTAAGCTTGACAGTCAGATCAGGGCAGTCATTAAATCTAGCTTTTTTCAATTAAGGCAGCTGGCCAAAATAAAGCCATGTCTTTCAAGGCAACACTTTGAGACAGTAATCCATGCCTTTGTCACCACTCGGCTGGATTACTGTAACACACTGTATGTGGGGGTTAGTGGGTCTTCTGTTGCTCATCTGCAGATGGTTCAACGTCTGTTAACTGGAACATGCAAATACGATCACATTTCCCCTATTTTAGCCTCACTTCACTCGCTGCCCATATATTTTAGGATCCATTTTAAGATTCTCTTATTTGTTTTTAAATCTTTAAATGGTCTTGCCCCACTCTACATTTCTGATTTATTACATCCTTATACACCCACCCGTTCTCTCAGGTCAGCTGATCAGCTGCTCCTGAATGTGCCCAAAACAAAACGGAAGCTCAGAGGGGACCATGCCTTTGCTGTGGCAGCTCCTAAAATGTGAAATGATCTGCCTCTTCCTATCAGACAGGTCTCTTCATTGTCTGCTTTTAAGTCGCTTCTTAAAACCCACCTTTTCTCTTTGGCCTTTGACACTTGATTTTGACATTTGTTTCTTAATTTGTTTTATTTGTATGTTATGTCTTGTGTGAGTTGGGTATTTTATGTTTATATATTCTTCTGTACAGTACTTTGGCCTACTTCGGTTGTTTTAAAGTGCTCTATAAATAAAGTTTGATTGATTGATTGATAAATAAATAAATTCCTATGTAGGGAGGTTGGAATGAATAAATAAATAAATAAATAAATAAATAAATAAATGAATAAATAGGGAGGGAGGTTGGAATGAACAATTAAAAAAATGAATAAATAAATGAAGAATGAATGAATGAATGAATGAATAAATAAATCTAGTAGGGATGTTCTAATGAACGAAGGAAGGAAAGAAGGAAGGAAGGATGGAATCCCTAGGTAGGGAGGTTGGAATGAACAAACAAACAAATGAATGAAATAAATAAACAGACAAACAAACAAACAAACAAATAAATAAATAAATCCCTAGGTAGGGAGGTTGGAATAAATAAATAAATAGGGGGGTTGGAATAAATACAAAATAAAAACAAAATCCCTATGAATGAATGAATAAATACCTAGGTAGGGAGGTTCGGAACAAGTGAATGAATGAATGAATGAATGCATGAATGAATGAATGAACTACCTAACGAATGAACAAATGAATGAATCCCTAGGTAGGGAGGTTAGGAACAAATAAACAAACAAAATGAATGAATGTTTAGAGTCTTATATATTTATAAATGTGTTAATAAATCAGATAGATATGATCAGCATCAAATTACTTGAATGTATGTACAATGAAACAGTAACACACTCAGTTTAAGACTAAATTCACTGAAGCATATTCAGTAAACTCCATACAGTGGTACTTATGAAACATATTCATCAGCACTTCTGAGCATTGAGACATGGAAACTAGTCAGCCATCTGGTCTGTTGCCACACAAATGCAAACTCACTCACTCACACACACACACACACACACACACAGTTGCCTGGTATTGTGCCAAACTTAATCAAACCCCACTTTACCCTTTTACAGATGCACTGCTTTTCTTATAAGCTGCTCTCTTAGTGTAAAACATTTGCTGCTTCCTCTTACAATATCAATTTTCTACTGTAATTACAAGTGAAAATTCCTCCACAATTTATTTCAAGAAATGTAGATAGACCACGTTCACGCTATAATCATCACATGAGGTGATTGGTATTTCATAATGACAACCAGCAGTTTTCTGTTATTAGTCCATCTATTTAAAAATGCCTATATCTTTACTAATATGGAAAAAAACAAAACATATATGCTTTAAAAAGCATTATTTATTCTTTCTAAATGGAACGTGCATTCAAGCTACAAGCAAAATTTAAATACTTAGTAGTATACTTGTCCTCGAAAGTTATTTTGTTGTGGACTACACGTTGCTGCTACTTATATTCAAATAATATTTAAATATAATGTTGATATAATTTGGAGCTTATATGAGCTTTAATCCTGCTCACAATAAAATAAATAAATAAATAAATAAAATAAAGACCTGAGGAAAGCTGTGGCACTGTAAGATGCGTACTGCATACTCAAAGTCATCTTTTATTTTCCTTGCCAACTTTCTGCCTTGAAAACTTGACACACAGTGTGAGAAAATAAATGATAGATGAGTCTGCTGTCTTGAGAGACCAAGAGAAAGCCAAAGGGAGAAAGAGGAAGACCACTAGGAGGTATTTACAGAGTTCGAAGTAAAAAAGAAATACCTTCTGTAAAGAGCCTTTTTGGTGGAAGAGGCTTACTTTGAGGCCTTCACTTTTGACATGGTTATCTCTTTCCAGAGCCCACTATTATCTCTGAGCAACAGGAAACTGAAATAGACATCCAGTTGGACTATAGCTCATATGATATACTGTATGGAGTACAGTATATAGGAGAGACTGGGACTATTTGTCACAAAGGGTGCATTTCAGTAACTATACATTTTGTCAGAAGTCAAATTGCGCAAACTCTTGTTTTCCCTAGCAAAGGATATATGTTACTTTCAAATAAGTGAACATAATAAAACCAGACCAGCATTAAATAAAAGCAAAGGTCAGCTATATACTGTATTTAACATAAATTTTAACCTAAGATTTGAAGGGTATTCTAAGAACAAGGGTATTTTCCATGAATGTCAGTTCAGGGGAAGTTGCTAATATTTGTTGATAAAAATACAACTGTTCATTGTTAGTCCATGTCAGCTCAAGTCCATTAAATAATATGACAGATACATCTTTTGATTTTAATAATGTATTAGTAAATGTAGAAATGAATATTAACCAAGATTAATAAATTCTATAGAAGTAGTTTTCATTGTTATAGTTCATGTTAACTAATGTAGTTAACTAATGTTAACAAATGGAACCTTAGTGTAAAGTGTTACAGACAGTATTGTTTGTGACGTGAAGTCAGTAAAAGTAAAAAGTATGATGACTAGCCCCAGTCTCCTGTTGAATACCATTATTTTGATACAGTTTGGTACTTATACAAGCTTTAATCGTTGTTTCAATTGCAAAACAAAATCCATAGATGTTTAGGATTTCTACATTTAGGAGCACACTGCAAACTGTGGACAGACACACACACACACATGAAGCAGCGGGCAGCCATTCATTGCGGCGTTTTAAGTTTGAACTTCAGGGCCCTAAATGTATATACAGAGTATACCTTAAATTATACATGGGGGGGGAAATATGTAATTCCTAGAAGATACAGCTTCACAATAGATGGTCATATTTTATTCAAGAGAAAACAGCATGACTTTGGTTGTAGAAAAAAATAAGAGTGTTAAAATATGGAGCTAAAAATACAAAGCAAACTTTATGAACCATACTGCTTCTATAGGGGGCAGAAACTAAACAGCAAAAAGTACAGATACTAAAATAACGTCTTCAAAAATACTGACTACATACTGACTTCTACAAGTTTCTCTACTTGTGTTCAAGCTTTTAAAATCCTTGCTGCTGTTTGACTGATAGTGGCTGGAAAATGTCATCAGTACAATGTCTTTGGTCGGCTTTATGAAAAAAGGAAATTAGATTTTGTTATCAAACTTTGGTGTTGGTGGGTAAGATGCTCTTTACAAAACAGAACAAAATAGCTTTCACATAAATCACTGCTTCCTTAGGTCCAGTTCTTTAATCACTCATGTCATAAAAAATCAAAAAAAAAAAAAATCATGAAAAATCTAGCAGGGCTACTAAATGTAATTTGACAATGAAATGCATGTTCTGGCGGTTGCTTTGTCCATTTGTCCAAACTTCCTGGGCTCCATCTATTCATACATGCAATCAAATATCCATTTCTAAAAGATTATATATATATATATGGTCATTGAAACATTAATTCTCAGTGAAATTCGTAACCCTAATCTTTTTAACACAAAGGAGGGGTGAGGGGGAATTAAAAATGGCTTTATTTCTTTACGATGACTCCCTTCATGTTCATGTTACTGGCAGACTTTGCTTTGGCAATCAACCTGTACACCACAGCGTGAAGCTAATCCACTTACTTGGCTTTAACACTGAGTCCATGCGTCCACCTGAAACATGTTTGTCATGTTGAAACATTTAACATGTAAAATAAAACATAAAAATAGAGCATACTAGAGGCTTCTGAAGCAATTTAATTCATGCTTTGTTTCAATCATTTTGGCATTCAGTTACATATGTTCCATCTATTTGTGTACATAATCATGCCACAAAAATCATTGTTAATTCACCTGCATTTCTGTTATAATTTTGTTTTAAAAAATACTCTAAAACAAATTAACACTCTTTTCTACCAGCCTATTTAAAACCATCTGTTTTTCACATTTAGCTGTACAACTGAGGTGATATAATAGATTAAATATAATTAACAGTATTGTACTCATTGGAATCTCCACAAAAAAAAAAAAAAAAAAAGTAACACTTTCTATGCTAAGACCATGCTTATAATGAATTATATACCCATTTATACTTATTTATAAGTATTACTATTCTATAATGTATTTATAAAGACTCATTAAGACCTACTCTGCATTATAAGAACAGTTATAGGTACATTTATATTATTTTACAACCCGAATTCCGGAAATGTTGGGACGTTTTTTTAAATTTAAATAAAATGAAAACTAAAAGACTTTCAAATCACATGAGCCAATATTTTATTCACAATAGAACATAGATAACATAACAAATGTTTAAATGTTTTTACCATGGTGTAGCATCTCCTGTTCTTTTCAAAACAGTTTGAAGATGTCTGGGCATCGAGGTCATGAGTTTCTGGAGTTTTGGTGTTGAAATTTGGTATCATTCTCTCCTGATATAGGTTTCCAGCTGCTGAAGTGTTCGTGGTCGTCTTTTGTTTAATGATGCGCCAAATGTTCTCTGTAGGCCTGCAGGCAGGCCAATTCAGCACCCGGACTCTTCTTTTTTTTTCTTTTTTTTCCTGCTAAAATACACAAGGCCTTCCCTGAAATAGACATCATCTGGAGGGGAGCATATAATGCTCTAAAACCTTTATATACCTTTCAGTATTCATAGTGCCTTCCAAAACATGCAAGCTGCCCGTACTGTATGGGTGTGCACTTATGCACACCCATACCATCAGAGATGCTGGCTTTTGAACTGAACGCTGATAACACGCTGGAAGGTCTCACTCCTCTTTAGCATGGAGGACACGGCGTCTGTGATTTCCAACAAGAATGACAAATTTGGACTCGTCTAACTATAGAACATTTTTCCACTTTGATACAGTCCATTTTAACCATGGACCATGTTCACATATGGCTTCCTTTTTGCATGATAGAGCTTTAGTTGGCATCTGTAGATGGCACGGCGGATTGTGTTTACCGACAGTGGTTTCTGGAAGTATTCCTGTAATACTTCATTTAGTAATGTCATTGACACAATCATGCCGATGAGTGATGCAGTGTCGTCTGAGGGCTCGAAGACCACAGGCATCCAATTAAGGTCTTTGGCTTTGTCCCTTACGCACAGAGATTTCTCCAGTTTCTCTGAATCTTTTGATGATGTTGTGCACTGTAGATGATGAGATTTGCAAAGACCTTGCATCTTGATGTTGAGGAACATTGTTTTTAAAGTATTCCACAATCTTTTTACACACTCTTTCACAGACTGGAGAGCCTCTGCCCATCTTTACTTCTGAGAGACTCTGCCTCTCTAAGACATCCCTTTTATAGCTAATCATGTTACAGACCTGATATCTATTAACTTAATTAGTTGCTAGATGTTCTCCCAACTGAATCTTTTCAAAACTTCTTGCTTTTTCAGCCATTTCTTGTCCCCGTGCCAACTTTGTTGAGACCTGTAGCAGGCATCAAATTTGAAATGAGCTCATTTAGTGGATAAAAGTGTCAAATTTCTCTGTTTAAACATTTATGTTATCTATGTTCTATTGTGAATAAAATATTGGCTCATGTGATTTGGAAGTCTTTCAGTTTTCATTTTATTCAAATTTAAAAAACGTCCCAACATTTCCAGAATACGGGTTGTATTATACATTGATTTATAAGTGATCAAATATAAAATAGTTCCAGAGACACTTGTTTGCTGTACCAGTTAGTTATTAATTATATCTTTAATAGCTAATGTTTGCATTTTGGTCATGAATGGTCATTTTGATTTGTTAAAATCTATATCTCCTCAGTCATATGCATGGCATTGCTTATAGCAGTTTGGAATTATACTTTAAAAAAAAATATTGTTGCAGTGTTTTGCAAGAATGTAACATTTGTATTAATTTTTAATATATTTTTTTATGATATTATATTATTACAGGAATTATTGTTAATTAGTTACATTTACAAGTAAACTAAGAATGTATAATGAGCATATCTTCATGATTTCTTAACATTTGCTTTAGGAAAATCTATAGTGCAGGTTGCATCTATAACTACATTCATGGAACCATACGACTGACTAATTAATACTTATAAATAGGTGTATAATGGATTATGAACATGCGCATTGAAAAAGAAAATGCATGACTTGTAAGTAATTATAAAAATAATATACAGTAAATGTAACTATAACTGTACTTATAATGCAGTATATGTCTTAATGAGTCTTTTTACATATGATTATAAAATAGTAATACTTATAAATAAATAGAGCTATAATTCTAAAACTTCACTAAGGCTAAATGCTGACTTTCATTTCACCCTGACTACTAGAGGATCATGAGGGTGTAATCCTGATATGGCAATAATATGTGGCTGTGTAATAAACACCTTTAGGTCAAACATTCATCAACTTTATGTAGTTGTGCCAAGGAGGTTTATAATACCTGGAGAAAGCTTTCCTGTTAGCATTCTCATTCACCTCAAATGGCAGTAGTGTGCTAAAGCAGTACATATAGGTATACTGTGCGTATATACAGATAAAAATAGAATGATACATGCAAAAGAATGACATGCAAATTCATGAAGCTGTAGGTTTTGTGAAGTTGTGGGTTTGCGGGCACCTAACCCCCAGTTGCTCTCTGGACGCCACAGTGAATGGCTGCCCAGTGCCCACTGCTCGGGGTGTGTGTGTGTGTGTGTGTCCACGGTTTGCAGTGTGCATTCACTACTCACTGCTCCTAATGTGTGTGCACTAACTTGGATGATCAATGTCAAAAGTGGCAATCAGTATGTGGTATTAAGGACTACAGTGCATCTCATCCTCATGCACTAAGCCAGATTTGTCAGTTCTTGTTGTGAAATGTTACACCACTCTTACACAATAAGGCACTTGCAAGTTCTCAAACAAGTCTGGGAGGGAGGACACATGGTTACACATGGTTTGGCAATGCAAGGATGATCAGCTGTCCTTCCTATCTCCCTGTAGCACTGTCTTAGGCATGTTGTGCTACGGACACGGCAGTTTATTGCTCTGTTCACATCTGCAGTCCTCATGTCTCCTGCAGCAGGACTATGGCATGTTCACACAGGTGACGATCAGGGATTCGGGCATTTTTCTCCTGGTGTTTATCAGAGTCAGTAGAAAGGACTCTTTAATGTCTCTTTAAAGTTATTGGAACTGTGACTTTGTCTTCCACCTATAAACTGTTAGCGTCGTAAGGACGGTTCTACAGATCATTTTACATAATTATCTTTAAAATACAGTATACCGAAAAAGGGACATTTCTTTTAGTTATAAATATTTTTTATTTAATATATGGTTACTTTGCTTTTAATTAATTAATAAAACGGTTAGTTCCTGTCCTTCATTTTGATTGGTCAATAGCTGTGTTTTATTCTTGATAAAACACTACTATGACTGCTTCACCCAACAGTTCTGTGTATCACTACACAACACCCTTAGCAACAACTCTTAGCAATGTAAACTGTATGTTCACAATTGATATTGTTCATTGATGTTTACTGTATTATGTAGAAGAGTGTTGAAAAAGAAAAAGATAGAGTGAGCGAGTTTATTACCTGCATTCAGATTTAGCATTTTCCTTCAGGTCAGTCCTATGTTCATAATAAACAACATCTGTTTAAATGGCCTGAAGCGCACTCCGGTGCTTCTTCAGCTCACGTGGGGGATGACAATTCTCTTTTCGAGTTTGATGTCTCTGAGCATTCCTTTCGTTATGATAAATCCGTTGAGGAATTACTTGAGGTAGTAACTCGAGCGGTGGCTAGATTACAGCTAGACTGGCCACAGGAAAAAGAGACCCCCAAACCATCTATGCTTGAGGATAGGTTTTTGTCCGGTGGCAAAAAGGGGAGGTGGCACAACGTCAGTCTCTCCCCTTCTTTGAGGACCTCCATGACGAATGATCAAAGTCGTGGAGAAAACCATATACCTCTCGTGTTTTTGTGCCCTCAATGTTTTTTATCGTGGGTGCTGAAGCACGGGGGTATACGATGATGCCACAGGTTGAAGAGACGCTATCTCTCGCTTGTGTCGGCATCATCGCTAAAAAAACCTACCCTCCCCACAAAGCCCTGTAGAACCACCTTAGCGCTTGTGGGAAAAGCTGGTCAGGCTGGTGCTGCGCTGCACACTGTGGCAGTGTTACAGGCGTACCAAGCTGATCTGCTGAAGGATCTGAGTGCGGGCACTACCATCGACGAGGAAGCGTTCACAGAGCTTCGTCGAGCCACAGATCTGTCTCTCCGTGCCACTAAGCAGACGGCACGCGCCATCGGCCGTTCTATGGCTGCTATGGTCAGCACGTTTAGGCACCTGTGGCTGAACTTCACGGGCATCAAGGATAAGGACCGAGTGTTCCTCCTTGATGTCCCAGTATCACCTTCTGGCCTGTTCAGAAAAAATCTGAGGAAGCGTTTGTGAAGTTCCTTCCTCACCGCACTCAGGGCGAGAGGCCGTCAGCCACCCAGCTCCAACCCGGTCCTTCAAAAAGGGAGGTCCAAAAGCAGAGTGTGGCGAGTCAAGCTCCCCCTCGTAAAGATTGGGGACCGTCTCGCGGCCCTCCGCAAACTCCCAGGCAAGACCTCAGGACTATTTTGCAAAGAAATAAGAAGTCCTGACGGACTTGCGCCCAGCCCTGTGGGGATGGTCCTCCTTGGGACAGGGTGCGTAGTACATCTAAAACCCACCCCTTCTCGACATCTCCACATAAACCCTCCTTCCCTGCTTCGGGGGGCAGCGGTTTCCAGCGAAATGTTAGGTGTTCCGTTAGTTCCTGTAACACATCAGGACGCGGAACACCTAACATCCCCTCAATAGGAAGTATCAAAATTAGTGCCCATTTCAGAAAGCCTGGCAGCGTGGAAACTACTGCCGGAGATTTCCGCGTGGGTTCTTCGAGAAGCTGTGCTTCTTTGCCCAACTGGGATGTCCCAGGACTGGTCTTCAGACAAAATATCAGATGCACCTGCGGATCATTTAATTATAGCCTAGCCTATGACGCATTCCAAAGACGTCACGCAGGCTATAAATATAGGTCAATTTAATTTACGTTGTTTTACACATATTCACAGCTGGTCACGACTAAAGACGTTACCATAGCGCTAAGCGCAGCTTCTTGTTCCCACCTTTTCAGGGAACAGGGTTACAGTAAAGTAACCTGGGGCATTCCGTGTTCACAAAAGTTCAGTCTTTTCAATGTAAAAGTCTTTGCTACTGAGTGACACACTCATAAAGACAGTCTTTTCCGCCATCTAATAGCGTAATAATGTAACTTCTGTTGCTGTTCATGGTCAGGGACCATTTTTTCGGGTGGAAGGAAGGCTTTTGGTGAATATTTAATTCATGAAAGATGCATTAATACATATTTTTGGCTTTAATATTTGTATTGTGTGGTAACCATTTTAAAAAACAAATAGGTAGTCGAGGCTAGTGCTGTATTGTGAACAAGTCATGGTTGAAGGGATTGCAGGCACTCCGCTTCGTGTCGTGCCTAACAACGCCCTTCAGCCGTGGCTTATTCACGATACAGCACAGCCTCTCGTACCTTATTGCTTACATATATTATCAATTAATATAATTTTAAATATGCTTTTATATGGCATTACTAACCAGCCAAA
This sequence comes from Elopichthys bambusa, assembly GCA_037101425.1. Taxonomy (NCBI): domain Eukaryota; kingdom Metazoa; phylum Chordata; class Actinopteri; order Cypriniformes; family Xenocyprididae; genus Elopichthys; species Elopichthys bambusa. Next base: position 16,713,471 of record CM074447.1, on the reverse strand, counting down.
CCTTAATCCCTAAAATAATGCTAAACCTTCCCAGAGCATGACAGAATTAAGACAAAATCCTTTTGCTAATGAATACCATTTATGCAAATTTTACATTATAAATATTTTTAACAACCAAAGCATATTATACCACCATTCTGACTCTTTGGAACAGATTTTGCATGCTGACTAGTTCAGATATTACCATTTTTTTTCAAAGAAGTTCTCATTATATATTAAAAGAGTTAGCCGAATAGCAAAATGAGGCTCCCAATTTGTTAAATTTAAAAAGAGATAAATACCTTATGCTCAATCGAGACAATTTCTAAGTGGGTATTCGGGGATATATTGTCTGTATAGCTCATTTAAATATGATGGCGATTAGGTTGGCTGCACCAACTGGATGAAACCAACTGGGAGCATAAGCAGTGAATACAGCAGATTGTAATAGAACAAATGCAACAGTCGACTCTCTGGAACAGATTATGAATTAATTTTTTGGCTTAAAAACCGTAGGAATGATTGTTAGTAGTAGCATAGAGCCTTTTATTTGATATAAAAATAAACCCACATGATCTTGACTCCTCAAGGCCTTCTGCTTTTCCTGCACAAGACTTCGTGTTTATGTGTGATGGGTTTGGATGATTAGGCAGAGACAGTGCTGCACAGACAGTTGTATAGTTGTCTGTGTCTTTCTGTCCCCTGCTGATAACACTGATGAGCCTTTACCTTTCAGCCTGTCTGTCAAAGCTGTGTGCCAGTCCAGACACACAAAGGAGAGAGAATAAGAGAAAGAGTGAGGGAATGATAGGATGTGAGGAAAAAGCAAAGACGGAAAGTGAAAGATGGATGACAGACTGACCTTCTGTATGAAAGAATGACTCCCTATAATCTATTAGATTGCAGTCGATCAGGCGATCAAATGATTATCATGGCTTCTCTTTTGTTGTAGAACAAATGATGCCAGTCATGTCAACATGGCTGTTAAAATGACTAATTTACAACTTTACAAGACAATTGCTAAATTTTAGCAACAATTGCTAAAATGGTAAAATCATCGGACAGTTTTGTTTAGCAGGGCAAATATCTATTAGGGTTGTTTAATTACAATTTCAGAATTAATGGATCAATGGATTTCAAGAGTGAATTTCAGATTTCTTTTCGATTCTTAAGGGGGGGGGGGGTTAAGGTGAGATCCTGCAATATAAAGCAGAAGCTTATTTTTATAAAACAGCAAGGAAAACACATGCTAAATAGAAATGCTAAAATGCTAAAATTCTGTCATTTACTCACCCTCAAGTTGTTCCAAACCTGTATGAATTTCTCTTTTGCTAAACACAAAAGAAGATATTTTGAAAAATGTTGGTAACCAAACAGTTGATGGGCCCCACTGACTATAGTACTTTCAGTCAATGGGGCCCATCAACTGTTTGGTTACCCATATTCTTCAAAATATGTTCTTAAAGGGGACCTATTATGCCTTTTTACAAAATGTAATATAAGTCTCAGGTGTCCCCAGAATGTATCTGTAAAGTTTTAGCTCAAAATACCCCACAGATAATTATACCATGTTGTAAATACCCATTTTTGAGTGGAAGGAAAAACATGCTGTGTTTGTGCATGTATCTTTAAATGCAAATAAGCTGCTGCTCCCCACTCCACTTTCCAGAAGAGGGCAGAGCCTGTACAACTCGTGCCTGTACAACACAGATAACCAAAAACGCACAAAACATCTGTTTTCATTATCATCCCTATCGCGGCCACACTCGTGACATTGCAGTTCTTCGTTTTCATGAAAGTTAATTATCTTCTGTTAAAAACTTCTGATTTATGGTTTTCTGAGCGCACTCATCTAAAGCACAATCACAGAAAGCTGGATGTCAGATGGAGCTGATTTCTCTTACACATCTTATTGCACTTAAACTGTCAAATACACACAAGGTTAAAAACACACATAGTTCACAAACACAGTCAGTTATGCCTGTGAATGTAAACAGCAGGGAAATAAATCCCATGTGTATATTAGACCTGTGTATTAAAGTGAGAGCAGCATAATATACAGTTCCAGTGCTGTACAGGTGCTGGTCATATAATTAGAATATCATCAAAAAGTTGATTTATTTCACTAATTCCATTCAAAAAGTGAAACTTGTATATTATATTCATTCATTACACACAGACTGATATATTTCAAATGTTTATTTCTTTTAATTTTAATGATTATAACTGACAACTAAAGAAAATCCCAAATTCAGTATCTCAGAAAATTAGAATATTATGAAAAGGTTCAATATTGAAGACACCTGGTGCCACACTCTAATCAGCTAATTAACTCAAAACACCTGCAAAGGCCTTTAAATGGTCTCTCAGTCTAGTTCTGTAGGCTACACAATCATGGGGAAGACTGCTGACTTGACAGTTGTCCAAAAGATGACCATTGACACCTTGCACAAGGAGGGCAAGACACAAAAGATCATTGCAAAAGAGGCTGGCTGTTCACAGAGCTCTGTGTCCAAGCACATTAACAGAGAGGCGAAGGGAAGGAAAAGATGTGGTAGAAAAAAGTGTACAAGCAATAGGGATAACCGCACCCTGAAGAGGATTGTGAAACAAAACCCATTCAAAAATGTGGGGGAGACTCACAAAGAGTGGACTGCAGCTGGAGTCAGTGCTTCAAGAACCACTATGCACAGACGTATGCAAGACATGGGTTTCAGCTGTCGCATTCCTTGTGTCAAGCCACTCTTGAACAACAGACAGCGTCTTGCCTGGGCTAAAGACAAAAAGGACTGGACTGCTGCTGAGTGGTCCAAAGTTATGTTCTCTGATGAAAGTAAATTTTGCATTTCCTTTGGAAATCAGGGTCCCAGAGTCTGGAGGAAGAGAGGAGAGGCACACAATCCACATTGCTTGAGGTCCAGTGTAAAGTTTCCACAGTCAGTGATGGTTTGGGGTGCCATGTCATCTGCTGGTGTTGGTCCACTGTGTTTTCTGAGGTCCAAGGTCAACGCAGCCGTATACCAGGAAGTTTTAGAGCACTTCATGCTTCCTTCTGCTGACCAACTTTATGGAGATGCAGATTTCATTTTCCAACAGGACTTGGCACCTGCACACAGTGCCAAAGCTACCAGTACCTGGTTTAAGGACCATGGTATCCCTGTTCTTAATTGGCCAGCAAACTCTCCTGACCTTAACCCTATAGAAAATCTGTGGGGTATTGTGAAGAGGAAGATGCGATATGCCAGACCGAACAATGCAGAAGAGCTGAAGGCCACTATCAGAGCAACCTGGGCTCTTATAACACCTGAGCAGTGCCACAGACTGATCAACTCCATGCCACGCTGCATTGCTGCAGTAATTCAGGCAAAAGGAGCCCCAACTAAGTATTGAGTGTTGTACATGCTCATACTTTTCATGTTCATACTTTTCAGTTGGCCAAGATTTCTAAAAATCCTTTCTTTGTATTGGTCTTAAGTAATATCCTAATTTTCTGAGATACTGAATTTGGGATTTTCCTTAGTTGTCAGTTATAATCATCAAAATTAAAAGAAATAAACATCTGAAATATATCAGTCTGTGTGTAATGAATGAATATAATATACAAGTTTCACTTTTTGAATGGAATTAGTGAAATAAATCAACTTTTTGATGATATTCTAATTATATGACCAGCACCTGTATATGCTGTTAATATGAAAAACAACAAAAGAAAACCAGAAAATCACTCACTGCTCTTGATTAAATAACTTTAGTAGCTTTAATAAGAATACATTTTTTACTTGAATGCTACTGTTAAATGCTCTGGTGAGAATACAAACATGGTGGACTGTGTACAGCTCAGGGGACTCAGGGGAGGAGCTAAGCTAATAGGGAAGATTCTGTCGCCAGTCATGGGCGGGGCTGGAACTGCTCATTTGGAGAGACTGTTTATGATTTATGGGGTTAAGGAATGGGTGGATTTTTACTATTATAGGCTGGTTGTTTACACACACTGTGGACACACACCTGTGTTCAAACACCTTATAAAAAAGTGATTTTTAACTGATGACAGAATTTTCATTTTTGGGTGAACTATCCCTTAAATTATTCACACATAAATTGTATTATAATTAAACATTTTCAGTCAGTCTAAAGCAGGGCTATTCAACTGGCGGCCGCGGGCCAAGTTTGGCCTGCCAATCATCTTCATCTGGCCTATGGGCACTCACACTACTAATCCTACCAAAGACTACCAAGCGTATTATATGCATATCAACTCATTTTGGCGTATATTTTCTACAAGATTACACGCACGTACTATTGATACGCATTCTCATATGATCGGGTTGGGTGGCCGCAGTGGCGCCTGCAGCTGCACTGTTCATACCGTGCATGCTCCTCCGACTGACCTGAGAAACATTTTCCATGCGAATATTTCAGCAATTATGTGTGTCCCGTATTTCTGTCGACTGAACCAGCGATACCAATCATTTGTGAATTAATCATTCTTTTGTCTCGATTCTTTCTTTTCCGTGAATTGGCCAAACACGCTTGCATAACGATCTGAAACTATTTGGATTCGTCGGACCGCTCTGTCACTGAATCATCTGAAGTCGTTTCTCGGTAACAACAAATACAGAACATTTATCACTTTTTTTCAGCCGTTTCACTAGTATACTTTGAACTACGCAGCATGGCCCAGTGGATAACGAAACGAAAGCTTAAAGGAGCAGCATTTATTCCCGGTCACCATTATTAAACAGCGTTGTGACATTCAGTAAGAAACGTTTCAATTTGACACACACCTCTCGGTTACAAACCACAAAACACTTGATGATTAAACTAGTTTTAAATCGGATGAAACAGCCTCAACATTCGTAACAATGAGGAAAACAGGATAAAAGTGCCACGAATGAAGATAGAAGACTTTTAAATCCAAAATCACCACCCATACAAACATTTACCATGAATGAACTGTAGTAATTTATGGATTGGGGAAATGTGCAATATTTGCAATATTGCAATATTGAATACCATGTTGTAGCCAATTATATTGTAATATATTTATTAGGTGGGTAGGGGAATATATAATCCATGTCTTTGTGAAGGTGTGTATAGTTTTTACCTGCATTTAAGTGTTTTTTATAGGCCTAAATAACATTTCATAATATAATTTGACAGTGGTTGTAGTGAGTAGCCATGTATGTTTCTACCTGTGGTTAACAAGTCTCACTGTCAGAATATTTATTTATTTATTTTTTTTTGATAATCCGGCCCTCGAATGAAACTACTTGAATAGCCCTGGTCTAAAGCATCCAAGGGCTCACTGGAAATACACCCTGACTAAATCTTTGCCAATACCAGAAATATATGGCACTGGGTACATTTTGCTGCACTTTTCAGGTAATACGTCCACAAGAGATGCTTCATAAGCGATAAGCGATTTCACTTTTTTTCTCCATTGCAGATGCAGGTTTATTAAACAATCCAATGTCAATTTTTGTTGCTCAACGCATAGCAGTTTCAAAGTGAAATGTCCAGAGTATGGCTCTGAATAGTGTGTTCAGTATAAAAAACAAAACACTCAAATGTCAATTCGAAACACTTAAATGTAACTGTGGCAACACTTTATTATGCTGGTTGTTGTACTTATCATGACAGTTCAGAAATTAAATGTGTGCTAAAAGGTTAATACTATACAGACCCTTTTCACATGTCTGGGTTTCTCGAAGCAGAAGTCGTCATAGTTGGGTAAAATTCTATGGCGGTGAATGAAAGAATACATTAAATATATTTTTTGTGTACCCATTTTATCAAATAGCAAAGGAAAAACTCAACAACAGTGTTTTCACAACTTTCAAAAAAATAGAGAGAGACTGATGCTGATGACCGTTAAAACGCCTCATCACAGTCCATGAAAAGGGGCCATTGTGTTTAAAATTAACATAACTCCTACAGTAAACCCTACCCTAAAACTAAAAAAAAATAACTAGAGAAAAAAAGATATTTGCTAAAGCAACCTTGCGTTTTAGCTTCCATCCGAGTCTTTGAGCTCTTTTATTGCGTGTTGTACCAGGTGAGCTACCGAGCAAGTTTACTACATCAGAAAAGCCATACGGAGCTGGTTATGTAATGAAAACGTCAACATTTATTAGTTTATCATTTATTATATTATATACAAATAATGCATTATGGTATAGGTGTTTTGAGGTCATAAGATATTGTGAATCCTGAATCAAAGACGAATCAATGATGTAACCTATAGAAAGAATAACTAAATGAATCAGTGAGTCTTTTGAACAGAATCAAAAGATCTGAGTCACTGGGATTACTCAAATCCTAATCTAATCTGTTCTACTAACTGTTAAGGCTCTTCTAGTAGTAGTCAGGAATTTGGAGTCAGCTTTCAATTCCCAACGCCTCAAAGAATCAATTCTTTTCAGCATCCACTCTAAGCCCTAACGCTGATGCAAGTACACTTCATGAAAGAAAAAAAATGTAAGGAAGAAGGATAGAAAAAAACAGAAAAAAGGAAACTTTGTGAAAAAATAGCAGAAGACCTGAGAACAGCACACGCAGAGCAGTGCTTCAGTGTGTGAAACAGCCTGATAGGATGTGAGTGAGCACATGCAAGCCTCTCACACAGAAAATACATTGCAACTCTCACTTCCTCTGCTTCCTATTAAACACATCCTGCCTCCTATTGCACTCACAGTCTATGCCAGAATTGTGAAGGGAAAGGTTATTCAGACACTAATGGCACACAAATGGCTTAACATATAAGTATGTTAACAGGTATTGTGAGCTTTTTCTATGAGTCACACCATGTGACTCATAGAAATGTGACTCACCACAAATTTAGAAGACAAGTGAATTTTCCTGAAGGGAAACTTCACTTCTCAATTATTTTTCATGTAAGTATCAACTTTTGTCTCAGCGGTTTCATTTAATTTAATTTCATATCTATGTTGTTTAAACTAAACTCTTTTAAGCCACGCCAATTTAAACATTCAAGTACAAAAAGATGTGAAACATGCCCATCTTGGCGAGTATCCTAGCAAACAGTTTATATTTTAAGTGAACGTAAACAGTTGAGAAAGACAACGCATGATATGTACAGTAGCCTATCAGTGTACTGGATCCATGCATTACATCTTAAAGTGACATCAGCCTAATATTCCTGCTCTTTGTGTTTTTAATGTTAATCAAACAATAAAGAGACAAGGAAATCACTCACTGCTCTTGACTGAATAGCTTTTGTAACTTTAATAATGATTAATCTTTATTTAATTTATACAGTAAAGATTATATGCATGTTGTTTTACATTTGATTACATTTTCTGTACCTGAAAACTACTGTGTTGTTGCTTGTTGTTTGATTATTTGTTCTTTTGTTTCTTTATTTTTATTTGGCAGTAGTCATTTTTTCCTTGAACATACCAAACCGAACCGAAACCATGACCATAATATTGTGATACACACACTCACACCCACACACACAGAGAGAGATGTGCTTTATATTGATATACATATAGAAATGTGTGTATATGAAACATGAAAACTGACATGTGCAAATGTATGTGCAATGGATGTGTCAGGAGTGACTGTGACATGAAATGGTCGGCCAGCTGCTGCAGGCCACCTGCCTTCCCACATAAAGGTGACATAGTGACCGCAAGTCCTCCTGCTCCCTCCTGCCCTAACAAACATTCATTAATGACTGAATCACTGTCCTGCATTAGTAACACACTCTCTCATTAACCTCCCAAGAAAGCAGCTCCCATTAATAAAATCTTACCAAGCTGGTTTCAATCTGGTCCTATAGGAACATACCCATTCTAACAAAGAGATTTAAAAATATACATCTGATTTTTCAAGTTTGATTACTCTTTTAAAATACTAAGTACAGAACTGCACTGCAAAAACCTAGCAAAAAACTTGGGATACTACATCCAAAAATGGAAATTCTGTCATCATTTACTTGCCCTCATGTCATTCCAAACCTGTATCAACCTTTAGAAGGTATTTTGAAAAGCGTCCAAAGTTTTTTTCTTTTCTTTTTTTTTTCCCTTCTGTAAAAAGAAAAAGTTAGTGGGGGTCCAGTGATGTTTAGGACTTTCATGCTACGAACAACATGGAACAACACACTGCAACAAAATGCTGTTCTTACTTAGAATTTTTGTCTTGTTTCCAGTCCAAATATCAAAGAATTCTTAGATCAAGAAGCATTTTCTTGACAAGTAAAAATTATTTTCTTGTTTTTAGGAAAAATAAGTCAAAATTAAGTGAGTTTTTCCTTAAAACAAGCAAAATAATCTGCCAGTGGGGTAAGCAAAATAATCTTAATAAGAAAACAAGATAGCTTATTTTTGGTTTGATATAAAATTATTTTGCTTACCCCACTAGCAGATTATTTTGCTTGTTTTAAGGAAAAACTCACTTAATTTTGACTTATTTTTTCTAAAAACAAGAAAAAAAATTTACTTGTCAAGAAAATGCTTCTTGATTTAAGAACTTTAAGATATTTTGACTAGAAACAAGACAAAAACTCTAAGTAAGAACAGCATTTTTTGCAGTGCATAAGGGTGGGTAAATGATGACAGAATATTTATTTTCAGGTCAACTATCCCTTAAATAGAAAATCTCAGGACCATCTGCAGGTTGTACAATCTGCATACAGCATTTTGCTTTGTAATGCTTGCTCAGATTTATCGTGCTGAATCAGGATTTTGCACTTTGTTGTTGCCTCAGCTGAAAGTTGTCATATAAGGTCATAACAAAAAAAGTCTCATAAATATCAGTTTTTCCTAAATTATCCCTTATATTTTAATTAAACAAAATGTTTCTGGCCATTCGTGCTCATCCAGTCCATCAGCAATGGATTGCAACCATCATCCCCATAAGATAACCGCTTAATGCAAGGCCACTCGACAGTCTGCTGCAATCGTGTTTTAGAGTTGAAGTGAGCTTTGGGCCGTTGGCTCCTCTGAGCAGAGGATTTGGCAGAGCTTTCGAAAGAAATGTGAGAGTGGGAAGTCTCTGATAGTGTGAATCCCTTTGTAGTCAACTAGAGGAGCTTTATTGGTAGTGTACACTGACAGCTCAGGGATGCAGAGTAATTCATTAGTTAAGGAAAATGCTTGCGGGTGGAGAAGAAAACAAGACAGAGGGAAAAAAGAAGGGTTAGCTGTTTGGTACTATGGCATTTAATTGCATTATATCAAATTCCAGGTCCTTGTACATCTTTAAAATCTGATCTAGATTAAATTGCATGTTGCAAAGATTTATGAACAGTGCTTTCTGAATTAGTTTACCACCTTGCTAAGCAATGTTCAAGAAACCAAACGTACCCCAAGGCTCTTGATTCAACCACAAAACACGGCTAAGCAGAAATGCTCATGCATTCAGTATTCAGACGTTTAGGCTTATTCTAACAGATGGAAAAACAGAAAGGGCTTTACAGCCACATCATTTGTTTTCATACCTGTCTCTCAGTTTAATTAGTATCGCTAACCATGTGTTTTGTAGCTGTATGGCTAACTAGATCACAATCACATGGGATCTCAAGCATCTCTCTAGCTGAATGTAGCGGCTCTACCACTGGAGATTGGGGGATCAGAGTGTCTTAAGTGTGATTTTAGAGGCAGCAGGTGCTTCTGAGGTGAGGGCTACTCTGATAGGTGAGAAGCATCATAGCCAGGTCTCCTGGATGGTTAGCGTCCAAACGCAGCTCTCAAACAACTATGTGTTCGTTATGTTTCAACAGACTCCAACCTTGGTTTTAAATGATAAAATCTCAATATCCATTCCGCAATTTAAAACATTTACTATATATATATATATATATATATATATATATATATATATATATATATATATATACTATGTTAAATTTATTGTTAATATATTTAACGATTTATAAATATATTTAATATGTTAAAAACAAATATTATTTATGTATTTAATCTCACTTTATTAACAATGTATTTGCTGCTGACTTTCGATGATCCAATTCTACCATACTAAGAAGCAAAAATGACTTTATATAAACATTACATTAATTTCTTTCTTTTTTTGTTTTTTTGTTTGTGTGCTAAAGTAAGAGTGTTGAAATTTCTTCATCCTGTTCTTCTGCAACCTAGAATGTTGGCACAGCTATAAGGTTTATTTGAGCTGCGCCCTCTACTGTACAGGTGTGTATTTGCATTTCCTTCAGACCAAGGCTTATTAATTTCATTTTTTGGTGTGAAAGGGCCTTTATATTTGCCAAAAATAAAACTTTTTGCTGTTGTTGTTTTTGTTGTTGTAGTTAAAAAACAAGCAAGCAAGCCCAGCCCAGGTGAGAAAAACATAATTTAATGCATTACTGTCCATGAAATGTAAATAAGTAACTCAGTAGTTACTTTTTTAGGGAGTAACACAATATTCTTTCCAAAGTATACATTATATACATATACATTCTTTTCAAAGTAGCCTTCCCCAAAACTGTAATATGATGCTTTCTGCAGCCAGATGGTATAATTATGATATCAGCAAGTCTAATGGGGCCATGCCTTTTGTAGATGAGTTCACTTCATCACTCTCATTCATGTGATTTAAACAAACTTCACATAAATCACACACATTGTTCATATAGCTCAAACAATAAAGCCTGTGCTCAAGGTAATGCAAGATCATGGGATTCCCAAGGAATGCATGAATTGATCAAATGGATTACTTGAATGCAATGGAAGTTTTTTAGTATTATTATAAAAGTGGCTACCAAATGCCTAAGAACTATTTTTTCTTAAAATAAAACAATTATGAAAATTGAAAAATATGAAGTTAATAATGATTTTAACTATCTAAGAATCCTCCTAGGATTCCCAAAATAAATGATGTTTACAACTATGTTCATTTAAATGCTTTTGATGTTCATTTTTAAATTATTAAAAAGGTTCAATAACACCTCATTGTTGCCATAGTGAATAAAGTTATCAACATGAACAAAAACACTGGAAGCTCTCTGCTACCACTTCAAATGCTTCTCTTCCTCTGCAGGGAAATTCAAAGTGCCTTTGAATAACAGCACCTGGAGTTAGTCTATGAGGTCAGGCTGTGTGGTCAATATCTCAATCAAAGCAAAAGAAAATTCCCGTCGGCTTTTGTGTGCATAAAGTGCTTGCTTTTGGGGTGTGAAAAAACTTTTCACTTGATATGGTAGTCTAATCAATATCCAGGTCGGCAGACACTTACTGTACAGCTCTCTGAAGAGGTCTTTTGAGTGTCCACATACAAACAGGTCTTGTCACTTTAAACCAAGCTATATCTGTCAAACCCAATTGTGAGGTATGGCCCAACTTGCTTTGAAGACAATGATGGATAACAAGTAAAGCAACCAAAAAGCTGAATGTTGCTGATTCAGAGTAAATAAAAAAAGGCTGACAAGAAATAGCTCAGATGGAGTTTTCATTGCAGGGCTAGAGTTTAGACGAGATCAAAAGGAAAAGAGGGCATCTGTATGTAATAGACTACAGCTTTACTGTACAACCATCATGTGTGTTTATATTAATGTGCATGCATAGATACATAGCATATACAATACAGTATTGAATCAGAGAAATACAAAAAAGAAGCATTTTCGCTTGTGGTCTCAGACTTTTGCACCCCATTTATGAGATCATATACCGTATACATACATGCATACATCTTTTCCAAAATGTATACTTACAACTAAGTAGTTTTCAAAGCTCTTTCACTCTTATATATAAACAAACGCATTCTTCCAGACACATTTCAGGATTATTAAAACTATAACTAAAACATTATTATGGGATGGGACAATCAGATGTATGTATGTATGTATGCATGCACGTATGTACTGTATGTATTGTAGATCATTTGAAACAGAGCAAAAATTATAAATCAAATATAAATGTGGTTAATGCTTCAGACAGGGCACAGACTAACTCAAGCAGTTCAAAGTTGACATGTTTGTTTTTTAATGCCATGCTAGCTTCTGTGTCTATTTTCATGGTGAGAAAAACTCATGGTAGAACTATATTAGATTTTACTATCTATTTTTGCAAACAAACAAACAACAAAAAATTAGGTTCAGGATTTTGACAAAAAGAACATCTTGGTCAGGGTTACCAGGTTTTCACAACAAAACCCGCCCAATTGCTCCTCAAAACTAGCCAAAAACTAGCCCAATTGCATTCCAGGGGGGGTCCCACGGTAAAAATCGCATTCCGGGTAGGGCTGCAACATGATTAATCGACTAATCATCGATTATTATCCTGGATAATCAGTATGCTTTGTTCGATTATTCCACTAGCAATTAGTTAAAATACTGAGTTATACTTTAACTAATCATTTAAACAAGAACATCACTTCAGCTTTTGAAAGTATATTTTTAATGAATTTGTTCAAATGACTTACTGTGTTTGGGAATTGTAATAACTTTTTAATAAGAGTAAAAAAATAAATATGTAATATTGTGAAAGATTTCTGAAAAATGCTCCTCTCTAGATTTCTTATTTTTACTAACTATCAAGTTTATGGTCACTGAATGGCTTTCCTGAGGTAAATGCAACATTTTGTGACATATTTGTTTGCAAGCTGTTTGATTGCGGCTGTCCTTTCTGCGGTTAAGTGATTACATTAGAGCTGGATTTATTTCAGTAAATTGTACTGTATCTTTCAACATACTTTTTAATATTCATTAATGTTTATTTCGTGCTGTAATAGCAGAAAAGAGGAAGAGATAATAGGTTCACGTGCCGCTTGACCTGAGGCGCTACAGCAATCTGTCACTCCACATTAAAGAGCGCCAAAACCACATGTATTGTTTGAATCCCGTAGTACAATTGACAGAATTTAAAAGTTAAGACTTTGTTTTATATCAAAAGTAACCTGATCTGTCTTATCTGTCGGCGCTTATCTGGCCCTGCATGACAGCATTTTTTGTAGTTATTTTCTTGTAAGCGTTTCAGCCCTAGTTCCGGGGGGTAAAATCCACGTTTCTGGCGGGGCTCCCCTGGTAAAATTCGCATTCCAGGGGCTAAATATCATGTTATTTGGGGTCGATTTAACACACGGACATGAAAAACAACCTGCAGCAACAGTGTAAAAGTTGCCCAAATCTTGGCAACACTGATCTTGGTGGACCTTCTCCTAATATTAAAGACTTGTGTTGTGTGTCAGAAAATGGAACCTCTTAACAGTGATGTGGCAAACTGTATATATGCTTATCATAATGTACAGTATGATAGATAAGCAATGCTTTGATATTTGCAATGGGGAAAAAGCACACAGTTTTAATTGTAAAAAAAATAAGTGCTCATAATAACAGAGAAGGGAGCTCTGGAGTGCTAACTTGTTAGAGAATAGAGCTGAAATATTTGATGATTAGTTAGTTATTTTGCAAAGTAACAAATATTTCAAAGTAACATAAATAAAGGATGTTGTATTTTTTCAAGAGGCTAATTTTTATGCACAAACACACAGCAACACACACCGACATGCACTCTTAATGGCTCAAATATTTGTTGTAGTCTATCGCTATCCCTTTATGTCAGTGAATAATATGTCAGTAAATGATCTAAATCTTAAAACAAGTGGAAACAATTAAATATGCAATACTGATTGATAAATAAATAAATAAATAAAGTTTTTAATGCAGTAGTGGGTTTAGTTTTACATTAGCTTTAAAAGACCAGAGCAGCTGAGGTTTAATTTGACTCGGTTAATTAATGCACCACTGATTCAGTGTGACCATAAGGACTTGCACAGCTGACATCCCATTCACCTTGTATGTTTGTGTGAGTATGTGTGTTTATTTGGTTGGGCTCAATGCCACTGAGGTCTCCAGATGTGTATATAATTGGAAAATTGTAAAAGGGAATGGAACCAATTAACGCTTGAAGCAGATAAAGCCTCAGTCTCCCTTGGCCGTCAGATGCTCTCAGAATAGAAAAGATCTTGTTCCACTCCCATTAGCACTGTGTCCTCATACTATATTTGAATAAACTGGAATATATGGCGGCTTAAACATTTTATGGCACTACTGTACAACATCGATTATTTCCACATTACAGCTGCAGAAGCACACAGGAGTCACTGAGTTTGTTTTTCATGCGTATAGGTTTAAAGGTGTATTTACATCAACAGGCAAATCTTAAATGTATGCCATCATAACAACAAGCTGTTGCAGTGACAATCTCAGCAGGGAAGTTAAATTATTCCTCACGGAGATGAGTGAAATCTCCTCTCGCTCGGCTGTTTCTCACAGCAGGTGGCAGAACACATGATATATTTCATATGTAATTTACACAATTTAACTTTGATAGAAACTCCACAGGCATCTAGTCCTCCACTTAAGAATTCATCCTAGACTTTCTGCACTTGTATTGATATGCTAGCTAGCTAATTTGCCAAACAATAAATCAAGAGCTGACAGTGCTTTACAAAACACCAACAGTGGAAAAACTTGGCAATAAGCAGGACTGTCACTCAAACTTCCCAAAGTGAAATTTGCAATTTGGTATCTGCATGCTTCATCTATCACATTTAAGCCAGACGTCTATTAGCGTGCTGTAACTCGTTCGAGATAAGCTCTCATCTAATTGCTCACACCCTTAAGTGCTTCACATCACTGATGACAGCATAGCCATCTGCATTTTAATATGCTATCATGATAAAAGAAGTGGTGTGGGGTCCTATATGCTTATGAGTTTGTCTAAAGTTAGATTGAGTTCTTTTAGGCTAAAAACTTCAGACGTTTAGCATCCGGTTTAATTAGCAGGATGTGCTAAGGAACTGTAATGTAACTAAGCGTACGTTTACATGACAACGATATGCTTAAAACTGAGAAGTTTTTTCTTAGAGTTTTCCGCGTACAGACGACACCATTGTTAAAACGATCCCCATACATACGAATCCGTGAAAATGACTAAAAACACTGTATTCTGCTGGCAGGCCATTAGATAGCGATGAAACACTATAGACTGAACGTAATACGCATGTGCATGATGTAATCGTTTTTTACAGATTCAAATTTTTTTGTTATTTACAACGAGACCGTTGTCAAAAACTTGCATTTTAAAACCTGTTTTCAAAAGTTTGCATTTTCAGGCCACCAAAATGCCGCTGTCATGTAAATGAACGGTCAAAAACGCATACAAAGTTCTTAGTTAAAAACAGTGTCGTGTAAATAGCCCCAACATTACAAATTAGTGTTTTTATTTTTTGCTCAAAAACAGCCAAATTTTGGTTTTGATGTGCCTGTAAACTCATATATAGCCACCTTCTGTGCATGAGATAATAACAGGGTATTTGAGGATGATTATGGTGTGTGTTGATTTGTTTGCATGCATGAGAAGATTGTTTGGGAGATGTTACTTTCATATTTCATATCTAGAAACTTGCCTTTTAAAAAAACTTTAAAATCATTGAAACCTTCCCAAATAACCTTCCCCATTTGCATAAAAGAACAAACCAGCCTTAGTGTCTTAAGGTGTTACTTCAAACTGTCCTACATTTTAACAAGTTGGTCTATGCAGTGAAACGGATAGGTTGTCTTGGCTTTCTCAACAAGCACTACCAACTCCAGTATCCGTTTCCCCTGCTGCAGCCATTCGATGACAGCTAGCTAAACTACATGGTGATCACCATCCATCACAGCGGTCCACGGTTATAATTCTGTGTTCTATACCCCTGCCTTTCATTACTCTGACTTACGGAGTGAAAAGGGAGGCAACGTTGAACGATCCGTGCTGTTAATTCTCTCGTCCGGTGCTCCTTTATACCCTGTTCTCTCCATCATCGAAGTAATTACACTTCCCGTTTTCCCAAGCTGAAGGTGTAAAATTCAATCAGCAGTCAAGCAAATTTAAATCCCCTGTTCCCATATGTAGAGGCAACAGAGCACAAATTATTGATTTATCTGTTAAGCCCTTTTGCTTGCTGTAACTCTGCATGTGCACATCTACGGCACAGACATTCCCTTCCTATTCTCTTCATTTCCAAAACAATGAATTATGCACCGCGTAAAGTATAAAACAAGCAGCTATTTAGCATTATTTCAAGGGTTATTGATCATAAGTTCTAAGTTAAGTGCTCTCTCAGGCACCTTTTCTATTTCTAAATATTTTAAATTAAAATTACATGCAACTATTGAGTTTTTTTGAGTAGGTAGGTAAAATATTCTAACATGACATGGTACTGAGAATAGAAATGATTTTCCAATATACTGAACAGAATAGTGGCCAGCATAAGAAGAAGAAAAAGAAGGGGGGAAAAAATAAAATAAATAAATAAAAGCTAGTTGCCAAGGCAACATTTCTCATTTTCATAATAAAATAGTGTACTAAAATAACTAAAACTTAATAAAAGCTATATAGACATATTAAACTAAAATTAAAATTAAACCAAAAAAAAAAAAAAAGAAAAGAAAAGAAAATATGAAAAAGTTTAATTCAAAATATTAGCAAAACTAGTTTATCAGTTTTATATCAAAGTATATCAATGATACTAAAATAACTAAAAAGTATATTAAAAAAGCTTAACCACCATTATATTATTATTATTATTATTATTTTAATAATTAGGTACTGTATATCTATGTTTTCTACAACAAAACAAAAAATCTATCCCTAACCTGTACAGACTAGCAGATTAAAAAGTTTGTCAAGAGCAAACCACTACCCTACTTTTTAAATGTTGACAGACAGCACAAGTTAGAAGGGGTGGACAGTAGAAGTATAACACAAGGAGCTGAATGGAAAAATGTTACCTGATAGGACCCAATTCATTTTCAATGAAAAGGGTGAGAGTAACAGAGTGTGGGCGCTATCTCATGAAACTGCTGTGATGAAGTGAAATGCATTTCTTGTAAGCTGTGTAAGAGATGCCACATGACTCCTTAAGCAAATTCTTAACCTATAGCTGGCAGTCTATTTGACATTGTCTGTATTTTTTTTTTCTGCTTTTAAATACTTTTAAATACTTTTTTATGAATAAAATAAAGAACTTGTTAGAGACTGCTATTTCTTTTCCTTTCGCATTATGTAGGAAAAAAAATGTCATACATATGGGCTTAGCTGGTTTAATCTGGTCTCCCCAGCATGGGAGAGCTGTAGTTTAGTTGGTCGACCAGCTGGCCTCCCACCCTGACCAGCTGACAAGTGCTCAAAAGCCCCCTAAAACCAATCAAAACAGTAAAATATCTAGCTTCCGCCAGACCACTTTCCGTATTCAAATTATGAGAAAAATTAAACTGGCGTTGCGTCAGTTAAGCTTTTTCCGTAAGTTGAATAGGGAAGGCGTAGGACGTAGCATAAGCGGTTTGAACTGCGAGCTGTGTGGAATATGTTTATGATGGATGGATGTGGATGAGACACTTTCTTCAGCTCATACTCGTTGATCCCACTCACTGCCATTATAAAGCTTGGATGCATCAGGATATTTATTAAAATATCTCCAACTGTGTTCATCAGAAAGAAGAAAGTCATATACACCTAGGATGGCTTGAGGGTGAGTAAAGCTTGGGGTAATTTTCATTTGAAAGTGAACTAATCCTTTAAGGTTGAACCACTGTAGTCACATGGACTGTTTTAAATATGTCTTTACTACCTTTCAGGGCACTGAAATTGTAAATTAACTTGCCTCACTGAGCCATCGGATTTTATCAAAAAATATCTTAATTTGTGTTCTGAAGATGAATGAAGGTCTTACGGGCGTGGAACGACATGAGGGTGAGTAATTAATGAAAGAATTTTCATTTTCAGGTGAACTAACCCTTTAAACATTGTCAGCTAAACTGCATATTCATACTAAAGTACTAGAGGCTAATGTTGTTGTATTGACAAAATATAGAGCATTCATCTTCATCTCTCTCTCTGACAGATTAATTTGGGAGAGGTGTGGTGCTTTAGGTGCCATGTATGCTGATTCTTCCTGTGTACTGTATGTTTGCCAATGCCAAGGCAAAAACAATGACTCATCCCGCAGGTCCGGCAATAACTTCCACTCCGTCAGCAGTGCTGTACCTCTCTCATCTCACTCTCTCTCTCCTGTTACACTGTTTTTCATTTACAAAGCCCACATTTGTGCTCAGCTTACAGAAGAGAAAGACTGTCAAGCGCCATGTAAATAATAGGCCTATTACAGTTCTTCTCATTTTCAGGTACATTATTCATTATCATGCAGCAAGAAAAAAAAAAAAAAAAGAATTTGCAACAAAAAAAATAGAATACATCACAGAAAACCAAAAATGTATCCTAAGTGCAATTTTTACTAAAGGGCTAGTTGGAATTATTTTCTGTTGTAATCAACATAATGCCAGAAATGCTGCTGATTAATCTAAAATTTGGTACCTGAAACATTCCATTAGGAGGCTTTTGCATACCTGAAATTAATATCTTCCACATTTGTGGGAAAGTGCCATAAATTCTCAGATACTTTGGCTCAAACCCCACACAAAAGTGAAAAAGCAAAACAGAGTCTTAAAGGATTAATAAATTATCCACTTACTGAGCCCCTTTCAGTCTATGTTTGTCTTAAAAATGTCTCTTCCCCATCCCTCTCTCAGCGTGTCTGTGCTGCTGTTCTCTCTGAAGGAGAGCCTGTGAATCTGAGCCCATTACAGCTCTGTGCTGTTGATTTACTACAGTCCTGACTAAGAGCGCCGCACACTTCTGTGTGTGCAGGCACGTGTTGCACTCCACTGATACATGGCCAGCTGTTTGCCCATGATAAGGCCTTTGCAAGGAGAAAGAAGAACCTTAGAGAATTCCATTAATCTAAGAAAAGCAGTGCACTCTGCTGGTAAGCCGTATCAGTATACAAAGAAAACATCTTTCACAGGGTTAAATCTATGAGATTGAGTCATAGTTTAGATACTGATATGCATAAGTGGTCCTCACTGTGATTACATTGCAATAGTAATCTGGTTAGATTGTGTATAGATAGAGCACTAGTTAGGGCACAACGCTAATGATTTGTTCTTCTGGTCCAAGTACTTGCCCCTGCCAAAATTTTCACTGTCCCCCCACAAAAAAGAAGTGAATAAAATAAAAGTTATTTTTATATATTTATTTTTAGTCATTTTTGACACATGTGGCCTTGTATTATATAAATTAGATACGAATTAAGTTTTTACAATTCTCGATTCCAATTACGGTACCACAGCAAAAACTACTAGCCTAACTAATAAATGACAATCATCATAACATAACAAATAAACAAATTACAAGCAATAGCACAACATTTCAAGTGCAAGAAGATGCAAAAGAGAACTCAATTCAGTATTTGTGCAATGCCTGAGAGGCACGAGTACCAAATTGAGTTCTCTTTCAAGACTTCTTGTGCATGAATTAGGGGTTAAATCAGTTGAATGTTTAAATTGGCAAGATTTCACAACATGTCCAAATTCTGTCAACTGTCCCAAGTGTCTTTCATGCTGGCCCTAGGCCATCAGGCAATGCTTACTGTCATGTCGATCAGACAGGTAATCAATTGTTGTTTATTATAATTATCTTATTATAATAATATGCATCTACACTGCTGAAAAAGTTAAAGTGGCCCTATTATGCCATTTTTAAGGTTCCTAATATTGTTTTGGGAGTCTCCTACAACAGGTTTAAATGCATACAAGGTCAAAAAACACTTTTGTTTTCCATGAGCCTACTCTGCTCTGATTGGTCAGATGGCCCAGTCTGTGATTGGTCTACCGTGTACAGCACGTGTCGGAAAAGAAACGGCCATTGCCATAACTGAATTACAGCTCTGGAGGCTTATCAATTCTCTAGAGCTTGTATACAAAGTGGACAAAAAAGATGGAATTGATTTTTATTTTATCAATTTGAGCTGAGTCCGACGATGAAATGTCTGCAGTCAATCAACCAGAAACTCAAATGCAAGAATGACTTGAGCAGGACTCAGTGGTAAGTGTCAACTTTGTGGTATGTTATAAGACATTAATCGACACATTTTTAGACAATAGGGTGGCCACAGCTGATTAGCAGAACTACAACGCGAGTTAGCCGGAGACCTACAGCTGCACTGGGTGTACACAACATTACATACAAAACTATGTATTTTGAACAATTGATAGAAAATATAAACATCAATTACTAATCATACTTACAAGTTGTGATTCAAAGGAGCAAGCTGGTCCAAATAAACTGGGTAAGCTGGTCCAAATAAACTGGGTATTGACCCATCTCTCAAGAGCAAGTGCTTAGCAAATCCCACGTTGAACTCCCTGAGATTTGAGAAGCAGTTCAAGCTAGATTTTGAGGGCGGGACAAGTTGTTCGCGGGCAGACAATGTAGAACATAGGCAGGAATTTGGCAAATGTGTTACCCAGTGATGTGTACCCACCACGGGAGTGGTATTTGATTACTTGTTTAGGCTGTTTTTTTTTAATTGTTTTTGTTTACCATGCACTTTCAGCTTTACAACTTTGCAGTCATTTGCATTCACAGACATCTACATTACACATTGCATGAAAGATAATTTTCGAAAAAGCATAATACGGGCGCTTTAAGAATAGAACATTACAAAAAATAAAATAAAATAAAATACTGATGACATGACGGTGGTAAAGTGGTATCTATGAATGATAGATGTTTGGAGTTTGAATCTGTTTGAAACTGTGTCTGTTTATCTGCTGATACACATTGGCAGCCAAGGCACATTTGTGATTCGATTAACTTGACCTGTACTGTACAGTGGGAAGAAACATTTTGTCATGGGTAGATCGCATTCCTACTCTGATAGTGACAGATAGCAGCTGAAGTGAGAGGGGGCTGAGAGGTATAGTACAGGAAGATGCTCAGACAAAGTTACTCTGTAGGTCATGGTTTATTTTCAATAAGTGGCACAAGTGAAACAGATACTATTCCTTGAAACTGCTGCGATGAGTGATAAGATTTAAGTGCACATCTAAGAGCAGTCTGCTAGAATGTAACCAAGCTTTTAAAAAAAACAGATGCAAGATACCAAGAAAATCTGTATTTCCATTTTTGTTAGTACAAGCAGCTCACTTTCCATTTCTGTTAGTACAAGAAGCCCTTGTCTGCTGTTTATGCAGACCCTGGAAATCAATCAGAGGTTTATGAGTGTTTTTAGCTCTAAATTGAGTTTCTGTCTGCCATAATAACTCTTGGTGTTAGAAAAATTTGTGATGCTTGGAACTGTGAGTCTGTAAATCATCTAATACTCTTACCCTGTGTGATCAGACGCTTCACAGGTTTGGGACACATTGTCTTTCAGGTGTTATATTCCATTGCATGGTTTAAAAGGCAAGGCTAAACTAAACTAGTGACTGACAAAAGAAAGTAGCCTATTTGATGCCTATAGAATCTATAAAAGGTTTAAGCCAGCATGAAATTAAAAGAAATATTTATCTATTTTCCTAATGCATATTATAGATTTAATTGCGAACAATTAATCTGTGCATATGTTTATTTATATATTTGTTTTAAAATTTGACATTGTAATGTTTAAAATGTCATATCTGGACATTCCGGTGAAAACGACAGACTTCTTTTTTGGTTACTTATGCAGGAATTCTCCAATCGTTTAGTTTGCTTAAACCCCGCCCCTGCAATCTTGCGTTAATCTGCTTCCACTTTTGAGTGCAATACCCACAACTCAAAATCCAATCAACAACTGATACGTACAGAAACAAATCCCCACCCTACATATTTTCTTTTCGATAATCCACTACACTCTGATGTACATCACAATACATAAGAAAAGACTTTAAGATCACTATAATCACATTTTTGCATCGTGATAGCTCTCTGAATGGAGGCTGTTTTAAAAAAACAAAACAAAACAGGGATAATCAATAACGCCACCAGATACACATGAACAGAGCAGCACTTATACAAGTCCTGATCTCTTTTCTCATCTGTGATTGCATGCTCCTGCCTGCGTGTTTTATCTGACTGGCCCTGGAGACAGAACTGGGTGTGAGGAGTCAGGGATATTTATGGATAAAGGATAAAGCTTACTATCCTCATGCTAATCTGGTTAAAGAACCAGAGCACGTGGATGACTGGCTGGCTAAATGATGACCTCTAGGTGTGAGGGCCTGCTGTTTGCTATACCTGTGACTTCTAATTACGTACGACTGAACAAAATGCAAAAAGGAATATCAAAGACAGTTAAAGAAGGATTGTACTTTATCAAGAAGAACAACTCAAGAACTTCAATAAACTTCGAAAATGTTTCCCCAACTGGCCCCTGAACGCGATTTTGCCCCTGCCCCAGCAAAGGTCTGTGCACGCCCCTGCACCACAATGTTGTTTTAGATACTGTTTTTGTTTACTGTTTTTAGGTACTGTTTTTGAGAGCTCCTGTTCTGATGGTTTCTTTTCAATACATTAGAACTGCATTTATCCACTACATTCATTCATCTTTGGCTTCATAAATTTCTGTACAATCTCAGTGATATAGCATGGCAAATTATGATGTAGACTTGTGTCCTTCATCTTACATAATGGGAACTGAAGTATGAATTCCATACTGGGGAAAGGTACAAACGGGACACATGAATGATCTCAAAACAAAAAGTTCAGAATAATGCTAAAAAAGGGTACCCTCACAGGGGATAATTCAACCAAACAATAATTTCTGTCATAATATTCTCACAATCATGTTGTTTCAAAACTTTGCTTTCTTCAGTGGAACACAAAAGAAAAAATGTGTTTAATCATTATGTTTCCATCTAAAGTAGCAAATTTAACTTATGCACAAAATTGGCACAAGCTCTTTTTTCCGCCATCATAAATAACTTGTGGCTCAGAGCGTTTGTTTCTTTGGGTTGCCTGTTGTGAATGCAATCATCTGAGACGCTTCTTAAAGAGAAATAAACCAAATAATTTTGATTACAAACTTTTGCTCAGGCATTTCAGAAAGACCAAACTAACATTTGAAACGCTGTGCAATGAAATTGGTCCACTTGTTAGTCCACTTGTGCAGTTATTTAATCACATCCACTGTTGAGGCAAAGTCACGTGAGTTTTTTATTGCGCATCACATGATTTATTCTGTAAATGTGTTTTAATAGTAGTTTATGTGCATGTCTTCTTATCAGATAAAAAAATATCCACCTCAATTGAGTTATGCACATTTTTAGAATTTATGCTGATCTTGGCGATTCTATCCAGTTGTTGTTTTTTTATGCATCCCAAAATGCACGTTAAAATAGGTGGATGGAAACATTGCTAATGAAAGTCAATGGAGTTCAGTGTGGTTAGGACCCCATTGTTCTTCAAAATATCTTCCATTCCTGTTCCACATAAGAAAGTCATACAAGTTTGGAACGATATGAGTAAGAGTACATGATGACAGAATTAGACATGATTAGTTAGTTTGCTGCTGCAGAATAATTTCAAAATTATTATTTTGAAAAAGGTGATCAAATACAATGAATACAGCACCATGTTTCTCAGGTCAGTAGACTCCCTTGTTAAAAAAGGATTTATCAGTAAATTTTTATTTGGGAATTTACTGGGCATCCTGTCCAACTGAAAAGCATTAGCGAGGCTCCTGGGTATATACCCAAGACAATGAACACAGCTCATAAACACACACACAACATCAGTACAACATTCACAGTTCTTGACTGGATGGAAATGGGGGCAAATCAAGTCAAACTAGTGGAAATGAACGAACTACAACTTATTCACACAGATATAATAATTTGTCATGCCTGAATCAACTTAAAATTACCCAAAACTATGATCTGTGAGAGAGATTTAGTGACCCGTCAGGCAAACAATCGATAAACAGACTACAAGAAATAGCCTAAACTACAAGACAACTGTGCATTTTACTGTATTACTGTAGCTATTTTTTAAGCAATAACAAAATTCAGATACATGAATGTGATCTATTATGTGATTGGCTGTATTATAAAAAACAGGCTATGCAGTAAACAAACATACAAAGATATTACAGTATTGGTTACTGGTTGATAGTGTAAGCTAATCATCCCTTTAACCCAGTGTTACGGTTTAACTGGTTACCATGTTAAGTTGTGACCTTATGCCAGATGTGAATGATCAGCTGCAGATTCATCAATTCCAAAAGCCTGTGCTGTGTAATACATTCATTACAATAACACCTTTGCACTACATGATGCTGGTATTATTGTATTATTAAGAATAAACAATAAGGGATTTTATTACTTGTAATGGTAAGTTTGTTTAACAAAAACATCAATAAAGTCATACTTCTTACAGGATTTGCACTGCAACTATCTGGGCTAAGGAATTGGAATTCTTTGAAACCCTTGTGAAATGGCAGCGACAGAACTCGCCATGTGTCACTGTCACCATTCAAAACCCCACTGACTATGATATAAGGTTAGATGGCAAGACAGTTATCGGTACAGTGCATCCAGTACAGGCTGTATACCCCGGCCGCAGCTTTTGAGGCACCCCGATTCGAGCCTGTAAGCATAAGTCCAGTCACAAATTAAACTACCCAGATATCCACTGCTGGACTTAAGCCATCTCATTGAGTCTAGAAGACAAATTGTAAGACAGATATTGAGAGGGGAGACAGCTTCCTTCTCGAGATGATGACATTAGCTGCATAGATGGGCTGCAGCCATCTCACTAAAAGCCACTACCCCAGTCACGCGTACTTACCAGTCAGAACCTCAACAATGAGTTGAAGGATTACCTACACCAGTGGTTTTCAAACCTGTCCTGAAGACCCCCAACCACTGCACATTTTGCATGTCTCCCTCATCTAACATCCAAGTCAACTCTTGCAGTCTCTACTAATTAGCTGATGACTTGAATAAGGTGTGTTATATGAAGGCCACATGCAAAATGTGCAGTGGTGGGTGGTCCACAGGACAGGTTTGAGAACCACTGACCTACACGATCTCATAGCCCAAAGACAGGTTCTAAAAATTCAAACTCGTCATAATCCTCAACTGTTCTGCATCCAGGAAAAGGATGGTAGCTGAAGGTTGTGTATTGACTACAGAGAATTGAAAGGGAAAACAAACCCTAACCGACAGCCCATTCCACGTGTTCAAGATATTATGGACAGTCCTGGAGGAAACAGCTGATTCTCGTTACTCGACCAAAGGAAAGCATACCACAATTGACCCTTCAGCGGGAGCAACTAAAAAAAGCAGGTCTTTGCAAACAGTCAATTGCTGTGTTCCCTACTTTGATGACCCACTAGTGCTCAGCAAATTCTTTGAAGACCATGTCAATGATGTGAGGAGAGTCCTGCAGCATTTAAGGTGATATGGGATCAAACTAAAGCCTAGTAAATGTGAGATGTTCAAGTGGGAAGTACGTTACCTGGGAAGGATTGTGTCCGCAGAAGGAAGTAAAATGGAACCTGCTGACACTGAGGCTGTAAGATCCCAGAGAGAGAAAAGACCCAGCACAGTGGGACAGTTGAGGGCAGTACTTGGCCTGCTGAGTTATTATAGAGAGTACATCAAAGATTTCTCCAAGATTGCTGGGTCTCTCTATGACTTGCTGAAAGGAGAAGTGGAGACAAAGGGGAAAGACACAATGGAACCACAACCAAGTGTACAAAAAGAAAGAGTGCCTTCTCAGAAGCCCGTTTTATGGACAGAACAAAATCAGCAGAGATTATTGGACTGCTTCATCAACAGACTATTGGACTGCTTGGAAGAACCACTAGTCCTTGGATTTCTTGATTTCTCACAGCCATTTATACTCTATACGGACGCTTCAAAACAAAGGCAAGATGGTAAACTTAGAGTCATTGCTTACGGATCCCGTACACTGACAGACTCTGAATGAAACTATCATCTTCACTCAGGGAAATTGGAGTTTTTAGCGTTGACATGGCCCATCATAGAGAACTTTCATGATTATTTGTATTATGCACCCACCTTCGTAGTATACAGTGACAACAATCCGCTTACTTTTGTACTGACCAGTCCCAAGCTCAATGCGACTGGATGCAGATGGGTTGCAGAACTCACAGACTTCCATTTTACCATAAAATACCACCCTGGCAAAGACACTGATGCAGACAGCTTATCCAAGATGCCACTGGACATTGGAACAATGATGGAGCAATGTACAGAGGAACTCTCATCTGATTGTGTCGAAGCAACCATACAGGCTTAGAAGCTCAAGATCTCACCATGTCATGGAAAGCCATGACCTCGCTTTATGACCCAATGGAGTGTGCAGAGTCAAGCGAGTCTTATTCTACTGATGAGATACAACAAACGCAGGGAAGGTGACACCCACATCGGACCTGTAGTACAATGTAAGATGGTTGGAAAAAAAACCTCCAGACACTTATTGAAGACATTTAGTGCACAGAGTAAAAGTTTGCTGCCCCACTGAGACAAGCTGTGCATTAGAGAAGATGGAATCCTCCGCAGAAAGACAGCTACACAAACTCAGCTTGTGTTGCCGTAAAGATATATACATGTCTTGCAGGAGTAAAATGTAAAATGGGGCATCAAGGAGTGAAGAGGACAACGTCATTGATTGGAGACAGATTCTTCTGGCCAAAAATGCAGGGTGAAATTGAACATTTTGTGACCAAGAGTTGTAACTGTTTGAAACAAAAGAAACCAAGTAAAGAAACCAGAGCACCACTCATGAATAGTCACCACTCACCTATTTGAACTAGTTTCAATTGACTTTCTGCACAGAAACAGGAGTAAAGGAGGGTTTGAATATATCCTGGTGATAACTGATAACTTCACAAGGTTTGTACAAGGTTATGCCACCACATCAAAATCTACCAAAACTGTCGCTGATCGAATATTCAATGACTATGCACTGAAATTTGGATTTCCCCAAATGAATTCATTGTGACCAGTGAGCAGAATTTTAGAATCAGTTGGTTTCTCAGCTAAAAAAGAATTGTGGAATTGCAGGATCGTGAACAACCCCATACCATTAGCAAGGAAACTAACAGGTTGAATGTTTCAACCGGACGTTGCTTTAGATGTTAAATACTTTAACAGAAACACAGAAGTCCAACTGAAAGGAGTCACTAAACAAACTTACCTTTGCCTATAACAGTAAGCAATGTGAGTTTACTGGATTTTTACCGTTCTATCTCCTGCGATCACCAGGACTACTCGTTGACTTGCTCTTTGAATTAATGCCAGAGAAAGGGGCTAACGACCATAAGGAATACGTAAAGAGATGGAGGTAAGGAATGCAGGAAGCATTTGCGATTGCCAAAAAGAACAACAAGAAAACAGTAGAAAGAACCAAATGGAACTATGATGGTAAAGTACGGAGCTCAGTGTTGCACCCAGGAGATTGTGTTCTAGTGTGAAATCTCGCACCCAGAAGAGGAACAGGAAAGCTTCACAAACACTGGGAAAATGCTATACACACAGTTGTCCGCCAAGTGGGAGAAGAAGGCCCTGTTTATGGAATAAAGCCGGAACAAGGAAAGGGAAGATCAAGGGTTCTACACCAAAATCACTTGTTACCGTGTGATTACCTACCACTGGAAATAGAGCTCTGCACACAGCCAAGAACGAAGAGAAAAGCGGATGGACCTACCTCTGTAAAAAGGGATGATTCTAGCTCAGAGGAAGATGATGAAGGATGTGGTACTTACCTGTGGTCCAGCATCAGCAACCTGTGGGAGGAAATAGTGAGTTAAAGGATACAAACCTACCAATTGTCCAGCGAACCTGAAAAGGAAAGAAATGAAGCTGGTACAGAGACTAGAGGGAATAATGAGGAGATAGGGAGAAGACTTGATGGAGGTGGAACAACCTGGAGGAAAATCTGAGGATACAGCAGATGGACATGCAGCTCTGTGGAAAAGTAACATTAAAGAAGAACATAAATGTAGATGGCCTAAGAGAGAGAGGAGATCACTAAAGATATTCACATACGATTACCTGGGTATTCCTGCAAGCTATAGCATACAAAGTAGGGCTGCACAATATTTGAAAAAACTGACATTTATACTTGAATAGCTCTATTTGGAAAGAATTAATCATTCTAGGATGATTGGGGTGATTTTGTAGGTGAGTCAATACGTATAGAATATAATGAACAAATTAAAAGCATCTATAAATGTAATAAAACAAAGATATAAATGAAATAAATAGTGCTTTATATTTTTCATGTAAGTCTAACAGTATTTAGGTACAGAAATTGAATAAAAAAAATGTAAAATAACACTGCAGTCTTCCTTAAATATGATTAATCGGTGTTAAAACTTGTGTTAATCGGTGTTAAAATCGGTGTCTTTTGTTGTTTGATTAACATTCATGACACAGAAAGCAGCAGGAATACTAGGCTGCTGTCACTTTAAGAATGAATCTGTTACACATCCGGTTTTGTTTCTCAATTGTTTAGTTCATCTAAGCCATAAGCAACTGTGTTTACGAGGATACTCATTGACTTTTTTTTTTTTTCATTTGACATTTCTGTTTTATTTTACTAGCAACTGTAGTATCCCATTTTCTCGGGTCAGACACGTGCAACAACAGAAAATTTATATTTTAATTTCTGTTTCATTTCTCCCTCTGATAGCCTCTTTTTCCTTATAACTTTTGATGCCATATTAAATAGTTATGGTTAGGTTAGCTGACCTTAATAAAACAAGTGACAGATATAGGGTAGTGTGGCTATTAAATTAATCTTTCAACTTTATCATCACTATATAATACTAAAAAATTTTTTGAGCAGCAGACATGAATTTTCATGATTCGTTCAGGGAATAATGGTAGAGTAAAAACTACATTTAAATTCAATACATGACCTGAACGAAGTAAGAACTGAGAGTGAAAAATTACAATGCCAACTCCAGTCCTGTCCATTGCAATAGCCGACAAATAATACAGACAAAATAATAAGCAATAATATTAAATGGTGGCATCTACATTTAGTCTGCCCGATTGTACCAAATGGGCCTGAAAAATTAACTTCTATTTAACTTGTAATTAAAAAATAACTACCTAAAAAAGGACAGAGCGGAGTAATTCTCTGACAAATAATCACTCCCACATCCACAAGAGCAAATACCTGTCACCATGACTGCTCATGTCACATAGCCAACAACATAGAGATTTATGTTGAATTATGCAGAAATTTCTTTGATTTTTGAGTCTGATCTAACTCTTTATTTGACATTCCTCTGATGTTTAGAACCTGAACCCAAATTAACACCTTTGAGGGTTGTAGAACAAAAGTTTTTTTTTAAATGTTGCACCTGGCATACAATATAGAGTCCATAATGCTGATATCACATTGAAATCCTATGAATTGTTAAATAAAAGTAATATAATTAGTAATGAACATTGAGTATTAAATTAAAAATGTAAAATTAAAGTATTTCCCCTAGTGTTCTCAGAATTGTGGGCCTTGAGTGTTTGTTTTTCTAGCAGACTACATTCAGTTTGCTGGGTTTTTGCAGTAATTTAGTGCATTGTATTTGCTATCAGCTATTTCCATAGTTTATTTACATTCATAAGCAGAATTTGTTAAAGTTTACTCATAACACTGAAGGCAAAAATGATGCATAATTTTCTAAAAGTACATTTTTAAATTTTTTCTTTTGACAACTGATAAGTCAGCTCAGCTCTTTTGGAGGCGTAGTACAGTTGTGTGGCTGCACCCTAATCAGTAAGTGAGTCGTCTCTCCACACCACTGCGGCTAAGTGCTTCCTTGAATGTGACAAGGGACACTCCTGCTGTGCTACCTGCAGGCAAAATGTCACCGTATGATGTACTATAGACACTGTG
Organism: Elopichthys bambusa; assembly: GCA_037101425.1. Classification (NCBI taxonomy): domain Eukaryota; kingdom Metazoa; phylum Chordata; class Actinopteri; order Cypriniformes; family Xenocyprididae; genus Elopichthys; species Elopichthys bambusa. The sequence goes on along the minus strand of CM074447.1, from coordinate 16,683,775 downwards.
AGCGGCAGGAAACCGTCATGTGAAAGTCAATGCTATAACACTTTAGATGTCCCAAAGACAATTTATGGCCACCAGGCGAAGTTATGATCACTAACCCAATAGGCGACGACACAGCATTCCATTTTCCATTGCTCCTCTTTCTCTAGGTCTGCCAGCCTTTCACTTCCTCTCTCTCTCTCCAGATTGCACTGCCAAAATCTGTAATGTGTCAGTCACGCATGGCATAACTGAATTCATAGTGCCGAGCGATACTAGTTTGCCTTCAGAGCCTTTGCTCATATTTTAAAGGGATTCTGCCTGACTCTCAACCAGTCATGTGAAGCAGGAGTTGTCCAAGAGGAATGAAAAGATAAGCATCAAATGCAATACATAAAAACGGAATCTGATAAATGGTGTGGTAATGTAAAACAATAATGGATTTCTTTAAGTCTGAGGGAGGTGAATTCAGAATGATTTGCACTGAAAGATTTATTAATTTGGACGCTGTGACTAGTCCATTAACTTACAATGATTTATCAAACAAAAAATATTTATAAATTATTTACTATTGTTTATTTTATATTGTTCGATAATTTAATGTAGATTATTTGTTATTTATTTTGATTATTATTACTATTATTATCATCATCACATGGATGCATTTTATTACTTTTTTTTATAAATTTTTCTTAAAGTTGTTGTCCGACAGTATGTGCTTATGGTTCTGAACTATGAAGTAGGCAGCATGCTTTCCCACTGACATTAAAGGATTAGTTCACTTTCAAATTAAAATTACCCCAAGCTTTACTCACCCTCAAGCCATCCTAGGTGTATATGACTTTCTTCTTTCTGATGAACAGAACCGTCTTCCGTATTAAAATTACGAAAAGAAAAAAAACACGCCAGTGAAGTTTTCTGAATACGGAAGGCGTAGGACGTAGCGTAAGCGTTTTGAACTGCGAGAGTTTCGTTTTCTTCATAAGTAGAATATGGAAAGCGGTCTGGCGGAAGCTAGATATTTTACTTCCTAACTTGTTAAATATGGATTTATACTAATGCATTGCTTCGCTTTTCTTCAGAAGGCCTTTATTAACCCCCGGAGCCGTGTAGAATATGTTTATGATGGATGGATGTGGATGGAGACACTTTCTTCAGCTCATACTCATTGATGCTCACTTACTGCCATGATAAAGCTCAGATGCGCCAGGATATTTATTAATATTTCTCTGATTGCACACACACACACACACACACACACTCCTTTGATTTATAATTCTAAGATTTGCTAAAGGACAAACAAGATTTAAGCTGAGACTCTCTATATTATTCTTGTGCCTCTGACATTTCACTATTTTTCAAGAACTAGAAGCAGAGTGTGTAGTTTTATATATTTATTTTAAAGGTTTTGACTGAAAGAACATTATAAGGCAATATAAGATGAAAATATGTGTTGTATTTTAAGAGTTTAGGTATTGGATGTTGAGTATTGGGGTCTGTGATGGTTAACAATTCACATAATCATGACATATTGTTAGTGGTTATAATGAGTGCCCTCATTTTCTTCATTCTGGTTTGAATAAAGAAGATTGCTTTACTGCATTACTTTGCCCTTTCTTTCTTAAATCTGAATTACTGTCAGTGTTGTTTTGTGTCTGGTTTACAGGAATGAGCTGTCATTCTGTTCATTATTTTCATATTGACTATTTGTCCTACCTCAGTCTTCATTTCTTTGTCATGTCCATTGTTCTTTAATTGAACCCAGATGAGATTTAATCTTGCATCTCAGTGTGGGCTTATTATTAGATACATCAGTTAAAATCCACATTGCATTTGCATATTCTTTTGTCTTCTGTAATTATTTTATCTTAGGGGTGAACTTGGGGAAATATTAGAGAAATTTAACATGACAACAATTTTATTTGGCTTGCTGTGTAGAAAGACTTTTTGAAGATACCATTTGTCAGAACCTACTAAAAGTATGTAACTTCTATTTTATTAATATTGTGCAAGAGCTTTCAAGCTTGAGCAGGTCAACTGTGTGAATTTTAAATTCATGTGTGATTATTTGTATCAACAAGTATAGGAAACAAAATCCGCATCACATATGTAGCCTACAGGAGAGTACAGAATAGCCATTATTGATTTTAATTGTACCTTTAAATGCATGGTTTATAATACATAGAAATACTTAATAACTATCTATATAATTACTTAATTATATTTAATCTAACCTAAAATCAAAACAGTTGGTTATGAAACATGTAATGACACCAGAACACTTGCTGTCAAATTAGACTAAAACACACAAACAAAATATATACAGAGTTTACCACAGGGAGGAAAGGCAGCAAATAAGAACAAAATCCAGAGGTGATGAGAGGAATTGTGTGAAGCAGCCAGTCTATACTTCAACATTATCTCTGCTGTGCATCCCAAAAACATTGGACTTTATCTGCCCCCACACCAACAGACACTAGAAATAATTACTGCATCGATCTGATTGGTGTAGAAGGAGGGGCATGTGCAAAACAGAAGTTGATCGGGCTGATCATGCCACCCAAATTTTCAAAGATTTCTTACTACCACTCACAATCAGGCTGCCATGTACTGTAGCACCCATTAAATGTAGGCCTACTGTTCAAAAGTTTAGGGTTTTAATGATTTGAAAGAAGTATCTTATGCTAACCAAGGCTGCATTTATTTATATTAAAGATACAGTAAAACAGTAATATTGTGATAGTAATGTTATTACAATTTAAAATTATTGTTTTGTGCTTATAATTTTTCGGACTCAATTTTTAAATAAATCTTTTCAAAAACAAATTTTTAGTGACCCCCAAATGTTGAGTTGTAATGTGTTCTCTGAAAAGAAGTCTTACAACAAGAAATTTGTTGTAAGTTTGTTTAGATCTTATTTATTACTTGAATATTTTAGATAGATGATATATGGAAAACAAGGCAGATTAGATTAAGAAAATGATTTTGAAATTATTCACTCAGCATTTTCACTATGTCTTTTTATCTTGCACAAGATGTTCTTCAGTGGCTTTGTAACCTTGAAGAACCTGTTGACCAATGAATGGTTGCATTAAGGAATAGTGTGTATGCAAAAATAGGTGGTTCTTTTTTTAAAGAGATCAGACTTGTTGTCTATATAAAAGTTATTGTTTTTGTATGCCCAGTTTTATCTACTTATCAACATGAAATTGAAGATAAATATCAGCTTATATCAATATCCATTTTATGGGCATACAAAAAAAAAAAAAAAAAAAAACACTTAAAAAGCTGCTGACAGTGAGACACAACCTAGCAAGAACGTTTAATTGAATGTTTATCGACTAGTTATTGCAGCGGGGGATCTTAGTGACCAACACAGTGAGACGCCAACAGTGTTTTTTTTTTTGCTTTCCCAAGAGACACAATAAAGCTCTAACGAGCCGTTCAATTTCCTCACGTCTTCCCATCATGGTCTCCATGAACAGCGGCCAGTCGGACACATAGGGTCTGCATTATGTGACCAATCAATTAAACCCTGACTGAGGCAAGGCACTTACTTCTGTCAAGGTTATTCTTTATCTTTTACCAGTCAAATTTGTAATTGAGACAAAATGATTTTCCTTAATGACAAAAAAGCAGGATTACCTTAACGCTGGGATGAGCGGAAGCATGCATTTCCTTGACTTTCTTCATGTTGTACTTGTAGCTTGTTGTTTGCAATCCTTGTGAGGCATGCAAGATGTTCATTGGTGAGGCGGTTTCTCTGTTTCCTCTTTATAGTGTTCATGGTTGAGATTTTTTTCGGATTTTCTAGGTTATTTTAAGTCGTAAAGTCAGCAGGATATGTTAAAATGTAGCGCATGGATTCGACAGGCATGTATTTATGATATTAAGTGGGCAGCTGGTCTCTCGGATGGTGTGTGGAGCCCTCCCTAGCTCTACAGCGCCCCGCAAATTTCCAACGTAAATCTGTGGTGAAAAATGGAACTGCAGCGCGCTCTCATAGAGAGCCATTGGGGCAGTTTTTTGGCTGCCCCGCTTTTTTTAACATTAGGTCATATCACCGTATTATTTACTGCCATGCGAGCCACAAATTAAAGCTTGGCAAGCCACCAAGCTTTTTTTTTTATTAGTTGTTATCATTAATCACTGCATGTAACAACTGAAATAAACCTGTATAAATGTTTTTGAGGACTTATATCTATTCTGGTATTGTTCTTAAATTCTTGATCATTTTGATATAAGGGCTATGATATATTGCTCTTCAAAAAGATGAATACAATTATTTAGGTTTAGGCTCACCAAGGTTGCATTTATTTGATCAAAAATAGGCAAAACAGTAATATTGTGTCAATATTACTGTTTTGTATTCGTGGCTGCATTCGTGGAGTGGGTGCTGTTGAACAACAACTGTCTGTTCACCATCGGCCCTGCTGAGGATGACACCAGCACCACTCCACATTCAGAGACCAGCCACCCGCCACCGATGACGTGCACGATAGAGAGACAGGAGCCCACCGCAGACCGTGGAGTTCAACCTGCCGGGACGAACGAGACTGAACCTGAGGAGAGGATGAAAGGAGTCGTCGCCCCGGAATGTGAACTGCAAGGTGTGTCTGACCAGGTGCGTAAGCCCGTTACAACGTGTGCTCTCGAGGGAGTGTTAGTGGAGTTCGAGGGCTGGGAGGAAAGCCCCGCCCACAACCTCACCACGGTGGATGGGATCACTATGGCCACTGGAACCTTTTTGGATTTATTGGATGTGTTTGAGGAGGTAAATTCCCTATGTCGCCTGTCTCCCCGCTGGTTCTGTCCAGCCCTGAACTGCCTGTCTCCCCGCTGGTTCCGTCTAGCCCTGAGTCTCCTGTATTCCCTCCCAGCCTCCCTCTCCCGCCTCCTCAAACTGCCTGCTCACCATTCCTGCCTCCTCTGGTACCCTTCAGCCCCTCTTCAGCTCCATCACTCAAGTGTATGTGCCAGCTCCTCCTGGATCTCCATCATCGTTGGCGTCTCCATCAGCCGTCCCCAGGGTGGCGCCGCTCAACTCTCCACTATGGCGTCTCCCGTTCTCGACTCCACCCTGGGGCCTCATCAGGGTTGGTCTCTGGACGAACATCTGGCTCCTCCTGCTCCAGGCTTCCCCTTGGCTCCTCCCACCCTCCACTCCCCCTTGGACTATTTTTAATGTTTTCTGTGGACTTTTTTGTTCCTTCGCCCTCCTCCAGAGCCCCCCCCTCCCTCCTCAGTTGGACTCTATATGGCGCGAGGATGCGCCTCCCCGGGAGGGGGGCGCTATGTCACATGTCTTGTGTTTCTGTTTCCCCTGTGACCTAGTTTTCCCCTGTCTGATTAGTTCATTTCATCCACCTGTGTCTAGTTAATTATCCCGTCACCTTGTTTAGTTCCCTTTGTTGGTCTCTTGTGTATATATACCCAGTGTTCTCCTTCACTGTGATTCCAGACATTTGAATAGTATTTTAATGCAAATGAATTTGTGCAAATAATTTGCAGGCCACTGTATGTAAAAAGATAACGTTTTGTTATAAAAATAGTTTTAAATAAAAAAAAATTCATTAAAATTCAAAGAGTGGTAAAAATGTCAAAATCTTTAAGACTAAAAATGTAATTTTTTTATCTGAGAATAGCTTGTCATGTTTCCATATGGACTGCTACAGTAGTTAAAGTTTGTTGTTGGCAAGTCCATGGCCCATCTTTTTGCACAAAAACAAAATGTCATTAAATGTCTCACACAATATCATATGTTCACTCCATCACACATTATACAAAGCATCTAGTAATCAAAAGCAAATCAAGGCCATATTCCCATCTTTATTCCAGGATTTGTGATATATGTTTTGACATTATTTATTTATTTTTTTGTCAAAGGTGCCCCTAATTAAAGCCCCATGAAGAACATACATGTTTATGAACATTAATGTGAATTCAGGTTGACTGGGACACTTATTGCCATTGAGATGACTGGGAAAAAGTTTCCCGATCAACCTGAATATATGCCAAATAATGAATGTTTGTTTATCTAAATAAATTGTCCAGTTATATCAGTTCATCATTGTATATCTAAGCACACAAGTCACACATGGTCAAAAGAACGCATGGCAGAGAATAACAAAAGGTTGCAAAAAATTTTATTAGGCCACTGATTTTGGACATTATTTCTTTAATTTCCAGAGGGATAACCCAGTTTTAAATCTCCATAAGGTGAGGTAACAGAAGAACATAGCAATACATCATTGAAATGGCAGCTGCATGTTTTTAACAATATTTTATTTAATTCTTTTCCCTGTTATAGGAAATCAGTATAATCTACTCATTCAGGTGTTCTGAGATGCTTGATTTTATTGTGCAATTGAAAAAATTAAACCTTGTGGTGTCAGTGTATCTTTATTTAAAATAATTATATAAACGGAAACCATGAAAAGACAATATAGTTTCAGCAATATTTTCAGCATTTGTCACCAACCGGAAAACCAGAGAATGTTAGTCAGGACAGGTAAGCTAACACATGTATAATCACACCAGTAGTCTTTAGGTTACAAAAATATTATGTCCACACCACAGTAACATTTATATAGGCCTCAGTTGTTACATCGCAGGGTACAAAGGAAGAGCACGAGCTGAACTCATTGTAAACGATAGCTGAAGGTGTTCTGCTGTTACACGAAGTTTCTGTCATTCAGTTACAGACGACTGCACAAAACGTTCATATACTAATGAAAACATTATAAACTGTTACCTAGAAGTCAGCCTCGACGCTGAGAATATAGTTACCTTTATGCAATAATCCACTAATGTGCTGAGATACAATGTGAACTAAAATTCTCAGTTGCACGTGCAATCGCGCATGTCTGGGAAACTCATTAATATTCATATATGCTCCGCCTTCGGAAACCGAAAATCTCGAGAAGGTCGTCCCCGCGGAAAGTTTTTCAACCTCTTGAATTTATTTGCTCAAATCGAGTGGGAGATTTCCGGAAAAACAATAAGATATATGTCTTGTATATGAATGTAAGTGTATTGTAAACTAGCAGTTGTTTAACGTTTCTTTTGCGTGAATATGCTTGCTAGCCCGTTGTAAAAAGCTCCAAGCAATCTACTTTCACTCACTTCTAGCGATAACTATTATTAGCTAACATTCGCTATTTTGTTTGATGAATCTGTTGGTCATTTGATTTGTTTTAGTTTTGCCATCAGGTTGTGGCTACAGTGTCTGTGGTCAATAAAATGATTATAAAGTTTAAAGTCTTCAGAGTCATCATTTCAGGTTAACACGTTTTCTTTATTTTAATGCTTGTACGAGGTCAGTAAATAGTCTCATTAATGCATATAAAGCTCAAACTTGTGTTTCTGTGTGGTTGATAGCCTATAAAAAACAATTACACTTACAATTAAAGTGAATTATAAATCACCAAATGTAAAACACTGTCTAGCTTACGTAATCAGCTCTCTGCTCGTCTATTGACTATAGTGCAGTAGTTATGTCACTTTAATAGCTTTTATGATGAAGGTTTACACTATGCACGTGAAATTTGGCATGCGAGAGATTTAAATAAACTAGGCTGTTGATCGCGTGCCATTGGTTGTGTTCTTCTGCGTTATTCATATCGAAGAGCATCAATTATTATACAAGACTTGTTGCACAAGAAGGCGAAATATCTAGCCTTAAAAAACTATTTGACTAATGATAATTCTTGTAGCCCCCCAGGTGAGTTTTTGAACCATACTATAGTAAAGTACTTGAATTAATTTGTTGTGGTTATTCTATAGTTGATGTGGTAATATAACAACTATAGTAATATAAACAAATTACGTTACCCAATACTGTAAGTTTTCTTTAATCTATAGGGTATATTATACTACACTACAGTTTACTGTAGTAAAAACTAAAGTATACTACAGTATTTATTACAGTTTATCAGTTCACTATAATTAATATTACAGTATGCTGTAGTATTCATTAACAAAGTGTTGTAAATACTATAATATATACAGTATAATACAATTTACTATAGTATGGTTCAAAAACACTATAGTATCTGTAGTATTTTTTTCACCTGGGCCATATCCAACCTCAAATGACGCCGATTGGATAAGTTCAGACAAATGAAGAATAAAATGTGTAGCCTAAGTTAAAATATAGACTACAGTAGCCATATTGTGACAAAATTGCATCCCGTGTCATTATAATTCATAGTTTATGCAAATAATAATAATAATAAAAAAATAACAATTAAGCAAACAAAAAAACTGAGTAATCTTTAATATAAAAAAAACTTGCATAAATCATATATTTTGCCTTCTTGAGCTATAAGCTACAGGTCTTGTATAATAGCTGATACTCTTCAAAATATATTATAGTAAAATGTTTCCATATATCTACGCAGGCACTCGGGGAAAACGCATAGTTTGCCTGTTATGGAAGTCAAGCATGCAGCATTATTTTATTTATTTATTTCTCATTATCTTGACATAAGTTGTTTCTCATGATCTAAACATTAAAAAAAGTAGTTGTGATCATGAGATAACAAGAAAAAAATAAAATAATAATGAATGGCCTATCCCGGCTTCCGTACTTTTTTGGTTGGATCATTAAAAACACCTCTACCGGTTAGAAAACGCCCCAAAATTGGGAGACACCCCTCTTTTGTTCCACAGAGACCTGTACTTGAAAATCTCGTAACACTGGAAATTGCCAACTCTGATTGAAAATAAATAGCTTCTAGTTTCTTTTTCACAGCAAATTTTCACTGTATTATTATTATTATTGTATAGTTTTAACTGTTCTGAACACATCAAATAAAATATATTCAAAACATGGTACATTGTTTTGTTTTGTTTTTTTGTTTTGTTTTTTGTAGCTTTAAGCAAGAAAAAATTCTAAGCATGAAACAAAATCAGATACATCGATTACACATTTGAAGCATGATCGCAAATAGTTGTTATTTGAAGGTTTCCTCTCTGTCTTTTAATTTTAATTTTAAATTTTCTCTCAAATAAGCCACAGCCACAGTTTATCTTGGCTGATGTATCATGGTATTCATTTCTGTGGCTCAACACTTTTCTAGATTTGAATGTGACTATGCTGATTTGAATTTGGAAAGCCAGCTAAACTCTGGCACCGTCTGAAATGTACCACAAACCACTAAATGTAGACTGCTGATTGCTTTTGAAAGTGCTCTGATATATCAGAAATCACTGTGATTTGTAATCTAGATCTGTCAGAGGGCTGCATAAAAATCACTGATGGGCTGGATTTGGTCCTGATCCATGTAATCCAGCGGTCTACCTTCACTGTGACAATAACCACAGGTTCTTGCTATGATTGACAGATCAAGAGCTGATCAATTATTGATTTGGTCTGTCACCTATGCCCTCCAAGATTTCCCCTTTCTTCTATCCACATGAATAAAATAATCTTGAACTCTTAGCTATATATGTTTTAGTGCTATGAATCCAGTGCCATGTCCTCTCATTAGTCTCTGGCTAACCCTTGGCCCAGCTGTCAAGGCAACATAAGATCTGTTGTTCAGAGCAGCACCTGGTCTTTTAATGGTGTTTTTAAAGTAGGAATAGCAATAATGCCTGAATAATCTCCAGACAAAATGTCTTTAAAGCTGCTTTACACTTCAGTGTATGAAATTGTATTTGCATGAAAGCAGACAACATGACTAGCTATTTTTTTCACTCTTTGTGTTTGGGTAAACAAACTGTTTTCCCAGAGGGTCAAAATGATTCACTTTTAGACCATAATGAAATGGTCTTTCATTTGCTTTCTGAACAGCTGCTGGGTGACAAACTCTGGGTACACCCTCACCTCATCTTCAGCTCCATTTAAAGCACATCCAGAACTGTTGTTGTAGAAACGGCATTAAAAATGAGAAAGCAGAATCCACTCTTTATTTACTGTAGCACCATGAAAATAAAAGAACAATACAAAGAAAAATACAAATAAATAAGCGCTGAAGAGATTTAAAACACATATGGACTTATTTTAATACTTCTTATTAATGATATAGCATAGCATAAATTTCAAAATTTTTACTACTGTAACTTTGCCTATTTTGATAACATCACACACTAGATGTGTCTAAAACTTTAGTTTAGTAGACTTTAGTTTCATGACTGTTAAAACAATCAAGCAAACAAACAAAAATGTTCCATTAAACATGCAGATACAAAGTATGACAATCTGAACACTATTTACATACTGCATATACAGTAGGGCTGCACGATTTATCGCACAATATGAAAAATAACATTGAACTTAAACAATTCTTAGTGCGATTATGAAATCGCAAGGGCTGTGATTATTTTTATTTTTTTATGCGCAGCTTGTCAATGAAGTATGTCTCCAAATGCTAATCCATCTGAAAGCACTGCGAGTTTGAGTCGCTTATAATGTACATTTGAAAAAGGAACATGCGTCAAATATCTTTCCAGACATGAGAGGCATTTTTTAACATCTTGTCCAACAAAACACAACATTTAATAACATGTTTTTACTCCAAACTCACTTCATAATAATAGTTGAGCATCCTTCTGAAAGATGATGTGGCTTATTACACAGAATAAGGCAGTCGAGTGTTTATTAGTCATGTTTAATCAGTAAGAGTGTTTCAATCTTCTGTTTATAGGTTGTTTGCACATGACGTCATTGCTGCAGCGCGAAATGTGGCTGGAGGGCAAGGAGTGATTTTTTTTTTTATATAGGAATCCTCAAACTCAAAATTCCTATGTTTTGCATTTATGCGTTTATGGTTGCTGAAATCTATTAAACCAAGAAACCACAATGCGCTTTTATTGTTTACGTAACTTATATCGCTTTTTAACTTTAAAAGTTGTCAGCTTTCATAGTGTTTTGTATCTGCTGATACTGAAATGAATATGGATACCTGCTTACCTTTTTTGTTTTTGACTTAGTTTAATATTCACATTCTTCATGGTATCGTTTGTAGGGAAGAGAAGCTATTTTATCCCATTGCATGATCATTTGGTGTTTTCACTTCAGTTTTGTAGAACCTCGTTTACAATGTTGATCTGGTTACAGTGAAAACAGTGTCACGTGCTGCTTCAGCTTCAACAAGCTGACAGAAGTCGATCCATTTCTTTGATGGAAGGGTGTAAATGTAACTGTAGTTTTAATGTTTTCTTTTTAAATATTAACTTTCCCATATGACCACGGAGGAGAATCGGAGGGGCATTTAGCGGACAGACACCCTTTTTTACAGTCTATGACAGACACCGCCACACTGTTTTTTGTTTTTTTTTTGTATTCATTTCAACAAATGACAACCAAAATCAAACCCATAGAAGCTTGTGAACAGTTTTGAAGTGGCTGCGTGCAAGTTATGCTCATTCACAAGCTGCGTGAGAGTCATACTCGCAATGTTAATTAATAAACCAAACAAAATACAACACTTTCAAAAACACAAAGCTATGTGATTATTTTGAGTGAAAGGGAATGGGTTCAATCAGTGACATTATTAGATTTGATATACGGCGCCTCCCCGTCTTCGGGGACACGTAGAAAAGGCGAAAATTGTATTACACCGTCCATTTTTTTCCCTGAACGATGATGTGAGCTCCTGTTGCAATTCTCAATTCAGCATAAATGACCTACAATGACGACATGTTTCACAATTACGACAGAAAATCAAAAATACTACCCTAACGTCACTAGCAGAAAGGCAGGGCGATATAAACAAACCAGACTAGAACTGAATGCGGCGTGACGGCAGCTTCACATTCTCTATATCTACCTCCTCGATGGCAGTCAAGTCTTTTAATTCAGTAAAAAAATCCTCCTCTTCATAACATAAGATTCACGTCCAAAATATGTTGTGATTTTCTGTTTATACCTTTCTAAACCAGCACAGTACAGACTTTTCTCCATCTCTTCCATTCTAATTTTCATTGCTTGCCCTCCACATTAATTCCGTGCGTCACCAGAACCACGTGATTGCAAACAACCTATTCAGCTACAGCGAAATGACGCGTGTTATCTTCAGCGGCAGGGCATATTTGGAGTTATTGTACAAGAGCGCCCTCTGGCTTTCAGATGGAGAAGCATTTACTACTGATCACAAAGCCATACAGCTCTGACAAGCTGCACATAAAATAATCGCAGCCTTTGCCAAATTGCGTGTGATTTAATTACATTAACAATCTGTTGTTTTTTAATTCTACATATCCATACATTTCTTTGCATACTGCTTTTTTTCATACTATATAGTAACTAAAAAGTTGGCCTGGCCCATGACTTTTTTTCTTTTGCAGAGAGCCTTTTGCTGTTTTGCTGTAGTTTATGTGTGTGTTATAAATGTTTGAAAAAGGTTTTATTTATTTATTTAAAGAAAAGCATACAGGACTTTAAAATCAAAGATCCTTGAGGGTATTGATGTGGCTAAATATTCCTCGCAGAGTGTGGATTCATTTTGAATGAGAATAATTTTTTAGAGTTTATATCAACAAATGTATTCTTATAATTTAATAATCTCAGAGGTTGATGGGCTGCTGAAAGCACATGAAATTACCTAGAAAAATTCACTGTAAATTTTTTAAACATACTAGGTATTGAGTGAGAGTCAGATAAGCTCATAGTAAGTGCTGATAATTGGGCTGAGAGGGTGCTCTGGTGTAAAGGCTCTCTGGGATTTGTCAGAGAGATAAATATGATAGCGTGAGAGTGGGTGGCCAGTGGCCAGTGGCCAGTTTGGTTTTAGCTTGGCATACAATGTTACAGCGTGGTGCTTCCAAGCGCCCTTGAGAATGGCCAAAATGATAAAACCTAAATATTCACCCAGATTTTAAGTCTCTTGACCTCTATATGGCTTTAGTAAATAATCTCTCTAAAATCTGATCTGTGGTGATGCAAAGACTGTTTTACATCCCTTAATTCAGTTGTGAAGAGTGTTTCCACACATTTGAGATTCTTAAAGGGATATAGTTTACCTAAATATGAAAATTCTGTCATTAATTACTGACCCTCATGTTGCTCCAAACCTGTAAGACTTTCGTTCATCTTTGGAACACAAATGAAGCTCTTTTTGATGAAATCTCAGAGGTTTCTGTCCCTCCATAGATAGCTAAGCAATTCAACAGACTGAGTTTAGGTTTTTATTCACATATAAACATTCATCAACTCACACATCAGGAAGCTCAAGCATTTTTCTCTTAATGTGCGAGAACCAATGAGGTTCATTCTCATGTTTTACGCAACACATTTGAGCTTCTGCAAGAAGTTTGTTCTCGCATGTTATGCAGGTTTGGTTGAGTTTCTGTTTATGTTCGCTGATCAAGCCTAAATTAAATCTGTTCATCATATAAAGCGATCGAGTTTCTTCAGACATTTTGAAATAAACTGCTCTATTTGTATGTATTAGTTTTACGATCTGTTTATGAGCTTTTTGAAGTGTCAAAGGCTCAGTTGTGTAGCTGTCTATGGAGGTACAGAAAGATCTCAGATTTCATTAAAAAGATCTTCATTTGTGTTCTGAAGATGAACCAAAGTCTTACAGGTTTGGAACGACATGAGGGTGAGTAAACAATGACAGAATTTTCATTATAACATTAAATTAAACCGTAAACTCAACCAAAATACTTTATGATAGTCTTCTCTTCACATGAAGGTTGCATACTCCCATGAAAAAGAGAGAGTCTTTTGTTTAATTAATTAAACAGTGAGAAATACATAAAGAACTACATTGCTTGCTTCCCCCTCATAATATTGAAAGGTTAGCTGAAAACATCTGCCATATGTATGCATAGTTGTGCAAAAATGGAACAATGTTTTTCTCTCTCTTTCTGTCTCTGAAGAAATATTTTATTGGCTGCCATCAAATGGTTTATAAAACTATAACTCTTTAAAAAAAAAAAAAAATTGTATAAAGTATACTTTTTATATATGTATTCAAACTGAGCATGTATCAAAACCAATTTATAGATATTTTTTAGATGAATAGCTAAAAAACAGTAGAAAGTTTTCTGTTAGAGTTAGGGTGCTGGTTAGGGTTAGGTTATAGTATTTCAAACTAGCTGTACTGTATATAAAAACAATAGCTTCTATGCACTGTCCCCTTTTGGATTAGTAAACTTTCTTTCTTTCTTTCTTTTCTTTCTTTTTTTTTTGGGATTTCCCAAGAAAAAATTCCATTTCCTCAGATGTGTGTGTCTGTCTCTGTGTGTACTGGTTTGACTTGAATTATGAGGACTAAATTAGGTTTCAGTTCTCTACCACATTATGATGACATCCACCTCTCCCTATACTTTAAATGTCTAAATAAACATCCTAATTTTTTTATTTTTTATTAAAATGTATAAAAAGGTTTTCTGTAAGGATTATGTTGAGGGGTGGGGTTATGGTAAGGAGAAAGACAGTATCATTAGCTCAGTATAAAAACCATTATGCCTAAGAAAAGTCCTCATAAAGGTACCAGCATAAGTATGTGTGTGTGTGTGTGTGTGTGTGTGTGTGTGTGTATAGCAAAAAGTGCTTAATCCACGCTACTTGAATCTGTCTTAACTGATATCTAAGTTTCTAGTACCCACTATTTCATATACAAACATAGACTGCATGCCAGCAGAAATGCTTTAGCGTGTTGTCTAGACTTCATACATCATGTATCATCACCATTATGCAAGTCTGTAGTAAGTCCTCCTCTGCCTAAAAGCCCAGCAGAAACATGTCCAAGAATCCCAGTGGTCTATGAAATATTCATGGAGTGTTATTCCTATTCATGGCTAGCAGAAAGCTGGTTTAATCAAGAACACTTCTTCTTATGTAATAACTTTGCACTTTATGCTTTTATAATGGCTGCTGATTGTCAATAGACATGAAATACTGATCACATGAAGTTAAATGATTTGCCAGTTCCCCTTTGATATTTCCTCTATAGACGCAAAACGCATTAGCGGTCTCCATGAGGTGAAAGATTGAGTCATTTTAACCTCGTCTAACCTTTAAGTCTTTGTAGGAGATACCGCTTTGCTCCGGACTCACTGGGAGAGGGCTGTAATCCACTGAATGAGTTCAAATGACTCTTGCAAGTGTGCAGCATTGGTATGCATGAACATTGCCTGCAATTAAATACAAATTAGATGCTTTATGATTTAAATCATATAGTGCAAATAAGGCAATACATCTTCACTATGAAAAATGCAATTTAATTTTTTTCTTTTAGTGTTTCTTTTCCTAATTGCCTAATTGATTTCATGCTGATTCATCACACCCAAGTTAATTATTGGGTTATCCTGTAATTACTGAAGGAAGCAAAGCTCTAACAGGAAAGTGAAAGGTGAATTTCTTTTGATTTGTGGAAGCATAAATGAGAGTGGCTGTCTGTAGTCAGTTACAATGTCTATGCATTTTCAGTGTGACAATATTGTGTATTTTGGGCTTTTTTCTCTTATACATGCTCTTAGACCCAAGGTCCTTTGTGCATGTTAAACTAGTTTTGTTTTTTGTTTTAGTGGGATTGCTGAATTTATGTGCATACTAGTACCTAACCATCAAAAAGGCATGCTAAGTGGTCAGTATTGCTGTAATTTAATTGAATGTGGATATGTATAGAATTGCTTTGCTGTTGTTAAACAAATAAATAAATAAAAAATAAAAAAAATGTTTTGCTGTAACATTTATTCCTTCTACTTTTAATTGGGGATGAAAAACAAAGCATTTCACAACAGTTACACATCAAAGCAAAAAGCTGCTCAGTTATGGGTTAGCTCAAATTTGACATGACATCTCGTCCTGTTGTAGATTGTGGACTATTGATTTTTGTCTGTTTTGTCAGCAAAACAAACCATACACATCTTGAAGTATCTTCCATTTACAGAAAACACATTGCAGTACTTATTAACGGAGTTAATATTGTGCCAAAATTAAACAAACAAATCCAGCATTTTGCAAACAAACATGATCTGCTTTGCAAAGGAAAACTCGCAAACAAACAGAAAGTGATGTGCAAATACAAAGGTCAGTTTGAGCGAAAACACAGAGGAGTAACAAATCTATGTAGGCTATTGTGCTTTACAAATATAAATAAATGAGCATACATCATATTTCACAAATAAATACAAACCATCCTACAAATGGCATGTAGGCTTTGAACAAATACCAAATCTAGTGCATACAAACACACACACCTGTCTGTTACGATTGTAAAACACTTGTCTTTTTATGAGATCTCTCGGCTTGATTTTCTCACAAATACAGTTGAGCAACTTCCTCTTCCAAAACAACAGATGGTGTTTGCTATGGGTCAATATACGCTAGTTTCCTGAGAGAAACCCTGAAACATGTGTTTATAATAATAAATAATAATAATAATAATAATAATAAAATTCAGCTTTGATCACAGGAATAAATACATTTTGAAATACACATCAGAAGCCAGTTAATTTAAATGGTAATATTTCACAGTATTACTGTTTTTACTGTATTTTTGATCAAATAAATACAGCCTTGGTGAGATTAAGAGACTACTTTCAAAAAACCTTAACGTTTACAAACTTTTGACCAGTACTGTACATGCAGTGAAGATAATCAATGTAAGCGTTGCCTGAACCAAATTTGTTTGGCTATTATTAATTTGTTTAAATGAAAATGAAAATAGGCAGATTGGTGTTTTATAACATGTTTTGTATAACATGTTGCTGGTGGTTATACATACAGAGATAACCGGAGTAGCCAGAGCAAGCTAAGTGACTTTTCAAGATTGCTGCTGTTGCATTTTGCAGATAAGAATTACCAAACTTTGCATACTTGATATTGAGAAACGCCCAACTCACCTGTTCACAGCTCATTTTCGTCAGCTGTAAACTCCTTGTAAACTTATTTTTTCAGGCTATACATGATTTTTTTTATATATATATATAACTATGTCTTTAAAAGTGTTTTGATGTTTCTATCTTTTACATTTACTATTCCATTGTATTTTATTTTTATGTTTTTGTAAAGCGCTTTAAGATAAAGGTGCTATAAAATGTACTATTATTATTATTATTATTATTATTATAAACATGTTTCAGGGCTTCTCTCGGGAGACTAGCGTAAATCGACTCATAGCAAAGCGCCATCTGCTGTTTTGGAAGAGGAAGTTGCTTAACTGTATTTGTGAGAAAATCAAGCTGAGAGATTTTATAAAAAGGCAAGTGTCTTACAATCATAAAAGATATTATATTTATATTTGTAAAACACAATACATATATTTGTTACTCCTCTGCGTTTTCGCTCAAACTGACCTTTGTATTTGCGCATCACTTTCAGTTTGTTTGCAGGACAAATTTTCCTTTGCAAAGCAGATCATGTTTGTTTGCAAAATGCTGGATTTGTTTGTTTAATTTTGGCACAATATTAACTCCATACTTATTACCTGTTTGGTATTGCTTGTGGGCTTCTATCTGTCTGGGTGTAATGAAGCTCTTCAAGTGTCTCAGTGTATAAATAAATATATAACTAAATAAAATGTGGGCAATGACAATGGGGTTTTATTCCATTCTGTATAGAAGAAAAAGCAATAGAGATTACAGCCGTCCATACCAATTATGATCAAGATGTGAGCAATTGTGTTAAAACAGAAGACATATGGCATTTACCACATATCTCTTTTATGCAGGTCTCTAGTGTATAAATTAAGATGAAAATATAGTTTCAGATCTTTTCTCCTTGTTTAGTGTCCTCTCTCTGTTCCCTGAAGACAAATGATGGCATGAGAGAGGATGGACACTGCTGAGTAGAATGTGTTGGTGATTTCTTTCTTTTGGTTGAAGAGGTTGACATGCTTGAACTGACTTGCTTTTCTCCCAAGGGAAAGAATATGTTCTTGAAAGGCAGAGAAAGCTGTGAATAAGTGGGATGCAATTATGCTGTGTAAAGAAGCCCAAAAACCTATGCTTTCTAGGGTCCCACCTTGTTTTTAGACCCAAGTCAAATCAATTTTATTTATATTGCGCTGTGGCAAGCAGGACGAGGCTGAGGGGCGTGAGAACGGTGCAAGGCCGGTGGCGTGATTGATAATGAGCACCAACTGCGTGCTGCACCATTCTCGTATCTCACAAAAGGGCTCGGAAGCATAAAAGGAGGAGTGACGACAGTGAAGGACAAGAGAGGTCCAGGCCTGGACTTTGTTTATGTGTGTGCGGCAGTTGTCCATGAGGAGTTGCCGCCTTTACTTTTGTTTTGTTGTTTGTTGAAATGTTCGCCAGTTCCCGCCTCCTCCTTTCCTGATCTAAATACTTCGTTACAAGTGCTTTATACAATACAGATTGTTTCAAATCAGATTTACAATGATGAACAGAAAATAATAAAAATAATTTTAGCTGCAGCTTAGCATAGATCATTGAATCTGATTAGACCGTTAGCATCTCGCTAAAAAATGACCAAAGAGTTTTGATATTTTTCCTATTTAAAACTTGATACTTCTGTAGTTACATTGTGTACTAAGACCGACGGAAAATTAAAAGTTGCGATTTTGTAGGAAGATATGGCTAGGAACTATACTCTCTTTCCGGCATAATAATCAAGGAACTTTGCTGCCGTACCATGGTACGTACGCAATGATATTACGCAGCGCCTTAAAATAGTCCCCTTAGCCCAGATAGCAAGATGACACTGATTCAATGTTGAAATTCCATCAGAATCATCATTTTGGTTGAGACTGAAAATTCAGTGCTAATATTGAAACGATGAAATTTCAATGCTTTCAGTGTTGAAAAAGACAAACATTGAATCAACATTGATATTTCAATGCTTTTCAGTGTTGAAAAATACAAACATTGAATCAATGTCGATTTTTGGTCAGCTTAATTTCCCCACTGGTGGAACATAGACTAAGCTATGTCAACCAATCTGTCCCCTCATTCAACTTTTTATTCACATTAGTATTCATGCTCCTCATGACCCTTCCCTCTAGTAGTCAGTTTTGACCCTAAAATAAATAAATAAAAATCCTGCCAACTGAGTGTGTAGATAAACTCCAACCAGTTGGAAGTCAGTGAACCAGCTGGACATTATTACTATTATTATTATTATTAATAGGCTAGTAGTAGTAGTAGCAGTTAAAGTTTTCAAAACTCCCCCATCATGGAAAACATCTCCAACCCTCGACCCCTCTAGCTACACTGTAAAAAGTGAATATGGGTGTATGTTCGATTATTATAACTATTTGAACTTTCTGCTTGATCCATTTTCTCCCCGGACTGAAAGGTATTGAACTTGGGAATTTGTTTTACTTTAAATATTGGATAATGCAGCGTTTGAACGTGTGTTTTACAGTTAATTAACGTTTGTGAACGTGAAAAAAAAAAAAAAAAAAAAAAAACGGAATCGTAATTAATCAAATTTAAAATAAATGCCTCCTTTACAGTTTATGCAGTGCAAGATATTTGAATTGCTGTGGGCGGGAAGTGCGCGTGTTGCGGGAGAAATCGCCCGATTAAGGCTGTGGAAATTCCTGCATTATAATATTGGGTTAAGTTTTTTAATTAATATTTGTCTGTTCTTTTATTTATCTTTGACATGTTAGCTCTGATTTCATGTATATGTTTGCCCAAAATGAAGATGCAAATCTGTAAGTAAAGACATTGTGAGCTAACGTTACATTTGCCTAACTTGGTGTTTTGCCTGGCCCAGGGAAAAATGTTAGGATTTTTTATTAGTAGAAATAGTAGATTATAATAGTAGTATTTGCACAACTAATTGACCTAGTAAGCAACCTCAACCACTAATAAATGCTGCAAAAATGTTTCTCCTCTTAGGACCTAAAATTTTTCAATGTTGTGTGACGACTGAGGCCACTTTGCAATACTTGGTAAGTAGTTTCTATAAAAACTAATATAGTTGTTAATAGATAATGAATTACTAATGTTGGATATGTTTGAGTAAAATCCATGTTGTTTATTGACTTGCATGTTATCCTCTTTAACAAACTTTAAACTTGGAATTATCCAAACCAGATGTTCATTAACTCACCTTTATGCCATCTCAAATGCATGTGATCTTTGTGTTGTTTTTTCTGAAAAAATATCTGTTTTGTAATAATTTTGTTTTGTTTGTGTTGCTTTACATTTCTACTGAAGTAAAAAAGACGCATCTTTGATGGCCTGAAGGTGAGTAACAGCAAATTTCTGTGTGAGCAATCCCTTTAATCAAGAACGTTCAAATACAGGTGCATCTCAATAAATTAGAATGTTGTGGAAAAGTTCACTTATTTCAGTAATTCAACTCAAATGTTGAAAACTCAAAACTCAAACTTTACGTCTTTGGTTCTTTTAATTGTGATGATTTTGGCTCACATTTAACAAAAACCCACCAATTCACTATCTCAATAAATTAGAATACTTCATAAGATCAATAATAAAAAAAAAGGATATTTTAAACATAAATGTCAGGCTTCTGAAAAGTATGTTCATTTCTATGCACTTGATACTTTGTTGGGCCTCCTTTTGCATGAATTACTGCATCAATGCGGCGTGGCATGGAGGCAATCAGCCTGTGGCACTGCTCAGGTGTAATGAAAGCCCAGGTTGCTTTGATAGTGGCCTTCAGCTCATCTGCATTGTTGGGTCTGGTGTCTCTCATCTTCCTCTTGACAATACCCCATAGATTCTCTATGGGGTTCCGGTCTGGTGAGTTTGATGGCCAGTCAAGCACAGTAACACCATGGTCATTGAACCAGCTGTTGGTACTTCTGGCAGTGTGGGCAGGTGCCAAATCCTGCTGGAAAATGAAATCAGCATCTCCATAAAGCTTGTCAGCAGAAGGAAGCATGAAGTGCTCTAAAATCTCCTGGTAGATGGCTGCACTGACTGTGGACTTCAGAAAACACAGTGGACCAACACCAGCAGATGACATGGCAGCCCAAATCATCACTGACTGTGGAAACTTCACACTGGACTTCAAGCAACATGGTTTCTGTGCCTCTCCACTCTTCCTCCAGACTCTGGGACCTTGATTTCCAAATGAAATGCAAAATGTACTTTCATCTGAAAAGAGGACTTTGGACCACTGAGCAACAGTCCAGTTCTTTTTCTCCTTAGCCCAGGTAAGACGCTTCTGATGTTGTCTTTGGTTCAGAAGTGGCTTGGTACGTGGAATGTGACAGTTGTAGCCCATTTCCTGAAGACGTCTGTGTGCGGTGGCTCTTGATGCATTGACTCCAGCTTCAGTCCACTCCTTTTGAAGCTCTCCTAAGTTCTTAAATCGGCTTCGCCTGACAATCTTCTCAAGCCTGCGGTCATTCCTTTCACTTGTACAGCTTTTCCTACCACACTTTTTCCTTCCAGTCAGCTTTCCATGAATATGCTTTGGCACAGCACTCTGCGAACAGCCAGCTCTTTCAGCAATGACCCTCTGTGGCTTACCCTCATTGTAGAGGGTCTTGATGATCATCTTCTGGACAACTGTCAAGTCAGCAGACTTCCCCATGACTGCTGTTGGGATTACTGACCTAAACCCAGTATTTATACCCTGAGAATGGTAATTTAATAGAACTTGAAATTTAATATTCTAATAATTTGAGATAATGATTTTTTTTATTTTGATGAGCAGCAAGCTGTAATCATCAAAATGAAAACAAAAGTCTGGAAATTTTACTTTATGTCTAATAAATCAAGAATATATTTAAGTTTTACTTTTTAAATTAAATTACAGAGGAAAAAAAAAAACATTCATGATATTCTTATTGAGATGTACCTGTATATGTATTAGGGTGTAAAGACAATTTATGATTCGTTGATGCAGGTTTTATTTTCAAACTAAATTATAAATGCAACCAGTGACTGATTTGGATGTGTTTCTTACTTGCAAATCTGGCTAGTCATTAATAGAAATTATTTTAGTTTTGTTAAAAAAAATTCACATATCTGCACATAATCTGATTCCTTATTACAGATTCTTCTTCTTTTTTTTTTTTTTAATGGGGAAAAATAATCACAATTGCTTTATCACAGACTGAAAACATTCACCTGAGAAGAGTATATTGTGTAGGCCCTTTTTTCCTGAGAGAAAGTCCTGAAGACCTCATCAATTAGTGCCTTGTTGAACGTCAGCATATTCTGATTTATTTTTCAGAAAAATTTGTTCTTGTAGTCACATCAGCTTGTGCCATGCTTCTGGGTATGATATACATCAACCTATAAAGGTTTATATTAAATTAAATAGACATAAATTTGAATTCAGCGTGTTTTAACTTTAAACCTTTCTTTTTTTTTAAAATCATATTTCAAGTTGCACTTAATTTTGTAGTACATTGTAACAGTCACATTTCCAAATATTTATGACCCACCTTCTGTCAGTCATACACTACTACCGATCAAATGTTTAAGAACATTGTGCAGTTCTAACTTCCTGTTTGTTTTTGTGTTCTTTAGATGCCATACAACAACAAGTGAAGGCTGAGGAAAAAGGAGGCCTCAAAGTTTGTATTTGCTGTTTCTGCAAAACTGGCTCCGTTATGCCCCTGAACTGCTTGCGGGCATTGCTTGTGGTGAAAATCCCTGAGTTCGCCAGAGTATCAATTTAATGAATATGGACATACTTTTTGCATCAGAAGAGAAACTTCAATCCTTGAAAAGCTTCAAGTCCTGAACAGTGAACTGTGGTAGTGTTTCAGTCTGTAATACTGTGTTTCTGTCTTTGTTTGTGAGTTTCCATTTATATTTACTTCCATGTTACAGATGCAGGTTGCATTTGTTGTCTCAGTTTTCCAGGCTCTCCTCCTGAATTTTCCAAAGGCTAAAATGCATGTTTGAGCTGTTTTAACGGAAAGTAACTTGCACTGACAACTTAAAAATTGTCTGTGCTATTGTTTTGTCTCAAGATGAACAATAATGTTCCCTTTCAAGGGAACTCGCGTTGCGTCGAGAAATTGACGCTTTGGGAACGCAACGCGTGATGTCGTCATGAAGCACGTGTGAAATCAGTCCAATGGTGTGTCGAGACGTCAGAAGCGGGTGACGTCACGGCCAGGAAGCTATAAAGCACGCTCAAACAAAGCAACGCTAGCTTCTGTGTCTTCAGTTGCGCTCTGTGTCTCGTATGTCCTATTTGGTGTTGTTTGTCTTTATTATTCCTCGTTATTATGGCCGACAAGCAATTTAGATCTTGTGTTCATCCCTGCCCACGTTACATCACGGGCGGGGATACACATGATCTTTGTGTTGCCTGCTTGGGAGCGGAGCATGCCCGGTCAGCACTCGAGGGTGCTGGCTGTGAGCACTGCGACCGCCTTCCATTGCGGACGCTCCGCTCCCGCCTGGCGCTATTTGATGAGGGCGCTCAGGCTCGCGTTCCCCAGGGTTCGGGTCCCGCTGCTGCCGAGGCACAGCGCCGATCCAGATCTTGGGGATCGCAAATGGATTTGTCAGAGGGGTTTGAGACGGGCCCCGCCCTATCTCAGCCCTCACCTGACAGATCCAGTGCTTTTTCCCAGTGCTTGGAAGCACGCTTTGTGGTTCCTTCCACACTGGGTGAAGCACCGGTGCTCAACGTGTCCAGCTCCGAGGAGCTGGATGTGGAGAGCACCGACGTAGCAGAGAGTGAGGACTCGCCATCCCACTCTCCGGCTTACGAGGAGCTGGTTGAGGTCATAACTCGCGCCGTGGCCAAACTAAATATTGTCTGGCCGGCGGAGAGGCAGGACGTTCGTCCTAAAAGTAAATTGGATGAGCGCTTCCTGCCCTCGCGAGCGCAGCCTCCCCGTCGGGGTCTCCCTTTCTTCCCAGACCTCCACACTGAGGTGTCGAGGTCCTGGAAGAAACCGGCCTCCTATCGTGTGCATAGTGCTCAAACCACGCACTATGCATCGATAGTGGGGCTCAAGGAGCATGGGTATGGGACGATGCCAAAAGTGGAGGAGACGCTTGCTAGCTATCTCTCTCCACAATCGGCATCGCCCCTAAAGGCCCCGACACTGCCCACCAAGCCTGTAAGGGTTACATCTAGCTTGGTGGGCAAAGCTTATCAGGCCTCTGGTCAGGCTGCGGCATGCCTTCACACTATGGGCGTGCTGCAGGCCTACTAAGCCGAACTTCTGGGGGATATTGATGAGGGCGGGGGAATGACTCCCGACGTAGTCGATGAGCTGCGTCGGGCAGCTGATTTATCTCTCCGGGCCACCAAGGAGACGGCCAAATCTGTCGGTCGTGCCATGGCAGCCCTGGTGGCCACGGAGAGGCATCTATGGCTCAACCTTAGCTCCATTAAAGACAAGGATAAGCATTTCCTGTTGGACGCCCCGCTTACGCCTCCTGGCCTCTTTGGCGACGCTGTCAATACGGTCGTTGAGAGGTTCCAGGAGGCTAATAAACAAGCGGCGGCGTTCCAGAAGCTCCTCCCCCGCCGCTCTCATACCCCCGGGGCTGCTCAACAACACCAGCAGCCCCACACTTCTAAAGCCAGCTCCTCACAACAACATCATGCTGCCCAGAAGCAGAGCGTTACCACCCGTACTCCCCCTCAGCGACACAGGGGGACGGGTGGTCGGTCTCAACCGCAGCCTTCGAGGGGTAGGATGGATCTGCGATCCGTCCTTATCGCCAAGAAGGCTGCGGGGAAAAAGCCCTGACGCCAGCAGCGTCAGGACTTTGAGGGCAGTCCCCTCCAGAGAGAGGTGTTTTACACCTCAGCGCACAGCGCTCACTTCTCTTCGGTGCCCTCAGGGGACCGTTCTGCCAACCCTGCCATTCCAGGGCGCAGCGGCCCCCAGCGAACATTCACTCAAGCATCCGCCCGTAAGTTTAGCGGTGTTGGGGTGTTCGCTCCCTCCGAGGAGGGTCTCAGAGCGATCAGTTCGGTTGCCCCCTGCCGGTGCGCCGCATCGGGGCACCGAACTGGTTATTCAAGATATACCAGAGGCCAGTCTCGAGAGACTGGTTCCCTTAGTAGAATATCTGACAGCGTGGAAGCTACTGCCAAATATTTCTCAGTGGGTCCTGCGTACAATCGAAAAAGGTTATGCCATTCAGTTCGGGCCTCGCCCGCCCCGGTTTATGGGGGTCCTACCCACTGTGGTGGGCCCCGAGCAGGCTCTGGTTCTGGAACAAGAAGTAAAAACTCTATTGGAGAAAGGAGCCATAGATTATGTACTTCCCTCTGATGCAGAGAACGGTTTCTACAGCCGTTACTTTATTGTTCCAAAGAAGGATGGCGGGCTGCGTCCTATTCTAGATCTTCGTCAACTGAACCAGTCCGTTATGAAACTCAAGTTCAAGATGTTGACACTGAGGCAGATCGTATCTCAAATCAGGTCCGAGGACTGGTTTGTTACGATCGACCTCAAGGACGCATACTTTCATATCTCCATCCTTCCACATCACAGGAAGTTCCTGAGGTTTGCTTTTGGGGGCAAAGCTTACCAATATCGGGTTCTTCCATTCGGCCTAGCGTTATCACCCCGCACATTCACCAAATGTATGGATGCAGCTCTTGCACCTCTACGTCTCCAGGGCATTCGCGTCCTCAATTATATAGACGATTGGTTGATTCTGGCTCATTCACAACAGTTAGCGGCTCGGCATCGAGATGTCGTCCTCGCTCACATGAAGAGCCTGGGGTTGAGGCTCAACGCCAAGAAGAGTATGCTTTCTCCAGTTCAGAGAACCACTTTTCTGGGCGTGGTTTGGGACTCTGTTGCGATGCAGGCGCGTCTTTCTCCTGCTCGCATCGAATCAATCCTTTCTACCGTAAGCCGGTTAAAGCTAGGCCAGTCACTCACTGTAAAACAGTTTCAGAGGCTGTTGGGGCTGATGGCAGCGGCATCCAACGTGATACCTTTTGGTCTACTGCACATGAGACCCCTGCAGTGGTGGCTCAGAACCAGGGGATTCTCCCCGAGGGGAAATCCTTTTCGCATGATCAAGGTCACGCGGCGTTGTCTACGTGCCCTGGCCATTTGGAAGAAGTCCTGGTTTCTATCCCAAGGGCCCGTGCTGGGAGCTCCTTGTCGTCGCAAAATGCTAACGACAGATGCTTCCCTCACGGGCTGGGGAGCGGTCCTAGACGGACGCTCGACTCAAGGTCTGTGGGGCGCTCACCACCTCTCCTGGCACATCAACTGCCTGGAGTTGCTGGCTGTCTTTCTGGCCCTCAAGACTTTTCTCTCAGATCTCAGGGGCCACCGTGTTCTTGTCCGGTCAGACAACACATCGGTAGTCGCCTATATAAATCATCAGGGGGGTCTGCGGTCACGCCCACTCTCCAAGTTGGCGCGCCGAATCCTCCTGTGGTCCCAGGGGAAATTTCTGTCACTCAGGGCAGCTTATATCCCCGGGGTCCAGAATGTTGGAGCAGATGTCCTGTCGAGGCAGGGGCTGAGGCCCGGGGAATGGAGGCTCCACCCCGAGGTGGTGGAGCAAATTTGGGAAAGGTTCGGCCAGGCTCAGGTGGATCTGTTTGCATCTCGAGAGACTTCTCACTGTCCACTCTGGTTCTCCCTCACGCATCCAGCTCCTCTCGGACTGGATGCTATGGTACAGACGTGGCCGAGGCTTCGTCTGTACGCAGAGTTCTAGAAAGAGTTCGCCGGGACCACGTCCGGCTCACCTTGATAGCCCCGCGCTGGCCGGGCAGAGTGTGGTTCTCGGACCTAGTATCTCTCCTGGACGGCTCTCCCTGGGAGATTCCCGTCAGGAGGGACCTTCTGTCCCAGGCAGGGGGCACGATTTTCCACCCCCGCCCAGAGCTCTGGAGCCTGTGGGCTTGGCCTCTGAGGGGGCCCAGCTCATAGATTCCGGTCTCTCAACCGAGGTTGTAGGGACCATTCTCCAATCTAGAGCTCCCTCCACGAGGAAGCTATACGCCCTGAAGTGGAAACTTTTCACTTCTTGGTGCAGTAGTCGTCAGTTTGATCCAGTTTCCTGTCCCGTTGGTACGGTCTTGGAATTTCTGCAGGCACGGTTCACTGCAGGGTTATCTCCCTCCACGCTAAAGGTTTATGTGGCGGCCATTGCGGCTTACCACATACCCTTGGCTGGTTCTTCTCTTGGTAGAGACCCACTTATTACTCGCTTCCTCCGTGGCACCCTGAGGCTGAGGCCCGCGGTACGCACGAGGGTTCCGGCATGGGATTTGGCCGTGGTGCTCCAAGGCCTATCCCTAGCCCCCTTTGAACCGATTGAGGAGGTTCCAGTTAAGTTTTTGACCCTAAAAACACTGTTCCTCCTCGCCATATCTTCCTTGAAAAGAATAGGAGATCTACAGGCCCTTTCGGTTGCTCCCTCGTGCTTGGAATTTGCACCTGGTATGGTGAAAGCCTTCCTTCATCCCAGACCTGGCTACATTCCTAAAGTTCCCACTAATGTGGTTAGCCCCATTGTACTGCAGGCCTTCTGTCCTCCTCCCTTCAGGACGTCAGACCAGGAACGCCTTAATTTGCTTTGCCCTGTTCGGGCCCTAGATGCTTACGTCCACAGAGCTGCCCTGTGGCGTAAGACTGAGCAATTGTTTATCCTCTTCGGGTCCCCCAATAAAGGGGCCCCGGCATCTAAGCAGAGGATGAGTAAGTGGTTCCCATGAGCTGGGCCCCCTCAGAGGCCAAGCCCACAGGCTCCAGAGCTCTGGGCGGGGGTGGAAACTTGCTTACGAGTCGGCCGGACTGCCGTCACCTCTAGCAGTCCAAGCCCACTCTACCAGAAGTATGGCGGCCTCCAAAGCCCCTCTTTCGGGAGCCTCTTTACACGACGTCTGTGATGCGGCAGGCTGGTCCTCACCGCACACATTCGTCAGGTTTTATCAACTTGACCTTAGCTCCCCCGGGGCCCGGGTTCTCTCTGGCGACTGACGAGCCACACCAGACAGGCCCTTGTAACTATGGCGGCGTGGGTATTAACGTTCCCAAAGCGTCAATTTCTCGACGCAACGCGAGTTCCCTTGAAAGGGAACGTCTCGGTTACGACTGTAACCTTAGTTCCCTGAAGAGGGAACGAGACGTTGCGTCGCCCTGCCATACTTCCGGCACGCCTGTCAGCGCTTACCTCAGACACTTTAAGCTAGCGTTGCTTTGTTTGAGCGTGCTTTATAGCTTCCTGGCCGTGACGTCACCCGCTTCTGACGTCTCGACACACCATTGGACTGATTTCACACGTGCTTCATGACGACATCACGCGTTGCGTTCCCAAAGCGTCAATTTCTCGACGCAACGTCTCGTTCCCTCTTCAGGGAACTAAGGTTACAGTCGTAACCGAGACGTTTTTTTTGTTGTTGTTGTTGTTGTTTTTTTGTTTTTTTTTCCTAAGGCATGTTTATAAAAGCTACTTGACCCCTTTTACAGACAAGGCTTAAACCTAGTCCCAGACTAAAATGCATGTCTGAGCTGTTTTAACTGATAGCATATCTTAAAATATGTTACTGCCATTGTTTTGTCTCAAGATAAACCATTACACCAGTAATGTTTGTTTTTTTTAAAACTACTTAAATAATTGAACTAAGGTCTGATCTTGGCTTAGCCTAAGCCCTGTCTGTGAAACCAGATCTATTTGTTTGTCACCATGAAATGCCTTTTTTTTTTTTTTTTTTTTTTTTTCCCTGAATGTGATGTTAATTCCTGTTCAAACAGTGTGTGGTTATAAATAAATACATTTGTATGTAAACTGAAGGAATTTGTGAATTTTTCATTAAAAACCATATTAACTGCAGCCCTTACATTGTCTCTGATTGAAATTAGTAGAAATAGACATTTAACTGGCATAGAATCTTGCTGTACATAAAGCAAGATTGCTTTGATATTGTTTCCACGTTAATTCAATGTTAAGTATTTAATTAAGGTTGAAAAAAATATTGATTTTACAACCATCTTGATCTATTTTTTTCATCATTGAAATAACATTATTTCAGGGTGCAAACCTGATGAAAAATCAACGTTACATTTCAATGATAATGTGGTTGATGCTTTAACATTGATTCAATGTTGATTCAGTGTTGGTCTGCTATCTGGGAGGTAACTTCCAACGAATCTGCTCTCCTCCTTCCTTCTGCCCCAGTCTGTTCAGCCACACTTTCTTGCCTTTCATGTTCCAAAAACTCATCTTCAGTGTATTCCGGTTCAAATAGATACAGTTCAGGATCTGCACCAGAGGAAATATATTCTGAATCGTCTCACAAATGTCTCCATGGTTGCGAGGCACACTCCCTGTGCAAGCAGGTGGTCACATTCGTTATGTTGACGGAAATCGATCCCCGGAAGTCGGCTGAATGGATTCGAAAACTCAACTGTTTAACTCTAGGAGAGTTGGAAAATGAGCCTATTTTCAAAAATAGTGGCGTGTTCCTTTAAAGCAGCTCTGGAGAAAACAGTGATGCCATCATCCAGCTCAGTTTAGTTGTCCTCTGAATGTGTTCATCAATAATATTGCTGAGTATTAAGTGTCCCCAACTAACGCCCCATTTACACTAGATGGCCGTCAAGGATAGGCAGAGCACATGTGGTCAGCCACACCAATGTTTTCAAAAGTTTTGGTCCGTTTAAACTGAAACGACATTTTCAAACTAAAATGGGGTCTGCAGCGTTTTCCAAAGTCTCAGTTTTCGAGGTTTGAAAATGCTGGCGTAGTGCAAATGACAGCCGTAACCGTGGCAAAACGTATGCATTTTACTCCTGATTTTTTTTATTGACATTTCAATAAAATTTATTGGCAAAAATAATAAAATAAGAAATAAAAAAAGCAACAGAACAGGTCAGCACAGCAACATACAGAACATGTGAAGATAATCAGCTGGGGATTGTCTGCATCTGTTACAGGCATCACTTCTGTTAGGAAATATTTTAGCCAATTTGGCATTAGTGAAATGGGCTCTGTGAAGCACTTTACATTGTATTAAGGAGTGTCTAGCGCAAATAGACGAAGAGTGAACTAAACTAAGTGTGTTCTTCCACTGGTCCTCTGAAATATCAAAACCCAAATTCTGCTTCCAAGTTTGCTTAAGGGAATCCATCAGAGATGAGGTTAGGGAGATTATTCTACCATAAATGGTAGATATCAGCCGTCTTTGACGAGGGTCGAGTGTAAGGATTAAATCGAGTTCTGATTGGGGAAATGGGGAAACAACTTTTGAATAAAGTGTCTCACTTGGAAAAAAACGTTAAATTTAGCCGATAAGAAAGAGAAAGAGGAGGAGATTTCGTTTTCATACAAGTCATATAGAGTAGAAAGGCCTTTAGCTGCCCAAATATCAAAGACGCTGTCTGAAAGAGACGGAGGGAATAAGTGATTATTTAAAATAGGCATATGAATTGAAGCTTTGTGAAGACCGAATTGTTTCCTGAATTGAAGCCCAATCTTAATAGTGTTGGTAACTATTGGATTGCTCGAAATTTTGTGTATTCCAAGTGGAAGCTAGGAAAAGATTTTGGAAAGTAAATAACGAGAGGAAGATATCTCTATGTGCACCCAGTGCAGACTAGAGACACAACTTTTAAGGCCAACCCAGTAAAGTAATTTATTAACGTTACATGCCCAAAAGTAGTATAGAAGATTTGGAAGCACTAAACCCCCTTCAGATTTTGGGAAGCTGGAGAACTAATTTCCTGATACGAGCCGGCTGTTATTCCAATGAAATCTGTTTAATTGCTGATCTAAATTAGTGAAAAAGAATTTACTAAAGCAGACTGGAACATGCTGGAAGAGATACAAGAACTTGGGTAGGATAACCATTTTAATAAGGTTCGCACAACCAATTACAGAGAGGGAAAGGGAACTCCACCTAGCAATATCTGACTTGAATTTGTCCAAAAGTGGTATAAAAGTCTTTAAGTGAACTAGTAATTAATATCCCCAGATATTTAAACCCATCCAAGGCCAACTTAAATGGGAATGAAGAATGATGAAGAGATTTAGCCAACTGGTTAACAAAAAATAACTCGCTTTTTTTGAAAATTTAACTTATACCCTGACAGGCAACCAAACTGGTCCAGAATAGATAGTATAGGGGGGAGAGAAGCTATGGGGTCAGAGATGTACAATAACAAATCGTCTGCATAAAGGGAAAGTTTATGGATCCGATGGCGTGTGATGCCTTTAAGTGCATCATGGCTATGAAGCCATATTGCCAAGGGTTCAATAGCTATATTGAATAATAAGGGTGAGAGCGGGCAACCTTGTTGTGTCCCCCATTGAAACAAAAAAGGTGGCGAACGGACACCGTTTGTATGCACCGATGCAGATAAGTAAGCGTACAAGAGTCGAATCCAAGAAATAAATTTGGGGTCAAACCCAAATTTTCTTAACACAAAGAATACGTATTCCTACTCAACCCTATCGAAAGCTTTCTCTGCATCCAATGTAACTATGACTTCAGGGGTACTGGATGAGGTAGAGAAAATAATGTTAAGTAATCTCTGAGTATCAAAGAAAGAATGCCTATTTAACGTAAAGCCTGTTTGATCTAACTGAATTATGAATGGCATTTTGCAGACGTAGAGAAAGAATTTTGGCTAGTATCAGTCTACGTTTAGCAGAGAAATTGGTCTATAGTTACCGCAGGAAGTGGGATCCCTGTCTTTCTTCAAAAGCAAGGATATAGAAGCCATATAAAGTGTCGCTGGGAGTTGACCTTCTTGAAAGGAGTCATTTAACACCCTCACTAAAATTGGGACTAGCAAAGTAGAATATGCCTTGTAGATTTCAACTGTAAACCCATCTGGGCCTGGGGATTTCCCATTTTGCATTAATTTAATAGCTTCTTGGATTTCTTGGGGAGAAATGGGGCTGCCTAATTCTTTTGCCATACTTTTGTCGATTCTTGGGTATATTAATGAATCTAAGGGGTTGGGGATTGTTGGCGAAGCTGAAGAGTGCTCAGTAGTATAGAGGTTGACTTAGAAATCCCAAAAAACTCTATTGATTTCAACCAGGTCCGCAGTAAGATTGCCACTAGGGCAAATAATTCTCGGAATTGATCTAAAACGTATACATTTTAAAGTGAAAATGTACTTTAAAAAGAATCCCACAGCGCTGAAAGTGATCTTCATTATATGGTAAAACTATGGGGAAATCGTTATTATTTGCTTAGCCTGAAGATGTTCTAAACCTGTATGCTGATATTATTTTTACACAGAACACAAAAAAGACCATTTCAAGATTTTATTTATTTACATTTAATTAAATTCTTTTAATTTTGCTTAATGTACTTCTTTTAATATATTTATTTAATGACAGCATTCAGTTTTGGAATGAACTGAGGCCTGAATAAGTCACCTTTTAGCTATCTGAAATTTATATGTAAACTAAATGCATATTATGCATACTTCATCATGTGCAGAACAGCGCTTGGCACTTAAACAGACTGCATGTAACCACGTTAATTTTTATGCCAGCAAACTGCCATGCATTGCATTTAGTTGTAAATCATACACCATGGTATCTGTTTCCCAGCAAGCAAGCGTAATTAAGATGGCACAAGAGTTTGCTGGATGATGCCAAGCACATACAGTGAGCACAGATACATGAAAAATCCATCTCGTTCCTCAGTCTCTGTGTGGGGTGAAGCCCTGCTGTAAAAATGATCTCCGGTCAGCTCAAAGATGCTTGTGCCAGCAGCACCTCTGCCCAAGGGTGCTTTTATGAGACTTTGATAGAGAGGTGTTTTTTCTTTGCTTTGTTTTATCTTTTTATTCTCTTTCTCTCTGGACAGCAGAAGGTCAGTGTTGCAATTGAGAGGGTGACATTATCATAAGCACAAGGTCGCTTTCATGCGCCTTTCTTTTACAATATCTCTCTATATACACTTTAGGAGACCATCGGTCCATGTGAAGTCAATAACAAGAAAACAGGGACTATTATAGGAACAATAATGAAATAAATTGTTCTGTAGAATAAGAAGGAAAAAAAAGTGGGGGGTGGGGGTGGGGGTGGGGGTGGGGGGGCGAAAAAGAAAAAAGGATAATGGCTTTCAGGGACTGTATTGTATAAAGACCATTTATGCTCTGGATAAACTTTCCTTTAAGTCCAGTCACAGTCGTTGTAATTAATGGGATAATGGACACTTTTCCCGTAACTACATTTAACATGCTGCCTAGATATAATTAACTCCATTATTCCAGTGGGGGTTTGAATGATTAGGTCATGTTCTTATACTGCTTAAGAACTTAAAATGGTATTTGTAACATTAAAATACTATATTGAGACTTTCATGCAGCATTGTGGGATATTTGTGTACCTGCAGAAATATACTGTAAATATCATAAGTTAAACCCTGAGGAATCTTCACAAAAAAGAATTTGCTGGTGTGTCTGATTTCAACTGAGGCAATTTGTAATTGAATATTAAATGTCCAGGACATTGGAGCCCAAAATGCCCTGTACATAGAACCTTAAACATATATAATATTGATGGTTCCCACTAGGCGGCTGAATTGAGCTCCATACTGGTGCTAGTAAAATTGCACCACATGTGGCGAAAACAGCTTTTTTTGTATAATAACAAAACATTTTTGGGATGTAAATTCTGGAAAACTGGTTGCCCACTTATGCTGTGTACAGCAAAGTGTCATATTTTTAGCACAAATACTAAGTATAAAAATAAAGCTTTCAAGAGCAACCCAAATTTACCTTTTCTTGACTTCGAAATATAATGAAATTGGATGTTTCCTGATTTGGGCTCACAGTGTTCCCATATCACAGTGGCCTAATTTCCTTAGGAATTCTTATGAAAACCTAACTTCCCCTGAACATTCTCAACAGCATCCCAGCTTTATTACTCTGTATGCAGACAGCCCCCTCGGCTGAGAGATCTGAATAATTCAAAGTGCTACGGAGGTAGAGCTCTAAATTGTACATTAATCCACAAATCTCCCCCCACCCTCGTTCCAGGACTCCAATGCACTTTTAATAAGTGAGCGCAGTATCATGTCTGATGAGACTGGAGCACGGTGCTTTTTCCATCTCTACGCCTGCAGTAATTTCTGCCAGCTGAATTATTCCTAGATGATTCCAACTTATTTTAATGGTGACAGCACTGCCTGCTACCTCTTGTCAACTTAATATATGATCACTTTCAGCTGCTATGATAAAATTACAGAAAACTGAGATTTGGTTAGATGCAACCTTATAACACTAACAGTATATTAACTGGGTGGGACCTGGGGACAATATTTGTTATTGAGGACGAGGACAGCCTTAAGGTACTGTGACAAGAAAGGACACATGCCTGTGAAATGGTACTGCTCTCTGGCAAAGCATTTTATTGTGTTTTAGACTCAACAACTGCCAGCCAGGACTTTAAGAAGGTACTAACTGTAAGGATTCTGTGCTGCATTGTCGTTGACTGTTGTGAATCAATTGATGTCTTAAAGGAATCAAAAATTACATTTCTGTCATTATTTACTCTCCCTCATATTGTTCCAAACCTAAATTACTTAAAGGAGCGCCTAGAGAACCAGTTAGTATCTTATTCGTCTTTAGGGACTGTTTTGTTTTAAACGATATCAAACCGACATTAAGGTAAGACTATTTATGTCTGACAAACATTTCAGGAAGTATGTGTATCCATGTCCCATAGAGTTGACATCTGATCACATACATTACTTATAACGTTGCCTTTTATGAGAACAAAGAGCATGTACAGGCAGCTCTTGTGGGATCTGTCTGTTTGTTATTGTGAGTGTGTTTTACTTGTAAGATTCTCCACTCCCTTCAGTTCTTTTTCTCGAGTGGAAAAGGACCGGCAGCTGCACCTAACGGTTCAGGTCTTACTCTTGCTGAGGCAGAGTCGAGACTAGATCAAGGGGTTTTCAGCTGGAGCTTGTTGGAGAGTTGAAGGGGTGAAATTCCTGTGTGATTATGATGATGTGTTGTCTATAACATCGTTAGATTCAGCAGCAGTTGCTCTTCTTGTTCTATGCCAAACAAGAGAGCAGGAGATGGCTGATGAGGATGAAGATGGTGAGCCTCCTGAATCCTCAAAGCCACCCTGTCCCTGCGTATATACAGCTGTGTAAGATTATGGAACGTGCCTCTGGCAGACTGCGGCTGCCATTGGAGCTGGTTAAGAAAGAAACCGCGGATGGTTCGTCGAATGGTTCCATTTTGCTATAATTCTCCAGACACCGACGGCTTTCCATTCCTTCTTGATCTTCATACTGAGATTGAGAAGGCGTGGAAGGACCTGTCTATACGCGGTAGCAGGTCAGGCGGGTGTTGCTTACACACAATGTCTGTTTGTAAGCATATCAGTTGGACCTGCTGAATTGGCTTGGTAGGTTTCTTTATGTTTTTATTTATATCAATTTTCCTGGATGCGGACTAGGGGCCCTGAAGTTCCATTAGTTTGGCTGTAACATTATATTATTAGGGTAGTACTGTGTTTGTTCCCTTTTTTGGATGTGTTGGCTTCTGATAATGAAGCCACCATTCCTATGTTTTCAGATGTCAGCATATCTAAGCCGCATTGTTAGCCACCTTTTGGTTTATTAGCTTTCTCCTCTGGTAAATGCTAGAGTTTTGAATCTTAGCTTTCACTAACTTCAGATATATGTATGTTTAGCGTCGGCCTTACAGGCCGCCTGACATTTTATGCTTGGGTTGAGCTTTGCTCCTCTGAGCTTTACTTAGAAATGTAGTATTCTCAGAGTTTGCCTCCTCTCAGTTGAGAGTCGTTGGTTGGGCTGGTGTTCAGATCTATGCTTATGTGTTGGCCTTATAGGCCCACAGCTATAGCTGGCCTAGGCTAGAACTAGGGTTTAGGCGCTGCTAGCATTTTACGCCCTTTTTATACTACCCCCTTATTATGGGAGTGTAGTTTTCCTAGTTCTGGCCTCCTCTTATCAGAGTTGTCAGGCCAAGGCCCATTGTCCCTTCGGTGTAGGTGCAAAATAGATAGCAGCTAAGGTAGCGGACTATTGCTAAGTCTCCCTGGTGCCTTGTCTCAGGCAGTGTAGGCCCTTTTCACTATGTGAATAGAAACTTTGTTGCTGTGGCCCCGCTCCCCCAGAATTATCTAGTGGTACTTTGACTTCAGTGTTCAGAGCATGATGGTGTAAGTTTGTACTCCTCTTGCTTAAAGAGTAAAAAGTGTTTTTACTGAGTACATTGCCGGTTGGAGGATGTACTCAGGTTGAGCTAGACTAGTCAACCTCAATGGATAGTTTGGTTCTCAGATTTGGCTCCCTTAGAGCTTAGACACTGCCACTAGCTGATGCCACGTGTCTTTCTGGAGTCAAAGGCCCTGTTTGGGGCCTCCTTTCAGAGCATGATAGTGTACGTTTGTACTCCTCTTGCTTAAAGAGTAAAAAGTGTTTTTACTGAGTACACTGCTTGTTGGTATGTGTGGATGAAATTAGCTCAGGTTGAGCTAAACTAGTTAACCTCACTGGATTGTTTGGTTCTCAGATTTGGCTCCTTTAGAGCTTAGACACTGCCACTGGCTAACGCCACTTGTCTTTCTGAAGTCGCAGGCCCTGCTTGGGCCTCCTCTAGAGTGCGATGGCGTAAGTTGTACTCCTCTTGCTTAACCCTTTGCAGTCTGAGGCTGATTTGGGGCCCTGGAGAAGTTTTGACATGCCCTGACATTTGTGCTTGTTTCAGTTGTTCATAAACATATTAATGGAAAAGGTGTCATTACACTGTATTCAGCACGAACTAGGCTACCATAATATGCGAGGAACATGTATGTACATGTTTGTATTTTTGAAGGAATAACGTTTATGTGTGGTTATTGAAAAATCAAAAAACTGAATTACTGAAATAAGGCCAAAAATAAATATTAAATATGTGTTCACAAGACTTCTGGGTATTGGAGGTTGTAGACTAGAATTTTTGATTCAAAATGATGTAAATATTATCCTGCCTACTCAACAATATAGAGATTTAAATTTTGTAAGACACTTTTTGTGAAGAAACACAGTATGCATGGAGGCGTGAATCTTCATGAATAATGCTGTGATTCACACCTGAGAAGACAAAGACCTACATAATGACCCACATAATGAGCCCTTTCAGTCAGGTAGGCTATGTGAAAAAAACCCTCTGTGATCATGCTGATAACAGTATTAACGTCCACTCTTGACAAAAAAAAAAAAAAAAAAAATCTCATGCATGCACGTATTATTGCACATCATGTGAAGAAAATTTTGTATAGGCCTATTATAGTTTAAATTACAGTACCAGTCAAAAGATTGGACGCATTGCTATTATAATGTTTTTAAAAGAAGTCTCAAGCTCATCATGCTGTATATTAAACATACAGAAAAAACAGCAATATTGTGAAATATTATTACAATTTAACATAATGTTTTTCTATTATAATATACTTAAAAATACAATGTATTTCTGTGATGCAACATTCATGTTACCTCTATGGCATTTCATATAGGCTTTTAGCTTAAAAGCATGCACATTTGGAGAAATATTGATGGATTCTCATGTTTATGTCAATTTTCTATACAGAGGAGTAATATTTATTCAGTATTTATTGTCATCACTATGAGCGCTGGATACTGTTTTCTATTCATACTTGCAGCCGGAGGGCGCTCTGTGCACATTTAGTCCACAAATTACTCCTAATGAAGAACAGGCATACCATGTGACATTCTAGGAACTAACAGAGGCTTCCAGAGATCGCTAACCATGGCTATAACATGCAGATAAACACTTTTGAAGATAATAAATACACGATTGCGACGATATATACATGTATTGCCTCAGAATTTGCGTCTGAATAGCGCTCGCTCCGCGGGCGTGGCCGGATTAGTGCATAATAAGCTGACTCACAGACGTCTGACATGTCTCTCTTTTCATACAGATTACATAAACAGAGAATTTTTGTTTTCGATTTGACTTACACGATTTAAAACCTGACATTTCAATGTTTTTTTAGACATAAGTCTCATTTTTGTGTCATTAGTATTCACTAAGTTACACTTCATTTCCTGAGAACTATCAGATTGGACTTTATTCAGAGGGAGACGAGAGATCACGCATCATGTTAGTTTTCTTTATTTTGCAAAAAGCACAACATTTTGTTTTTACCCTGAGTGTACACAAATAAAAGAAGACGTTATATAGTTTCAATTGATATATTACTTATGTCTCTATGACAAAAAATGATTATTATGAGTATTTTAAGTCTGTTTTGCTGCAATGTGGAAAAAATCCTGCAAAACGCGCCGGCGCGTTACCCGACTCCAGAGTGTTAAAGAGTAAAATGTGTTTTAACTGAGTACACTGTTGGAATGTGTTGAGGTAAACTGTATTATGTGGGCACTTATCTGCTAGTTAAACTTCCGAGCGAGTTCCATGTTTGTGGGATCTTGCTTTTCAGCAAGCTAGCTGTTTTAGGTGTGTGGCTTTCTCAGGCCGCCTTTTAAGCCCCCCTACGCTCTGGTCTGAGTTGGTTACTGCCTCTTTTGCAGTCACTCTTACTGGATGTCTTCTCTGAAGAAATATGATTGGAGACTCTGTGAACAGACAGGTTGTTGGCCAAGACTAGATTTCTGTAAAGTAGACCAGGTCAGGCCTCCCTGGTGGCAATCGGGGTCGAGTACATTCCCCTGACTAGTGACTGGCTAGGGTTCCTTTGGGCCCCCTGGCCACATTCCCTTAAGAGTACCCTCTTTTCTTTTGAGAAGTTTGGTTCCAGAAGCCTTGGTAGGCCTTCTGCGGAAGGCCTCTTAGAGGCTTTTAGCTTGGGCTGTTGGCCATAGGGAATGCTGTCACTGACAGCCTTTGTGTGACCCGTAGAGTTCTGTGCAACTGTTAAGTAGGTATGGAAATTAACTCATTTCAGGTTTTTTTTTTTTTTTTTTTTGGCAGATTTTATTGGTTTTAAATTCAATTTAGTGTGGTTGTAGGAGTGCACATCCTCTCTGTGCTCCCATTGGTATATTTTTTTTTTCCCCTCCTTGGTCCTTAAATCACATGTACCTGTACTGTGATAGTTTAAATTAGAATGAGGACGTTCTATTTGTTCCATGTTGTTTACTTCTCAATATAATTTTTTATCCATCCTTCAATCCATCCATCTGAGAGCACATTAACAGTGTTTTCCATCTATACCATAGTGTTTATTCTATAAATACAGCCAGAGGCCTATTGCATAAAGCTACTGATGAACAAACTCTGAGTTTCAGAGTAGGTTTAGAGTTGACAAATCCATACAAATCCAACACTGACAGCCTTTGTGTGACCCGTAGAGGGAGTGGTTCTGGCATTTCAGTTGAAATTGCTAGTTCTGACGTTTGTCTAGCCATTTTCTGGCATGCACTCCCCTCAAACATGGCGGTGTGGGTATTTCGTTCCCCATAGCGTGTCAAACGCAGAGTTGAGTTCCCTTTTGAAAGGAACGCCTCCGGTTACGTATGTAACCATGGTTCCCTGAGAACAGGGAACAAGACTCTGCGTTTCCTAGCCATGCATCGGGGCTGCCTGCTGAACAGTCCCTGAAGACGAAAAGATACTGACTGGTTCTCTAGGTGCTCCTTATATACTTCCGGGTCACGCTATGATGACGTCATAGGCTGTCGCCGGCCAATAGGATTGTCGTGAGTTGATATTGTTTTCAGACACCAGTTCACGTGGAGGCATTCCCCATAGCGTGTCTCGTTCCCTGTTCTCAGGGAACCATGGTTACATACGTAACCTGAGACGTTTTGTCCACACAATGAAAGTCAACAGGGTCTAAAACAACACTTGACACTTTCATTGTATGGAAACAGTGGCAAAAAAAGTTTTTCACATGCGCAGGTAAACAATGAACGATATTTTCCCATTTTTTGGGTAAACTATCTTTTTAATAGTACACTTTTAGAAGTGGATTGAAGTATACCCAGATAGATAAGTGACACACACACACACAAATCTGAATATGGACACATCTAATTTAATAATTGTAAAGACTATTGACAGTTATAAAACATGAAATTTCCCTGCAGGAACCCATGAAACAGAGGAATGACTCATTTTGACAAATTATTTGTTGTCAAAATATAATGAATCCAAATACTCCTGAGAGATATTGCCACTTTTGTTGGTGCTATACCAGCTGTTCAATCGGCCACATATGTTTTGGAACAAGAACAAGATTTCTAGCCTCAGCTTATATGCTAATGTCCTCACAGCACATTACCAGAAAGCTAAAATCATTTATTTTTAAAGGCATTTAAACTATTCTGGAACTGCTGTGGCATAATGCTAAAAAGAGCTAGCCTTACCCCAATAGCCTCCAGCTCTATTCCCTGCAGCACTTCAATTTTTACTCTGAGGCTTGAACGAATTTCCATTAAATGCTCTCACTTCTTATTTGACGGTAGAATTTTATCACAACCACAAAACTGAGAACTGTAGTTAACAGTAATTTTGTAATACCTGCTACGCCGCCCACTCACAATCTGATGGCATATGTGATGTAAAATAAACGTTTAGAGATACAACTGCTGATCTTTGTCTTACTGATTGATTTAGATGTAATTCAATAGAAACCTTTGTTGTGTATCAGAGCCCACAGGTGTTGTTCACCTCAATTATAGATGGAGCAATGCTGTCTCTTTTATACAGTACTGTATATTCTCTCCTTTTCCTCTCCTTTTTCCTCCCCACTTCTCTTTCTCTTTTTGTTCCATATGCTTTCTCCTGTAGAGTGACTCAGCTGGGTTTAGGGAGATCCAGCTGTTAGACAAGCTGTGTGGAGAACTTTGGCTCTTAACAGCCTTTCCAGCATCTGTTAATGGAAAAACAAAAGTTTTTTTCTCTTTCAAACTTAAGAAGTTCAGCAGGAACTTATGAGATTAATAAAGATTTTTTTTTTTTTTTCTGAATATCCAATATCCATACAGACTCTGCTTCTCGGACATGTAATTCATGTAAAACCTTGATAACTTTTTTATAATTGAACCTTAGATACTTTGTTAGAATCACTGTCTTCTAGCTATCTGTTTATAGCGATGTACCAAAAGTCACTTTTACAAGTAAAAGTCTACATATAACACAAAGGTGAGGGCCCCCCACTGGCGAATTTCATGCATTTCTTGCTCGGCCATAGTAGCTGCTTTGTTTTTGAGACTTGAGTGTGAGAACATATTTTAATATCCAAAGTAATTGATTCAGTTATTTATGCAATAACAAACTGCTTTTGGCCATGTTTCTCAGCAGAAGGGTTCCTGGTCATGGTCGGGCACAGGCCTCCATACCCTTTTGGTTCAAAAGCTTCTCATTCATTTATAGCAGGTAAATCAGTCCACACACCTTTTCACATCCACTCCACAGAGAGGTATCACTAACAAAACAACTAGCACAATTGTGAAACAGTCGTTTTTCAGACAGTCACAATCCAAAGAGCATACTGGCTGTCTGCCACATTGTAAGACAGCGTAAAACAGTGTAAATGAACAGAAAGAACAGATTTGCAGTGGTGTTAACAATTAAACACACATAGGAGAGCTTGCTGAATATGATGGTTCTGTGCAACTGTTAAGTAGCTATGGAAATGAACTCATTTCAGTGTTTTTTTTTTTTTTTTGCAGATTTTATTGGTTTTAAATTCAATTTAGTGTGGTTGTGCACATCCTCTCTGTGCTCCCATTGGTATATTTTTTTCCCCCTCCTTGGTCCTTAAATCACATGTACCTGTACTGTGATAGTTTGAATTAGAATGAGGCCGTTCTATTTGTTCCATGTTGTTTACTTCTCAATATAAATTTTTATCCATCCTTCAATCCATCCATCCACTGATTGTGTAACACAAGATGGCACACCTGAGAGCACATTAACAGTGTTTTCCATCTATACCATAGTGTTTATTCTATAAATACAGCCAGAGGCCTATTGCATAAAGCTGCTGATGAACAAACTCTGAGTTTCAGAGTAGGTTTAGAGTTGACAAAACCATACAAATCCAACTTGGTTCAGATCAGGTTCAGTCGCTCTGTATAAATGTTCTCTGTCTATTCTCTGTCTATAAAAACTATCATGGAATTAAATGCATTTACAATGCATATATATATATATATATATATATATATATATATATATATATATATATGAGAATATAAGATCTGCTCTCCAACAGCAACTTTGGGAGATATTCAAGTTGTATAAATGAAGGGTAGAGTCGTTGCGGGAAAAAGACAGCTGAGTTAGGAGAGATGGCATACAGGCGGAGGCAGTGCACTACTGTGTTGTCGTTGGCAAGGTGTTTGAATGCATTGCTTGCTGGCTGTTTACCTGGATTTGCTTCCTGTTGTTTGGAGCTGGCAGAGTCCACAGAGGTTTCTTAAAGGGTTTCAGTGAGCAAAGCTGAAAGCTGCTGACTGTTGTTTACTACATTACCCAGAATCCCCAAGGACCTGCTGCTGCTGTGCTGGAAAACATCAGACGGCCAGAAGCCGCACCTTGGTTGTGTAGAGTGGGGATGAAAATAGGATGACATATTACAAAGAGAAATATGATGCCTTTCTTGTTTAAATGAACATTTCAAATAGAGAAATGTTTGGTATGACTGTCAGTCTATTGTCAGTGTAAAATATTTAATGTGTCTCTTTGTGTGTGTGTCTCATATATATATATATATATATATATATATATATATATACATATCACACGGAACATGGAGAGTCACTTCTCACGAGCGTGCCGGCACAATTTACTTCTGAGCTGAAGATTAAGAGATCATTATAAAAACTATCATGGAATTAAATGCATTTACAATGCATATATATATATATATATATATATATATATATATATATATGAGAATATAAGATCTGGTGATTGTGGAGGCCATTTGAGTGTAGAAAGATTTGAGCTTTGTGACATGATGTGTTATGCTGCTGGAAGTAGCCATCGGAAGATGGGTACACTGTGATCATAAAGGGAAGGACATGGTGAGAAACAATACTCAGGTTGGCTGTGGCATTAAGACGACTCTCAATTGGTACTAAGGGGCACAAAGTGCGCCAAGAAAATATCCCCCACACCATTATACCAACAGCAGCCTAAACCATTACAAGGCAGGGTGAGCAGGTGCGAACTGTAGCCTAATTTTCCTGTTCTTAGCTAATCATGCCACGTTCAAATTCACTTACTCCCAAGTCCTGCACTTGCTGACAATTTTTTAAAATTATTCTAAAAAAAAAAGCATCAAAAAATAGATTGAAGAAGCCATCTCTCTGTAATAGAGCAAGAGCTTGTTCTTCCTTCCTTCCTTCCTTCCTTCCTTCCTTTCCTTCCTTCCTTCCTTCCTTTCCTTCCTTCCTTCCTTCCATCCTTCCTTCCTTCCTTCCTTCCTCTCTTTTGACATTCATACATATTTCATCCGAAGTTCAAATGGCCTGCACATCATCAGTGCAGTGAGATCACTTCCACTAGGGTTCCTCAACTCTTGCCAGGAATTGATTAGCATGGATAAAATATATAAATAAGCATATCTTATTTTTTCCCCCCATGTTAGCTCTTTCAAAGTTGGTCCTTGGATAGACAGTAATAGCAACAATATAAAGCACATAGGAGAATTCACTAAGAATGAATCACCCCCACTGAAAGTGTTGTTTTATTTAGCAGATATTTTTACATTTATATTACCTTTGCCATCCTCTGATGCTCATTTAAAGTTAATCTTTAAAAACATAATTTAATTAATAATACTGTTAAAGGCACAATATGTAAAATTTTTGGATTAAAATATCCAAAAACCACTAGAACAATGTTATATATTTTAATGACTTTTGTACTTACATTATCCCAAATGTTTCCAAGAAAGCTTACATTCAGATAAAGAATTAATTCTAACTAGGACACGGACCATGTCCGTGCGTCGCCTATCAATGACATCATACCCGCGTTACCCTTGATTTCCAGTTTTGTTTTGTAGAAACCATGACACACCAAAGGTGCTTTAATATATTTTGCGTTTTATTAGACAGGTGAGCAACTGTTTGGATACATTAATTGACAGAAAACTAATTATTGTTATATAGCTTAACACAGTAATTTATTGTTTAAATCTTGTTTTCTTGATTTACCGCAAGTACTGTCATTTATATCGATTTTGCTTACTGCAGTGTGTGTGGGGATGCAAAAATAGGATGACATATTACAAAGAGAAATATGATGCCTTTCTTGTTTAAATGAACATTTCAAATAGAGAA
Source organism: Elopichthys bambusa (assembly GCA_037101425.1). NCBI lineage: Eukaryota > Metazoa > Chordata > Actinopteri > Cypriniformes > Xenocyprididae > Elopichthys > Elopichthys bambusa. The sequence continues at coordinate 16,639,716 of CM074447.1, read as the reverse complement.
ATGTTTGGTATGACTGTCAGTCTATTGTCAGTGTAAAATATTTAATGTGTCTCTCTGTGTGTGTGTCTCATATATATATATATATATATATATATATATATACATATCACACGGAACATGGAGAGTCACTTCTCACGAGCGTGCCGGCACAATTTACTTCTGAGCTGAAGATTAAGAGATCATTATAAAAACTATCATGGAATTAAATGCATTTACAATGCATATATATATATATATATATATATATATATATATATATGAGAATATAAGATCTGGTGATTGTGGAGGCCATTTGAGTGTAGAAAGATTTGAGCTTTGTGACATGATGTGTTATGCTGCTGGAAGTAGCCATCGGAAGATGGGTACACTGTGATCATAAAGGGAAGGACATGGTGAGAAACAATACTCAGGTTGGCTGTGGCATTAAGACGACTCTCAATTGGTACATACCCGCGTTACCCTTGATTTCCAGTTTTGTTTTGTAGAAACCATGACACACCAAAGGTGCTTTAATATATTTTGTGTTTTATTAGACAGGTGAGCAACTGTTTGGATACATTAATTGACAGAAAACTAATTATTGTTATATAGCTTAACACAGTAATTTATTGTTTAAATCTTGTTTTCTTGATTTACCGCAAGTACTGTCATTTATATCGATTTTGCTTACTGCAGTGTGTGTGGGGATGCAAAAATAGGATGACATATTACAAAGAGAAATATGATGCCTTTCTTGTTTAAATGAACATTTCAAATAGAGAAATGTTTGGTATGACTGTCAGTCTATTGTCAGTGTAAAATATTTAATGTGTCTCTCTGTGTGTGTGTCTCATATATATATATATATATATATATATATATATACATATCACACGGAACATGGAGAGTCACTTCTCACGAGCGTGCCGGCACAATTTACTTCTGAGCTGAAGATTAAGAGATCATTATAAAAACTATCATGGAATTAAATGCATTTACAATGCATATATATATATATATATATATATATATATATATATATGAGAATATAAGATCTGGTGATTGTGGAGGCCATTTGAGTGTAGAAAGATTTGAGCTTTGTGACATGATGTGTTATGCTGCTGGAAGTAGCCATCGGAAGATGGGTACACTGTGATCATAAAGGGAAGGACATGGTGAGAAACAATACTCAGGTTGGCTGTGGCATTAAGACGACTCTCAATTGGTACATACCCGCGTTACCCTTGATTTCCAGTTTTGTTTTGTAGAAACCATGACACACCAAAGGTGCTTTAATATATTTTGTGTTTTATTAGACAGGTCAGCAACTGTTTGGATACATTAATTGACAGAAAACTAATTATTGTTATATAGCTTAACACAGTAATTTATTGTTTAAATCTTGTTTTCTTGATTTACCGCAAGTACCGTCATTTATATCGATTTTGCTTACTGCAGTGTGCAACAAGTGTCTCATAGCAGCCGCGAGCAAATGCACAGAGTAGCATATAACAACTTTCAACACACAAATGTATCTAATATGATAAAAAAATGATTGACTGGAAAAAGCGCTAATCTGCAGCACAATAAAAGCTCCACTGCTCTCGAGCTGTGTGTTGCGCTTGTCTCTCATTAGCAATTGATCCAATGGCTTTCAGCCACAACCTGCTTCATACTACAGTAATGTTAATACATTTTTTTATACATCCATGAATATGATTTTTGCCTGACTCACGTCAAATTCTTTTCCACAGGCTGTAGACGTGAAGATAACACCTCCCATGATTCCGCGAAATCAATCAATTAATTAATTTATTTATTTTTGAACAAAATTGTTAATTGTTAAATCAGTGGACCAGTTATCAGACATGACATGAAAATCACATTATCGCTATTGACCACAATTTCAACTTTATTATTTAATAATATTTCATACTTAATTTTAATATTAATATTAACATTGTGCTCAGTAAGATTAGAACACTGAGTAAGCTTTTGCCTCAAAGAAAATGCAAGAATGTCAGAATAAAATATTGAGTTAAAAAAAGTAAGGCTAGTGATAAAGCTGAATCTTGGGATCCAACTCTTAACAGCACCATGATGATTTTGCAGGTCTTTCCTGTTGAGGTGTTCCCAAAGGGCAAGAAAGCTGATTGGCTGGTGACCCATGTTTGAGATGGCTGCCATTGATGTAGCTCTCTTATTATCTTGCTTGAGCGATCTCAAAGCTCGCAAGTTTCTTGTCTTGTCACACCTGTTTACAACTGATTGAGTCTGATGCTTCCAGTTCAATAAAAGCACTGGTTTTAACCTCCAAAGGCTACTAAGCCCTTTATTCTTTTATTTATTAACTTTTTTAAAGTATAATTCTTATAGGTTACAAAGTTTATTTACCTGCACTACTGAAAAAACACCCTATTATTCATATATATAACCACTGTCATAACACCTCCATGGCAATTCCATTTCTATTTCTATTTTCCATTTTGGCGAATTTATTGGCTAATTCCTATGAATTTGTATTATCTAATTTGCTCATTTTCATAAGATCTGCTTACGGCTGAATGACAGATAGGCTTAAGAAGGAACGGACCAACATTGTTACTTTTTTCTAAAAATTGTCCCTGCCTTGTGTTGTAGTTTGAATTCAGTTTGCCACACCCCACAGGAAGCTGAACTGAAATGTCAGGAAGAGAAATGTACTCTATCTATCCTATTTTTCTGTCTGTTCATTGCACACAACCCTGAAATTCTCAATATTTCTCATTATGGTGTCTGCAGAAAATAAAGTAAAAAATAAAGTAAATTGTAGTTTAAAAGTAATTTGTGGCTGGTTGTTTTGATGTTGCTTGTGATTTCATACATTTTCCATAGACCATACACAGTGCTCAGCGTAAATGAGTAAATGAGTAAACCCCCTTTGAAAAGAAACATTTAAGACAATATCTCAATGAACACAAAAACAATTTCCAAAATGCTGACAAGACTAAGTTTAATATAACATCTGTTTAACTTATAACATGAAAGTAAGGTTAATAATATAACTTAGATTACACATTTTTTAGTTTTAGTCAGATTAGCATGATGCAAAGAGTACACCCCACAACAAAAACTACAACATCTAGTACTTTGTATGGCCTCTATGATTTTTCATGACAGCACCAAGTCTTCTAGGCATTGAATGAACAAGTTGGCGACATTTTGCAGCATCTATCTTTTTCCGTTCTTCAAGAATGACCTCTTTTAGAGACTGGATGCTGGATGGAGAGTGATGCTCAACTTGTCTCTTCAGAATTCCCCATAGGTGTTCGATTGGGTTCAGATCAGGAGCCACTGAATCACTTTCACCCTGTTCTTCTTCAGAAATCCAACAGTAGTTTAGAATCATTGTCATGTTGGAAAAGTGCACAACGACCAAAGGGCATGGAGTAATGGTAGCATCTCTCTTTCAGTATAGAGCAGTACATCTGTGAATTCATGATGCCATCAATGAAATGCAGCTCCCCGACACCAGCAGCACTCATGCAGCCCCACACAAGGAAACTGCCACCACGTTTCACTATAGGCACCATGCATTTTTCTTTGTATTCCTCACTTTTGCGACGCCATACAGTTTTGAAGCCATCAGTTCCAAAAACATTTATCTTGGTCTCATCACTCCAGAGTATAGAGTCCCAGTAATCTTCATCTTTGTCAGCATGGGCCCTGGCAAACTCTAGGCGGCTTTTTTGTGACTGGGCGGTAACACTTTAGAATACTGATCCTTTGTTAATGAATAACTACACAGGAACAAATGAGTAATGCATTATTAACACTCTAGTAACTACTATTAACTAACAAAACTGCAACCATCTCACAGAGACGTCCAGGTCGTCCACGGAAGTTAACACCTCGACAGGAGCGTCTTCTGATGAGAAGGGTTGAAGAAAATCGGCATGCAAGTTATCTGCAGTTATCTAAGGAAGTAGAAAGCCAAACTGGGGTGACTATTTCCCATGACACAATACGACATACACTGCAGAGGAATGGCATGCATGGGTGCCGTCCACGAAAGAAGCCTCTCCTAAAGCCCAGTCGGTAACACTTTAGAATACTGATCCTTCATTAATGAATAACTACACAGGAACAAATGAGTAATGCATTATTAACACACAATAACTACTATTAACCAACAAGAAACTCTGATTAATGAATTAGTAAGTAACAGTGCTCAGTTGAAGGTGGTAGTTCACTATTAGCTAATCAGTAACTACTGTTTTTTCATTCCTCCCAGAGAACTACTAAGAACTACTATATATAGATTCATAATTAACATGAATGATGCATAATGTATAATTAATTCTAAAGTAAAGTTCATGGTAACCCACTAGTAATGACTGAAGTATTACCAAATACTTAAGAAGGAATTACTAATTATTTGGATCAGTATTCTAAAGTAAAAAACATGATAACTCTCTAGTAACTACTGAAGTCAATGTAAACTTTGTACATTTTTGTACAGTTTTGTTCAGTAATTCCTTCTGATGTATTTGGTAACACTTGAGTAATTACTAGTGGGTTACCATGATCTTTACTTTAGAATACTGATCCAAATAAGCAGTAGTTCCTTTAGAATTATGTAGTAACTCTTGAGTTATTACTATCCAATACTTTACAAAAACCTCAAAAGTTTACAATGACTTCAGTAGTTACTAGAGAGTTATCATGTTTCTCACTTTAGAATACTGATCCAAATTTTTACTAATTCCTTCTGAAGGATTTGGTAATACTTCAGTCATTACTAGTGTGTTACCATGATCTTCAGTTTAGAATTAATTATACATTATGCATTATTCACATTAATTATGAACTTGTATATAGTAGTTCTTAGTAGTTCTCTGGGAGGAATGAAAGAAAAGGTAATTACTGATTAGCTAATAGTGAACTACCACCTTCAACTGAGCACTATTACTTACTGATTCATTAATCAGAGTTTCTTGTTGGTTAATAGTAGTTATTGTGTGTTAATAATGCATTACTCATTTGTTCCTGTGTAGTTATTCATTAATGAAGGATCAGTATTCTAAAGTGTTACCGACTGGGCTTTAGGAGAGGCTTCTTTCGTGGACGGCACCCATGCATGCCATTCCTCTGCAGTGTACGGCGTATTGTGTCATGGGAAATAGTCACCCCAGTTTGGCTTTCTACTTCTTTAGATAACTGCAGTGAACTTGCATGCCGATTTTCTTCAACCCTTCTCATCAGAAGACGCTCCTGTCGAGGTGTTAACTTCCGTGGACGACCTGGACGTCTCTGTGAGATGGTTGCAGTTGCATCTTTTTCAATTTTTGTACTACTTTTGCTACAGTATTCTGACTAATAAGTAAAGCTTTGCGGATCTTCTTGTAGCCTTCACCTTTCTGGTGTAAAGAAACTATTTTCTTTCTCAGGTCTTGCGGCATTTATCTTCCATGTGGTGCCATTGCTGACAGCCTGAAATGGGAAGGGGTTTTAACACCTTTTTATAGTCAACTGTCTGCTGGACACCTGTGTAATGAATAATTAGACTCACCTGTGCTTGAATTCTTGTTAGACATTTGTAGTCTAAAATTTAGCTTTTCTCTGGAGACTTTCAGTGGGGTGTACTCGTTTTTGCATCACCCTAATTTGAGTAAAACTGAAAATTTTGTTCTCTAAGTTATATTATTAACCTTACTTTCATGTTATAAGTTTGCAGATGTTATATTAAACTTAGTCTTGTCAACATTTTGGAAATTGTTTTTGTGTTCACTGAGATATTGTCTAAAATGTTTCTTTTCAAAGGGGGTGTACTCATTTACGCTGAGCACTGTATGGTTGTGGATAACTTTGGGAGGTTTTGGACTGAAAATAAAGCAAAGTAGTGACTATTGCAAAGAAACTCTACTCTAGTATGCAGACTACAAAGTGATATTTGACAGCACAATTTTCCCAGCGGAATTATGCATTGTCTGTGTTCTTTGATATCTTGTGCAATAAAGAACTCAATGGCAGACGATAGAAGGTATTTTCACACAAGTTTCCAACAGGAGATGGTACTTTAGAATAAAAAAAATAAAAAAAAAACATAAAAGAATATTTTGGCACAAAACCTCTAAGTGTATTGCTACAGTCCTCAATGAATGTACCAATGATTGTGCTCCAAAACCTTGCAAAATTGCAGTACAAGCTCAGAAAATGTGTGTTTTTTCCACATTTTCCACATATCATATATCCATCTCCTGGAGTGAAACTATAGTAGACAGTGAAAATATAAGTAGACCAGAAAAGCAATAGTGCCAGAAATCCCATGAAGCCATCTGTAGTACATCAGCACACTATGCTGCTACTGATGATTTGGCAGAACATGACTAAAGATGTTTTTTTTTTTTTTTTTTTTTTTTTTTTTTACCTTTTTATTTCCTTCAAAATGAACAACTGTTCCATCATGTTTTCAACTGCAGATCTGATTCATTAGTGGGAACAGTTTGGTGTGCAGTTGTGCACTTCGAGGAAAGTATGAAAGTGAATGAGAATGTGCTTTAGTGTCACAATCACCAGTAAGAGTGCCCGTCATTGCCATCAGAGGGCACTCCACCCAGGACTACTGCTCATTATGGACTCCATTTCCCACAACCCACTGCCTGGACTGATCAACCATGATTGCTTACACCTGTGTCTCATCACCTCTTTATCCTTGTGTTTCTGTCTATTTAAACCTGGTTCATTCAGTCACTTGTTGCTAGGTCTTGCTTTACTGTTTGCACTGCATCTCTGAGCTTTTGTGTCTTGTTTCGTCTGTGTCTTGGATTTTGTTTTTGTTTTCTACATCTCTGGTTATCTCTGTTTTTTCCTGTGCCCTGGACTTTTTCTTTGTTTGGATTGCTCACCTGTGTTTTGACCCTTGCCTGGCTTTTGATTATGATTGTGGATTACCCTCTAATAAAACACTGCATTTGGATTCTCAACCCTTTGTGTCTCAGAGCAGTACATTACATTTAGATTGCATTAGAAGAAAACTTTTGATTAATTCTCCAACTTTTTCTCATGCTGAAAGAAAATCATATTAGATATTAAATTAAAATAGCTAAAACACAGTTAATCATTCACAAAATAATGTAAAACAAATAATTTACCATTAAAATAACTACAAATGTAATACAATAGCTCTTCATCAGCAACATTTTTTTCATCATTTGTTTCAACATTGTTTCAATTGATACTCATCTTTATATCTTTCCTCAAGTATGGAACAGGAAGTAAGATCTCATCAAACACTGACTGCAAAGTCAACGGTTACATTCCAATAGATCTGTTCTAATCTTGTAGTCACCAACAGATGGTGTACAATGTGACTAGAAGACTATCTTGAGATACGGCTCTAAACAGCGCACACATACCCGCATTCTGCCACAATCAATCAGTCAATCAAGTTTGCTAGCAGAGCCTCTGGGATTTGACTTTGACAAAGGACATTGGAAGTCAATTGGAGAACCACCAAACAGTATGATAAAACCTTACTGCACAGCACCCTGGTACAATGTACATGATACTGATCTTTCAATAGTGTGCAGCAGTTTGCTGTCATCCATTTGCAACACTGCAGTTTGGATCTTAACCAGTATCAGTTTGATAAATATTACAATCTTCTTGTATAAGAAACATTGATGGATTAGAATCTGATGGCAAGCAATCCAGTTTTTGGAATCTGTTCCTCCACCCCTATGGTGAGATACCATACTTCTTTTTCTTTTTTTTTACAAAGTAGAAGCTTTAACATATAGGTAAGATAACAAAATAATTTCAGATCAATATTTCATGTCTACATTGTACATGATTCTTTTTTTGTTGAGAAGACTGTACTAGCATATGGGGGCGGCGAATGGTCCTGGAGAGCAACATTCCTGCAGAGTTTTGCTTCAACCCTAATCAAACACACCTGAACAAGCAAATCAAGGTCTGAAGAGTTATTGGGGCTGCGTTTCACTCCACTTTTATACATGCACTCACAAACTTCCCTAAACACTTCCCCCTCGGGGGAATCCCCGCCGCCATTTTGAAGTGTGATCCACTTTGTGAAGTGGATAAGGGAAGTTTATATGGATTTTGACAGAGAGAGCGAGTCTACTCCGATGTACACTTCAAGTAGCTCTATATCCCATAATTCAACTTGATTGTGATGTCACAGCAGATCACGCTTAACTGAAGTGTATGATACATTAATTATTTTGAGAATTAATAACATTATAGTGTATAATATATTAATTATGTTGAGATTTAATCACATAATACTTGTAGCTACCTTATGTTCACAGTCAAAGTTTATACTATTGATTTTTTTTTTTTTTTGTATAATTTTATTTTTCTCCAGCAGCTCATATACCTATAGGATTTTATACATTTTCTCTAACAACTTATATGCATATAGAAGGGTGCATTAAACAAATTCATAAGTAAAAAGGGGGTTTATATAATAAATCAGCCATAGTGAATTCCAAGTGATCAAGGGCTTAGCGCATTCCATTTAAACCTTATGCACGAGTTCCGCCAGTAGTGGGCACTCATGCAACGTAAGCAATGACGCACATCCAAGTCCACGAGACGGAGGGAAGTTAGTGAGTGAAGGGCATACACATTTGGAGTGAAACGCAGCCTAGGAAGCTACAGGCAGGTGAGTTTTTATCAGGGTTGGAGCTAAACTCTGCATGACTGTGGCTCTCTGTGGCTTTCACCAACCAGGACTTTATTTTATTCAGCACAGACAAACTCATTAGTCCTTTTTGCCTCAAGCAGTCAAGGAGCAAGGATATGTAGTTCTCATATGACTGAACCATCTGTATTTAGTCTATCAGCTAAAAATAGCATTATGATCATGCACTTATTTTCTTCTCAATAAAGCTACATTCATATGTTGCAGGTCCTTGCATTTAATATTAGTGTTAATTATTCCCAACAATTATTAAGTGCATTAACTGACCAGATCTCCTGCTCGCAAAATACATGTACAGTGCAAAGTGATATCCCTAGTATAAAATAAATATACCGAAATGTATTTGGAATACATTTACTTTATGCTAAATATAATACAAATACATTTACATATTTATGTACTTAATATAAATACCTGTCACATTTTGAGTTTGTTTTCGGTTTGTTTGTTTTTTTCTGTTCTGTTCATGCCTGAGTTTAGTTAGATTTCCAGGTTGTTAATTAGTTCTGTCATCCTCTGTTCCCTGCCTGTTTGTCACCATGGTTTCTAATTGATGTGAGTGTTCTGTTCAGGTGTGTCTTGTTAATTAACTCCTTTGTTTGCCCTCATGTATTTAAGCCCCCAGTTTCAATCTGTTCCTTGTTCTGCATTGTCAATGTCTATGTGAAATGTGGTTGTGATTTCTCAAGTTGTTCTCCTGTTTGTTGTTTATTATTAGATTAAAAGTCAGTATTGAGTTTATCTCTTTCGTTACAGCCACCAACCGTGACAATACCCTGCAATTGTACTTTTGGTATACAAACCCTGGTTTCCCAGACAAGGCTTAAGCTAGTCCTAGACTATGCTATAGTATAGTCATATAGACATATGATAGCTGCCTGAATTATAACAAAGCACTGTTCGCCAGAGGAGAACTGGCCCCCCGACTAAGCCTGGTTTCTCCCATGTTTTTTTTTTTCTCCATTTTTAACACCTGTTTGCCACCTGATGTCACCTGTTGGAGTTTGGGTTCCTTGCCGCTGTCGCCTTTGGCTTGCTTAGTTGGGGACACTTGACATTTGATATTCAACAGTGTTTTGATCTGCCTGCATTGAAACCATTGTATGCTAACAGAGATGGACGATGACATCACTGTTTACTCTAGTACTGAATTTACTTAAGATGGATACTGACACCATTTTCTTTAAGAGCTGCTGTGCAGCCAAAATTATATACCAGTTATCACTGTAAAGCTACAATCTGCATTGTAAAAAGCGCTATATAAATAAAGGTGACTTGACTAGACTAAAATGCATGTTTGAGCTATTGTAACTGAAAGTAACTTTTACTGACAGATCTTAAAATATGTCAGTGCCATTGTTTTGTCTCAAGATGCACACCAGTAATGTTTTTTTTTTTTTTTTTCTAATGAACGTTTATAAAAGTTACTTAAATGCCTAAGTATTTACTAAGGCCTAATCCTGACTTAATCTAAGCCCTGTTTGTGAAACCGGGCAAAAGTCTGCTAAATTGGAACAACTAATTTTGAACTTAATGCATTTTAGTTATCCGGAGATAGTGCTGAGGTCCAACTAAAGATACACTTAAGTATATTTGATTGTGCTAAAATGGACCTATTACAAGTATATTTTAGGTACACTTTAAATATCTTGCATTTAAATACTGATATTATACAGTGTTCATACTATCCTTACTAATAATGACACATTTTAAAGGATTAGTCCACTTTCAAATAAAAATGTCCTGATAATTTACTCACTGCCATGTCATCCAAGATGTCCTTGTCCTGCTTTCTTAAGTTGAAAAGAAATTAAGGTTTTTGATTAAAACATTCCAGGATTATTCTCCTTATAGTGGACTTCAATGGACTCCACTGCTGAAGGTCAAAATTAGTTTTAGTGCAGCTTCAAAGGGCTTTAAATGATACCAGACGAGAAATAAGGGTCCGTAAGAGTAAATTATCAGGACATTTTTATTTGAAAGTAGACTAATCCTTTAAGCTCAACATTAAGAAATGTACATTGTGCAATAAAGAAGTACTCCAAATAAAGTTGAATTATAATATTTATAATCAGTAAGTCTCAAGTGATATGTCAGTAAATATGTTAATGGGTTTGTTTTATTTTATTTTATAAAATTTTTTTTTTATAAAAATTTATTTTAAATACATTTTGTTATAGTCTTTTTTTTTCTTTTCTTTTTTTTTCACTAGTGATGTTTTGAAAGCAGTATGTCAAAAATAGGTATCTTAGAAGCATTGCTGCTGTATTGTGATACGTTAATTTAAGGACTGCAAGAAATTCTTCAGTGGTTTTCGAAGTCTAAAACAGGATCTTTGTCAAAATAAAGATCATTCTTAATCATGACTGGAGTAGATTTTTGACTAGAGCATCTTTTTTTGTCACTGACATGCATTTGCCAATGAAAGCTAATATATGAACGTCGTAAGCAGAAGGTTGACATACTAATGTATTCAAAGCAACAGGTTGACTAAAGCATCCAGATGTCCACAAAGAGAGTGAACAATCATTAAGCTACAGTAGTTCACATCTTTATTAAACCATCTGCCATGCTATCAGTCAGTTCACATTTTGACTCTGTAATCAGTAAATCTGCATGCAACCTTTTCATGCTCAAGCCACACTCAGCTGGAAGTCTAAAATCAAACTCCAATCAGAAACATGAAGGAACGAAGGTAATACTGACTAGCTTTGGTTAGTGTAGGCCAAAGGTCAAGGACAGAATTAGTGTCAGGGAGGAGTTCAGGAATTCAATATCCCTACATATATATGCTATTATTTATTTAGGTTTATTACATTAAGTTTATTATTCTCTGATAATTTTCACCTTTGGTACAGCTCTAAAACAGATGAATGTGTTTATGGCACAGGTTGTTGGACATCTATCAAGTGTCATTGGTTCTTGAGTGTTATGACATCACATCTGCACCATAGGCAGCATTTTGTTTGTTTGTTTGTTTGTTTCAGGTTTGTTTGCTGTGGATATGGCATAATGAAGTTGTCCTCTAAAACCTTTGTAGTGAAATTAAAATTCACCCCCTCTATTATTGTAAATTTAATATTCTATCTGATTGACCCACTTGTCATTGGAACGTATTTTAATATTTTAAGTCTATGTGAGCAATATCATTCTATTTTTTTTTTTTTCCTTCCAGATTTAGAAAATAGATTAATTGTGCAAAGTATATGTTGAAAAACTTTGTTTGGTGTAAATTAGTATTTTTAAATACCAGCACAGTGATGCCTTTCTAAAGAACTAAAAAATAAAAAGTTGTTGTAGAAAAGGTTCTCCCATGGCACGAGGCTGCAAAATTGTTGATGTTTGGTTCTAATTGGAAGTAATTAATTTTCAATGAGAATTACAGTGACTGTTGGCATGCGGGCATGTTCTGCGATGTGACAGAGTTGAGAAAAGTTGAACTTTATGCAAATGAGCACCAATGTAATGCAACTTCAAGCTGCCTTCCTTATCACTGTGCTTCTCTCTCTCTATCTTTAACCATTTTTTATTTCTTATCTACATTCAAGCAGGTTCATAGTTGCTGTTTTTAGAGTTAAACCAGATAGGAAATTAAGTGGTATACAGCTGTTTGCCAATGTAAGTGACAGACTCTTTCCCATTATAGAAGTCAGAGATTTCTATTTCAGTCAACTGACACAGCAGTAGACAATTAACAGCCCTCACTGATGCAACAACCATCTCTCGCTTCAGTCATTCAACTCTCTGTCTCATTTGTGTTTACCAGTGTCTCTTAGGGGCATTCAATTGTATGGCCAGCCGGTGTGTGCAAATATCGATATTGACAGTGTTCAGCATTCTGAGGTCCTTGAATATGGCAGAGCAAATTAACCAAAAGCAGGATGGAAGCTTTGGAGAACGAAGAGATAAAACCAAACTTTCCTAGACACATCAAAGAGCAACACGGTATAAGCTCCAATGGCCTGACATATTAAAAAGGTTTTTTATTTATTTATTTTTTTGCTGTAGACTGTTCCACTTTTAACCTTGGTGGGGAAGAGCAACATTCTCTCACTGCAAGGAGAGAATGTTAAGAATTGCATATTTTTTACCTGCATGTTTGGTTTGGTATTAGAGCCAGGGTTTGAATAGTAACAAGCTGTGAACTCATGTTGGTGGCGGAGAGAATAATTATTTAAGGGATAAACTGCAGTCAGCCGGTCATTATCATAAAATAAAGCCAGAGGCGTATTATTTACTGATAACGATTAGCTGATTGTACATTATCATGCTTAATACACAGCTACTTACCAAATGAATGAAAAAATAAATAAAATGGACATGAAATATTAATTTGAGTTTAAATTATTCTATTATACGAGAAGAAAGAGACCATAGGGTGGTATGAGAGACCTGAAACTTGCACAGTAGGAAAATAGTTGCTTGACAGACAATAGTCAGTTATGTTGTTTAGTGACCATTCTATAGAAATATTCTAGAAACTACAACATAAGCTCAGTATTTTTGGATGAACTATTCGCTGTAAGTGAATCTCTGTCTTTTCAAGATCTAGTACACTGCGGTTGGGAGATTTTTTCCTCTTCTCTACAGAAACAAGGAGGTTGTGCCTGTTGTTTCGAGGAGAGGTCATAAGTCATGGGAACAACAAACCACTGCATCCCCTCATTTTTCTTCAATTACTTCCTTTTTTTCCCTTATGGAGTCAGCAAGGCCTGTATTCTTCATACCACACACACACATTTTTGTCTTTAATGTGTTATTGGATAAGGATATAAGATGAAATGAGAATTTACCAGAAAAGTGTTTTCCAGACATGAGATATAAGTTGCTGTTAAAAATAATGTGAATAGACAATAGAAGTAGTCTAATTAAAAAAAAAAAAAATGTATATATATATTTTGGTAACACTCATTTCATTAATTTGTTAACATTAATTATACATTAGTTATTCTGAACTAACAATAAACAGTACAACATTAATTTTACTAATACATTAAGATGAAAAGTTGTATCTAATGTTAGGTAATATTTAACAAGTTATGAAGTAAAATATCTAGCTTCCGCCAGACCGCCTTCCATATTCAAATTACGGAAAAAACGGAACTGGCGTCACGTCAATTCTGTAAGTTAAATAGGGAAGGTGTAGGACATACAGCGTAAGCTTTCTGATGAATACGGTCTGACAGAAGCTAGATATTTTACTTCATAACTTGTTTTTTTTTTTTTTGACAAACGCATCGCTTCACTTCAGAAGACCTTTATTAAACCCCCCGGAGCTGTGTGGAATATGTTTATGATGGATGGAGACACTTTTTTCAACTCATTTGGTAATGCATACTGCCATTATAGAGCTCGGATGCGTCAGGATATCTATTAATATTTCTACGATTGTGTTCGTCAGAAAGAAGAAATTCATATACACCTAAGATGGCTTGAGGGTTAGTAAAGCTTGGGGTAATTTTCATTTGAAAGTGAACTAATCCTTTAAATCTTAAGTTTTGTGATAAAACTAATATATGCATATAATACTGTATATATACAAACACACCAGTGCTCGCACCTGAAAATTAAGCATAACCTTAGACCAGTTTGTTTGATGCAGTAAAGGTCACGTTTCTGCTGACATTTTTGGTAGGAACACAGTCAACAAAATATTTTTTTGTTGACTCGTATTTATATTCACACATGGAAATATAACCACCCACAGGACTTGCCACCAGTGACCAGTCACGTCAGTTTTGTAGAAACTCAGCCAAGCCCTGTACCGCAGAGTATTGTAAAGTCTGCATCTCCTCAGCCATGCTGACATCTAATTAAAGCTCTATCCCTGTAGAGACAGCTGTGGTGTCCTCTGAGAGAGAACCACCCTGCCTATCCCTCCTGTGCGCTACCTGTGAGATGCTGAGATAATGTTTGAAGATAAAGAGAGACACCCCTTTGTCTAGCAGTTTTTGCTTTTAATTTCCACTTTGCAATTAGCCTGGGGGCTTCAGAGCTTAATGAACTGTTTGTGCTGTAAAGCACTAACACTTACTGACAATAAAGCAATTATTTTACCAAGCCCAGCTTTCCAGCTGAAAACCAGATTGTCAGTCAAGCATATTTTGATCCTGTGACCTCTTGACTCTTGACATTCTGCGGCAAGAGGGAACAAAATTTGCTTTACTGACATTTTTGAATAAACCATATAAAACTGCATAAAAAAAAAGGTCCATTCACACCAAGATCGATCGAACCATAAAGATGACTATAACAATAGCGTCCAAACCTATCGTTCCGTTTATTATAAGCACAGACTGCTGTTATGTCATCTGCCACTTTAAATACTTGAGCTCTTTAAAGCAGGATAGATTCTGATTGGCTGTCAAATGTTTTTATTGTTCATCAACTTGAAAAAAAAAAGTGGATTGTGTGGACTATTCTTTTTACATTTTTTTTTTAAACTATATATTTATTATTGTTATCAATATCATTACAGTTATCGTCCTTGGTGTGATCAGGCCTTTAGTCAGTAGATCTATACCAGTTGGGTGTGTTTGTTTGCAATGGAGAGGAAATCACAGATAGAGACATTTGTGTTGTCAACTATGCAAGGGCCTCTCACTGACTAGAGCGGAGGATATTATTTATTATAATGACCTTTAAAGTTTGTTTAACGACTGGTAAGGGGAGGATTTAGATGATCTCTGAGAGTTCACTACAGCTGCAGTTTTCAGTAAACATGAGGAGAGATCATAAAATCATGTAGTAGAAATCTTCCCTCAGGCCTCTATAAGGAGGTGGGCAATGGATCACTATTGAATGATGAAAGCTATAATACTGTATGAGATAAAATGAGCTTTATTGTTATTCAGTACATAAATCTGTAACTTAAAAAATCAAAAATAGCTTATTTCTGTAAGAGGGTATGCCAAACTAAACGAGCTCTCTTCAAGCATGAGCACTTAAACTTAAATGGAAAGAAATTTAACAGGATGGACAAAGCTAATGTTAGCTACTGCATGACAGTGCCAGCTTGAAGTTAATTTAGATTATTTTTAGCCATCTTTTAAAATGTTGATACCTTACAGATTTCTGTCATCTGTCTTATGTTTTTAAAACGTTTTATAGTAAGATACACATCATTGATTTCTTAAAATCTATTAATTGTTTATGTCTGTGCTGTCATCTACTCACCCTCATGTCGTTCCAAACCAGTAGGATTTTTGTTCATCTTCTAAACCCAAAGAAATATATTTTAATGAAATTTCTGTCTCTCCATTGACTGTCCATGCAACTACCACTTTGACGCTACAAAAAGTTCATAAAGGGATCGTGAAACTAATCCATATGGATTGAGCGGTTTAGTCCAAATTTTCTGAAGAGACACAATGTTTCGCTTTTCTGATGTAACAAGCTTGCTCGGTAGCTCAGCTGATATGGAATTGTACTTAGGATGCGGCAGCCTTAAGTACGAACTTCGTGACTCACGATAAAAGAGATCAAAGTTGAGAGATCAAAACAAGCTAAAATGGCATGATTATGAAAGCTTTTTGTGTCACATTTGCTTTTGTTACCTCTATCGGGTAGGTTTAGTTGTGTTGGTTGTACGTTATTTTAAAACGTAATGGAGTATTAATCTTAGCGCCAATCACCGGACATTTCAAATCGGAAATATGGTGATACATATAAAACCAATGTAATAAAAATTTACCATATTCACGTTCATCTGTTTCAGAAAAAAACTGAACACGCTTATAGCGCCACTCAGTGGACATTTCACATTGAAACTGTCCCCACAGGTCCGTTTTACTAATGAGCCTGGGCTGGTTTTATATGATGAAAATATTAAATTTAGGCTTTTATTCACCTAAACATTCAACGCACAAATCAGATATGGTAAATGGAGAACCAATAAGGTTTTTACAGATTTTTTTTTTTTTTTTTCTCCATTTTTTGGTGAACTAACCCTTTAAGACACGAAAATGAACTATATTAGAAATATTGAATGGTAGGAATAGCCCAAAACATTCCATATCATGGACATGAGAAACATGAGACCTATTGTAACTGAATTTATAAGGAAATGAGGACAGCATGGTCTGTTACTTATTCATTCCAACAGATAGCAGGAGTGAAGATGGATGACATGGTGAGAGAAAGCACATCATTGTACTATTGAAATAATTGATTTATTTCCTTAATGGAGATGTTTTTACCCATTTTAAAAATCCCATATTTTGTTAGCCTAGCCGTTTATGTGTCACTGCATTCATAAACCTATAGATGAATGGCATATCTCGTCCTCTCTATTGCCATGGAATAAAGATGAATTCTGGGCATTTAGCCATAGTGTTATTTGGTGGAATTTTACTGTTTGAATGCCTCATTTTGTGTAGAACTGATGTCACATGGGGACCTGAGGCAGCAAATTGAGTCATGGATCTTTTCGTCCAGACCCTGACCTCTGCTGTCATCAGTCTTAGCAAAGCAGTGAAAATGGCTAGAGGAAGATTCACTTGTTTCATTTCACTGTTATTATCGGGTGTTACGTTAGCACCTCTAGATATTTGTGGAGGATTATTAATCTAATGTGTTTAAACCATGATATCTTTTGTTTCATTGGAGTGTTCTTAAGAATAACAACAAAACAAAAGAGCTGAAAGTATTTTAAAATTCAAATTAAGGTATTGTGGTTGACAGATGCTCTTGAGACCAAATGTTCTCTCAGATGACTCTATTTCTTTATTTCTTTAGCTCTTTAGGTGATCTTTCCCATCACTTCCCGATACAAACTGTCACTGACCACTCGGGCAAATCCTCAAGGAGATTCAGCTGAATTTATGTCCATTTTCTGTGCTGCAGATAACTGAAAAAGTCTCTCTCTCTCTCTCTCTCTTTTCTTTTTCTTTTCTATTTAAGTTCACAAGGTGTTTGTGTCTGTGCATCCAAACATGAGAACAACAGTTACACTGATGTACAATATTACAGCATGGATGAACAAACAGGATGGTTATTGTTTGCTACTGCTGTGATCTTATGTGAGTGACATTTTGTTCTGCTCTCACGCCAGTAAACACGTAATCAGAGAAAAGATGTTGTTGCAAGAGGGAGGGGAGGTTATTTTGATTAAATATTATGAGGGCGCATGCATTTTGAAAAAAAAAAAAAAAAAGATGTGCACGGATAAATCATTTATAATAATTACGGCAATATTCCATAAAAAAATAATAATTTTGATTTCATGGTGACTTTAATTTTGTGCATTTTTGTTACTTTAAAAAAAAATATATATATATATATAAATCAAATATATTTCATTGATCATGATAAATATATTAAAGTATTTCATAATTCTTTCAGTCAGACTAATTCAAATGGAGTCTACACTGGTTGTGCTGTATGTTTTTGATTCACTAAAAATAACCATTTCCTAAGAGTCACTTGAGAGAATCTGACTACTCTGTTGTACGAAATTTTATGCAGTTTTCGAAGACAAATCAATAAAAAGAAATTATTTCCCAGGAGGCTTTCACCTCATCAGATTAAATTCAGACCTCAAACTCTGGTATTAGTTAAAGGATTAGTTCACTTCAGAATTAAAATTCCATGATAATTTACTCACCCCCATGTCATCCAAGATGTTCATGTCTTTCTTTTGTCAGACAAAAAGAAATTAAGGTTTTTGAGGAAAACATTCCAGGATTTTCTTCACACAGTGAACTTCAGTGGGGTACAATGGGTGGAAGGTCCAAATTGCAGTTTCAGTGCAGCTTCAAAGGACTCTACACGATCCCAGCCAAGGAATAAGGGTCTTGTCTAGTGAAACGATTGTTTTTTTTAATTTATATACTATTTTACCACAAACGCTTGTATTGCACGCAATAGAAAGGTCAAGGTAGGAGGAAGTACTGCGGTAGGGCGAAAAAATCCATCTAATTTTCTCCTCCAACTGTACAATCATCCAACATTGTTGTTTTTTTTTGTTTGTTTTTTGTATAGGGTATAGGGTTTGACTTTGTCTTTGCACATTTTTTTTTTTTTTTTTAGAAAATGACGCTCATTTAGCAAGATAAGTCTTCCTCGTCTGGGATTGTGTAGTATGCTTTAAAGCTGCATTGAAATTGGGGGCTGCACAGAAACTGCAATTTGGACCTTCAACCCATTGAACCCCACTGAAGTCCACTATATGGAGAAAAATCCTGGAATATTTTCTTCAGAAACCTTCATTTCTTTTTGACTGAAGAAAGAACGACATGAACATTTTGGATGACATCAGGTGAGTAAATTATCAGGAAATTTTAATTCAGATGTTAACTAATCCTTTAAAGGTGCAATGTATAAAATTTGGGAGGATCTATTGATAGAGATGCAATATAATATACATAACTATGTTTTCAATAGTGTATAAAGATCTTACATAATGAACCATTATGTTTTATTACATTAGAATGAGCCATTTATATCTACAGTACGTACAGCGCGGGTTCCCCCTCCATGTCAAGTCGCCTTTATGCGTCGGCATGTTTCTACAGCAGCCCTAAATGGACAAACACTCTACAAAGCACATTTCATCCCTATGTTGTTGTTCTTCTAAATCGTTTGTGTTTTTAGAGGCAGCTTGCATCACTACGTCACTACGTTGAATACTCACGAAGAAGAAGTAGCAGTAGTCATCTGGTTTATTAGAAGAAGAGACTGTTCTTTGTTAAAAGTAAGAAGAAACCTCATTGCTTGACTGGCTAACATACTCTCTGCTGTCTTGGACGACGACATCTTTGACTTGTGTCGGCCAAACAGCTACCGTAGCTTCTCTATTTTGCTTCGAAAGGGAGGGGGGAGCTGTCTTTGTTTGCAGTTCGCAACCTCACCACTAGATGCCGCTAAAATGTACACACTGCACCTTTAAAGGGGACCTATTATGCCAAATTCACTTTTGCATGCTGTTTGGACATAAATGTGTGTTGGCAGTGTGTGTACACAACCACCCTATAATGATAAAAATCCAACCACTATCCCCATAAATCATAAGCAGTGTGTCTGAACAAGCCATTTGCAGGTTCCTGGCAATGTGACATCACATTATCCACAGGCCCCGCCCATTAATGTTGACAGACACCGCTGTTTTAACATAGAACTGCCCTGAGTGAGTTCACAGTGAGTTGTACACAGTCCGCCATTGCTGCACTGACGAGAATGTCTCCCAAGCGTTTTAGGTGTTCTGTAGCTGGATGGATGAATCCACATAGCTCTTTCCATTTACTCCTGAAATCTGAGCCGCTGCAGACGAGGTGGATTAATTTTGTTCTCGAAGAAAATGCTCCCTCAATTCTACCGAACTTCGTTTATGTCTGTGCGAATCATTTCACACCGGACTGCTTTGTGAACGAATGTCAATACAAAGGGACAATACAAAACAGAGGTTGTGCTAAAAATTTGTTACTCAAGGATAGATTGGTACAAACTGTTTGTGATCCAGTTTACAGCCTCCAGAGTGATACTGGATACGGCAGTAATGAAGGTGAGAGCACTTTATTACAGTTCATTGGAGTTGAATTATAAAGTTTACCAGTTTATTAAGCACCACCCGAAAAGGCATAAGGTCTTTATATATTTGTTTACTGTTAGTTGTAACGAGTGTTTCTGTATACTTCGCTGTGTATGTTGATGATAATGCAAGGGAGAGAGAGAGAGTTTATGGATAATATTTTAATGCACACTTGCACTGTTTTTTTAAGCTCTTACAGTGATTTTCTAGAGTGAAAACAGACGCTTCATATTTTGTGTGAAGTACAATAAACATTATAAAACTCATCGGTAAACAGGCTTGTACTAATATAGTGGATAAAAACAAGAAGACAATATAAGTTATCACAATATTTAAACTAAACTATACCTGTTCTATCTCCATGCAGCATATATTCACAGTTTCTGACATTATAGTGTGTCCTGACTGACTCCTGACACTAGAGAATCAGCTCTTGAAGCTCCACCCTCTTAGGCTGAGCGCAGAAGCTCATTTGCATTTAAAGGGCACACACTGAAACGGCGCATTTTTGCTCACCCCCAAAAAGTGGGGTATTTTGAGCTAAAACTAAAGCTTACTAAAAGTTTATTACTAAAAGTTTTTCAACACTGAAGCAATCTAGATATATCTCCGATATTCGTTGGCTAAACTGTATTAGCGTTGCATTGACTATTGACTATTTTAAATGTAAAATGAATCAAATGCAGTATAATGAATGCAGTAAAATAAATCCACAACATGAAGATCAATAACCTATGCACATTTTATAAACTTCTGTTCTGTGTCACAGTATGTTTGCAGGAGCCAAATACAAAATAAATAAATAAAATAAGACCACTCTGGGGAGGACTGCGCTTTAAAAGAGACCGTGTAAGAATAATCTTTTACAGGGGGTTTGTCTTTGTTCTTTCATCATGGCCTCTACTGTCACTTTGTAATGGCAGTCATTCACTGTGTCACCCCTCTCTTTTATCCATCAAAGAGACAGCGTTCAGCATATTATGGCTAGCTGAATATTAAATGTCTGGGTTTAATAGCCACATGACAGCTGAGCCCTTTGAGATAGCGTTGAGATATTAGACGGTGTGATATATGACAGATCATCTGTGACAAAATACATTTTGATGTGCAAAGCTATTTAGAGAAATTGTGTCAGATATCAGATTCCCTTACTTTCATTTTACCGAATGAGTAAGGCAGACATTTGATAAATCTTGTATTAAATTATATTTTGATGCAACCAGACCTACAGCACCAGCCCATTGACATTTTCTTAAAAACTTAGAAATCTATTTTTAAATTTCCTTTTATTTGCCTTCTAAATAATGGCATTATTTATAGAACAGTGATTAATACAGGCAGGCCAGTATTTTTATTAAAAATATAGATTTTGTCCCAATGATAATGCAATTATTTAGCAGTTTTTCCTTGTTTATTTATGACTAATATTTCAGGTCATCGTGTCACTTGCATCTTATACGAGATGAGTCAATCTCTCAGTGAAAAGCCACCTGTTACAAACTGTGATTTTACTGCTCATATTTTTCTGTTGATGGTTTAATGCAAGGAATATTATATATACAGTATGTGTTTACACATGGAGTTCTGGAGGAAATAAAGTTTGATCATCCTAGCTATTCTCAGTTGGTACATTTCCAGATGGGGTCAAAGAGACACAAGTAGTGACGTATGACTTCTTTAGAAGTAGATGGTTCTTATATCTTTGGACTGGTGTTAAACTATATATACTATAAAGTTAGAGCCAACTGGTGATACAACGTTTCAAATTTTACTCACATTTGGTGATTTGCGAGTGTTTGTTTTGATTTCTTACTTGCAAGTATTTCCTTTGGTCTCTGTTTCGCTCATTTCCCAGTTTGTGCACATAAACTGTAACAGTTTTTGGCCTTGGATGTCTTAAAGAAATGGGGAAGAAATGCACTGAGAGAAAATAAGGGACAAGGAAAGAGAGAGATTTGTACAAGAAACACAAGGCCAAAACTCATTCAGTATATGACACAGACAAACATGCTGAATTCTTAACCACTATAGTCCATTCAAGCCTTAGTAACAACACTGAAATTGCCATTGATTTGTTTTCATTTTTCCCCTCAACCAAAGCTAATACATTGCCTGATTGCCTAATATTCCATGGAACTGGTCATACAACACCACATTCAGTTAGTGAATGGGGGAAAAACAATCAATCAAAACAATTGTAGGTGATTGGAGTTTATCCAATGTCACATGTTTTAAAATAGCCTACTTTGGTAGTTCTCAATGCATGTAATTACATTTTTGAAAGCTGTATGTTTGATAGATTTTAGACAGAAAAGAGCAAACACATTTCACATGAAATCATTAGAGGTACATAATTCAACACAATAATAATTCAACAGCCTAATTGCTACATTGTGATCATATTATATGTGAATTCACAATGGATGTGATGATTTATTTATTTATTTGTAATAGCACTTTTCTTGTAATCTATTGGACTTAAACGGAGCTGTGTCATGTTTACAGTGGCCTTTACAAAGTGCTGTCTGCTCTTGTCTGGTTTTTTCCCCCCTCCTGTCACAAATCAATGTTCACCAGGTCTACAGAATCGCTTTCCGATAGCCTCTCTCCTCTAGTTCCCTACTCTGACCCTTTTCCCTTTTTTAAGCCAGTCTTCTTTCCCACTGACCAAATTTTTGGTCCAGGCTATGTATATTTTCATTGTCTTTGTAGTACTATCAAAAAATAAAGGATTACCTATTACGTTTTACTACCGTCACTTCTGTTTTGTTTTATTTCTTACCCCCACTTACACTTGTTCACTCGTTCTCTGTTGATCTAATCACTTATCTTATTTTCGGAACTGCCTGGTCATTTGTCCTGCGTCATGTCACTGCAGAAGCACTGTCTCATTCTCTGGAAGAGCACTGTTGTGTCCCCTTCTGTCTGTAAATAAGAATTAACATAGCTATAAGAGTATTTATTATAATAAAATACTTATTAATTATAATAAAAATATTAATTTCTTTTCAAACTGACCCTAAACTTTTGAACAGAGTACTGTACTGTACTGTACTTGTGATATTGTTAATTAAATTAGTGAATTAAAATAGTACAAAAGTGATAGTGTAATCCTATCTGATTCTGTGAATCATCTTTTTGCACTCCATGTCCAATCTATTGGCTGTATCTATTTTTGTACATTAAGGACTCCAAGTGTCTCAAGTGGCATTTGACTAACGAGAAAACACCAGAAATTGAGACTATGCACCCTTAACAACTTCTCAGAGGGACAACGCATGCCATAGTTTATAGATTTATGAGGTATTTCTCAATTTTTGTATTTTTCTCATGGTTTTCTCATGTGTTTTTGTGAGGCAACTCTGATATCTGTAGTATTTTGTAGACATATGTCCTGAAAACCTAAGGCTGTAAGGAGAACCAGTGTTTACTGTGTGGAGGGAAAAAAAATAGGTCAAAGAAAATGGCATTCAAGCCTATGTGGAAGACATATTGTTCACCTCTGGATTCTGGACAGGAATAATAAGATGCTATTTATCGTCATTGTCACCTCTGGTCTGGAGAGAAGCCATGTTCTCATCTAATGAGATCCACCAAGCTGCATCACAGTCTGAGAAAGTGAGGAACTTTAGATAAGGAGACAGAAAAAGAGTACAAAAGAAAAAAAAAGAAAGAATGTGAGACAAGTAGGAAAACCGTGCAGAACTCAAATTAGAGATGCTACAGGAGCAGTGAGATTACAGGAGGGGGTGACAATAACCTCTTAATTCCAAAGGAAAAGCATTCGTTATGGAAGGGGAGACTGTGCCTGCTAATAATGGGAACATTCTGGTTTTGTCATGTTCATTTGCAGTGTAAACATGGGGAGATTAATGTAGAAATGCTAATAATTCAACTTTCTTCAGGTATCTCACTTCACAATGAATGGATCTCTACAGCCAATAACAATCAAACATCTATTTCTGCAGCACAAAAACATGGTACCAATCACAGATGCAATGAATGACTAGTGACCTTGTGTTAAAGGCCTTAGTGTGTATGTGTGTGTGCGTGCGTGCGTGCGCTTGTTTGTGCGTATTTGTATGTATTATGGAAATATGAACGTTTGGTTTAAGAGGTAAATTAAGAAAGGGACTCATTTATTTTAAGTATTTGTCATTATGGTGTTATTGTTTATAATTCTGTATATAAACAATAACACTATAATGACATATATACATATACATATACATATAAATATAAAAGCAGTAAGGTATGAGAGGCTGTGCTGTATCGTGAATAAGTCACGGCTTAAGGGGTTGCTTCGCATTGTGCCTAACAACTCCCTTCAACCGTGACTTATTCACGATGAAGCACTAGCCTCGAGTACCTTATTGCTTTTATAAAACGGTTACCACACAATACAAATATTAAAGCAAAAAATATGTATCAATGCAACTTTCATGAAGTAAAATCACTAAAAGCCTTCCTTCCACCGGAAAAAATAAGCTGCTTTTCCACCATCTGGCCGCACGGTTCTCATTGCGTAACCATTCCATTCCGTACCAATCCAGACCAGCTGGTACGGTTCCGGTTTTGTTTTCCACTGTGGGGCTAAAAACTGCCACTCTTTAGAATGTAATATAAAAGCATCAGTCCTGTGTGTCGACATCACTTCACGGATCCTACCAGCACAATTTAGCATGGTTAGACAACCGTGCTGAGAATTCCGGGCCGAGAATGGTTTGTAATCATGCCGTGCCGTACCAGGCTCCAGTGGAAACACAACTGGAACCGTTCCTTACCATTCTAAGAACCATTCGGCCCGATGGTGGAAAAGCGGCTATAGTCCCTGTCCATGAACAGCAACAGAAGTTACATTATTACACCATTAGACGGTGGCAAAGACTGTCTTTATGAGTGAGTCACTCCGTAGCGAAGACTTTTATGTTGAAAAGACTGAATTGTTGTGAACACGGAACAAGAAGCAACTGACAAATGCTTTGACTAGCGCTGTCAGTCACGGGAAAACCCCTTAACTGTTAAAAGAACAGGATAATACATTTTAACAGATTTTTCATTATGAACATAGGACTGACCTGAAGGAAAATGCTAAATCTGAATGCAGGTAAAAAAACTTGGTTGCTCAATCCCTTTCTCACAATACCAAAAGCCAAACTATTTGTCATTCTCCTGTACTATGCTGGTTTGTTATTAAAGGGGGGTATTTCAAATTCACTGTTTGTAAGTTAGTTGAGCCGAGACTAATAACAAATGTCTAACCAATCAGCATCAGGGGGCGTATGATAGGACTTACTGCAGAACCATACGTCAAGTTTAAAACCATGTTAATGTCAAATATTTTATTAAAACGATCTAACTGAAATGATAGCTAGATAGATAGATACTCGCTTTCTGTTAATAGCTTATATATATATACATACATACATACACACACACACACACACACACACTCAATAAATTAGAATATCATGAAAAAGTTAAAACGTAAATATATTCTACATTTATTAGACATAAATTAAAATTTTCCAGACTTTTTTGTTTTCGTTTTGATGATTACAGCTTACTTCTCATTAAAATAAAAAATAAAAATCAGTATCTCAAATTATTAGAATATTTAATTTCAAGTATTAAATTACCATTCTCAGGGTATAAATACTGGGTTTAGGTCAGTAATCCCAACAGCAGTCATGAGGAAGTCTGCCGACTTGACAGTTGTCCAGAAGATGATCATCAAGACCCTCTACAATGAGGGTAAGCCACAGAGGGTCATTGCTGAAAGGGCTGGCTGGAGTGCCGTGCCAAAGCATATTCATGAAAAGTTGACTGGAAGGAAAAAGTGTGGTAGGAAAAGCTGTACAAGTGAAAGGAATGACCGCAGGCTTGAGAAGATTGTCAGGTGAAGCCGATTTAAGAACTTAGGTGTGGACTGAAGCTGGAGTCAGTGCATCAAGAGCCACCGCACACAGACGTCGGCTACAACTGTCACATTCCACGTACCAAGCCACTTCTGAACCAAAGACAACGTCAGAAGCGTCTTACCTGGGCTAAGGAGAAAAAGATCTGGACTGTTGCTCAGTGGTCCAAAGTACATTTTGCATTTCATTTGGAAATCAAGGTCCCAGAGTCTGGAGGAAGAGTGGAGAGGCACAGAAACCATGTTGCTTGAAGTCCAGTGTGAAGTTTCCACAGTCAGTGATGAGTCCGCCATGTCATCTGCTGGTGTTGGTCCACTGTGTTTTCTGAAGTCCACAGTCAGCGCAGCCATCTACCAGGAAATTTTAGAGCACTTCATGCTTCCTTCTGCTGACAAGCTTTATGGAGATGCTGATTTCATTTTCCAGCATGATTTGGCACCTGCCCACACTGCCAAAGGTAACAAAAGCTGGTTCAAAGACCATGGTGTTACTGTGCTTGATTGGCCAGCAAACTCACCAGACCTGAACCCCATAGAGAATATATGGGGTATTGTCAAGAGGAAGATGAGAGACACCAGACCCAACAATGCAGATGACCTGAAAGCCACTATCAAAGCAACCTGGGCTTCCATTACACCCGAGCAGTGTCACAGACTGATTGCCTCCATGCCACGCCGCATTGATGCAGTAATTCTACCAGAAAGACTCGGGAGGCAAGATAACGAAACAATGATATTTATTACCAAACAGCAAGCAGAATATGAAAGGTTAACGTTCTTTGGCGTAGGCCCCGTCCGTAGCTCATGCCCTGAAGGTTGCAGACTTTGCGATTCCTGCCTGAAGCTGAAGGCAGGGGCGTAGCCGACCCCCAAAAATTGTGAATGAGACATGACCCACCAGGACGGAGCCCACCCCCCAAAAAACTGTGAGAGGGAATGTATACCCACCAGTGATGAATCTTGCGGCTCCTGAAACAGAGAAAAAACAAATTAAACATGATAAGAGAAAGAGAAAGACCAAGAAAAGAAGATAACAAGCAACATAGAGATGAGGCCGCGATAGGCCACGTGGAGACGATGAGGTACAGAAAATTCATAAAGCTATAGAAGCTGAAATAGAATCACGATGAAAATAAGAAAACATAACACCCCCACCAGTATTTGCATGAAATTTCCTAGAGCTTTATTTCATGCAAAAGGAGGCCCAACCAAGTACTGAGTGCATAAATATGAACATACTTTTCAGAAGCCTGACATTTCTTTTTAAAATATCCTTTTTTTTTTAATGATCTTATGAAGTATTCTAATTTATTGAGATAGTGAATTGTTGGGTTTTTGTTAAATGTAAGCCAAAATCATCACAATTAAAAGAACCAAAGACATAAAATACTTCA
Organism: Elopichthys bambusa; assembly: GCA_037101425.1. NCBI lineage: Eukaryota > Metazoa > Chordata > Actinopteri > Cypriniformes > Xenocyprididae > Elopichthys > Elopichthys bambusa. Next base: position 16,612,192 of record CM074447.1, on the reverse strand, counting down.
GTCTGTGTGCATTGAATTTATTTAATACACGAGTTCCACAATTTGAGTTGAATTACTGAAATAACTTTTCCACGACATTCAAATTCTTTGAGATGCACCTGTATATATATGTGTGTGTGTGTGTGTGTGTGTATTAAATCCCTAATCTTTTAAATATTTTTAAAGTTAAAAATATTTGTAACCATTTTTTTCACAGTACATAATACACATTCTTCAGAGGTCTTCTGTGATCCATGGCTCCTTCATGAGAGAAGGGTACAAACAAATGGGATGAAATGTTGGAAGTGTATTTAACAATACTTTGTGTTGTATTCAGGATGTAGCATAGCATGTATAATAAAGTTGACATTCTGTTTTTCTCATGTTTATATATTGGAGACATAAATCATACCCTGTCACTAATGAAATTAATCAATAGTGTTCAGTTTAAAATTTTTACAAAAGGCAAGCAAATTATATGGCTTTCACACTGTACTTAACCCCCGGGTTATTGTTGCTCTAAACACCACTTTCAACCGCGGGTAAAGTAACATTCCACGCTTGTATATTTACATGATTTTGACAGTCACAGAAACACTGTGCATTGTATATAAATAGAAAATTTAGCGTTGGAAAGAAAAAACAAATGCTGACAGAAAATGCAACAATTGCAGTGCAGAAAATACTGTTTAATTCTTTTATAGTCTGAAATGTCCATTCAGGATAAACTTGATAGTGAAGTTGGCTATACGTAATGAGGATGTGCAATGCCTGAGCATTTATGTAAACTGTCACAGACACGCCAGGCTCCAACACCCACCAATCACAGCTCACTCAATCTCCTGAGTACTGATCACGCACACCTGCACCTCATCAGCTCACCCATCAGCACCAGTATATAAGACACTCGCACACTCACTCTCATTGTCTGGTCTCGTTTGCATCAAGGAATTTACCTCTTGTTTACCGAAAGGACTTCCAGTACTACTTACCTGTATCATGTGTCTCCGATTTATCTCCTGTGCTTTCCAGTCCGCATGTGAGTGTCGTCTGCCTTCCTCGTCTCTACCCTGCTACCGCTATCATCCTACAACCACCCTGCAAACCACAAAAGACAGTATTATCATTCTATCATTCAATTATCACTTCTACTGCTTCAGCAAACTCACCTGTTGTCACCCGTTGCTCTACTTGTGTAAAATAAACTACCTTCTCTGTGATCTTCTGTCTCCGGCCCATCTATACTGTAACATAAACATACTGTGTGCTTTTTCATCCAATCAGTGACACTGACACTGCTAATAAGGATGTTAACCCAGGGTTTAGTAATGTACAGTGTGAAACGCTTCATATGAATACTAAGGATTAATAGTTAACCCCAGGTAAATGATGAACAGTGTGAAATGTGAATCAAGATAACCCAGGATTCCATTTACCTGGGGTTAACAATCACCCAGGGTAAAGTATGAAAAGCCCTCGTTTGTTTTACATTCTAAAGAGAAGTTCATACATTTTTAAAAACTTTTAACTTTCCCTTCTTTTTCTTACCATTAACATGAAGATCCCAGTCAACAGAGCTGGCCAACTGTTGTGGAACATTCTAAAACAATAGAATATTACATTATTCCTGGAAAAGATGTGACAGATATAACAACACACCATCTGTATAAGTAGCTTATGTCTTTATGAAAGCCTTATAAAACTAACCTGGTTTTTGATCAGCTTCCGTTGTCCTTGGGTGATTCTGCTTGTCAATTTACTGCATTGCAAAATCAAACAGAAAAGCTTGAATGTATAACCATAAAAATTGCATAAGAGACAAGTTTCGTTGTTCTAAAGTCAAAATTACCACTTACTGCATTGCAAAAGCAACATTATAAATTCACAATATAAATGAAGTGTTCATACCTCCATGGACAACAGCCTTTTTGAAGTCAATTTAAAGGTGTGCATTCAACTTGTGCCATCTGGTCGGTTTAAAAACACTGGGCAGTAGAAACTATTGCAGCATGTTTTGTATAGCTGTAAATGAAATAAAGCGGAGCCTTTCCGAATCTTAACATGTCTCTAAAAATCCACATAAACATTGGTCAGTATTGTAAAATGTAACCAATGAAATAAAATACAGTGCCAACAAGTAAAACCACATATCATGAATATGTAACCAAACAACGTGAGACAATAGTCTGAAGTTGTAAAATATCAAAAGACGCAATAAGTGACTTCCTCAAAAAACTGTTACCGATCGATTAAATACACAACAAATAAACTTGATCGATTAAAAACAAAACACAAAGAAACTTTTTACTGTGTTCTCTTCTTCCGCCATGATTGTTTGTTTGTCGCTAACTATGCCCACATCCGACGTGAGACGGTTACTCCTCCCACTTCCGGCCTCAGACTGTCGGTCTGGTGCTGTTGTCCTCAGACTGTCATGACGTATGGTTCTGTGGTTCTGCAGTTGGTTATAATTGGAGGAGAGAGAACGAGCAAGAGGGAAATTTGAAGATAATAAGAAAAAAAAACTGCAGAACGAGAAATGGGACACAATACAAAAGAGCTCAAAAGAATATCACTGGAATGAAGGTTTATGGCTGGGCAAGCGCTTTAGGACCTGGTTTATATTAGAAAAGCTTTCTAGCGCTGGAGAGAGCTAAGAGAAAAGGCCTGAAAACTGCTTTGATCCTGCTTTTCATGCGAGTACACTGGGTTTTGATTGTCTGGAGCTGCTGTGCTGTTTGCGACTAACAACGAACACTTTGTATTTACTTGTGTGTACTGTATGTTCATTTTTTGTGCTTCCTTGTTCGTTCGTTAATCAACTGCACTTTATTTTTCGTGAAGCATTTTGTTGCACGTCAGCTGTGATAAACAAACATTCACTCGCATTGCGTGTGTAACAGTGGCCAGATAGTGAGAGTTGTGCAGGTAAACCACTGCGCACTGACGACCGCTAGAGAATGAGCGTCATTGGTAGTGCATTCGGGCCGGGATTCGAGACCGACTTAGAGCAGGGTGGTTAGAATTGGAATGTGAGTTTTGGAGGCGGAGCAATGAAGAGAGGGTTGTGTTTGTTTGGGTTGATTTCAAATAACAACAATGTCCAGCAGCATAGTTCAAATACCACTCACTACACCTTTAATAGTGTTAATTTGCTGAAGAACAACAAATAAAAACAAAACCACTAAAAACACTAATAGAAGGACCATCTTTTTGATATTATTTAGAAACTACTATCATGTAGTTGAGCATAAAGTTGTGAAGTAAGCTGACGTGGTGTTGCAGATGAGGAGGAATTTGATATCAAGGGATATTACTGGCATCCTTCCTGTTTGGAGCATATTATATTAATTACATAAGAGAGCAGCCTCGTCCAAGCAGAAAAAGATTAAGCTTCTGTTCATCTGTTGCATTCTTTTGGGCTTACTGAATGTGTCAATGTGTCTGTGATGGGTCATGCTACAGTATAAGCAACAGTTATTGATGTCTATTATTAGGAGGATCTTATTTTAATGTTTATTTTGCAGACACAATTGTTTTTTTGTTTTTTGTTTTTGTCAATTGCATGTTTCAGCAGTCAAATCTGTGCAGAGACATATATTTGCTAGTGTTAGGGTTTTTTTTTTTTTTTTTTTTTTTTCTGTTCTATGACACTGTGATTTTGTGTTCCCTGTGGGTGATTTATTCCCCTGTGCTATCTGTCTGCACATGAGTGTCTTCACCTGTTAGAATCCAAAGACGTAGGCTGGATTTTAATAGCACCGTACAATAAAGGTCAAGTTAATCAAGTCAGTAAAATCACAAAATAAATACAGGCAAATCATGCACCCACACTTCTTGTTTACTGAAAAAGTTAATCTAATGACATAGGGCTTGAACTTGGGTCACTATAATCCCAGTGAGAGCTTCTTATCTCTTGATCATCATTTAGCATTAGGGATGCACAAAACTGTATTGCTATTATATCTGTCAGTATTAGAGTTTATTATTATTATTATTATTTATTTTTTATTATTTATGTATATACTCAAACTCTCCTCCTCACCACGCATTAGGACGATTTAGACACACGTCCTCATCCAGGCAGATTTGTTACATCTTTAGTTGATTGGAACTTCTTAATTATTTCCCTGATAGTGGAAATGGGGATTTTCAATGCTTTAGCTATTTTCTTACAGCCACTTTCTATTTTGTGAAGTTCAACAATCTTTTGCTGCACATCAGAACTATATTCTTTGGTTTTACTCATTGTGATGAATGATTAAGGGAATTTGGCCTTTGTGTTTCCTCATGTTTATACTGATGTGGAACAGGAAGTCATGGCTGGACAATTTCATGTTCATGATTACCCTGGTGTGCCAAATTTTTTTTTAAATATGAATGGGAATATACTTCAGAGATATTTTACTGCAATATTTACGTGTTTTGGAGAAAAACATTTATTTTATAATGTGATTTCCCCCCATAATGTGATTTTGCTAATTTTATGAATTAAAGATCAAAAAGATAAACAGTGCAGATTTATTTTTACAGTCATCTTTGATCATATTTACCAAGGGTGCCTAATTATAATTCTGACCACCACTGTATATATATATAAAAGCTTCAGAAAACTTCAGAGATGCTATAATAAAATGAGACTCATCATATATCTATTATAGTGCATATGGGAATTTCTTACTCTGTGGGTTGTGATGGAGCTTGATGGGGAATTTAAATCACCTCCTGCAAGCTTGTACGTCCCACCAAATCCTTTCCAAGCAACATGATGACAGGATTCGCATCAGGACAGCCAACCTACAGCACGGGTCAATAAAAGACAAGCACATGTGTCCTCTCTGAGTGACATTCTTATGCAGGAACAGACCCCAGGGTGAGGCAGGGCTCTAGTTGAACATGGGCTGAGTGGCATGATTATTAGGGTTGCTTCATCTCCTGCATGTTTATTGAGATGGGAAAGAGGTGAAATGCTTGTTCACAGGTCTTTCACGAAGCTTGAGACTAAATGGCTTCAAGTGCATTTATTATCAGCTTATGTTAATGTACATTTACTCTTGAAAAGGTACAATCACTGAACAGAGCATCACTCAAGCTTTATTATTTTTAAGTAGATGAGCAATGGGCGGCTTTTACCTTGATAGATACAGTAGGAAGATTGCCAGGTATGGAGCACTTCTCATTTGTCTGGTTTTGTGTATTATTTTCATTAATGTAAATAGAAATAAAGCCCTCTACTTCAAAACAGCTTATATCCGCTTATCCTACTGGATTTAAAGATAAACTGAGTCATTTCTGCCATACTAGCATCACCAAACTGAACTGTTATTGTACTGTATTTGCAGTTTTTACATTCAAAGGCAGTACAAGCATTATGTAATATAATAAAATACATATTTATTATGTATTGTTTTAATATACTATTATAAACTTAATTTGACTTGAAATTTTTTTTTTAATTAATTTTAAAATTATGGTTTGAAAGTTCATGTCATTCAAAAGTAGAGAATGGCGCTAATGAATGCATAAACTGATTTTATTTATTTATTTATTTTTAAAGAAAAAAAAAAGTGTACCTTGAATGCATTGTGAGTTGCTTTGGATAAATGCATAAATGTAAATGAAAATGGTTACCTGAACAATTGCCTGTCTGCCATTGGTTGGAAAATATTTAAAATGTCGCCATAGTGTTTACAATTTTTGGGGAAATCTACCTACAGATGTCTCTGTCTGCATATTAAGCTGTGGGAAAGAGTTTGACACCTTTCAGCTTTAAGGTCAGTTCTTGACATGATTGACAGCACAATATTGAGTCAGATTTAATCTCTGGGACTGTTGAGAATTAGTTTAATCTACAGCAGAGTGACAGTTTGAGCTCTACTGATCCCCCCCAAAAAATCTATTGAGTATGACATGCAAAGTGGGGTATTACGGGGGACAATTTTTCAATTTTTTGTATGGTCATCACCAGGGCTTGACATTAACCAAATGCGGATGGACGCAATCACTCCTACTAGCCACTTTGGCAGGTTGAATTTTATATATAATATATACATTTTCAGTTGTAGTCTTTTAAAAAGGGATTTTTCAATACATATCGATACTTATTTTCCACAGAATAGATACACGATTACCATCTTGTGCTTTCTTGCTCTCTCATGTCTCTGACAGCGAATTGACACCAAAGTCTATGGTTGCCACACAAACCCGCCTCCCCTCACTCACTCGTTTCATTTGCTCCGGATGAATATTGTTGGTGTTACAGGGCTTGAACTTCAGCATGGGATTGCGTGTATTGCGCTCAATTTTACTCACTCCCACAGATTTTGTGGAAACTCGCCAACGATGGTATAGGAGATAGTACACAACAAACATGGCAGACATGAGGGCTTAAATACTTAGACAAGGGGGAACACATGACTAAAACAACCAATGAACAACCAGAACTCATACCACAAGAAATGACAGTGAACCAGTGAGAACTATGGACACATGACTAGACCAACCAATAATAACATGACACATTCACTAAGGGAACATGGCAGGATACATGAGGGTAAGGGAAGCACATAACAAATAAGCAACATGAATAAAACCACAGAATAAAAGACATGGAAATATACACATGAAACAAAACCCAAAACAAACATTACATAATGTCAAACTTGTGGCCAGTGAAAATGATGAGTTTCTAGTAACTTTGGAACACCACTAGCCACAGTGGCTGGTGAGCAAAAAAATTAATGTCAAGCCCTGGTCATCACGTAAAAAACGAATAATTAAAGGTTCTCTATTGAACGGCACCTTCACTTCCATTTTCCTTTTCTTCATTTTCCTTGATATCTGTCCCAGTCACCATCTGTTTCACCTTCCACGGACTCCATTTCCCAGCATCCCTCTCGTTCCTCCTGCACTCACTCTGCAATCACCAGCACCTGAAAGTCATCACCATTGTTAGCACTCATCACTCTCACCATAATGACTCTCACTTCCTGCACAACGGTGTCTGGTCTTGTCTATGGAAAGCACAACGTCAATGTGTAGCACAACGTAATTTACCTTGGACTCCTTACCTGCTTCTTCCAGATCCACCGTCATTCCTTTGTTCTCCCATCAGCTTCGCTCCATACCTGCAAAGAAATATTAGCCGTTACTGCTTCAGCTAAGTGACTATCCAACGTGCTTGTTTGCTATACTCACCTGCTTCATCTGTCTGCCAGTTTCCATGCCTCTGTTTACAATAAAGAGCTTGTTTATCACTTACCTGCCTGCTTCCGTGTGTGTTGTGTGTTGTGTGTTGTGTGTTGTGTGTTGTGTGTGTACTTTTTTTTTTTTTTTAGCAGTTTTTCTTGTACCTGTCACTTCTTCATCAGCAGGTCTACTGTTATGAACAGAATTGTCTCCACCTTGTTGCAAAACATCCATCTCATGGTAATCTTCTTGCTCACTATCTAAATGTATTTTAGTTAAAGCGATCGTTAACCCAAGATAGGAAATTCTGTCATTAATTACTTACCCTCATGTCATTTTAAACCCGTAAGACTTTTGTTCATTTTTGGAACACAAATAAAGACATTTTTTTTTTTATGAAATCTGTGAGCTTTCTGTTCCTCTGTTGACAGATAAACAACTGACACTTTGATGCTTCAGTTCATAAAGAACAGTTCATAAAGAAATCTTAAAATTAATCCATGAAATTTTCTGAAGAGACACAATCTCTTTATATGATAAGCAGATTGAATTTAGGCTTTTAAGCACATTAATCAACTCACGAATCACTTGTAGTAAACGAAAGCTCAAGCATGTTCACTTGATGTGCAAGAACCAACGAGGTTCATTCTTGTGTTAAGCAGCATGTTTGAGTTTTCACAAGAGGTTTGTTCTCGAGCATCAAGCAGGTACAGCTGAGCTTCTGTTTATGTTCGCTGATCAATTTTTATATGTGAATAAAAGCCTAAATTAAATATGTTCATCATATAAAGCGATCGAGTCTCTTCAGAAAATTTTGATTAGTTTTACGATCTTTTTATGAACTTTTTTTGAAGTGTCAAAAGAGGTAGTTGTGTAGCTGTCAATGGTGGGACAGAAAGATCTCAGATTTCAGTAAAAAGATCTTCATTTGTGTTCCAAAGATGAACGAAAGTCTTACGGGTTTGGAAAGACATGAGGCTAAGTAATTAATGACAAAATTTTCATTTTTGGGTGAACTATCCCTTTAAATTCAAAGTATTACATTAGGACAATGTGTTACTTAAGGACAACAAAATGACTCAAGATTTAACAAAATTATATTTCACAACAACAAATTTTCTAAAATACCTGAATGTCAAAATTGGTACAATAACTACATTATGAAAATCTTTATAGAAAAAACACCTAATATTGACCATGTTATTGCATTATTATGACTCATATTTTTTTGTTGTTGTCTGCATCTGCCCTATTCCCTGTCTGCCCTAGTATACTATAAATCGATGTGAATATCTGTCTGCAAAATTGTTACTGTAACTTTACAGTAGATAATAATGATGTCCTTAGCATACAGTATTTTGAGTGACTATAGACCTTATATAGCCCCGCCCCTTTTCAGCGCTGCGCTCGTTGTCTTTTGTCTTCAGGTTTGTAATTCCACAGCGATCTTACATATTTTTGAATGAACTGCTCGTTTTAAAATCTTCCCGGTCTACTGACATTTGTTAAGACATCTGCTTTAAACATTACAATGCTCATGATAAATCTACAACAAGTAAATCTACTTCACCAGCTAAATATTCTTTGACAGCGATGCCATGTACAGAGCTACCGCAAAAACAGAAGTTCAAAGACAATATTTTAAAGATGGCGGCGCGCTTGTTTCTCTGACGCATAAGGTCTATAGAGGGTATGTGCGTGACGTCACCGTCGGCTGTTATGTCTGCTGTTACGCCCACTGAGTGAAGGACTGAGTGGCAGCATTGGTTTTCAGCGTGAATGCCGCAAAAAACACATCCAAAACGGGAAAGAGCTTTGCGAATGACTGTACAAATAGCTATATTAGGTATATTGTTGATCTGAGACTGCGGATTTTGTGGTAAAATCATACCCTATATATTGTATTGTTATATATTGTGTTGACAACTCATCAATTAAATATTTACCACCATCTGCACAATTGAGTGTTTTTAAATAAACACTGACTCAACCTATATGTTTTATGGCTGGATGATATATCTAACATTGATATAAGTCATCACTCCAATTTAGACCTACCTATATTGTGGTTATATAAAGCATTCATAGGCAGATTTGCTTCATGTATTTCCCCGGTGTCGAAATCAGGCACATATAAATGTCGAGAAACACGATTCCTGGCTGCTTGTCAGTATCCATGGATAAGGTTTATTTAACTTGTTATAAGGAACACTTTCGAGCCCAACCTTTTGTGTAATCATTTGTTTTACTCGCGTTTTTGCGGTTTCCCCTATTAAAGACCCCCTGTGGTGAAAATCAAGTTTTTAATGTTGTTTATATGTCTATGTAGTGTTTTTAATATGCTTTAAGACAAACCACGTGCAAATTCATAAGTCAGCACCATTGCTGAGTATTTTTATGTTTGAAACTGCAGTAAACCAAAGCGTTTTGAAATCGTGGGTGTTTGTGACGTCACAGACTACCTTGTAACCAATCACAACAATGTGCCAGCAGGCTTTAGCATATCATTAACTATGACTGCTCTGAAGCAGGAAAGTCTCGAGAGAAGCCAGGTTATCCCATTATATTTTCTGTTGATATGAAAATTTGTGTAGATTTAGCAATATAGCAAGTCTATTAGGATGTTATGACGAACTATATGCCTTTCTCCACTGACATTCTGAGTTGTTCAAAGCGTTTGTAAGGATACTGATTGTTAGAAGGCAGCTGTCTGACTCTGTCTGAGATGAAGAACGGGAACGGTGTGTATAACATTAGCAACACATTATTAGCTGTTTGATAAAGTAGTCAAGCGAAAGGCTAATCATATTAATTCATATTAATTAATGACAGAACCGTCGCAAGGGCTGTGCCAAGTGTGCGAGCGCATAGGGGCTCATGCCAAAGTGACAGCTGACTTGAAATAAAGCCAATAAAGTTCATGTTTTTGTCCTTCGAAATATTTTAATACTATAAAACATAGTTAAAACAATATTTCTCTGAGCGTGTGCGTGTGACCGTGATTCTTGTGCATATGTCAGTCAGTGTGGAATCGCACGCCAAGTTCTGAGAGAGCTATTCAGTCCATTATAAATTCTTATTTTGGCCGCCTCTGGAATGGAACAAACCATAGATATTAGCCTACCTGATAACTTCAAGTAAATACGCTGGAAATCCGCGCTCATTCAAGGATGTGCATTTATTTCATGTACGGAGAAGGCACGGGCGCCTGCAGGATTTCATCTGAATGTTTTTTTAAATCTGAAAACTCCAAAAAGAGAAAACGGCTGCTTGTTCTCTCAATACTGTCTGTTTTACTGAGAAATCGCTTCAGGTGATTCAGTGAGAGAGCATGCAAGTGGATTCAGACCGTTTTGCAAAGGTGTTTTACCAATTCATAATTTAAAACACAATTTAAGCGTCAAAAAATATGAGCAGTTCAGTTGCACAGCTGTTAAACTGAATATACGAAGCGAAGCAAGATTTTTTTTTTTTTTTTTTTTTTAAATATCCACAACACAAACAACAAATTGCTCATCACTACAGCAACAGTATACTCTCTGAGCTGGTGTGAGCGAGTGGAGGCGGGGCTAATTTGCATATTCATTGATCCGTGTATATTAAATGAGGCAACGGTGTAAAGTTACATTCAAGCTATTTTAAGGCATGAAGACATTTTTTTCACTTGAATTTTTTTTTTTTAAATATGTCATTTTGGTAATCAAAGATGAGTTTTAAGGGATAAAATAATTGACTACAGGGGGACGAGTTAAAAAATCCAGTCATGCAGCAGGTTCTTTTACCACTAGAGTGAAGGAGTGCGTTCCGGCGAGAAAGCAACGTCATTGCATACCCTCTATAGTAATAGGGTGCTATACTGCTAACATTTGCTAGCAGTTTAATGCTTAGATAAGTTAATGAAGACAAAACTACAGTAGCCTATTTACAGATAAAACTGACATGCACTTGAAGCTCTGAACAGGTCTGTAATTTTGCAACATTTTGCTGCATCTTCTTGAAGACCTTTCCCTTTCTGCTCCACCTGGCCGCTTCTTCTCCATCTCGACTCCCTCTGACTGTTCGAAACCATTTGGCAGAGGCGTTTTACATGTTTTCTGATTGCCTTGGTGTTTTTTCTTTTTTTCTGTTTACAGACATTAGAGCTTTCTTAGAAAATCTATTTCACTGATATCTGTCAGGTAGTATACATTTTATGCATGGTATTTAAAAAAAAATGCTTACAGCACCTTTAAAAGATTATGCAAAACTGCATTTCTCTACCGAGTTTGATGATCTTACTGCTGTGAATAATCTGATATTACGTCCTTCTGATATTACGTCCTTCTGACATAACTGAATAGTTTGAAAGTAATTTTCTCAAACTTTAATGCTGAAAAGGCTTTTTTTTTTTTTTTGTTTTTAACTCGAGCTCAGCAAAATGAAGGACTACAAGTTAACTGAGTTTTTGGCCACTGTGATTAAAACAAAGAAATATGGAAATAGATTCCATGATGTAAATTAGGATAGTATGGTTAATTGCATTAACATTTCCCATCAGAAAAGGCCTCTAGCAAGAATGAGACATTATTCCCTGACCACCTTTTTAAATATTTCTCGTTTCATAAGATCAGCAAAGAGGGCTTCATTTGAAAGACCACACGTAATTAAAAATGCTCTGTCTTTTAGAATCGTCCATTTATTTGCCTTTGAAGTTCTCAGTGGTTTAGCATTTGCATATATTGTTGATGGTCTAGTCTTTTACACCCCAGGGAGAGTTCTTAGATCATCAAATGCCAACATTTTAAATACTCCCAGCGGGAAACATTTAAATTCGAATGCGTCCAAAATATATAAAGAGACACTGGCTCTGCTTTCAGAATCAATCCCCTACATTGATTTGGTTTGTCTGTTTATTGTGATTTATTTATTTGTCAGGATTATGAATCACTCTGCAGTATATTTTCTGTTCCATATAGTTTTTATGTTAGCTGTATGCACTTTGTCTTTTTATTATGGTAATTATCATTATAATTAATTATTATGCCGATTGAAATATAAATTATGATACCACAATTTTTAATGGCCACTAGTTCATAATAGAACAAAATCATATCATAAGAGAACAAAATCAATCATGAATAAAACCATAAACTGCTTTCCATAAAGCTAAGCCATTATTGGTGCCTCTGGAGCTGCAGAAAAATTATGTCATGATAAACCCGATTGGCTGATGGTGCCAAAAGAATGGGCATCCTCAATTATTTTTAGGTAGATTTTCAATTGAAGTTATGCTAAAAAATATATGACTTCAGTTTTTTCAACCATTACTGAAGTAGGGATAACAGTTCATTTCTGGTACACACAAACACACTCAGTTTTGACAACACTGACCTTCATCTCCCCTGGGAAGCATAGACAGACATTTATCTTTTATTCATTCTGCCATTTCTGAGGAGGCAGCTTTTCTACCATTGTGGCTTTTCAAAGTAGAGGCCATTTTGCGATGTGAGGAGCTCTGTTGCTTAATGCATACAAACTTGCCTCATGTACACATTGTATACAAATCTGCAGATAAAAATTTTTTTGATTTGCATACATCGATGCAGTCGTGTCGGATGTGATGTCTGTCAGTATAACCATTCAGACATGCCATATAAACCAACTTCTTTTCAGTCTTTCCTGTTGTTTACACCTCCTTTCGACACATTCTCTTCTTTATGATGCACAGACAGAGTAGTAACTATGAAAGGACACCAGCCAGTATCCCCCCCTGCAAGAAATCGCATACTACGCCAACTGACAAAATCATTGCTTTTGAAGGCTTGACAAGTTGTTCCAATCGTTATTTTTGGCAGCTGTAAGGATTGTTTCAAGTGCCTAACACTTTCATGTGTTCTCTCTGACATGATTACTCAAATAATCCTTCCCTGTTTCCTTGACACCTTGCAATGCTTTTGCTCACCAGCATCGCTGTGTTAACTCTGATGTGTGTTTTTGTCATTCTGTGATATGCATTATGATTCATCTTTGTTTACATTAGTGGAAAGAAGCCTGTCGAAAGGAAAACTCAGTGAATCATGTCTCAATGTTTTATCTACAGCAACATACTTCTAGAAAGATGAGAAGCAGTTGTTATTCACATCTTATTGAGCTGAATTGTTCACAATTTGACAGCTTGCTGCACACAATAAATATAGTACATTTTTGTTATTATTTACTTTTTTTTTTTTTTTACTATTTTACTATTTAGGCAATTACTTCTCAGGCATTTTCAAGATTCAAAGATCTAGAGGTCACACACATATTGTACACATTTTGAAAATGACTGAGAAACAAAACTTAAAATCCCTTTACACTCTTAAAAATAAAAGTATGTAGTTGCAAAATTACTTTTTAGTTAACAATGTCTAAAGGGGGCATTAAAATAAAGTGTTACCAACATTTTAATCATTTAAAGAAACTTTTTCCACTACACAGCGAAATCAAGTTAAATCAACTCTGCTTAGAGTACATACAGCATTATCCCTCTCTAAATAGTGTTAAAGTAGCACTGAATCAGAGTTAATGAGATAATTAAGCGATTAATTAAGTGATGATTGAGCATTACTGATGAACACCTGCTGTTAACAAGCAGAATCACTGCATCCATCCATAATCAAAGTAATCCATACAACTCCAGTGGGTTAATAAAGGCCTTCTGAAGAGAAGCGATGCATTTTTCAAATAACTTGCTTCCAGTGGACGACCATACGCATACTGCACAACTCAACTTGCCCCAAATGAACAACCCGCTGACACGATGTATGACGTAGGATGTAGGAGTATTGTAAGCTTAGACACCTCTTGCTTTTCAAACAAATAGGGCTTGGCAACAAACTTAAGCTCCTTTTCTCTTATATTAAATTTCTTATTTTAGACTTCTAATTCATGACAAGTGTTTTGTTTTGTTCTCTCCTCTGTGCCTCCGCATTCGTCATTGTGTTCGGGTCAAAGGTTGCTCTTCCGCCCAAATTGATTTGCACAGTATGCGTACATTTGTCCGCCGGAAGCTAGTTATTTTAATTTATAAAGTTTTAAATATAAAATGCATTTATTCGTTCCAAAAGGGATGGATGGATGGATGCATTTTTTGTGTGTGTTCAAAACGCAGCTCCCATTTACAACCATTATAAACCTTGGAAGACTAAGGATATTTTTAAAAATATCTCTGAATGTGTTCGTCTGAAAGAAGATGGCTTGAGGGTGAGTAAATCATGTAATAATTTTCATTTAAAAGGTTCTTCATAGAACCTTATAAGCCAGTAAAGAACCTTTATCTTTAATAGTGTATGGTAACAATGCAATATTTGGACACATTAAGGAAGCATTGAATCATTTGAAATTGCCGAGATTAAAACTCACTCTGCACAGATGCATCATTTGCTGAATGTTTTCATATTTGGAATCATGTTTTACTAAGAATGATGCTCAATTTTCATACCATTGTACATTCTTTGAATCTCTGTAAAAGCTTCGGCCTTTTCAAATAGACTTCTCGTTATATGCTGAAGATCGTAGATGGACCATTAAAGATTTTCACCTGCTACAGCTGGCGAAAAGGTGATTGAGCACAAGGAAATAGCCATTGGTTTCATAAAGCAATTAAAGTGGATTGTTATTCCATCTCAGTGAGGCTTTTAGCGGGTGATTTTCAAGGATTAAGGTTGCAGACATATTTCCAGCTTCTCTTGGATTATTGATTTATATATGGAAGAGAGGCAGGCATTCACAATTAGATTTTGCTGTTTTGGTTGAATGGAGTGCAATATCCGTATTTTGTGAGAGTTCGAATTTTCAATTTGTACCGCATCTCTTCAGGTGTGTCATTAAGTCTTTAGAGGCTCTAATGTGTCAGTAATGAAGATTTATTGCCTCTTCTTGAACCTTGGATTATTGTAGAAGCAAAACAAAAACCATTGATCATGCATTTAATTTGATTTGCAATAAATCCATATGAAACCTATTGCAATTAATTATAATTATTAAATCATTATTTTGTCTGAACATATATGCACTGCATACTATTAATCTTATTTTGTTTTATTGTTCTTTTAAAAGTTTTTAGAAGAATTTACATGGAAGGAAGGGTGTTCCTGACAAATAGTGAAATTTTATCGTTTTTTTTTTTTTTTTCTTTTTTCTGATTTAATAATATTATTAAATATAAATAATAATTATCAGCATATAATATGAGTAAAAATGTAAACTGAAAAAAAATCATGATTTGAAAATAATTCAAAGAGCATCTTATGATGGAAGCAACTGATCATCTGGAGTTCACATGATTAATACTGACCTGGAAACAGTTGTAAATATTTCATTATTTTATGTAATAAAATAATATAAAAGTAACAACAATATATTATTTTCAGGTTTAAATTAGATTTTTAAATCCCAAATTTTGGTCTCAGACTTTTGGTCACCTTGTTGTCAGTTGGTTGCTAATTGTTTTCTTTTGTTTGTGAAACAACACACTACCTGAATATGAATATTTTACACTTATATTTCTTATCTCTGTGAGTCTTCTGTTTTTCCCTAGTGTGCCAAGAAGAAACAGAAGAAGTGGGAAGAAAATCACAATAACAGAGACCACCAAACTGCACATTATTCTTGTATGTGTTTATGGCTTTGCTGCCATAATAATGTTTGCAGTCAATGTCTGTGAGTAAAAACCAAGAACACATTCACAAAATATGTTCAGATGCATATACTCAGAATTTTAGGTCTACAAAGTGAACTATAAACTAAAATTATTTTCATTTTAGTCATTCATTTCTGTGAAGACCCACTAGATCTCCACGTTTTGTGGGTAATTCATTTACTGAGAGGATTCAATGAATCCAATGAAGCATAACATGTAATGGAGATGCAGCAGTAAATATGTAATGAGTCATTGAAATAAAGTTAGTGGATCTTTGTAGCAGACGGGTCCTGCAAAGACCTTGCAGACACTTTAAAGGTGAACCAAGTCTAATTTAGCTTTAATTGAAGTCTGAAGTGATATCTTTTAAAAGATCACTGAACAGTGACAGCCTAAAAAAAACTCTGCTTATCACATGCTCATTATGGGTTGTAGACAAAGACAAGGTAAATTAATTAATGTTATGGTCCAAGATCAAGATCTATATCAGCTGGACTTGTTTTTTTTGTTTTTTTTAGCACAATATGAGATATTTAAATGCAGATGTAGAATGAATGAATGTGTGAAGAAATGATGACATACAGAAATGTGTGAAGAAATGCACATTATTGACTTCCTCTTACTGATTTTTAGACCTCTTGTAGACAGACCTTTGACCTGCAAATTAATATTTGTCCCTTATTGCAGCTTATACTGGACTGACATGTAATGTGATCAACTACAGTTTTTGTCATTTTCTGTAATTGATTATACCACAATATTAGTAGTTTGAGTAATAATTTGAATGCCTCAAACCAAACACTGACATTTTTCAAAGATTTGGTGGCGCTAACTTGGCAAACTTGCAAATCTATTGATTAGTTCTTCCTCAAAAGTATTCATTGTTCTGAATGTGACTTCCACACAGGCTGATGATGTGTTAATGCCATGCAATGGTATCAATACTTCACAATATTTATGTTTCATCACTTGTTTCGCACTAATGCCGCCTTTAATGTCAACTCTTCTTGTATTTTCTTTCACGAGCCTTACCATGCTCTGACATTTCAGATCTGCTCAGTTTCCACTGACATTCAACAAGACGCATTGTAATTTTTCAAATGTCTTGAGTCGGAGAAAATAACAACAACAACAAAAATCCTTAATTAAGCTCTCTTCCTGGATTTGTGAGTTTCTCAGTTACTCATCTGTTATCGTGTGGAATATATATATATTTTTGGAGAAGAAGTCTACATTTGAGGAACGGTTTACAGTGCAAATCTTCTTTCTCATAGAAGGAGAGCAGGGGGGCCTGTCGACAAAATATTGCAAATATGACAAAGCTGAGTGCAGCTTCTTCTCCTTGAGGAGTTGGTGGTCTGGTCCTGTTCTGCTTTAGTCCTTGTCTTTGTGTATTCCCTCATTTCTTCTCTTGTTAAAGTTTCTTATTGAATAATGATAGGTTCCTATGAAGCTGTATTCTACAGAATTCTTTTTTATGGACTACACAAAGACAACCAATTTTCAAAAGAACCAACCTGCTTTCACAGAGGCTTTCGCTTTTAATGCAATAATAAGCCAAATATGACACTGAGGCTCTTTTTCAAAACTGTTTATGTGTCCAGTAGACATTATAATGTAGCCTCCTAAAATCTTGAAAATTGATTCCAACAGAGGTTGTCGTTAGCATGTTGCTAAGCTAACACTATAGTAACCTATAGTAACACTATATTTTTTTATGATTGTCATTATTCCCCATACTTTCATTAAAAATGCATGCTCTCACAGCATTGTTTTTGTTTAAATAACACACTGTGCCAATTAATTATTCATTCTTGCTACTGTGCTAACTCTCGCTCTCAAGAAGAAAAAAACCCCCACTGTGGATTGGCGTTTTAATTATATACAGTCACATACATGAGTGAGGGCATAAAATAGTAATCATTTATC
Source organism: Elopichthys bambusa (assembly GCA_037101425.1). Classification (NCBI taxonomy): domain Eukaryota; kingdom Metazoa; phylum Chordata; class Actinopteri; order Cypriniformes; family Xenocyprididae; genus Elopichthys; species Elopichthys bambusa. The sequence goes on along the minus strand of CM074447.1, from coordinate 16,594,437 downwards.
AAACTGACATCTGACAGTATCAGAACACTAACTGCTCATATAATCTCAGTGCTTATGAGGTCACAAACAGCTTTGTTTCTGAAGGTTTTTGGTGCACTGAATTTTATGGAAGTTAATACTCCAAACTGATGGAGTTTAAGCCACTCTGACTGTAAAAAGTCAATAGAGGTTGTCAATACTGGCTTGTACTGCTCAAACTGTACCACTCTGCAAGTATATGAGCACCCCATGTGTACATCTGATGGGGGGTGACAGACCATGAGAGCATGAAACACATGCAGTTTAGTTTTGCAAAGTCTCCCGAGCTTTGGGAAAGATGCAGGGTTGAGGTTTTGCATGAAAATAGAAAGAACATTGCAAGGTACCTTATGATTTCTTTAGCTAACAGTGCAAGAAATATATTTTCTACATCCTTTTTATGCAGTCATGTGTTTTTTACCTGTTGTAGCATTTTGAATATGGTATATGAGAAGCTTTTGAGACATACTAAATCTGTTTATTTAAATTCTGGCCCTTGTCTGTGACTCTAGAGACCATTTTCTATTTCTTAGAGTAGCTCTGATTTTTAAGGCTTGATTTCTGTAAAGTGTGGCTTGTTTATTCATAGATATGGTGACAATTAATGTGCTTGTGTGTGTGCTTCAGGTTCAGCTCCCGTTGTGCATGAGCCTTGCTAGCTTTAGGGAGGCCTGGAAAAATGGACTGTTAATGCCCTACGTATGTATTCTTTAGAAGCATTTTCTGGATTTGAATTTCAATTAAAGGGAGATTTTCATAGGTTCCCTGTTGACTGCGAAAATAGGAAAGTGGTTTTGCACTGCAGATGCTAATAGGTGTTTGAGAGTGCAAATGTGATTTTGTGTCTACTGAATAATAGTGTATAGAACTTTTTTTTTTTCACAAGAGAGCTAGTTTTAATCTAGTTTATTTGCAATAAATTTAGAGTGGTTATACAAGGACATCTGAAATTGCTTTTTTTTTTTTATAAAAAGTGAAAGTAAAACAAGACTTTAAATTTGTGTAATCAGTTAATAATTTGTTTAAAAGAGCCAAAAAGATTGGATTTTCAGAGAAAATAGGCATAAAATAAACTTTGAAAATAGAAACTACACCTACACAGAGTGTGTGGAAAGAAAGAAAGATATGCACTGCAGGCTGTTTAAGATTTGCACAGCAGTTTATAAATCTCAATCAAGAGAGTTATACCTCTCTAATTAATCCAATTACACTAAGCTAGCATGCTAATATGTGCATGTCACTTGGGTCCAGGCTAACAAATGCCATGATTACTCTCCAAGGAGGTCTGTAATACCTAGAGAGAGCTATCCGTTAGCATTCCCATTTATCTCAATGGCAGTTGGTGTAGGAGGTACGTGATGTAAAAATGTGCCATCTTTTCTCATAGCTTGTTACACTATGGCCACATTTACACTGCATGGTTCAACTGACCCAATTCCGATTTTTTCCTCACATGTAGCACAGAACGGATATGACCCACATGTTTTATTTATTATTATTATTATTTTATTATTTGACCTTTATTTAACCAGGATAATCTCTCTGCGATTATAAATCTCTTCCAGAATCGGCAGCAGTTGCAATCACAAATTTACAGAACAAAATAACAATAAAAAAACTAAAACACTTAAAAACAATTGCACATCACAGTCTTCTTCAAGTGACCAAAATAGATTTAAAATGTTCCATAGACACCATAGACAGTTTGTAATTTCAATTTCATTTGAAGTAAATTCCAGTCAAATGGAGCTGCATACATAAAAGCCCTTTCCCTTTCAAGGGAACTTGCGATGCGTCGAGAAAATGACGCTTTGGGAACGCAACGCGTGATGTCGTCATGAAGCACGTGTGAAATCAGTCCAATGGTGTGTCGAGACGTCAGAAGCGGGTGACGTCACGGCCAGGAAGCTATAAAGCATGCTCAAACAAAGCAACGCTAGCTTCTGTGTCTTCAGTTGCGCTCTGTGTCTCGTATGTCTTATTTGGTGTTGTCTGTCATTATCTATCGTTATTATGGCCGAGAAGCAGTTCAGATCTTGTGTTTATCCCTGCCCACGTTACATCACGGGCGGGGATACACATGATCTTTGTGTTGCCTGCTTGGGAGCGGAGCATGCCCGGTCAGCACTCGAGGGTGCTGGCTGTGAGCACTGCGACCGTCTTCCATTGCGGACGCTCCGCTCCCGCCTGGCGCTTTTCGAGGAGGGCGCTCAGGCTCGCATTCCCCAGGGTTCGGGTCCCGCTGCTGCCGAGGCACAGCGTCGATCCAGATCTTGGGGATCGCAAATGGATCTGTCAGAGGGGTTTGAGACGGGCCCCGCCCTATCTCAGCCCTCACCTGACAGGTCCAGTGCTTTTTCTCAGTTCTTGGAAGCACGCTTTGCGGTTCCTTCCACACTGGGTGAAGCACTGGTGCTCAACGTATCCAGCTCCAAGGAGTTGGATGTGGAGAGCACCGACGTAGCAGAGAGTGAGGACTCGCCATCCCACTCCCCTGCTTATGAGGAGCTGGTAGAGGTCATAACTCGCGCCGTGGCCAAATTAAATATCGACTGGCCGGCGGAGAGGCAGGACGTTCGTCCTAAAAGTAAATTGGATGAGCGCTTCCTGCCCTCGCGAGCGCAGCCTCCCCGTCGGGGTCTCCCTTTCTTTCCAGACCTCCACACTGAGGTGTCGAGGTCCTGGAAGAAACCGGCCTCCTATCGCGTGCATAGTGCTCAAACCACTTTCTACCGTAAGCCGGTTAAAGCTAGGCCAGTCACTCACTGTAAAACAGTTTCAGAGGCTGTTGGGGCTGATGGCAGTGGCATCCAATGTGATACCTTTTGGTCTGCTGCACATGAGACCCCTGCAGTGGTGGCTCAGAACCAGGGGATTTTCCCAGAGGGGAAATCCTTTTCGCATGATCAAGGTCACGCGGCGTTGTTTACGTGCCCTGGCCATTTGGAAGAAGTCCTGGTTCCTATCTCAAGGGCCCGTGCTGGGAGCTCCTTGTCGTAGCAAAATGCTAACGACAGATGCTTCCCTCACGGGCTGGGGAGCGGTCCTAGACGGACGCTCGACTCAAGGTCTGTGGGGCGGTCACCACCTCTCCTGGCACATCAACTGCCAGGAGATGCTGGCTGTCTTTCTGGCTCTCAAGACTTTTCTCTCAGATCTCAGGGGCCACCATGTTCTTGTCCAGTCAGACAACACATCGGTAGTCGCCTATATAAATCATCAGAGTGGGCGCGCCGAATCCTCCTGTGGTCCCAGGGGAAATTTCTGTCACTCAGGGCAGCTTATATCCCCGGGGTCCAGAATGTTGGAGCAGACGTCCTGTCGAGGCAGGGGCTGAGGCCCGGGGAATGGAGGCTCCACCCCGAGGTGGTGAAGCAAATTTGGGAAAGGTTCGGCCAGGCTCAGGTGGATCTGTTTGCATCTCGAGAGACTTCTCACTGTCCACTCTGGTTCTCCCTCACGCATCCAGCTCCTCTCGGACTGGATGCTATGGTACAGACGTGGCCGAGGCTTCGTCTGTACGCATTTCCCCCGATCGCTCTGCCCACGTCCGGCTCACCTTGATAGCCCCGCGCTGGCCGGGCAGAGTGTGGTTCTCGGACCTAGTATCTCTCCTGGACGGCTCTCCCTGGGAGATTTCGGTCAGGAGGGACCTTCTGTCCCAGGCAGGGGGCACGATTTTCCACCCCCGCCCAGAGCTCTGGAGCCTGTGGGCTTGGCCTCTGAGGGGGCCCAGCTCATAAATTCCGGTCTCTCAACCGAGGTTGTAGCGACCATTCTCCAATCTAGAGCTCCCTCCACGAGGAAGCTATACGCCCTGAAGTGGAAACTTTTCACTTCTTGGTGCAGTAGTCGTCAGTTTGATCCAGTTTCCTGTCCCGTTGGTACGGTCTTGGAATTTCTGCAGGAACGGTTCACTGCAGGGTTATCTCCCTCCACGCTAAAGGTTTATGTGGCGGCCATTGCGGCTTACCACATACCCTTGGCTGGTTCTTCTCTTGGTAGAGACCCACTTATTACTCGCTTCCTCCGTGGCACCCTGAGGCTGAGGCCCGCGGTACGCACGAGGGTTCCGGCGTGGGATTTGGCCGTGGTGCTCCAAGGCCTATCCCTAGCCCCATTTGAACCGATTGAAGAGGTTCCAGTTAAGTTTTTGGCCCTAAAAACACTGTTCCTCCTCGCCATATCTTCCTTGAAAAGAATAGGAGATCTACAGGCCCTTTCGGTTGCCCCCTCGTGCCTGGAATTTCCACCTGGTATGGTGAAAGCCTTCCTTCATCCCAGACCTGGCTACATTCCTAAAGTTCCCACTAATGTGGCTAGGCCCATTGTACTGCAGGCCTTCTGTCCTCCTCCCTTCAGGACGTCAGACCAGGAACACCTTAATTTGCTTTGCCCTGTTCGGGCCCTAGATGCTTACGTCCACAGAGCTGCACTGTGGCGTAAGACTGAGCAATTGTTTATCCTCTTCGGGTTCCCCAATAAAGGGGCCCCGGCGTCTAAGCAGAGGATGAGTAAGTGGTTAGTCGAGGCTATCTCACTTGCTTACAAGTCGGCCGGACTGCCTTCACCTCTAGCAGTCCGAGCCCACTCTACCAGGAGTATGGCGGCCTCCAAAGCCCTCCTTTCGGGAGCCTCTCTACACGACGTCTGTGATGCGGCAGGCTGGTCCTCACCGCACACATTCGTCAGGTTTTACCAACTTGACCTCAGCTCCCCCGGGGCCCGGGTTCTCTCTGGCGACTGACGAGCCACACCAGACAGGCCCTTGTAACTATGGCGGCGTGGGTATTAACGTTCCCAAAGCGTCAATTTCTCGACGAGTTCCCTTGAAAGGGACGTTGCGTCGCCCTGCCATACTTCCGGCACGCCTGTCAGCACTTACCTCAGACACTTTTAAGCTAGCGTTGCTTTGTTTGAGCGTGCTTTATAGCTTTCTGGCCGTGACGTCACCCGCTTCTGACGTCTCGACACACCATTGGACTGATTTCACACGTGCTTCATGACGACATCACGTGTTGCGTTCCCAAAGCGTCAATTTCTCAACGCAACATCTCGTTCCCTCTTCAGGGAACTAAGGTTACAGTCGTAACCGAGACATTTTCCTAGTAAAGTTCTGACAAATGGAACCGAAAGAGTCTAACAATTTTGAATTTTACAAATATGTGTAAAAATTGGCTATAAATAAAGTTTTTCTTGATTTCTTTCACACATTTCTTGAAATTGTACCACCTTTTCTTCTCACCCATTTTTCCCATAATTCATATTTTCAGGTCAAAATGAAGCTTTCCACTCAAAACCATTAAATCTTGCTTGAAAACTAGACTTTTACCTCAGACATGACAAACAAGCCCTCAAAAACAAACACACTACAACATAGTCTTACACACTAGTGCGATCAATTCAAAACACTGTTACAAACACCTCGTTTTTTGGCAATCAGGTATTATTTTACAACTCAATGACTATTACAGTATATAACATAAAGACGCCCTTTACAAAAAAAGGGTTTTGACGATTTTGAAGTTGGAGGTGAAAATTAAATGGAGTTTCTTGCTCTATCACGGTACTTCCGCCTATGCCACGCGTGACCTTTCTAACATAATGCATGGCGTATTGCAGAGCAGTGCAAGACGAGCACTTGTGGTTAAAAAGTATATACATTTTTATTATTTCTTTTTAGAAAATTTTACAGAACAAAAATCCGGTCCGGTCGCTAGATAAGACCCTTATTCCAGGAGCATGCACGGACAGTGCTCGAGGGCGCTGTCTGTGCAAACTGTGAGCGTCTGCCTATTAGGACGCTCCGCTCTCGTTTCGCCCTCTTCTCAAGGGAAGAGCGGCCGGCATCTGTGCCCGATGGCTCTGGTACCGCCCGTGCTGAGGTGGAGCGGCGACTGAAATCATGGGGCTCACAGATGGAGCTTGCTGAGGAGTTTGAGAGAGGTGTAAATCTCTCGCAACCCCCAGCGGCTGATGAGGGTAAGCTGCTGAATGATGATGATGATATTCTTTTTTTGACATCATCTGATCTGGCAGCGAATGCTCTTCTGGCTTTAAGCCCAAGAGAGCAGGAGATGGCTGTTGAAGAGGAAGAAGGCGAGCCTTCTGAAACTTCAAAGCCTCCCTGCCCCGTGTATGTGGAGCTGCTCGAGGTTATGGAGCGCGCTTCTGGCAGGCTGCAGCTGCCATGAGAGTGCGTTAAGAAAGGGACCGCACGCGGATGACTCGACGTACGATTCCTTTTCGACCATAATCTGGCAGCCCCTGTGAGTCTTCCGTTCCTTCCTGATCTACATGTGGTGATCGAAAAGGCATGGAAGAACCCGCATTCGGCTCATATTCACCGACATCAGCGAGCTAATTTCGTTAATGTTGAGGGAATGAGCCAGTATAGGTATGTGTCGACGTCCCCTATTGACGAGATGTTTTCTAACTATCTCATCACAGGGCAGGCACAGACATCAAAAGCTCCAGTCCTGCCTTCAAAGCTCCTTAAGATTACATCTTATTTGAATGGCAGGGCATATGTGGCAGCGGGTCAGACTGGTGCTGCCTTACACACAATGGCAGTGTTACAGGCTTACCAGTCGGATCTGCTGAAGGATCTCTCCTCCTCAGAGTAGGTCCCAGAGAAGGCGGGACTCTGGGATGAAGAAAGATTTGAGGGAGGTAATCAATTACAGATGCCAGCAGCATCAGTGATTGATTTCCTCTCCATGAGGGTATTTACATCTACCCTCTTTTTTCTTCTTCCACCTCCTGAGTAATGATGTTTTACCCAGGTGCTTCTTACGATCAGGCCGTAAGAAGATAAAAATTTATGTTGGCTCGCCTTTTGGCTTGATAATGAAGAAGGCTCTTTCAGGCTTGAAAGAACCATTGATTCCATCCTTCTATGATGGCAAGTCTCCGTTCTTTGAGCCGCAGGTAGTAAGCTTGGTCTATATTTATATATTTAAATATATTGACCTTAGTTTTCCCATATAGTTTTTCCTGGGTGTGTAAAAAGAAATATAAGGGGAAAATTAGGGCCCTGAATTTCCCATTAGGTTGGTTATCTTTGTGTTGGCTTTATGGCCACCTTTACAGCCACCATATGTTAGAGTAGCTATTCTCCTTTGGTCATAGCTAGAGTTTTTTTAGAGATTGGCACTCTTTACTTCAGATAGATCTATGTTAAGTGTTGGCCTTCGGGCCGCCTGACATTGTTTGGCTTGGGTTGAGTATCGCTCCTCTGAGCTCTTGTTTTTGTTTTTTTGTTTTTAAATTGAGGTAATTTTAGAGTTGCCTCCTCTCTATTGAGAGTTTTAGAGGCTGAGTTTAAGCCCCAGGCAGATCTATGCTTATGTGTTGCCCTATAGGCCCACAGCTATAGCTGGCCTAGGCTAGAACTAGGGTTTAGGTGGTATACTGAAGCATTTCACCCTTTTATTACTACCCCTGTCAGGAGTGTGTAGTTTTTTCCTAGTTCTGGCCTCCTCTTATCAGAGTTGTCAGGCCAAGGCCCATTACACCTTTGGTGTGGGTGCAGGATAGACAGCACTTCATGTAGCAGACTTTGCTAAGTCTCCCTGGTGCCGTTGTCTCAGGTGGTAGGCCCCTTATCACTATGTGAATAAGAAATGCTAGTGCTGCTGTGGCCCCACTTTTCTAGAGCTTTTCATTCTATACTTTGTTTAGTCTTTTTCCCTGAACCCCTTGAATTAAGATTCAAGCTTTAGTGAAACAGTGTTAGCTTTCTTTAAGCTCCTGTTCCCTAGGGTTCAGTACAGATGTCTCTGTCTTTGGTGAAAAGCGTCCACTCTTGAAATTCACAATTTCAGGGTAGTATGAATGAAAAGTGAATCATTCCCCTGTTTCTCAGGGTTGTTGCTCTAGTTCTATTTTCCCCTATACAATGTGAGCCCTATAACTCTATTGCTGCCACAGGTTAGCACCTGTTTTCTGTAGTAGTAGGCTTTGTGCTGGCCTCCTTCAGAGCATGGTGACTAAGGTTGTACTCCCCTTGCTAATAAGGGTAAAAAGTGTTTTTTACTGAGTATATGGCCTGTTGGAATGCATAGCTCAGGTTGAGCTTGTTTAGTGAACCTTACTATGCAGTTTGGTTCTTATGTAGCTCCCTTTAGAGTTTGAACACTGCCACAAGATGTTGATTGCGTTGTTTGGAGTAGAAAGCTTTGTTTTGGGCCTTTTTTAGAGCACAATAGCTTGTTGTATCACAGGTTTTGTTGGTAGATGTTTAGTCAGAGTTTTGCTCACTTAGAACTAGCACTGCCACAGGTTTATGCCCGTGATCATTTGAAGTAGTAGGCCGGTTTTGGCCTCCTTCAGAGCATGGCAGCATATATTCTTTGTACTCCCCTTACTGTAAAGTTTAAAAGGGTTTTTACTAAGTACATTGCCTGTTGGAATGTGTAGATTTTAAGCTCAGGTTGAGTTAAGCTAGGTAACCTCACTTGATAGTTTGGTTCTCAGATTAGGCTCCCTTAGAGCTTGGACACTGCCACTGGCTGACGCTTGTGTCTTTCTGAAATAGTAGGCCCTGTTTGGGCCTCTTTCAGAGCATGTTGGCATAGTTTGTACTCCTCTTGCTTAAAGAGTAAAAAGTGTTTTTACTGAGTACACTGCTTGTTGGAATGTGTTCAGGTAGACTGTTATGTGGGCACTCTACAGTTTTATCTGCTAGTTAACTCGGTTTCTGTCAGAACAAGTTCCTGTGTTTGTGGGCTCTTGCTTCTTCAGCAACTGAGCTGCTTTTAGGTGTGTGGCCTTCACAGGCCGCCCTGTAAGCGATTAAACCCCCACATCTGGGTGTCTTTAGCAGATTAAACATGTGGTTTTCACATGGCTGGCCTTTGCAAGGCTGCGGTGATATATTCTACATTGTGTAGGATTAGTTCATGTTGTAGAGCCTCCATGATTTTGTGCCTACAGTATGGTTTATCTGTTAGGTTGCGTCTAGTACTCCCCTCATTTAAAGGGTTGTTCTGCAGTTAGTATTTAGCTCCCTAAGTCTGGTCAGTGGTTGAAGGCCTCTCTGAGGCCTCCCTGTTGAGGATCAGCCCGTAGGCTGGTTGTACTCCCCTGTGTTGGGTTCCTTTAGAGTGCACAGCCTCCTCAGTGTGAATAATCAAGCGCTGAGTAGATCCTAGGATTGAGCAGAGTTTTACTCCCCTCATTTGTAAGGGTAAAAAAGCGTTGAGCTGTGTCCTGCTCTCCAGGATGCCCGTCTCCATTGGCGTGCACAAGGGGGGATGGGGGGGCTTGAGCCCCTGCCCCTTTGACCGCGAAAATGAAAGTGCCCTTTGCAGTCGTATCACGGTGCCCCCGCATTCCCATTTCTCCCCCCCTCTCCCATTTCTACTGCGGGAGAACAATTGACCCCTCCGGAATGCGATTTCGGCCGAGGGACAAACACCCTCTAGGCGCTCCTTTTATACTTCCGGGTCACGTCTATTATGATGTCATAGGCTGTCGCTGGCCAATAGGATTGGTGAGGTATGATATTTGCTTTCAGACACCAGTTCACGTGATGATGTTCCCCATAGCGTGTTCAAACGCAGTGTCTCGTTTCCTGTTCACAGGGAACCATGGTTACATACGTAACCTGAGACGTTTTGCAGAAATCATTAAGAAAACTGGAACATTTTATGAAAACAGGTGAAATGTGTTGAAGAGAAATGTGTCTTTGTTTTGAGAACTGAATGAATGGTTTGGGAAATTGTGCCAAATTAATCAGTTATAGTGAGTTGAATAAATGTACAAGTTAATGTGTGAATATCTCTAGTAAAGTACATGAAAGGGAGAACAACAAAAGGAAGAGATGAAAAGAGAGATGTAGATTTATAATGTGGACTTTTTTTTTTAAATCAAAATCAAGATTTTAAGTTAAAAGTTACATGAATGTTTACATTTTGTCACAATTTCTTTTCCATTTACACAATCTAAAATTTCAATATACATGTTAGTCATGAATTGACAAAGATGTTTTCTTAGTCCAGATTCAATTACGACTTGTGACATTGAAGGGGCTATATGCTCGAATTTTCATGTATTACCTGCTTTTTTTTTTATTGCCAATGTGTAAACACATTCATTCTCTTGTACGTTATGTTCTCAAGTACAAACAAGACCAATAAGTTGCTGCCTGCAGTTCACTTTACAGTAAACTAAAAACAAGGGTTTCTGAATGTTACATATAGCCCCTTTAACTAGCAGGTAAGGGGCTAACTGGGATTACTGTTATTCTTAAAGAAATTAGCATTTGCACAGCTTTTATTATTGCCATCTCACATCTTAACTGGGTCACAGTAAGGGGTTTGTTCCAAGTAGGTCCATTGTACAGCTTGATTAGTCTCCATCAAATCAGATAAACATAGATGCAATCTGTTTCCTGTTAGGAATCATAGAGCAGTGACAAGTTGGTCAATTCAGTTGAATGACCAGAAACTAATACTGCAACAGCACATAAAGGCAGTCTTGCTTTAACCATCTCTCCACTGAGTTTGATTTAGCTCCTCTTGCAGTTGAAGCATCACTACTCTGTAATGGGAAAGAGTGTGAACTAAATCACAACTGCAGTCGAACACTTCAGTTGTAATTCCACACTGCTGCTGTGAGAAATGGTTGAGCCCTGAGGAAGAGTCTGCTCATTTGCTACACGTGCCCTAAATGAGGGGGCAAAACCTCCACTTATTGTACTGTCATTAATCACAAACGTTGACTCAGCATTAAAAGTCTTGACAGCTCCTGCCGTGCAATTAATTTCTCCATTTTTATTAGATCATCAATCTTATATCCGCATTTGTAACTATTTGTCTCATAGTTTTATGTATGGGTAGTTGGTAAGAAATGCATTTGGGAATTTGAGAGCTTGAGGTCATATTTATTGAGACTACATGGGATATTATTACAACCCGAATTCCAGAAATGTTGGGATGTTTTTTAAATTTGAATAAGATAAAAACTAAAAGACTTTTAAATCACATGAGCCAATATTTTATTCACAATAGAACATAGATAACATAACAAATGTTTAAACAGAGACATTTTACACTTTTATCCACTAAATTAGCTCATTTCAAATTTGATGCCAGCTACAGGTGTCAAAAAAGCTGGCATGGGGGCAACAAATGGCTGAAAAAGCAATACATTTTGAAAAGATTCAGCTGGGAGAACATCTAGCAACTAATTAAGTTAGTTGATATCAGGTCTGTAACATGATTAGCTGGAATGTCTTAGAGAGGCAGACTCAGAAGTAAAGATGGGCAGAGTCAGAAGTAAAGATGGGCAGAGCTGTGAAAGTGTACGTAAAAAGATTGTGGAATACTTTAAAAACAATGTTCCTCAACGTCAAATTTGCAAAGGCTTTGCAAATCTCATCATCTACAGTGCACAACATCATCAAAAGAGAAACTGGAGAAATATCTGTGTGTAAGAGACAAGGCCGAAGACCTTTATTGGATGCCCGTGGTCTTCGGGCCCTCAGACTACACTGCATCACTCATCGGCATGATTGTGTCAATGACATTACTAAATGGGCTCAGGAATACTTCCAGAAACCACTGTCGGTAAACAAAATCCGCCGTGCCATCTGCAGATGCCAACTAAAGCTCTATCATGCAAAAAGGAAGCCATATGTGAACATGGTCCAGAAGTGCCGTCGTGTCCTGTGGGCCAAGGCTCATTTAAAATGGACTGTTTCAAAGTGGAAAAGTGTTCTATGGTTAGACAAGTCCAAATTTTACATTCATGTTGGAAATCATGGGCGCCGTGTCCTTCGGGCTAAAGAGGAAGGAGACCTTCCAGCGTGTTATCAGCGTTCAGTTCAAAAGCCAGCATATCTGATGGTATGGGGGTGCATAAGTGCATACAGTATGGGAAGCTTGCATGTTTTGGAAGGCACTATGAATGCTGAAAGGTATATAAAGGTTTTAGTGCAACATATGATCACCTTCAGACAACGTCTATTTTAGGGAAGGCCTTGTGTATTTCAGCAGGACAATGCAAAACCACATACTGCAGCTATTACAACAGTATGGCTTCATCGTAGAAGAGCCGGGTGCTAAATTGGCCTGCCTGCAGTCCAGATCTTTCACCTATAGAGAAAAATATGTCAAAGACGACCACAAACTCTTCAGCAGCTGGAAACCTATATCAGGCAAAAATGGGACCAAATTCCAACACCAAAACTCCAGAAACTCATAACCTTGATGCCGAGACATCTTCAAACTGTTTTGAAAAGAACAGGAGATGCTACACCATGGTAAACATGACCCCGTCCCAGCTATTTTGAGACCTGTAGCAGGCATCAAATTTGAAATATTGGCTCATGTGTTTTGAAAGTCTTTTAGTTTTCATTTTATTCAAATTTAAAAAATGTCCCAGCATTTCTGGAGTTCGGTTGTATTTTAATGACAATTTTCAGAATAGTTTTAGTGTGTTATTGAATATGGCAATGTTCTGCTACGTTGCTGCTGCAGAGCAAGCATGGACCTGCTACTGCTGCTAACTGATACACAGAAACGCTGCTGTGAGCATGTAAGATGCTGCTGCATGAATAGACATACATAGATTCTGTAGCAGATCTAGGCAGGTGGATCTGGGGGAGGTGGAGGATTTCAGAGGAACTCTGATAGCATTCTGCAGAACTAGCTTACAGCAAACAATGAACCAGACTATTTAAAAGTTGAGCAAGCACTTTTATTGACTGCAGGATCAGCAGAGGCTGGAAATGATGTGATTGCTTGCAGATTGCATGTAAAGGACCTATCAGCCCGTGCCCTCTAGAGTTTCATAACTAGATATTTAAAAAAAATACCCAATCACATTCCATATATATATATATATATATATATATATATATATATATATCAGTGAAAAGCTGTTTAAAATGGTGAAAAAGGAATGACTTATTTTTTTTATTATTATTATTATTTTTTTCACATTCATGTAATTTTTTAAAAATTTAAAAATGTCCACATTATGGGTTAAATATATCTCCTTTTCCCTCTCTCTTCCTTTTGTTCTTGCCTCTTTAACGTCTCCTAACTTTACTTGAGATATTATGTCTTGCCATATTAATGGACTGGTTTGCTCTAAGGAGTATTCAAAGCCTACTTAAATACAAAGAAGAATAATTGAATGGTAAAGGAGGATATTATTAAAATAATCAGAGCCATACTAATCTACTGTCACACATTCTCTTTCGCTTACACACAGTAATATTAGGCTGGTTAATATTTTAACAGTCTCTACTTATTAGATGCTGTTTCAGTCCCATCTTACAAGCCCAATACAGCAATACGTCACAGACATTAATCAGCTCTGAAGGTTGTTTTGATAAAAAAAAAACAAAAAAAAAAACATGTATATAGAATGATGTTAATATATACATCTGCATGCAAGAAAAATGTGGTGCTTAGAGAATAAGGGGCATCTTTTTTTCAGATGAAATTTCCTACATTTCCAGCTCTTGTCTAATTTTACAGTGCATGTGGTCTTATATCCATATGTATTAGATGAAGAGCTGTCTCATTGCCTTCATTTAATGGTCTATGAAACAACAGAACAGGAAACTTATGGCCATAGTCTCTAATGTTCTCAGGTCTAGTGGTCCATGTGATTCAAATCATCTAGTTAATATTTGTTGCCTGACAACATATAAAGTTATACTACAAAAACCGAAACTATTAACAAAATGAATTCAATCAAGGACACAAATGTGTTCCAGGCCATTTGTGTCTAGTTCTGGGAATCTCAATGTGCACCAGAATAAATTCAGAGAAAACAATGGAGATGAGTGAAGTTCACAGAGGTAATCTTTGTTACATGATGTGTTTTTGCAGCTTGTTTTCTAGTCTGTTGTTTACGCATTGCACTTGACAGTATGCATTCATTATCTGCTGTTATATCTTTCACAATAACACAATCCTACAGCAGATGTATCTCTGCAGTGTTGAATGAGTATTTAAAAAATTGTTCATTGCAAAATGCAATATATATTATATTATATTGCAAAATGTATGCAAATAGCACACTAAAGCTGCACAATTTTGGATAAATTGAGAATCTTTACTTGAGGTTTTGACAAAATGTTATATGCTGTAGTTTAAAATATAAAAATTTAAATATGATATTTTGACCGCTACCGTAGACATCAGTGTTTACAGTATATCCAAGCTTAGCTTTCATCCCAGTACTTCTGTGATCATTTGAATTATTTTAACACAGAATTTATGATTCTGTGCAGTTGAAAAGACATTCTAAACCTTATAGCCTGTTGTTTAGCGCTCCAGTTAGGCCTATCGAGTTCCCGCTTGTGGTCTCATTTTGCTTTTTACTCTGTTTTATATGAAAACGACATCTAAATTACTATGACTGTTTTGTCTGGCTGTTAGGTGTTTTATATTGTTTTATATTGAGAAATTGTTTAGGATTAGGAGTCGCTTTATAGCCTGTAGCCTACGCTATGCTGTTTAAATTGAAAATATACCAACCAACATATGTTGTGATGACAAAATTATACCCCAATATGGAATTATCATGAAGACAAAATTCCCAATCTCTTTGCCTCAGTGGAGGTTTGACATGAAATGTTTCTCAATTCTTACTGAAAGTGGGCCTCACTGTGACTAGAGACTTGTAGTATAAAAAGGACTCTTACTTTGACAAGGGACTGTGAAAACACATACATGCATACACTTTCTTTTGTAACATCATACACACTATCTGTTTTGTGCATATTGAACATCAGTTCAGATATGTTTGTATTACTGATCATGTGTTGTGTTATTCCTGTCCTCATAATGCCATTTCTTCATCTGTTTAATGTTTTTTCTATGTTGATTTGTGTTGTGTTATGTTATGTTAGGAAGTAAAACAAGACCGGTAATCATGTTAAATGTTTATTCTTTTTTTATAACCACATACATATTATAAATGGTCAAACTTATGTACTGGAACATTTTCCCTTTCCAAAAAGATAAAACCCAGTCACAGTAAATGCCACCATTTTGAAGACCTCATTTCCGCCAATAGAAGGCACAGTTTATTGATCTCATGTGTGAGGGGGAGATTGTTGATCTGATAATTCTTGGTTGAGCATTGTTAAACATTAATAATGAATTTAGTTTGTTTTGTTCTAAATGTTTATGTATTTTTGTATTATTATAACAGTTTACCTCTTTGTTACCGGTAAATCACATTTATCTGTTTTTTTTGTTTGTTTGTTTGTTTGTTTGTTTTTTGTTTATTCTTTATTACCTTTAATTTCTAAATGGTTTAGTCCAAGTAGGAGGAGCTTGGTCTTTTTAAGATGGCCTCTCACCATTGTCTGGAAGCTTGTAGAGTGAGTTTGAGTGAAATTGTTGTCTTTTGGGTCAGTTTATGGGCATAGCCAAAAGTTTGTTTGTGTATAACTTTTGAACAGTTTTTATTTACTTACTTATTTTTTTGTATATATTTTTGGACTTTCACTGTAAATACTATTGGCACACCATTGGAAAACCTTTATTTTTGCCCTACTCGGAATAAACACTGAACTTTTGGATTTATTATCACGTAATGTCACTTTTTTTGCTTCCATCTGCTGGTACATTCAGAGCAGTGGTGCTGCTCCTGTTCAAAACATCTTTGGGGCCCTTCTTGTTGCAGTTGGCACACCACCGTCCTTGTTACAGAAAGCAATGCGTTACGGCCACGTTGCTGGGACATTAATGTTTTACGTGGCTTAATCCTACTAAAACAACAACCACGGAGAAACTATTTTCTCACACATTTTCTTGTCATCAACAGCATCTAAGGCTAAGACAACAGCAAAAGTGGAAGGACAATATTGGTATGTTAGCGTTTCTAATGGTTTTCTGTAAGTGGAAAACGCTGAACGTTTAAGCATGTTGCCTTCATTTTTGGCCTGACCTGCTTGTCAGCTTTATTGGTCTTTTAATGCATTAAGCGTTTTCTTCATAACAGTATTTTATTTTCTAGGAAAACGCTTAATGTGTTATTAATCGTGTTCACAGTGGGCACATCTGCTTATAAGGTGTGTAGTGAATTTGCTCCTCCAAAATCACTGTCTTAGTACATTGAGCCACATTAAGCGCTTACATTTTTCACGTCAAGTGCTTAGAATGTCCCGCTTCACTGGGCGCGTTTGCCGTCAGTAGGTTACAGCATTCTCTTGGATATACGGCACATTCTCGGACTTCTCTTGAGTGAGAATGGGTTGAAAATCAAGTCAAGTATTATCATGTTTCAGAGAAATGGCTCTCGAAAGTGTGGGAGAAACAACAGTTTTACGAAAGAACTTGTAAATTGACATTTCTTCGACTTTAATCTGTCCATTTTTAATTTTGGTTTATAAAGATGCAAACCGTAATAAACAAAAACAATATTTATTTTGTGTACATGAAATTTGTGTATTTGGTTTTAATTAAAATTTTGGTATTCAACATAGCATTTAAAAATACAACAACCGTTCGTTTTTTGTTTTTCTTGTCGTGGTTAAAAAACGAAAAAAGGAATGGACGCAAAAGTACACGAACCCTTACTGCAGTGTGCAACAAGTGTCTCATAGCAGCCACCGAGGGAACGCAGAGTAGCACTATAATAACTTTCAACAAACAAATGTATCTGATATGATAAAACAGCGCTGTGTTACGCTACATATGCTTGACCAGAAGAAGTGGAAGCAGTGACATAATAAAAGTCCCACTGCTCTGCTCATCTCTCGTTAGCAATCGCTCCAGCAGCCTCGTTTATAATAATCTCATCCTTGAACATGATTTCTGCCCGAATCCTGTCCCGATTCTTTTTCACCAGCTGTAGACGAGAAGACAACACCTCCCATGTTTCCGCGAAATCAAGGTGTCATCAAAAAATAATGAATTTAATCCAAAAATAATGGATATTCATGAGCTACAGTCACACAAACTCAAACGGCACTTAGGGTACAAATAGACAGGTTAATTAACAGGAACTGAAAGAGGTGTAGGGTTAATTAACTAATGATATGGAACACTAGTAAACGGAAATAGAGCAAACAAAACCAAAACAGAATGAAACTGTTCCACGTTTCATTAATTTAACAACATTAATTTAAGAAAAATTTATGCCAAAACCTTTCAAGCACTGTTTATGCCTTTATACAATATGAAAAAGAATTATAAAGCATTATTGGCTTTCTCAGGCTGTTTAAAAAATCTTTTGAGCATGACCTTTGGTAGACAGCACTTTAAATATCCTTTTTGAAAAGGCCACACAAACAAACATAGAACTGACACATGTACACACTGCAGCTGAATGTGGCAGTCCCTTCTCTTCTAAGTGCTTGAGCATAATTTACTCCTCAAATATTCAGGTATGATACCCAAATTATTAAATGTAGTGTGTATACAACTGAACTGAACATCACTTTCTTTTGGAAACATTAAGCTTGTTTGAGCTTGTTTTCATTTAATATGCCGTAAAAAAAAAAATCCCTAAGTCTTTGTTTATTTTTTATTTTCTCATTCATTAAAACAAACTGATTCGCAGAAATGTGTATATTAACAGATAGACTGGAATTGACATTTATTTGTAAAAATGGCAGTGGGGTTAGCATGAGTCATTAAACATTGCCAAGTTTACTAAGACATCATCAAACATCCATAAGAAACATTCATTCCTCTTACCTCACTCCAGAACTGTTTGCCATGGTTGCTACTGGGAGAACATTTGCTGGGTAGGTTGAACTTTTCATTATAGTTGTTCTTATTGTAGGGTTGATATTTTTAGTGGCATCTACAGTATATGCTGTGAGTCTGTGCTCCCAGGAGGTTCTATATCGGCCAGCATTTATTGCCTTTGGTAAGTTACAATTTTTTTATTACAGAGCCCTATGTCATGAAATGAGTTTAGAACACTACTATAATAAGCCATGCTATATTGCCATATTAGCTTCTCTTGCTGATTTATTCTGAAGTTGGTTTACTGTGCAGTTAGTTTGAAATGGGCTTTGTATAATGGTCTTGTGCCATAATTTGGGTGTTAATGGTGTTATGCTTTTCTTATTTGCATTTGCAATGATTTTGCAATCATGCTGCCGAATGATGTTGCTCACTCTACTCTGCAGTGTCTGTAATTTAAATTGACATCATGGGCGTTCATTATGAGGCATTTATGAGCATGTTAAGAAGTGATATAGCATGTTAGGTGTTTTGTATGAATGTTCAGTAATCCAATTAAAATGTATATTTATATGTGAAGTCAAACTTAAAGTATGTATTTTGTAATAGCTGGCATATTATTTTTTTATTTATTGTGTTATAGATGTGCTCTTTTCATTGTCAGGTCTTAATGGGTCAGGCTACAAGTGTCTTGGCTATTTTATGTTGTTATATACTGAAATAAATCAATAACTGATAGATAAAGTGACTCTGACACTGACTCCGTCCCTTTGAGTAAAATCAAAGTCCCTTTAAGATGAGTCATTTCACTCGGTGGCCATCTTTGAAATGTCTCTCGGGCATGCAAGTGCAGCTTCTGTCTCTTTGAATGGGGAAACATCAAATTCTTTGCCAAGCTTTCGATTAAATTTCATATTAGTAATCACCAATGAAATCTGACAACAACTGTCTCATAAATTTTGTTCAAATGCTCGAATCATGACAAAAAAAAAACTGTATTTTTCAGGCTGGATCAAGCTAATGCACACGAACGCGCAGTCCTAAGTACGCGTCTCTATATGAAGCGCGCGTCAGACTGTTTCTATAGAGAATGAGGAGTTACGTCACAATGTTTTTACTCCGCATTGCATTTCGGGAATGGTATCGGTGCCTACACAATGCAAGGTTTTGGGAATTTCGGGAATTGTATCAGTGCCTACACAATGCAAGAGTTCAGACCCTTTAAGTCATTAGAAGCATATGAACAAATCTGCTGCGGCTGAATTACAAACCCACAAACCTGTAAACTGCGAGAGATCAGTCATACTTGCTAAGGTAAGGTTGCACTCCACTTTTATTACAGTTCTGATGCTTATTATTGTAAAAAATAATAATATTTTCACCTACCGAGTCATAGACTGGTTAGTGATGTCAAGCAGTTTCTCTAAATAATGCTGCTTGCTAATAACTTAAACTTTAAAATTAGCTTCTAATTGCTTAAAGGGTCTGAACTCTTGCATTGTGTAGGCACTGATACCATATAAACCAGGTAATTGACGATGTCAGGGTATGTGACAGGTGGTAGTGCTTCTGGGTCTTTCGTCAGTTCTGTAGCTGGCAGGTCGTACGGTTCGATGCTGTTAATGTCAAGCATTTTCTCTAAATGACGCTACTTGGCGGTGTTATTTAGTTTCTCCCGATAGAGCCCCTTTCCTTTCGCTTCCTCCTTATCCATTTCTTTCCAAGAAACTGCGGCGTATCGCAAAAATGCAAACAAATATCACGCTATTTCTCTCTGTCTCACTGTCAAAGTAGCCATGACAAAGGTTAGCGTATCCTTCTAATATGGCGACGCCTTCCCGAAATGCAATGCGAGTGAAAACGCTGATGCCACCTTCTCATAGGGTATATGTCGAACGCCACATGACCAAACCGGAAAACTGATCTCATTGTATCCACTTGTCAGAGAAAGTGTTAACAGCAGTGTAACTGACGGCATATCTATGGGCTTTTAAGGTAATCAGCAAAAATACCTAGTTCACATTGTTATAGGCGTTTTATTCTATTAAATATCTAAACATTAGTGTGAAGAAGAAAAATTAAAAAAGTTTTTAAATATCAATCTGCATATGCGGGGACATCAGTTATGCTCATCTTTGCTCGCTCCTTTTAAGTTATCTTGAATAAAACAGCTAATTTTTTTATGAAGCACATACAAAAGACCTAAACCGGAAGCGATCTGATTTCTGTTTTACAGAATACTAAAGTTAGATTGCGCATAACCCCTATTCTTTATAGGAAACGAAGCTTCTAACGGCCACTGCAGTGACACAATGACTTTACCAATCGCAATTGGCTCTTATTTAGAAGGCGGGACTTATTGCGGCATATTGCGCATTGCACTTTCTCCCATTCAAAACAATACAAATGTGATGTGTCTTGTGTTATTCTATAGTCTTTGGTAAAATTTTATATGACTAATATTTTATGCATTGCGCTAATGCAGCAAGAATAGAATTCAGTCCAACTGGGTCATAAATATTTACTTTTGTTTAGTTATCCTTTTCTTTTTTTGTTTGGTTTGCATTTGATTTTCTTTTTGTGTATTGTTCCACACCTTCAGTAGTTATATGGTTTCCATTTATTTCAGTTATATCTATTCGGCCATTGCGTCACCGATTAGTTTAATTAAATTAAATTCACATTTATTTGTATAGCAGCTTTACAGAGAATGCATGTCAGCTAACAATGTAATATTTTAGGCAATTTAATTTACAATCACTGTTAGCAGTTTAATTGAAGGTAGAAGCAATGAACTCCTGGAAATAATGAATAACATATTAACAATAATAAGGATATATAGAAATTTGGGAATGTGCATGTTGATCCAGATGTTGTCATTGCTTTCGCGAACTTCCCTACATTTAATACATCTATGATTGGTCTGTTAGGCAGATCATCTTTGTGTAGGTGTTTAGTAAGGGTGTTGAATGGTTCAGCTCATTTTCTGAGGAATCTATGAAGTAGCAAAGGAAAGTAAAGAAAAACAAATACACTTAAAAAAAAAAAAAAAAAAAAAAGATTATAGCTGCTTGCTCAATTTATTTAAATAAAATAAGCTGAACCAACACAAATCTTTAGTTTTTTACTTAATTGTCATTTGCAATCAATTGTATTATGTTGAATGAAATTAAATTTGTAAAATGTTAAGTTAACCTAAATCATTTGTGTTGGGACTACATGAATCATTTATGTTGCATTGATTGAAACTGGGCAGTGGATTTCTAGTTCCCAGCATGAATTGCATAGGGATAGATCAGGAGAGTAAATGTTGAAATTAAGTGCTGTTTAATGTGTTTTTTAGTAAAGGGAAATAATTTTTAAAGTTTAATGTTCAGTTATATTTGACATTTAAAAGAGTTTATGTTATGTCGATTTTTGAGGTTACCATTATGCTGAAGTGTAGACCTCGTGGTTAGGCTGTGGGTGGCTACGTGAAATAAATCTATGTTGTTCTCAACAAGTTTTAACTGTGCTAAACCCATTGATGAGAAATTCTTTACTTGATCATTACTTGTATGCTACAAATGTTAAACTTAGCATGTGAACAAGTGTTGCATTGGTTATTTGTTTTTATAGTTATAAATTTTATTTAAGGGCCAGCACATCATTTACACAGTCTACATATGGTCATCAGTTCCACCCCTCTGAATCAAACGGTCATGTAACATGTATGTGTGTGTACAACAGCTACTCACAACCTAAGCACAAGCCCACCTCTTCACCACGATGGTAAAAAAAAAAAAAACATTTTAAAAACACAGAAAACGTACGCAACTCTGCACAAGGGCACCAGTCTGAATTGCAACAGCACTGGTTGGATCAACAAGAGTGAATTATGTTCAGGAGGACATGGACAGAATATGTCAAATGAACTGGTGTGATCTCATTCAATTAGGATGAATTTTACTCATCAATACAATTAACCTAGCTTAGGTTCAAATAAATCATTTCAACTGTGTGGAAATAGGTGTCACAATTGAATTAAGTTCACCAAACATGTTATTTTTTTGAGTGTAGCGTTAAACGTATTTCCATCAATGCAAACTCTGATTAGTTTTGGTCCCACACACACACACAGACACACACAAAATATAAAAAAAAAAATGAGGCTAGGTGTCTTTAACTACTTTGCACTAACATTTAAATTAATCATTTGATACAGTGCACTTATTTTGTACATGCATGTTTTTACATTTTTACTTTGGATTTAATATTTGTCGCTGATCTTTTTGATAGATTGACACTGTAAAAATCCAACAAATATTTTTGTACTTACTCTAGGAGCATTTCAGAGTTTTGACTTACAACTGCTGGTTCAGATAATAAATTCACCCATCTATTTAGACTAACAATCATTACAATGTCCACAAAACAAGCCTCTTATTTGTGAATTATTTGTATACTGAGATGGAGAACCTGCAGTGATGTTCATGCAATATGATGTTAATCTTAATTCAAATACCAACAATATTCACAATCAATGAATTAACACTTTGATACTGAACAATTTTCATAGTGAACAATGTTTGGCATCAATTTTGTAACTTTTTTTTAGCTTCATATAAGAGTTTGTGAGTACCCGGCATGCATTGCGGAATGAATAAATTATATAATTCTACAGTATTGTAAAGTCTGTTCTCTGTTTCACTGTGTTTTTGGTTCTGTCATGTTTGCCTATCATGTGACCTAGGCTGTGTCTAAAATAACCCCCTATACCCTTAAATAGGGCACTATTTGAGGGGATAGCCATTTGTAGTGGTGTCTGAAACCATAGTGGACGATATGGAGTGCACTCAGTCAATCCCACAATGCACCGCAATAACGAGTGTACAACTGATGCGCGCTCAACGGCTAGAGAATACCCATAATGCACTGTAAGAGTCGCGCGCTGAATGAATTTTCTGTGTCTCGCCAGAAGATGGCGCCCGCAGCTGAATCATTCATCCAATGTGGCTACAGCGTAAATTCATTTTTAGGAGATTAATTAAGGTTACACATAGTTTCCAAGACAAAGTTCAAGATAAATATTTTCATCTTACTACTGGAGCTATATATATATATATATAGATATATATATGTGTGTGTGTGTGTGTGTGTGTAATTCTTTTTATAGTGCAGAACTTACCAATTTACTTTTGAAATCTGACATTTTGAGTTTTTTCAACTTTTCATCTTTGACATGCAGTTATGTGATTTTGGAGAACCTCTCAAAGTGCACTGTGAACCATTTTAAAATGCAAGCTCACTGCCCTGTGGCAAACACTGTTTAAATAAAGTCCAAAATATATTCTGACAGGATTTTATGGTTTAAACTATATTTGGGAGTTGCAGTGAAACTCTTGCTCTGCTATACACTGGAATTCAACATGGCAGTACCTTACAGCTCAGTAAAAACACATCTGTATGAATAAAATGAGGTGCTTCAGAAGAGCAGGGCTGCTTGTGAGATGGCTGAGGGTTATACAAACATCACAGAGAAGAGGATGAAAGAGATAATGAAACTGCAAGCACTATGGTGAGATAAAATGTTGATGGCAATAGCACCTATTCGTCTTCTCCCAAGCTGTGTTTAGAGAATTTAGTTGTGTGGTTTTGATTTATGTTTCTGTGCCTGATGATTGTGTTTTAGTGCATGGGGCCTCATGCCAGTTGAGCTGTTTGTGTTTGTCGAGCTGAAAGCTTGACTCACTCTGGGCTCTCCGTAATTGAGTCAACACAGGTCCGTGATAACACTAGCCTCAGTCCTACCCCGATACATTAAATGTTTATGAGCTTTTAAAGTGTGTAAGGCACTTAGGTTTGCCAAGATCCTCTTCTAGAACCTTCGCCCTGCTCCCTTAAAGGCTTCTTACCCTCTGTTCCTTGTCAACAGTGGCCACACAGATACCACAGACACACAAACACTCACTTGTATTTCTGCTATATTAAGCGGTGTTCTTCAAGCACCATGTCCCATTAGTTACAAAAAGAAGAGAGGCTGGTGAATTGGCTGGCTTTACCATTAAATTGAGGAGCGATTCAGACAAACCGTGCTGTCATATCCCAGCGGTATTGTGACTTGCCAGAGCACTTAGCGTCATTATGCAAGCTTTATAGATCCCTCAACTCAGGCATGAAGGCCGTGTGCTCTACCTGTGACTGCAGATTATTTGATTTTTCTCTCTTTTCAGTAAATTCTCTGACAAGAACAATGCATGTTGCATAAGAACAGACGACCAAATGTTATTTGTAAACAGCAACATTCTTTTTTAGATAACTAATTTAAGGCACTATAAACAATATTATTTCAGACTATATTTAGGTGGATACACTGGAATTCTGTGGAATGGTTGTTCATATGGTAAAATTTTCTAAATGTAATATTGCGTTCATATTGGTAGCTGAAAACATTATTAAATTAGCCAATATATTTAGTAAATAAACATGTAAGGGCTGGAGGATGTTTAGTAGAGCTATGTACAACTCCTAATTCTGTTTAGCTTTCTGCATATTCAGATTCTGTATGGCCTGTTTATTATTCAAATACTTAAGATAAATAAGTCAATGATAACAGTAGTGGGCGCTGCCATGACAACTCCCTATTAGTTCTGCTTTGGTTTGGTTATTACCTGTTTGATTAAGTTTTGTCAGATATTGCTTTTATACCACAGTTTTATAAATGATTCACATTTAGACAGAATATTTCATTTTAGACAGAATATTGCTATAGTTACTTGTCTATTTTTGCAGCCGAAACAAGTTCCAAATGAAGCCAAAGCTAAATTAATTTCTTGTCTCCGAGCAACACACAGTAACCTAATGGTGTTTCGTTCTTGAAAGAATCAGTGTTTTTGAACTAACTGACTTAGTGAATCATTCAGTGACTTACTAATAAAGACTAATAACGATTTATTCAGGAACAAAACGGTTTTTGGTCTTTACGTGTTTAAATCAATCAATCGATCTGTTTAAAAACAAGAATGAAATCAGTGTTTTGAATAAATTAGTTGACTGAATGGGGTAACAATGTAACTTCCAGAATCACTGAAACATCCTTACTAATAATGCATAGTTTCTTGAATATATGTGTGTGTGTTTCATTTAGTGCACAAAAAATAACTGCACCTTGAGCTTATGTTTGCCCTCTTCAAATCAAGCAGCGAAATTTGAATGTCTTCATTTGACAGCTTAAACTAGGAAGCTTATTTATCACCATGGTTTTGAATTAGTCAGTTACATTAATGTAATGTGATGGAGCTTTAATATGTATACTACATATACAATATCTTTAAACTCATATTGGCATATTTTGGTTCTGCTTCTCTGTTTATTTCATGTGTTTTAAAGACTTGTGCTTCATATGCTGCGGTGTGTAATTAAGCCTTTGCCACTTAGACTTTTATGCAAATTTATACTAAATAAAAAAAAAAGATTAAGCTGGAATTAATTATTGCATTACTGAGCACTGAACATAGACTATATTGTTAGTGTTTTTTTTGTTTGTTTTTTTTTTAAGCAGAAGTTGAACTATATAAAGGTGTCAAAGTCTCTCAATTCAGTGAGCAGGTACTCTGTGCAGTTTCCAGTGTTTTAGTGTGTTTGTGCCCTCTATCTTTCCACCATCTGTTTGATGTTTCTATCCTACAGAGGGTCTCCACTTCTGGATTCCAAAATGTTTGGTCATCTTTTTAAAAAAGTAAACAGCATGTCTACAAAGACTGGACAGAAGGGCTGTGTCAAACATTCTGTAGCATTTTTTTTTTTTTTTTTTTAATTGGCTGTTCTGTGCTGTAAATCCCAGATGAACAAAAGCTTGTAAGAGTGTCAACGGACCCAGTCTACATTTAAAGAAAGTAGCTTATGCGTATTAATGTGCTGAAATTGAGGACGCTTGCTGAAGGTTGCATCACATTGTGTATCTGGATGCATTTAAACTCTCTCAGGGAGAATTGATACAGAGTATTCACTGGATGTAAGGAAATTAATATGATAATTATATCTGTATTTTCTTGGGATGACATGTAGGCTTTAATAGCCACACTGTTGGAAACAAAATGGAAACTATTAATATTCTCTTGATATTTTTACTTTAAATAATAAACAGTATAAAAGAGGCTTACAAATTTAACTTTTGTCCAATCCGTATAGTCACATTTTCAAAACTCTAAACACAGTTAGCACAACATCCATCTTTTGTGACCATAACATTAATACAATTCATGTCGTTTTCACACAATATATGGTCAATTAACACATTTCTAAAATGCTTACATTTTCTTTTCACACAAGCTTACCCAATACCAAAATCATGGATCTTTCTGGTCTTATTTACAAATGCTTAAACACAGCATGACAGAAATGAAGCTAATGTTCCAAACCTTAAATATAGTATAATGCCTATTACTCAGCAACAATAGCAGCTCAAAAGTATTGAGAATATATATATATATATATATATATATATATATATATATATACACACACACACACACTACCAGTGTTCTGTTTGAATATATTTTATAAAGTAATTTATTCCTGTGATGCAAAGCTGAATTTTCAGCATCATTACTCCAGTCTTCAGTGTCACATGATCCTTCGAAAATGATTCTAATATGATGATCTGCTGCTCAAGAAACATTTTTTAATAATTTTTTAATAATAAATTTGATGTACGTTCTCTTGTTATGTGTAGGAATCAACATCTACTTTTAAAAGTTTCTTCTTCTTCAGGTAAGTAGAGTTTGGTTTTATCTGTAAAGTTGCCATGAGGCAAACATAACATAAGGTAGATATCTAAAAAATTAAAAAGTCCTAAAAAGGAATATGATTAATATGAATTCTGCCCACATTGGTATTAAATGTGTAACGTTGCGCAGATATTAATTATTAGCACAAGACATGTATGTTTTGTATTTGTAAAGCTTGTGAATATCTTTCATAATAAAAAGGTGGCATAAAGGGATGTGTGGTTTTCTTTTCTTTTTTTGTCTGTCCAGTGCATTTGTTAAATAGGGTAGAAAGATATTGCTGTCATCCTCAGAAGTTTGAAGTGCAGTTTGTAAACTTGTAGACCTTTCAGGGAAAAAAATATCTGCAAACCCTGCAGCTTTACTATCAAAAAGTACATTTTGTTCAGAGAGGATTTGAGCGTAGTGAAAGCTTTCTGGTTGTTATTTTGCCAATTGAAGAACCTATCTATTTATCATTTAGGTTAGCATTGCATAGATATATTATCTAGTAAATGTCCTGTTGTCCCTCTGTTTCTCTACAGGCTCATGTTGTAGATGGCAAAATGATCATTAAGGTGCAGTATGAAAACCGCAAGAAATACATCAAATTATAAGCTGCTGATTTTGATGAATTTATTTCTGAAGGTAAATATCCCAGTTGGTTGAACCATTTGATTAACCAGTAATTCAGACTAAGTGGTGGTCATTATATTTTGTAATTTAAACAATGTACCATGTTATGTTGCTTTTTAACATAATTTAGTCAAAGCAAAGTTCTCCATCCCTGCGAACATAACAGTGGAAGATGACTCTGGCACTGAGGTGAATGAAACAGTGTTTGCAGAATTATCGACAGTGGAAAATATTTGCTTTGTTGTCAAGGACAGTCATGATGATGGTAAAAAAAAAAAAAAAAATGTATCATTTATCTTCTGTCTGTTTTAAAGGGATAGTTAGCTTAAAAGCATGTCTTATTCTCAGTGTTTAATTTCAAAGTCTGATCCATAAGTATGCTGTAGATAAGGTCAATTGTTCATTATCTTTTTTTCTAATATTCAGGCACATCTCAATCATCTCCTCCATCCACATCACAGCCCTCATACAGTGCAAGTTCCCTCTCTGTGTTCAGCAGCAGTGACGGTGACGTGTCAAGACAACCCAAACGTGTTAAAGGTGATGAAGAAGCATTACAGTGTGCTGTAGCCAAAGATGTCAGTTTATCATCAGATGTATACAGTTAGATTTACTATGTTGGTAAATCTACAGGTAGATATCTAAATTGTCATTGTTGTCATCCCTCTGAATTAAGCCTATACATGCGTGCATGCATTAGGAGGAGGGGTGCGATTTTTGAATAATAATCAAATAATTCCCAGTGATCACTGAAGACCTTCGGAAAACTGTTCTAACCCCTGACTTTTATTAATACTATGAACAGACTGTTAAAAAGGGGTTCCTGCTATATGCTGATTATAAAGTTGAACCCAATTATCTCTCTTTCTTTGGTTAGGAACATTTTTACGATTCCCAGAGTGGTTCTGGATTTCTTGCCTGGCTACTTAAAACCATTCAGAGGAAGACTAAACTTGAGTGCACAAAAAAGAAAATGCAGACAACAGGAGGAGGTGGTTCAACACAGGAGAGGGATTGTAAAGAGTTCATATCCTTGATGAACCACACCACAGACTGAGAAATTGTCCTGCAGAAGATGAAGACTTTCAGCTATATACAGCGCCTCATCCACAATCCTGATGAATCACACACTATCCTCACAGTGTTTCCATGGCTGCTGGACACTGAAGGGCTGGTAAGTATTGGCATCCTTTTTTTCAACTACAATTCATATCTGTAAACTTAGTATATGATTGTCTGAAGTTTCTGTTTCTGTTGCTGCATATAGCTCAAGATTTTAGCCTTCTCTTTGGTCCACAAACGGCTGCCAAACTGCTGGAGAAGTGGCCTACATTCTAAAAAGAAAAGGTGATCAGAGAAGCAGAGAACCTTACTATCACCTCAGTGCTCCAGGTTCAAGTCTGCCAGGAATCAGTACAATGATGAATCTTCAGAGGATCACCCAGGTGTTCATTTCACAGCACTAATGTGACAACAACACAAAAAAGGGAGGAAATAAAAAATCTTTTTAGAGTGGGACAGTGATATTCTGCATATTCTGCCACCACAACCTTCTAAAAGGAAAAAAAAGGAAAATCAGTGCAGCTCAGGCCATGGACCACCTAGTTGTATTTCACATGGTATGTACCAGGCTACAGTTTTTGTTTGTTTTTAATTTACATTTTTTTTTTTTTTTTTTTTTTTGTGGGTAGCACAAACTACAGGGTTTCCACAGGGCACAGAAAAACATTAAAAGTCATGAAATGGATTTCGTGAAAAAAAGGACTTTAACGGCATTATACACAAGCAGAGTTTGAAAAATGGCCTCTGGCCAAAACACTGGACGTTTTCTGAATATTTATTGAATGTATGCGGATCTAAAAAATACTGTTACACGTGTGTTTTCTTTCACAACTCTTTACGTTCAAGTAAGACAAAAAACAGCTTTGTTCACGATGATATACTGTGATGACGATGATGATGCATTTTTGTGCATATTGGTTGGTTAATGTGAAAGAAGTCCGTTCCGGCTCAGAACAACCATTTCTGCAGCTGAAATGCACGGAACTGGGACTGCTGTTCTGTGCGGTTTCGCTTCAGATGTGTGCGCGCCATGCAAACACTGCACAAGTAATTTCCTTTCCTGTGCTTAAATGGTGTAAAATAACATTAAAATGTGAACACAGGAATCATTTAGGAATTGAAATGCATGTATCTTATTGAATATCCAGTTCTTGGAAATTTGGAACCATTTTGTGATACCCAACCCTACTCACAAAGGTTGCATTTATTTGAACAAAAATACAATAAAAACAGTATTATTGTGAAATATTTCAATGTATAATAACCTTTTTTTTTTAAATCGGAATTTATATTAAATTATACTTTATTCCTGTGATCGAAAGCTGGATTTCCAGCATAATTACTCCAGTTGTTTTTTTTTTGTTTTTTTTTGTTTTTTGTGAAAACCATAATATATTACCATTCAAAAGTACATAAAAAAAAAAAAAAGCTAAGGTTGTGTATTGCATTAAAAGACATTAAGTCAATCAATATGTAGATTTAATAATACTAGCAGAAACCCTAAATTAGTAAAAATATTATGTAAACTGATGTCATTTTTTCCCCACAGTCAATCAGCATCTTAGAAGAACACTTGGGGAAACTGGAGGGACATCGCCAGCCATATCTCCTTGCCTCTGGAACTCACAAGTTGGCCATCAGCAATTACTACATTGTGATTGACAAGATGCTCATTCCATGCCAGGGAATCACGTTGTTGGCAACCTTCGATAAACTATTTAAAGCGTACTTCGTTTTAAGTGTAAGCTATGATGACTCTCTCAGCAACATGTACACATTCCTCCAGACAGTGTAGATGCTGACACCACTAAAGACAGTCCAAAGGTGAATGAACTGAGAGCCAAGCTCTTGAACAGGAACAAAGAGTAAGTGAGCAATGTTTAAGTATTACATTTTCAGAGCATTGCATAATGCGTTAATTCAGCACCTCAAATTTTTTCATGTCTTATACCCGGGCAGAAAATGTGTTCTTGTTTGTGCTTAAGAAAAGTGTTCACTACAGTTTAAAGGTTTTAGAAAGCATTTACATAGTTGTCATAATACTGTTGACATGGACACAAGCAGTGATGTTTTGTAAACGACACATCAGTCAGACTTTGGTGTATGGAGCTCACAAGAAGATGCCTCTGAAATGGACCTAGATGTGATAAATCAACCTTCAACATCTCATGTCAAAAGACCAGGCAAAAGATATGTACTTATAGCAAAGTTACAGGGCAGCGGTGTTGCCAACAGTCTTGTGTTATCTGTTGTTGAAAGTATGGAGGAGTATGTTGAAGTAATAATGGATGGATTGAATAAATTAATATATGTCTTATGGCATGTCTTATGTCATTGTTTTATATTGTACCAATTTGTTTGTTTACTCAACTTTTGTAAATAATAGTTATAATAGTAATAATAGTTATAGTATAACTGAAAATAAGTTGTCTATGATACAAAAAAAATAGTTGAGTTAACTTAAGATTGTTAGTTTTCTGGAGAGCAAATATTCTATAACAAATCTTTTTACGCTGAGCGAATAGAACTCAATGTCTGAAACTGAGTGAAAAAAAAAAAAAAAAAAAAAAGCTTTTGGAAATTAGTACCAAGAAATATTACTTAACATAAACTACAATATCATTGCCAAACTCAAAAAATGAAAACAGTGAGTCAAGACAATGTTAACTAAACATTCATTCCAATTTATTTGAAAATAAATGTTTTCAAAACGATTTGTCCAGCCTTTTGAAGTCAATACAATGCTATTTTATTAATTGGCCTCATCATGACAATTAGAATTTCTATTAAAGGTATAGTTCACCCCAAAATTATAATTCTCTCATCATGTCTCAAACTCATATGACTTTGTATCTTCTGCAGAACACACAGGAAAAACAGTGGTTTAATCTGTGTCTTCTAGAGCAGGGGTCGGCAATTAAGTTTGGCATCGGGCCAAAAAAAAATGTTGCCACTAGATGGTGGGCCAGAACATAGACAAAGGATAATTTATATTAATTGATGAAAAATGCAACTAATTGCCTGTGACAGACTGTTACAGTGTATTTTTTAACTGGTATTGAGCTGTTACTCTGTGTTAAATCCTGTAGTAGGACAGTCATTAACAAAAAGCCACATTTGTGTGGCGGTGTCCAGGTTTTACACTGGATAAATTAATAAACCGGAGTAGTGACCTGGCAAGTATCTTCGTTCACCAACTTACAAAACAGACTGCCTTGCTAAAACACATATGTGGGAGATGCGGAATGGATAAAAATAACTCAAAAAATAAAAGAGGCCTTGAATAAGCCCATTAATGGCATGTTAGAGTCATGCTCTTAACGAACTTTTATAACGTTTTATTTTTTCTTTCCATATTGTGAAAAATAAATGTGTATCATTTTAATTTGCTTGTTACACAATGGAGCCTAACTTATTGTAATAATTATTTGACATAGCCTACTTTTACACTCAGAATTATTCCATGTCATCCTCACTTATTAAACTGAATTTTGTTGTTGTTGTTTGCCTGTTGGAGGTATGCTATTATGTCTTGTGCAGAGTGATGTTAACATTTAAGCTAGCTGGTGAGAGAAAATGGCACTATCAAAGAGTCTAGAGTGGAAAGTTGACAGCGAAAATAGGGCATACAAAGAAGAACAGAAAGACAACTATGCGTTCTTACCTAGTTGTGTGAATGCAAAGCTGGTGTGTCTTATCTGCAACGAAGTAGCTGTTTTCAAATAATATAACTCCGTGTCTACACCGGACGCGAGCGTCGCGATGCGACGCGTCAAAAGATAATAGAACCCAATATAATCAGTGATATTGTCTACACTGGATGCGACGCGAGTCACGCGACACAACACATTCCCGACAGTAAACGGATTCCCCGTTCTGTTTCTGAGGTAGTCCAAGTGCTTTGCAACGGTCGGTTTGTCGCGTTCAGTGTAGACAGCTTTTTGCGGCGCAACGCGACGTGAAAAAAAGTTGCGTCTGGTGTAGACACGGTGATAATATTAGACGAGACAAAGATCTATTTCAGAACCAGCCGCTATCAATGGATGCCGGCGCGGGCTATATATTATTGCTGGCGGGCCAGTTGCCGACCACTGTTCTAGAGCAATACAATCAGTTTTGGGTAAGAAAAAGATTACTCCATTATAAATTTTGATATCTGATTGTATTGCTTCAAAACACATGGATTAAATTACTGGAGTCACATGGATTATATTTATATATCTTGAAAGTTCTGAACCCCATTTAGTTGCATTGTATGGACATAAACACATCAGTCCATGAAAATATCTTCTAGAGAAGAAAAGAAGACAAATGAGATTGAGACAACAGAGTGTTTATTTTTGCGTAAACTATCCCTTTTGATATGTCTTACAGGAAATATATAAAATGTCCTGTTATACCGTGTTTTTTTTTTTTTTTTTTTTTTTTTAATTCAGTAATGAATAATAAAAATTATCCAGTACACAAAATAGTCACATCTAACATTCCTACAAAAATGTTTTGCACTGCCTCAAATGTGTATTTTAGTGCTTTTGTATGCTCACTATTAAGAAGAAGAATAGAGAAGCATAGAGAAGTCCAAAGACTACCATGAAAGCAGTGGTAAAGTCAGATAGGTCCCTTATGACCACAGTTTCCTTCAGGATGATGCTGAAGTTTAGACATCTCTTTGTTGCCAGCGAGAGGTTGTCCTCTATGACTTCAAGAATGCACAGCTCTCCTTTAAATCATTGTCCTAAGAAGTATGTACATTTAAAGAAAAATGGTTAATTGTGTAAATTTAAAAATCAAAGCTCAAATACATCTTGCAAACAAAACATGGCAAATTATGTGCTAACCTGATGTAAACACTTGAGGAAAAACTATTTAATAAATATAACCACACATTTAATAAAAGAATGGTGATCAATGAAACTATGAGAGAAACAAAATTTGAAAACCTACCAGACAAGTCTTGGATATTGCATCATACTCCCTAAAGGTACAAGGGTAGTAGAGGTGTAGTGTATCTGTGTGATAGGATGTCTGATGTCTGGAGGAAAAAAAGTACATTTTATTCATGATTTACTTCTGCATGATTAATTACAAATCATATTTGAGCATCACTGAAAATGTATTAGGGATGGGAAGAGGGTCAGAAATGAAAATTCTACAAATACTGACTACTATATATCACTTCAGGTACTCAAGGAGACAAAATGACTGTCACAAAAGTGTCACATTAACCACGTAAAAGCCATTTTGTTGTTTTGAGGTCCACATAAGTGATCCTTTAGAACTGCGGGAGTAAAAGAGAGAGAGAAAAAAAAATCTCTGAACACTCAAGTATATAAACAGGAACATCAGGAAAAAATGTTGTACAACAGACAACATGTAACTTACTTGACTTACGAGAGAAAACCTACAGTACTTCTCAACATGCAAACTTTCATGGAATCATGTGCCCCAAGATTGTCTGCAGAGACGGTCACAAACTGATTTTGGACAATAATCTGGTGCAGGTGTATTCACAGTACCTACACTGCATGAAGTGTGTACTCAATGTACTGTTTCTGTATAAGAAAATACACAATGTACACAATGATCAGGTTAATAAAAGGCAAATTAATGAGTTATTAATGAAATAGATAATAAATTGTACTATTTTTAGTTTATAGCTACTGCTGCACAACTTTGAAACTATATTATCAAATAAACATTATCTCAGAACATTCCATACAGCAATCTACAACTGTAAGGGCAATTCATCAGAATTCTCAGCTGCCCTCAGTACAGTACAGATGGAGGGCCAAGAGGATCCCAACCCCGAGTGGTGGAGTGTGGTCGAGTTCGAGTTGGGGGTGTAATAATGGTAAATGATGAATAATAAAAGGTGTGGTTATTCTCTCTAACCAAATGACCTTTCTTAGTTGTTGATCACTGTTAACACCTGCTTGAACCAACCAACCAGTCATTTGCACTTTTTCAAGTTGGGTTTTTTACAGTGTGACAAGTAATGCAGTTTTCATAATGCTATCAGTTGTTAGTATTTTGACAGTCCTTGCGCAACGATTGAATATATGTTCATGTTGGATAGAAAACTAATGCTAGTGTTTTGACAGATTGATTCAATTTTGTGTCAGGTTTGCTGTGTTTTGATAGAGTTAGTATATGTAGAAAAAGGTATTTAGCATTTTGAAATGTAGAGTTTTTATTTAACAAAATGTGGTTTGGCCAGAAAATGTATTATTTGGCCAATTGTGTGAAGTAGGTGTGTTGCTGTGTTAAGAGTTTAGAAAAAGTACTTTAAGTATAGGAAAATGCTTGTTTGCAATTGAAATTATGAAAATTTTCATAACATTTTTTGATCATTTTAATTTTAAGATATTCATTAAATATATGACAATGCACATTTAGTGAATTTCATGTTATTTAAAACAAAATGTGCTCATAGTTTTGTGGAGCAAAAAATTATTCATCTTTTCTTCCTTGCTATCTACTTTCAGAAATATTTTCTGTTGTATTTTTATCTGATGTTTCTCAGTCATTATCATCTTTATATGCTTATCAGATGCTGTTAGACACTATTTTTTATACGTATATATTTCTCCAGTGCTAAACAGTGTGATACTATTATGAAAAATATGGAATGTTAAACTGACTTGCATAGCATAGAGTAGCTTCTTACATTATCAAACACAGCAGAACAAAATTACATACTAATTTTAAGCACATTTACAAGCACTTTTCCAAAAACACAAGTATTTTTAACTGCCATATAACTGTCAAAAAAAGCATGTGGAACTGTCTCATATTGCTCTTAAATGAATTACCTGAGGTATAAACCAGTTTCCCTCAGTACAGATTACCTCCAGACCTCAAGACCTGCGTTCATTTGACCCTCCACCATTGAGATTGTTGAAGCTAATGAGCTCTGAATCAGTTGTGACTCACAAATGTAGAGAATTAAGGTGTAGGCTGCTGGGCTGTGTGTTCTCGTCGATGCCTTTGTCCTTCTCTTCTCCTCTGCTTGTTTCTGTTCTCTGGAGCTTAATGACCAGTCATGCAGCACACAGGTAGATTTGAGAGTTGAGGAGGTTAGACAGAGGAGAGTGGTTAGAGAGGAAGGCCAGAGGGCATACTGACTCTCCAGTGGATATCTATTAATATTCAGTTAACTTTTCTATTCCGAGTTCCTCTCACTTATTACTGTAGGCTGTAGGAGTGGAGAGGCGTTAGTAGCCTCCAATGCCTCCTTTTCCAATCACTGAGATTCATTTTTCCTCCTTGTTTTTATTGAAAATGTGACATTGAATATTCTGAGTAGATGATTGAACCATCAACACCACATACCTTTTTTAACCATGCAGGCCCCCCATCTGGGACAACTCACTATATATATATATATATATATATATGATTGGTTGAGAGGTCTTTCCTGTATTGCCACAGGAACCGCTTCACCGTTTGAATCACTCCACTGTCAGCATGATACCGGACAGCGCACCTCATCTGCCGGGTTATCAGCTGTTTAGAGTGGATCGCGACGCAGAATCAACAGAGAAATCGTGTGGCGGTGGGACGTGCTTTTACATCAAAGAAAGGTGTAGAGATGTAACAGTATTAACGAAGATGTGCTGTTCTGATCCAGAGGCGCTTTTCATTAACTGCAAGCCATTCTATTCGCCGCAAGAGTTTTGCTCGTTCATTCTTGTAAGCATCTACATCCTACCGCAAGCACACGTGAACCTGGCTTTACAGAAACTCGCCGATCAGATCACAGAGTCCGAACAAAAACACCCGGACTCTGTTTTAATCATTCTTGGGGATTTTAACAAAGCAAATCTCTCCAGTGAACTGCCAAAATACAGAGAGCATGGTACATGTCCCACCAGAGACAGTAATATACTGGACTATTGTTACACAGCAACAAGGAATGCATATCACTCTGTCCCACGGGCAGCTTTGGGGCTCTCTGATCAGTGCCTGGTTCATCTTATACCAACCTACAGGCAAAAACTTAAATCTGCTAAACCTGTAGCAAAGACTGTAAAGAGATGGACCACTGAAACAGAGCGGGCTTTACAAGCCTGTTTCGAATGGACTGATTGGAGTGCTTTTGAAGCATTCCTACCAGGACTCATCTAACTTACAACAATGACAAACCGTGGTTCACTGCAAAACTCAGCCAGCTCTGTCAGGCCAAAGAAGATTCTTACAGGAATGGGGACAGAGTCTTGTATAAACAGGCCAAATAACACTAGAAAAGGAGATCAAAGTGGCAAAGAGGAATTATTCAGAAAAATTAAGGAACCAATTCTAATTCCAGTGACTCTTCATCAGTGTGGAAAGGTCTGAAAGATATCACCAACTACAAGACACCATCCCCCAGCACTGTGGTGAATCAACAACTGGCAGACAAACTGAATGAGTTCTGTTGCAGGTTTGAAAAAACACCATTAACACCTCTAACAACCCCCCTCTCCCCCACTCCTCCACCTCAGATCAGCGAAGATGAAGTGCGCCAGGTCTTCAGAAAGAACAAAAGAAAAAAAGCACCAGGCCCAGACGGCGTGACACTAGCCTGTCTGAAAACCTGTGCTGATCAGCTGGCCCCCATCTTTTCACAGATCTTCAACAGATCACTGGAGTTGTGTGAGGTCCCTTCCTGCTTCAAACGCTCCACCATCATCCCCGTTCCAAAGAAACCCAAGATAACAGGACTTAACAACTACAGACCTGTGGCTCTAACGTCTGTCGTCATGAAATCGTTTGAAAAACTGGTTCTGGCTTATCTGAAGGACATCACTGGACCCTTACTGGAACCCCTGCAGTTTGCTTACCGAGCAAACAGGTCTGTGGATGATGCAGTAAACATGGGTCTGCACTTCATCCTACAGCATCTAGATAAATCAGGGACATATGTAAGGATCCTGTTTGTGGACTTCAGCTTGGCTTTTAACACCATCATCCCAAACCTCCTCCTGCCCAAACTAACTCAGCTCTCAGTGCCCACTTCTGTCTGTCAGTTGATCACCAGCTTCCTGACAGACAGGCAGCAGCTAGTGAGGCTGGGAAAATTCTCATCCAGCACCCGCACCATCAGCACTGGCGCCCCTCAGGGTTGTGTCCTCTCCTCACTGCTCTTCTCCCTGTACACCAACGACTGCACCTCTAAAGACCCCTCTGTCAAGCTCCTGAAGTTTGCTGACGACACCACAGTCATCGGCCTCATCCGGGACGGAGAAAAGTCTGCTTACAGACAGGAGGTTAGAGAGCTGGTTGTCTGGTGCAGTCACAATAACCTGGAGCTGAACACGCTCAAAACAGTGGAGATGATCGTGGACTTCAGAAGAAACCCCCCTGCTCTCCCCCACTCACCATCATGAATAGAACTGTGACAGCAGTGGAGTCATTCAGGTTCCTTGGCAACACTATATCTCAGGACCTGAAGTGGGACATTCACATAGACTCCATTGTGAAAAAGGCCCAACAGAGGCTGTACTTCCTCCGCCAACTAAGGAAGTTCAACCTGCCACAGGAACTGCTGAACCAGTTCTACTCTGCCATCACTGAATCCATCCTATGCACTTCAGTTACCATCTGGTTCAGCTCAGCTACCAATTCTGACCTCAGAAGACTATGTCAGATAGTCCGGACTGCTGAGCAAATCATACATCATGGTACAACCCTCCCCACTCTCCAAGATCTGTACTTATCCAGAGTGAGAAAAAGGGCAAAGAAAATCACTCCGGACCCCTCACATCCAGCACACTCCCTCTTTGAACTGTTGCCATCTGGTCGACGCTACAGAGCCCTGAGCACCAAAACAACAAGACACAGGAACAGTTTCTTCCTTCAGGCAATCCATCCATGAACACTTGACAATAAACGAGGAACACACAACACACCACTATTATACATTAATTTATTTATTTAACACACATACTTAATTACATTTCTAATTTACACATAACATATCTGTACATAGTAAATTGCCTATTTTATTTTAATTTATTTTAATTTGTATATTGTGTCTTTGCTATTTTGCATATTGTCTGTATATTTGTATATTGTTCTTATCTGTGTCTTGTCTTATTGCTGTCACTCTGTTGCACTGTGGAGCTTCTGTCACTACAACAAATTCCTATTATGTGTAAACATACCTGGCAATAAAGCTCATTCTCATTCTCATTCTATGTTAAGTTTAATAACTTTATATTTACATTGAGATTAAGTCCTGTACTAACTAGAGTGCTGTGTTTATTTCCTATTTTACTTCTTATACTGTCATAATGGCTATTGTTATTAATTTAAATATTATTGTTCAATAAATATTTTATATAAATAACATGCCATATTTTTTAGTATTGAGTGATTTAGACTTCAGTGAAAGTTACAGTGATACGCCATGAGATTGCGACAAAGACTGTCTTTATGAGTGAGTCAGTCAGTCACAAAGCTTTTTATATTAAAATGGACTGAAACAAGAAAACAAGGACATTGTTTTTATGATGCCTTCACATGCTATTGGAAATTTGATAATTCCCACTTCTGAAGTTATGTTTACGCACATGAAGGCAGCATTACTTTTAACATCTTATGAGACGCACCTGAGAAATGCATTGACTAGTAGACATTCAAACTCTTTTTGTGATTATAAATATAAGATTGACCTGAAGAATATCAGCTAGATGCAGGTAATACACTCAGGCGATCTTTCTCTCATAATACTCTACATATTACAGTGAGTTTCAATGAAGCGACTCAACATTCCTTCGTTACTAGTTCTAAAGTGATGTTTTAGAATTAGTAACGAAGGCTTGGGCTCAACTGTTAAATTGTCAACTTGAGATTTGAATCCATGGCAGAAGGAAGTAGTTCCTCACAAAAGTTCTTATTTATTTACCCATTTGTGCCGTCGAACTGTTGTATAAACGCAATATCACATGAGTAGCCATGCGATATGGCTGTATATCAGCACACTGTGATTGCCTATGGCCGAATCACAGCCGTGCTGATATACAGCCGTATAATATTGCTCATGTTATAGCCTTGCTCTATATCTGAAGTCTTGTTCAAAAGGTAATAGTTTTAAATGACCCTTTTGCTCTTGATCTAGTTATCACTGCAACCAAACACTTTTCTGCTTGTGTTTACACAATGGATGCTGCTGGTAAATGGATTTATTTCTATGAGCTTGTGAGTTTATGGCTTGAAGTGGATTAAATTTTGCCCCTTCATTTGATTCATAAAATACTTCGGCAAGGAGCTTAGCTCTCAAGTCTGAGAACTGCCATCCATTTGCTTTCATCACAGACATATCTGCAGAAAGCATATTGACATTAATGTGCAAATATTTGTTCTCCTCGCTCCCACATAAACAGTGTTTTGCTTTATTAGCAGTCGAGAAAGGTGGATTATAAGATATTGGCCTGTTACTTGTAGAGAACAGCAGTTTTTGTTCTTTGATTTTAGAGATTGTGCCCTCTCTTTATCATACTCTTCTACTGAACCCATTGACAGCAGAATTACATTTATTCATATTGGTCCTCCAGATCCTTGTTTCTTCTTTATTCAGTTGCATATTGTTCTTTATTCAGCTGCATATTGTCCCTTTTCTCATCAACAGTGGCCTTTGGTCAAAAGCTTTAAAGGGAAAAGATTTCAATTAACTGCCAGGCAATTGTGAATGATAAAATGGAGAAAAATGACATTAAGGTTAAAATATGTTCTTCTTTAAAATAAATAAATATATTTAAAAAAGTTAAACTTTTGTTAAAGTTCTTATACTTTACTGGTATTAATTGTATATACTTGTATGGTGATGGACATTGACCAAGATAATATTTCAGAGAGATTTGAGCACATTTTCATATACAGGTGCTGGTCATATAATTAGAATATCATCAAAAAGTTGATTTATTTCACTAATTCCATTCAAAAAGTGAAACTTGTATATTATATTCATTCATTACACACAGACTGATATATTTCAAATGTTTATTTCTTTTAATTTTGATGATTATAACTGACAACTAAGGAAAATCCCAAATTCAGTATCTCAGAAAATTAGAAGGATTTTCAGAAATCTTGGCCAACTGAAAAGTATGAACATGAAAAGTATGAGCATGTACAGTACTCAATACTTAGTTTGGGGCTCCTTTTGCCTGAATTACTGCAGCAATGCGGCGTGGCATGGAGTCGATCAGTCTGTGGATACTGACCTTGGACCTCAGAAAACACAGTGGACCAACACCAGCAGATGACATGGCACCCCAAACCATCACTGACTGTGGAAACTTTAGACTGGACCTCAAGCAACGTGGATTGTGTGCCTCTCCTCTCTTCCTCCAGACTCTGGGACCCTGATTTCCAAAGGAAATGCAAAATTTACTTTCATCAGAGAACATAACTTTGGACCACTCAGCAGCAGTCCAGTCCTTTTTGTCTTTAGCCCAGGCGAGACGCTGTCTGTTGTTCAAGAGTGGCTTGACGCAAGGAATGCGACAGCTGAAACCCATGTCTTGCATACGTCTGTGCATAGTGGTTCTTGAAGCACTGACTCTAGCTGCAGTCCACTCTTTGTGAATCTCCCCCACATTTTTGAATAGGTTTTGTTTCACAATCCTCTCCAGGGTGCGGTTATCCGTATTGCTTGTACACTTTTTTCTACCACATCTTTTCCTTCCCTTCGCCTCTCTATTAATGTGCTTGGACACAGAGCTCTGTGAACAGCCAGCCTCTTTTGCAATGACCTTTTGTGTCTTGCCCTCCTTGTGCAAGGTGTCAATGGTTGTCTTTTGGACAACTGTCAAGTCAGCAGTCTTCCCCATGATTGTGTAGCCTACAGAACTAGGCTGAGAGACCATTTAAAGGCCTTTGCAGGTGTTTTGAGTTAATTAGCTGATTAGAGTGTGGCACCAGGTGTCTTCAATATTGAACCTTTTCACAATATTCTAATTTTCTGAGATACTGAATTTGGGATTTTCCTTAGTTGTCAGTTATAATCATCAAAATTAAAAGAAATAAACATTTGAAATATATCAGTCTGTGTGTAATGAATGAATATAATATACAAGTTTCACTTTTTGAATGGAATTAGTGAAATAAATCAACTTTTTGATGATATTCTAATTATATGACCAGCACCTGTACTTTTGCATGTAATTTACTCATTGATAAATGTTTATTCATATGCAGTTTATTAAATTCAATGGTGCATGCTTAATGTTAATATCCAGGCTGCTGAAATACTCAATAGACTTCTTTGTTTTGGATTAAAATGAACATCAATGAATAATTTTTGGCAAATAATTTTCTGACCCCTAGAAGGTATATCACCACTTTGGAATTATAAGGTTCTATCTGCATTCTGAGCAGTTTTGAGATATTGAGCTTCAAAGTTTTTGCATTCCTTACTCCTTTGTGGATAGACCCTTTTTGTTTTCTAAAAAAAAAGTCCCAAAATGTACACAACTTCTGTGTGTTAACTATGAAACAAGAACAATGAGAAGATGTGCTTGAACACTGATCATGAAACCCTTTAGTCACCTGCCTCTGACCTGCTAGATTTACATGAGGGAGTTAATCACAAGAGCTTAGTGATTTGAACCTGCAGCTCATGTGCAGGCAAATAATAGATTAAAAAATTATACTTTGTTTTCTTAATTTTTTTTTTTCTAGCAGCAATACCATTTTATGTATTTACTTATTTTCAAACACAAGACTTTAGCCACTAAGAGGTTTTCTAAGGTTAAAGTGGAGTTCTTTATTTATTCATAGATAGTATTTTTATTATACTGCAAAATTATGGGTTATCTTGGCCTGTAAGAGCAAACATGTGCCTCTGATCTGCAATGCTATGGTGCAAAACTATATTAAAAAAAAAAAAAAAAAGGTAATCTCTGAGTTAACTTTTATTCAAATCAAAATATTTACAATAATATCACTGAATCAACCTAAATACATTAAATTATACAGTCAAACTAATTAAAAAAACTCTTTATGGTAAAAATCTTGGGAGATTTTTCGCGATTAAACCGCACGTGATTTGGCAAAGGCTGCGATTATTTTATGCGCAGCTTGTCAGAGCTGTACGGCTCTGTGATCAGTAGTAAATGCTTCTCCATCTGAAAGCCAGAGGGCACTCTTGCACAGAAACTCCAAATATGTCCCGCTGTAGAAGTAGATAACATGTCATTCCAGGAAATCCCTATGGGCATCATACTATGGCTGTAGCTGAATAAACAGAAGATTGAAACACTCTTGACTGATTAAACATGACTAATAAACACTCGACTGCCTTATTCTGTGTAAGAAGCCACATCATCTCACAGAAGGATGCTCAACTGTCATTATGAAGTGAGTTTAGAGTAAAAACATGTTATTAAATGTTGTCTTTTGTTGGACAAGATGTTAATAAATGCTTATCAAGTCTGTAAAGATGTTTGACGCATGTTGCTTTTTCAAATGTACATTATAAGCAACTCAAACTCGCAGTGCTTTCAGATGGATTAGCATTTGGAGCCATAGTTCATTGATAAGCTGCGCATAAAAAAAATTATTGCAGCCTTTGCGATTTCATAATCGCACTAAGAATTGCGTTTAAGCATGATTTCAGTGTTATTTTTCATATTGTGTGATAAATCGTGCAGCCCTAGTACACAGTCTTTGTAATGTGTTTCAGCAATACATTTGTAACATTTATAATGTGTTTAGAAACAATTCTCAGAATTGACTTTACACAGACTTTAAAGCTTTCCCATCGCATCCTCTCTCACCTGTGTGGGTGCTCATTAAAACACACACACACACTCCCAGATGCGGCGTCCCTTTGGGAGAGAGGGAGAGGGAACAGATGGTGTAGGATGTAGCCCACTGTTTCTGTCTTCTATACACAGACACACATTCTCCTCCAAACGTCCCTTCCTTCAGTCATCACTGCATCTGACTTTCACTTTATTCAGAAGTGTTTCTAATGCCAACTGTATATCATCACTGCATCTTCTGTAGTTGAGCACCTACATATATAATATACAAACAATCAGCAAGATTGTAGGTTTGGTTAACATTGGAGACATTTACAGCAGCTAAACACAAATACACGTTTCCTCCTACACAGTGCAATTGCAGGTTACAGCAGATCAGTTTTTCTTGAAAGAGATTTAGCTTTTGGGTATGTTTACATGACAACAATGTGCCTTTGCATTTATATGCATACAGACAACAACATTTCTGTCAGGACCACTGTCGTCAAATATGATTGATAATTGCATAGAGTTTGTGTTGGTGATATGGTTCTGTTCTGGGCAAGAACTCCCTGTGCATCCATGCAGCCTAGATAAGAGCAGGGAGAGCATAATAATAACCCCCCTAGGGTAAACAGAACAGAACCAATGTATGCAGATATAATTAATGTCAATAATTTAACATATACACATATTTCA
The DNA here is from genome assembly GCA_037101425.1 of Elopichthys bambusa. Classification (NCBI taxonomy): domain Eukaryota; kingdom Metazoa; phylum Chordata; class Actinopteri; order Cypriniformes; family Xenocyprididae; genus Elopichthys; species Elopichthys bambusa. The sequence goes on along the minus strand of CM074447.1, from coordinate 16,550,877 downwards.
AAAATTTTTTGATTCAGGGAAATCACAAGGCCAGTTCTGACTGAAGAGAGGAGGAGCTGGGGACGGAGGAGGGTAATTAGCTCCTGAGAATGCAATAGTTGCTGATAATACTGAAGAGCTTATATATGGATGCTGTTATAGGCGTCGTATTCCTATAGGTAGGCGTAAGTCAAGAGTTTGACTGATGTAACCTGCCAGAACTGATGCTAACGCTGGATTGTCAAAAGGATCCCAGTTCACTTTTTAAAGAAACACTACGCACCTATAGACTGAACACATAATAAGCATATGATGTCACCATTTTCACAAATTTGTGTTTTTGTAATTTACACAGAGATGACAATGGTATGGTTTTCAAAAACGTGCAATTTGAAACCCCCTTTTTTTTTTTCAAAAGTTTTCAGGCCCACAAAACGCTGTTGTCGTGTAAATGAATGGCAAAAATGCATAAAAAGTTTTCCATTTTTAGTTTAAAACAGTGATGTCTAAACAGCCCCTTAGAAAGAATATTTTATATACATTTATAAGCATAAGGTATTTTTCAAGTCTTCAGTCACATGCTAGACAGTGACCCTGCTGTTAAATTAATTTATAAAGGGAAATATAATACTTTCACTTTATGAACATGTTGTTCGATATAGACTGACTTATTTATTTTATAGATTCATTAAAAATATTCAACTCAAAAGCACTATTTGTTTGCAAATCAGACATCACAATTTGAATGACATCAAATTTGATGTTCATTGTTGCGTGCAGTGGGGGGTGAGGGCAATGCAATTGAGTCTGTTGCCTGTTGTATTGTTCAATTTTCATTTATTTTTGATATATCTTAAATAGTTATTTTTCACACTGGAAAGGCAGTACACTTGAATACAGTAAGTAAAAAAGTCAACAGTGTAAAATGTTTAGGTCGTAAAAAAGTTAAAGAAATTAGTGAGACTTAAGTTAATTAAAAAGTTGATTGTAGTCCTCAAGAATATGTGTTATCTTGCAGGGATGAATTGTGTTTATTTAATGACTTTACTGACATTATAATTTGATCTGTATTGTGCTTTTTTAACACCCAAATAACAATCCTGCTTATTTTTGCTTCTAGTATGTGAGAAGACAGGGGTAGACAGTACAGTAGCAGAAGTGTAGCATAGCGAGCTGCTTGGAGAAAGTTGTGACCTGCGTTATCATGGGAAGTTTTTTTTTTTTTTTTAAATCTTTGTATATTCTTTGTATATTTACACTGTATATAAATTCTGGTTTCGACAGCCAGCTTACTCATCACAAGAAATCTGGGTGCTCTCTATGACTAGTTCATCCCTGAATTTGTTCTCTGTTTATTATTTTATGACGGCCAGTCTTTCTGTTTTATTATATTAAATTCAGACTTCAAGTTCACAAATAAGCTAAAATGTGAAATTGTTTTGCCACTGGGATATTAATTTAGCAGTGATTTAGCCCTGTTGCTAAGTAGTGATGTAGGAATTCTAGTGTCAAGCCTGAGTATAAATTCATGGAAACAGATATGATTCAAACATTTGATTTTCTCCTGTGACTTATTGTTAACATAAGAAAGAGAGTTTACAAAGAGATATGACTGAAATGAAATCACTGATTAGATTCTTATATTATACTTATCAGCTGCTGGAGATCAGAATGACTATTAGAGTCTTCAGAATTTATGTGAAGCATTACATTATGTCAATGCAAGCTGCCTGTGGGGTGTCATACACTGAAGAGGCCTATCATTCAAATATCCTACAAAATGCTAAACTGACCTGATTAAATAAAGGAAAACTTCATTTATTTTTCTCAATTCTGCTACATCTTCATATCTCAGATCCTGAGTGAAAGCACATGAAATCAATGGATCACAATTTAGAAATCAGTGGCAGCTCAGCAGCAGTCTTCTCTGTTTATCCAGATGATGTGCTAGGATGCAGCTGTTGCTTAGGTCCACAAACTTGCTTTAAAAAAAAAAAAAAAAAAAAAAATCTTTCTTTATCCCTCAAATCTGTGAAAAAGATCAGTAGTAAATCCCACTGAGACTTAATGCAACCAAGGAGGTCTAGCATACCTGGAGAGAGCTTTTCATTTAGCATTCCAATTCATCTCAATTTTAGTTGCAAGCACTAGTATATAAACTCTTGCTCCAGGCTAGTGCATGAGATGTGATATCAAATGGAGACAGGGGAAAATGTATTTGATAAATACACAGTGTTGAGGGTAACACTACAAGTAATAAGAGTTATGTAGTGAGATTACTTTTTTAATGTAACTAGTAACACATTACTTACAAAATATCTTTATTTTAATCTTTATTGTAGTTACAAAACAAGTATGAGCTGAAGAAAGTGTATCCATCCACATCCATCCATCATAAACATATTCCACGTGGCTCCGGAGGGTTATGCATTTGTTAAAAAAAAAAAAAAAAAATCCATATTTAAAAAGTTATGAAGTAAAATATGTAGCTTTCGCCAGAACGCAGCTTACGCTGTACGTCCTACGCCTTCCCTATTACATTTACGGAACTGATGCGACGGCAGTGTTTATGATAGATAGATGAATGTGGATGGAGACACTTTTTTCGGCTCATACTCGTTTGGTAGCTCATTACTGACATTATAAAGCTTGGATGCGTCAGGCTTTAATATTTCTCAGATTGTCTTCGTCAGAAACAAGAAAGTCATATACACCTAGGATGGCTTGAGGGTAAGTTAAGCTTGGGCTAATTTTTATTTGAAAGTGAACTAATCCTTTAAAGGTTTGTTTGAGCTGCGCCCTCTACTGTCCAGGTGTGAATTTTCATTTCCTTCAGCTTATTTATTTTAGTTTGGCACTAACTCATGCAACCCCTAGTACTGGGACACCGCTAACTGACAATAACTGATAACTGAAATTTAGAAAAATATACACATTATGTTTGATCCATTCTGTTAAGTAGTATAGTATAGTATAGTATAAGTATAGTCATTTTATTGACAACAATGCTGAAATAGCTGTTCCTTTTCTTATTCTAGAAGCCTGATATAACAATGACATCCAAGAGGTTTTGCTTGTATTGATGTGATTTCTCTTTATTTCTCATTTAACATTCCTCCATTCCAAAGCTAGCCATTTAGACTAAATATAGTTTGTATAATAATTATAAATGCTTATATTAATGTTACTACAACTTAAGATCCAGATGTTTGAAAAAATAAGCACATTTACTTCTTCACAGTTCTTTTCACAAGTTCAGCTAATTGGAAATAATATTCACACTGAGGACGCTGAGCACACTTCTCTTGTAACATGGCTGAAGATAACATCATCCTCTCTGTTTGCACAGAAAACACATATGTACTGCATTAGTCATGATGTGCAGCCCATCTATTCTTATGATGGAGCTGTTCTTCCCATTTCAATGCATTATTCATTAAGCTGAACGTTAATAGTTTATAAACTTCAGATGTAATAATAGAATGAGCAAGCTTCAAATAATGGAAGAAAAGCCTCAGTGATCTCATATTCTCTTTTATGTGGCCTAAAGCAGAGCTGAGCAGGTGGTAATCACTGACAGAAGATTGGTGAGGCTCCGTAAATATCAAAAGTTCAAATATAGAGAGAAAACTCAAATCTCAGATAAATCACCAAATCAAGATGTCAAAAAAATACTTATTTACTGGATTAAAAATCTGAATTCTATGTACACTGCACAACACCCTTAGCAACATAAAGAATCAATATACTGTCAGGACTGTTCTGTGTGTTATGTATTGCAGCAAAAGTTTATTAATTGACCCCTGCTGGCGTAATGTCTGCGTCATTTACCTTTAATTTTGAGGCCACACCCTTCCCCCAGTCTTCACATGCAGGAGATACGTTGATGGCTGTGTCCGAAAGTTTAAAAATGTTGCCTTCGGAGGATGCCAAAGTAAGAAAACATCAAGGCACGTCCACATCACATCCTGTCTCCTGAGAGACCTTCTTCTGATTGAATTTTGAAGGCAGCATAGATGTATCCTTTGCTGCCTTTGATATCCCACAAGCCCAAAATTCCTTTTTGTGGTGGTTATATTAAATAAAGATGCCGTCTGAAAGGTGAGCATGGTGGTCAGTTTGTGTGTAAATGTACATTTTTGACCAACATTTTCTACTTTTGATGTCATTTCTACTGAGACATTAGTAGTAGTAATTAAATATTCCCTTTAGATATCACCAAAGATCTCTCTATTTTATTGTAGATCATTAAACGTTACACTGTCTCAGAAGTCTCCAAAATCAGTTTTGTGAGGTACCTTTGTGCGCAAATGCTGACCGCAAAGTCACACTTAAGAAACATTTTTATGGAAAAAAAAATCTTACTATATGAGAAAGTTGTTCATATTAAACTCTTATAATGGTGGTTTGAACTTCATTGATTTTCACTCCCTCAACAATACATTTAAATTTAATTGGTTGAATCAATACCTATCAAAACCAGCTTCTATTTGGAATGTTTTTCCTCAAATAATTTGTTCACAACTTGGTGGTATTCATTTTCTTTCTACGTGTAATTATGATATATCCAAACTCCCTATAAAACTTTCCAACTTTCACTGACAAGTTTTTTTTTGTCAGGACAAAGACGGAGGCAGAGGAGTAAGTGAACACAGATGTTTATTTGACAGAGGCACAAACACAGGTAAACGGTGGATGCAGGTGAGTCAATGAACAAGCACTTTCAGAACATTAACTTAGCTGAAAGATAACAGATGTTTGTCTTTGCAGGTGGAGGAATATACATGGAACAGAGAACTGGAGACGGAAGACGACAGGATGGAGACATAGGAAACTCAGGTGAGTAGCGGGTAAGGAGTCCAGGTACATTTGACAAGACCAGACAATGATGTGAGGGAAGTGTGAGTCTTTATAGTGTCCTAGATGATGAAGTGCAGGTGATTAGTACTTGGGAGACTGTGAACGAGTGGGTGGAGCGTGAAGATGACCAATGAGTATGAAGCTCAAAAAAGTGCATCCATCCATCATAAATGTACTCCACATGGCTCTGGGGGGTTAATAAAGGCCTTCTGAAGTGAATCGATGCATTTGTGTAAGAAATATATCCATATTTAACAAGTTATAAAGTAAAATATCCATATTCAATTTACGACAAAAGCACAACAGATGTCGCGTCAGTTACGCTTTTTTCGTACATTAAATATGGAAGGTGTAGGACGTAGTGTAAGCGTCTTGAACTGCGATAGGCATTACACTTTCTTTGTAAGTTGAATACGGAAAGTGGTCTGGTGAAAAAAAAATCCTCTCCCGTGGCCTCATGGGATCCATCAAATGCACACTTCAGAATCTCGCTGGAAGTGGTAGGTCATCAGGGTACTTTTCACATACGGTTTTATGAATACTATGAATTAATAATTGGCTTATTTTTTACCTGCACCTGTCAGGGACGTTTTTTTTTTTTTTTTTTTTTTTTTTTTAATTAAATGATTTTCCTTCAAAAAAGTAACAAATGAATACATACATTTTTGTCTTTAATGTATTGTATTTGTCTTGTTTGGTAACCGTTTTATAAAAGCTGTAAGGTACTCTAGATGTGCTGTATTGTGAATACAGTCATGGCTGAAGGGTATGCAGGCACACACACACACACTTTTTATATATAAGCACATTGTTTATGATTTTTTTTTTGGGGGGGGGGGGAGATTAATTGGAAAGTTTTTTTTTTTTTATGTGGTCTCTATGGTATAGAAACACTACAACACTTTTACTCTTCAAAGCACTTAAAGGTCTGGTGGCAGCTATCCTGTAGAAGCTTCTTTCATGACCACCTAATTAAGAGAAGACGTTATGAATTTCCATAAGATTTGCAGCTCATTGGTATACAGCTGACATCCCAAAGATGAGTACAGCAGTTTGGAGGATATGAGCCCATTAGTTCCTGTCAAGTACTGAAATATACGGATTCCATTTAGTGCAGAGACGTTTAAATGTTGAATATTTTAGAACATATGTAGTTATCCTCCATCTCACATAACGATTAAAGCAAAATTGAAGAGCACCTGTATAAATACATTTGCCAATAATTCACACTTGTTGAAAAGGTACATTTCTGATTAAATCATTGTTGTAATTTAAATACATTTAGGAGTCTAAAGTGTTTTTAGTGTTAGCTATAAAAAATGTTGGAATGTTAAAGTAAATCTTTTCCATCATTTATTGGCAATATTTTGAATTTAAAGCATAAAATAGCTACTCTTGTTTTCATGGCTTTTTAAAGAAACATGCATATTACTGATCAGAGATCTCACATTGATATTTACAAATAATGACTTCTGAGATACTGCTTAAAATACAAACCCGATCCCAAAAAAGTTGGCACACTGTACAAATTGTGAATAAAAAAGGAATGCAATAATTTACAAATCTCATAAACTTATATTTTATTCACAATAGAATATAGATAACATATCAAATGTTGAAAGTGAGACATTTTGAAATGTCTTACCAAATATTGGCTCATTTTGGATTTCATGAGAGCTACACATTCCAAAAAAGTTGGGACAGGTAGCAATAAGAGGCCGGAAAAGTTAAATGTACAGATAAGGAACAGCTGGAGGACCGATTTGCAACTTATTAGGTCAATTGGCAACATGATTGGGTATAAAAAGAGCCTCTCAGAGTGGCAGTGTCTCTTAGAAGTCAAGATGGGCAGAGGATCACCAATTCCCCCAATGCTGTGGCAAAAAATAGTGGAGCAATATCAGAAAGGAGTTTCTCAGAGAAAAATTGCAAAGAGTTTGAAGTTATAATCATTTACAGTGCATAATATCATCTGTGCATAAGGGTCAAGGCCGGAAAACCATACTGGATGCCCGTGATCTTCGGGCCCTTAGACGGCACTGCATCACATGCAGGAATGCTACTGTAATGGAAATCACAACATGGGCTCAGGAATACTTCCAGAAAACATTGTCAGTGAACACAATCCACCGTGCCATTTGCCGTTGCCGGCTAAAACTCTATAGGTCAAAAAAGAAGCCATATCTAAACATGATCCAGAAGCGCAGGCATTTTCTCTGGGCCAAGGCTCATTTAAAATGGACTGTGGCAAAGTGTAAAACTGTTCTGTGGTCAGACGAATCAAAATTTCTTCAAAAAGTTCTTTTTGGAAAACTGGGATGCCATGTCATCTGGACTAAAGAGGACAAGGACAACCCAAGTTGTTATCAGCGCTCAGTTCAGAAGTCTGCATCTCTGATGGTATGGGGTTGCATGAGTGCGTGTGGCATGGGCAGCTTACACATCTGGAAAGGCACCATTAGTGCTGAAAGGTATATCCAAGTTCTAGAATAACATATGCTCCCATCCAGACGTCGTTTCTTTCAGGGAAGACCTTGCATTTTCCAACATGACAATGCCAGACCACATACTGCATCAATTACAACATCATGGCTGCGTAAAAGAAGGATCCGGGTACTGAAATGGCCAGCCTGCAGTCCAGATCTTTCACCCATAGAAAACATTTGGCACATCATAAAGAGGAAGATGCGACAAAGACCTAAAACAGTTGAGCAACTAGGAGCCTGTATTAGACAAGAATGGGACAACATTCCTATTCCTAAACTTGAGCAACTTGTCCCCTCAGTCCCCAGACGGTTATAAAAAGAAGAGGGGATGCCACACTGTGGTAAACATGGCCTTGTCCCAACTTTTTTGAGATGTGTTGATGCCATGCAATTTAAAATCAACTTATTTTTCCCTTAAAATGATACATTTTCTCAGTTTAAACATTTGATATGTCATCTATGTTGTATTCTGAATAAAATATTGAAATTTGAAACTTCCACATCATTGCATTCCTTTTTTATTCACAATTTGTACAGTGTCCCAACTTTTTTGGAATCGGGTTTGTACTCTGATAATGAGGAGGGTTGAATCTGAACTTTATTATGACCATAACGAGGTTAATATTAACCAAGCCTTCAAAACATGTAGCTGGAGAATAAATTATTCATGTAGAGTATAACAAGCAAATAATTTCACACTACTCAACAATAAGGGCCACAGATGGCAAGAAGCCAAATCTGGATGATTTATATTCTACATTCAAAACCAAATGAAACATGGCATTAGCATAGATTTAGATCATTCCTTTATTTTGACATTTCCTTTGTTGGAAAAAGAAAGGAAGACTCACAACTTAAATGCATGTCACCCCCACACACTCGCATCAAGGTTTCTTTGGTTCATAAGTGATAGGATCTATTCTTTCCACAGCAAGTGATGGGATCTGTTCTTTCCACAGCATTTACATCTAAAATTATAGCTTACTTTTTCATGTACAACAGTCCTAGTGTCAGATATGGCAAAATATAGTAATTGAGCATGAGTCCTAGTGGTCTGATGGAAAATGACATTACAGGTTTAGGATACCCTACAATCACATTAATTGTTGTCTGTCAGGCTGTTGGCAGATGTAGTCCACTGTCCAAAAAAAAAAAGGTATGGTTTTTGTAATTAAGTAGATGTAGTTTGAATAGTTAACATGTCTGCGGGTAGATGTTGCAACTACAAAATATAGGCAAAATATAGTAATTTTTCTCCATTAACTGCCATTTAGAAATAGTTGATAGTTGTGTATTCTGAAAGGCATAAAGGTAGTTGCTCAGCTGGTGCATACAGCCCCAGCGGAGCAACTGCCTTTAAAATGAATGGGAATGTCAGTGGCGGCTTATTAGGGTAGGCATAGCCTACCCAAAATTTTGAGGTGAGAATGGGAGAAGGATGATTTAATGTTAATAAAGTTCCCAGTTATTCGTTTCATTTCATGTCTCAGAATGTGTATTTTTTGTTTAATGTCATGGCTGTAACACCATAACATGTAACTGAAATTGATAGCACCACTGTTCTGTCATGAACTTGCCGAATCTGCCAATGTCAATACAACCGCTAAGGTATCGCGTCTCCTTTAGGACCCCGAGTGATCCTATTGGTTCAACAGACTCTTAATTGGTAGTATTTTTAACACCTGATTATAATTCTGCAAAATCATGTTATGATTTATATTGTTTAAACTGCATTATAATCACCATTAATTTATTTTAAATTACATGGTTCATATAGTATATAATATATAACTGAAGCTATAAGTTGTGAAATCAAGCATTTCTCATTCTTACTTTTTTTTTTAGTTAGCTTACATACTAGCATAGCATGCATCTACCCGATTAGCCTGCTAGCTTAGCTTATATTATATTAGGTATGTTTTTTGCTTCCAATATCTGTTTCCAGTTTGTTTTACTATGCAATACATAGGTATTCATTTTATATTTCAAGCATGTTGTTTGTGCACTTAAGCAAACATCATACAATAGTGAAATAGGTTAATTAGTCAAGACATCACAATAACAACTTTTGATCAGGCATTACCGCCTGGGTCCTAAAGGAGACCTGATTATGACACCAGGACTGCGTTCCAGTTCGTTTTTTAAATGCCCTTTAATAACCTTTAAATGCCCTTCCCTCACTAACTTCCCTCAGTCTCGTTGACTCGGATGTACGCTTATGTTGCATGAGTGCCCACTACTAGTGGAACCTTTGCAATGGGCTGAATTTTAATGTTCTAAACCCTTGATCATGTGGAATCCGCAATGGAGCTGATTTATTTATTTATTTATTTTTCCCTTACAAAATTGTTTAATGCAGCATTCTATATGTATATATGTGTGTTTTAAATATTTAAAAAAATAATTCATATATCATAGAGTTGTTTGTGGTGGGGTAAATTAAACACGATATGCGGTGACATCACAATCGTGTTGCATTGTGGGTTATGGAGCTGCCTGAAGTGTACATATGAAGTAGACTCGCTCCCTCGGTCAAAATGGGAGGGAGCAAGGGTCTGTCCATATAAACTTCCCTCGTCCACTTCACAAAGTGGAACGCACTAAAGCGTGTCTAGAACTGGAATGCAGCCCAGGCTCTGTCTTGTGCCTCAGTTGGTAAAAAATTAGCCAATCACCATTCAGAGAGTTGAGAAAAGATACATCGCAGGGGAGGCTAGCCTCACTTGGTATATCAACCAATCATCAAAGAGACGTAAATTATGTCAGTTTGAACTGCAACCGCTATGCTAATATTATACCAAGTATCTTAATTATGGAGAGTAGCAATATTGAATATTTGATTGCCAACAAAATTACCAAGCTATCATTTAATCAGTATACAAATTAAAAATTAGGGAAGACTTGATGCCTAAGTTGGCTACAGCAGTCAGCTTCACTAGAGAGCCCAACGCGCTCTTTTAATACAGACATTTAAGTAGGAATGGATGTTTGCTTCAAGTGATAGGCTAATTGAGTGAAATTATATTTGTATTATCTTGCTGTATATTTTCTTTAAATTTTCCATCTATAAGTGAGCAAAAAGCCAATTTAAAGCAGTTAAGCTAATAATAAAGCTAATAATAATGCTAACAATAATCCTCAGCAGGGGATCCCCGGACCACTACAATTTAGTATGCCTCCTCTATTTTAAAACCCACGAGCTGCCACTGCTAACAGATTGCTTTACCTGGTACATTAGAAATCCTTGCTGAGCTTTTTTTTTTCTCAGATTCACTCTAGCTCTGGCCACAGTTCATCCAGACCCTTTGATCTCTGCTCTGACAGATGAACTCCTCCAGCTGTCTGGTATACACCGTTTGTTCAGCTCCTCAAACAGACTGAAATTACCTCTATATAGAGATATCTGAAATACGCTGGGGGTGAATTCACTAAGGACTAATTGCACTTGCCGTTTATTTGTCTGCTTTGTGCTGTCTGCTAAGGTGCAATTCCTGGTCTTGTCAGTTTTGCTAGGCTGTAAACAGTAGCGTGTTTACCCATCACGCAAAGCACGCAATTGCATTGGGGCCCCGCGGGCATGGGGGACATGGCGCGGGCTGAAGCGCACATGAACTGATCCTCTTCTTAGCCAGTTACAGCGCGACATAAACATGAATACACATCTAAAGGTATGTTAAACGATACAGTTTAACTTACCGAAATCCGTATCATGTCTTGTGTAATCGTTAAATCAGTGTTTCAACCTCGGAAAGTAATATCACATTTACCTCAGAACAAACATATTCAGTGACCATAAACTCATTATTCAGCTAGAAAAATAAACTCTAGAGAGGAACATTTAGCTAAATATAGGCTATGCACCATATTACATATTACATAATTACACCATATTACATAATGCCACCATTTAACATCTCGGTTACAACTGTAACCTTAGTTCCCTGAAGAGGGAACGAGACGTTGCGTCGAGAAATTGACGCTTTGGGAACGCAACGCGTGATGTCGTCATGAAGCACGTGTGAAATCAGTCCAATGGTGTGACGAGACGTCAGAAGCGGGTGACGTCATGGCCAGGAAGCTATAAAGCACACTCAAACAAAGCAACGCTAGCTTAAAGTGTCTGAAGTAAGCGCTGACAGGCGTGCCGGAAGTATGGCAGGGCGACGCAACATCTCGTTCCGTCTTCAGGGAACTAAGGTTACAGTCGTAACCGAGACGTTCCCTTTCAAGGGAACTTGCGTTGCGTCGAGAAATTGACGCTTTGGGAACGTTAATACCCACGCCGCCATAATTACAAAGGCCTGTCTGGAGTGACTCGTCAATCACCAGAGAGAACCTGGGCCCTGGGGGAACTGAGGTCAAGGTCATAAAACCTGACGAATGTGTGCGGTGAGGACCAGCCTGCCGCATCACAGACGTCCTGTAGAGAGGCTCCTGAAAGAAGGGTTTTAGAGGCCGCCATACTTCTCGTAGAGTGGGCTCGGACTGCTAAAGGTGAAGGCAGCCCGGCCGACTCGTAAGCGAGTGAAATAGCCTCGACTATCCACTTACTCATTCTCTGCTTAGATGCCGGGGCCCCTTTGCTGGGGGACCCGAAGAGGATGACCAGTTGTTCAGACTTACGCCACAGGGCAGCTCTGTGGACGTAAGCATCTAGGGCCCGAACAGGGCAAAGCAAATTAAGGCGTTCCTGGTCTGACGTCCTGAAGGGAGGAGGACAGAAGGCCTGCAGTACGATGGGCCTGGCCACATTAGTGGGAACCTTAGGGATATAACCAGGTCTGGGATGAAGGAAGGCTTTCACCATACCAGGTGCAAATTCCAAGCATGAGGGGGCAACCGAAAGGGCCTGCAGATCTCCTATTCTTTTCAAGGAAGATATGGCGAGGAGGAACAGAGCTTTGAGGGTCAGAAACTTGACTGGGACCTCCTCAATCGGCTCAAAGGGGGCTAGGGACAGGCCATTGGAGCACCACGGCCAAGTCCCAAACCGGAGCCCTTGTGCGTCCCACAGGCCTCAGCCTCAGGGTGCCACGGAGAAAGCGAGTAATAAGTGGATCTCTACCAAGAGAAGAACCAGCCGAAGGTATGTGGTAAGCCGCAATGGCCACCACATAAACCTTCAGCGTAGAGGGAGATAACCCTGCAGTGAACCGTTCTGCAGAAATTCCAAAACCGCACCAACGGGACAGGAAACTGGATCAAACTGACGACTACTGCACCAAGAAGTAAAAAGCTTCCACTTCAGGGCGTATAACTTCCTCGTGGAGGGAGCTCTAGATTGGAGAATGGTCCCTACAACCTCGGTTGAGAGACCAGAATTTATGAGCTGGGCCCCTTCAGAGGCCAAGCCCACAGGTTCCAGAGCTCTGGGCAGGGGTGGAAAATCGTGCCCCCTGCCTGGGACAGGAGGTCCCTCCTGACCGGAATCTCCCAGGGAGAGCCGTCTAGGAGAGATACCAGGTCCGAGAACCACACTCTGCCCGGCCAGCGCGGGGCTACCAAGGTGAACCGGACGTGGTCCCGGCAAACTCTTTCTAGAACTGTGTCAATTAAATGCGTACAGACGAAGCCTCGGCCACGTCTGTACAATGGCATCCAGTCCGAGAGGAGCTGGATGCGTGAGGGAAAACCAGATTGGACAGTGGGAAGTCTCTCGAGACGCAAACAGATCCACTTGAGCCTGGCCGAACACTCCCCATATTTGCTTCACCACCTCGGGGTGGAGCCTCCATTCCCCGGGCCTCAGCCCCTGTCCCTGAGAGACAGTCATTTTTCAATTGAGAGCCAAAAAGACAGCCAGCATCTCCAGGCAGTTGATGTGCCAGGAGAGGTGGTGACCGCCCCACAGACCTTGAGTCGAGCGTCCATCTAGGCCTGCTTCCCAACCCGTGAGGGAAGCATCTGTCGTTAGCGTTTTGCGATGACAAGGAGCTCCCAGCACTGGCCCTTGGGATAGGAACCAGGGTTTCTTCCAAATGGCCAGGGCACGTAAGCAAAGCTGCGTGACCTTGATCATGCGAAAAGGATTTCCCCTCGGGGAGAATCCCCTGGTTCTGAGCCACCACTGCAGGGGTCTCATGTGCAAAAGGTATCACGTTGGATGCCGCTGCCATCAGCCCCAACAGCCTCTGAAACTGTTTTACAGTGAGTGACTGGCCTAGCTTTAATCGGCTTACGGTAAAAAGAATTGATTCGATGCGAGCAGGAGAAAGACGCGCCTGCATCGCAACAGAGTCCCAAACCACGCCCAGAAAAGTGGTTCTCTGAACTGGAGAAAGCACACTCTTCTTGGCGTTCAACCTCAACCCCAGGCTCTTCATGTGAGCGAGGATGACATCTCGATGCCGAGCCACTAACTGTTGTGATTGAGCCAGAATTAACCAATCGTCTATATAATTGAGGACGCGAATGCCCTGAAGACGAAGTGGTGCCAGGGCTGCGTCCATACACTTGGTGAACGTGCGGGGTGATAACGCTAGGCCGAATGGAAGAACCCGATATTGGTAAGCTTTGCCCCCGAAAGCAAACCTCAGGAACTTCCTGTGATGTGGAAGGATGGAGATATGGAAATATGTGTCCTTGAGGTCGATTGTAACAAACCAGTCCTCGGACCTGATCTGTGATACGATCTGCCTCAGTGTCAACATCTTGAACTTGAGCTTCATAATGGACTGGTTCAGTTGACGCAAATCCAAAATGGGACGCAACCCACCATCCTTCTTCGGAACAATAAAGTAACGGCTGTAGAAACCATTCTCTCTGTCGAGGGAAGTACATAATCTATGGCTCTCTTCTCCAAAAGAGTTTTTACTTCCTGTTCCAAAACCAGAGCCTGCACGGGGCCCACCATGGTGGGTAGGACCCCCATAAACCGGGGTGGGCGAGACCCGAACTGAATGGCATAACCTTTTTCGATTGTACGCAGGACCCATTGAGAAATATTTGGCAGTAGCTTCCACGCTGTCAGATATTCTACTAAGGAAACCAGTCTCTCGAGACTGGCCTCTGGTGTCTTTTGAACCACCAGCTCGGCGCCCCAAGGTGGCGCACCGGCAGGGGGCAACCGTATTGATCCCTCTGAGACCCTCCTTGGAGGGAGCGAACACGCACAATCTAAACTGCTTCTCCGCCATAATAAAGGGAATATATATGTGAAATAGTGACAAACAACACCAAATAAGACACATGAGATCACACAAAGCGCAACTGAAGACACAGAAGCTAGCGTTGCTTTGTTTGAGTGTGCTTTATAGCTTCCTGGCCGTGACGTCACCCGCTTCTGACGTCTCGTCACACCATTGGACTGATTTCACACGTGCTTCATGACGACGTCACATGTTGCGTTCCCAAAGCATCAATTTCTCGATGCAACGCGAGTTCCCTTGAAAAGGAAATGTTTATATTTAAAAAAACTAATTGGAGTAGATTTTTTTTTAAGTTAGTAGGCCTATTATAACTTATAACTTATAATTATTATTATTATAAAATTATTATAAAAATTTCCTTAAGTGTATTTTAATTTTTTATACATTTTAACCTTCAATATTAATGTAGTAGCCTACCAACTGATTCCCATGTATATTATACAGCATTAGTAAAATTTGCCATGTACTGTACCTGATATACAGTGTCCAAAATAATTGATATCGAATCGAATTGCAAGCTTGTGAATTAAATTGCATAACTATGATGACAGACTGGCAGGAAATAGTGCAAAACCCAAAACAAAGTCCAAACAGAGTGATATTTTGACATACTGATAAGCCTCATCTTTCCATTATTGTTAATAATGGTTGCAACTTGCAGTTGCACTCTTAAATGTGCATTGAAAATTGTCAGCTGATAAAACCTATGCTCCAGGGACCATATTCATGACATCTAAGGCTAAATGTAGATCTTGACTGGTTGGATTAGATGGTAATTGACACTAAACAGTAGAAAATTAGTCCAGTCTCTCCAGCTGTAAATGGCTGTTAAAGTCTTGTGCTGCTTATAATAAATTGACATGTTGATAACACACACATAAGCAGAAAATACCTCCACCCCCCGCCACCCGGAACGCGATCGTGGGGCCCCCTCCTGGAGATTTGCCGAGTTCAGTGCATTTAGCATTGGTTAAACTGGATTGTGGGTGATTGGTGAATTTGCCCTACTCTTATACTGTATGTCAAAAAAACTATATTTATTTATTTTATTAAATTTCAGTGTATTGCCACAAAGCAAAAATATACCCAAATGAGAAAATGTATTTTGATTTAATAATAAATTATTATTATTATAATAAATTATTTCATTTGGATAGATGTTTGCCTTGTGATATTTCTCTAAATGTTAAGTTATGCAACTTTATTAAAGCCTATAAGCTTCCAAGCGAATGAACTACTAGTGTCGGATTGGGATATCAACCGGATTATTGTCAAAATGGATGAGAAGAACTCTGTCGACTGGGATTTTTTATATATACATCTCAGTCCTTTAAGGACAGATCTAAATGCATAAGCCCGGGATAATACATGGATTCTGTCAGACCATCTCAGCTCACTACCTGAAGCCTTCAGAGACATTTTTGTCATATACTGTATGATCTTTTTACATTCAAGATGGTAGAGTGGTTTACAATTCATATAGTGAGAAGATCTATGAGTATGAGTTGGGAGATGGCTTTCTGTCATCTTTGAACGTTTTCTTTGTGGTTTTGTAAGTTCCTGAAAAAACAGTATGTGAACACCTGTACACCATACTCATGTTCTTGCTTAAAGGGGACCTATAATGCCCCTTTTACAAAATGTAATATAAGTCTCTGTTGTCTCCAGAATGTGTCTGTGAAGTTTCAGCTCAAAATACCCTACAGATCTTTTATTATAGCTTGTCAAATTTGCCCCTATTTGGGTGTGAGCAAAAACACGCCGTTTTTGTGTGTCCCTTTAAATGCAAATGAGCTGCTGCTCCTGTCCCGCTTTCCAAAAGAGGGTGGAGCTTTAACAGCTCGCACTTCGGTTGCTCAACAACAACAAAACTGGAGAATCTCCCGCAGCCAAAATGACGATTATCAGTAACGGTGTTCAGCCTTATGTTCAAACCGGAGTCGGACACTGATGGAGAGACTCAGGAAGAAGTTACAACTTTTAGAATGCATCTAAAATGCATGCATTTCTTAATGTTTAGTGGATAAATTTATATAGTTGCTGTGGAGTTGATTCAACTCATCAACTAGCATGTGCCGTCATATTAATCTTCTGTGCAAATCCAGAGTTGAATTGACCCTCGTTTGTGAAGCAGTCCAGCGTAAAATGATGGCATGGGAACACTCTACTACAACAACTCTTCCTCTTCTCTAAAGCAGCCCAACATGGCCTCGCCCCCTTTGTTGCATGTTCTCGGGGGCAGGGTTTATGTAAATTTTAGGGTAGTGATGTCACTAACACGAGAAGAAGCTCATTTAATTTCATATAGTCATTAATTAAAATTTGTAAGAGAACTTTACAAACTGTTACCACAATTCTTCTTTTGAGATATTATTGCATGCTGTGCTAACCCAAATTTGTTCATTAAAGAGGTCATCCACATACATTTGGCCATTAATCTGTTAGCATTGAAACTTCAGTTTGGATATGACATGAGTCATGGAAGTAATTGAGTGAGTGTTAAAGATTACAGCTTTTGAAAGGTCATAAAGGGGTATAGCAATCACATCTTAGAGACAAAACAAGGTGATGCTGGTGGTCGACCATCAGCAATTGTGGTCAGTGCTACACTGCAGGTAACAAAGAAAGAAAGGTGACTCTATGAGGGACGATAATGATCTTGGTCTCCCGTCTCTTCTCCTCAAGTTTTAAAGGTCAGACATTATCCCATGGGTTGTCTTCTGGATCTCACAGGAATGGACATCTGTAAATAAAATAACACAGGGCATGGGGATACTCGGTTTTGTATATCAGGTTTTTTTTTTTTTTTTTAAGTATCGCTTGACATTCTATAAACACCTGGGAAATCATTTGGAGAGTGCCTAATCTAATGCAAGAGCAGAAATAAATTAGTCTTCAAAGTCATTTGTGCCTCTAATTAAATATTAAAGTCCATTTGGTCCTCAAAGATACTTTTGCTGTACTGTATGCTAAAAGCCCAGGATAATGCGAAGCACTCAAGCGTAGTCATGCTGATCAATTCAAGGTGAGAGAGACAGCTTGTAGCTGTCATGTCTGGGGGATAAAAACCACCAAATGTATTTTAAGAGGTCAGATAAACAAGTCCTGCTTTTTACAAGTAAAAAAAAAAAAAAAAAAATCATGTTGCTGTTCTATTGATGTTTGCAGTAGTCAGCTGTTTTGTCGCATGTGAGCTTTAGTCCATACGTGCTCAATTCTCTGTTAGAAGTAAGTGGATTAAAAGCCAGATTGTGTTAGGACAAATGAATCTGGGTTGCACAGTGTCATGTCCAGAGTGTTCTTGTGGATCTTGGCACAACAATGTGTTTTCCCATATTGCCCTCTTAATCAGAACCGTCTACAATGTAAAACAAGTATAGTAAGGCCCAATCCCACCAGACTGCACAGTTAAACTAGTAGCATGTTTTGTTTTGGAGGCTATCAGGATTCTTATTTAGCATAATCAGCAAGCCTTAGTCCAGTGGTTCCCAAACTTTTAGATTGGAGTACCCCCTGAGGCATTTACCAAGAATTTTTCAACTCCAATCTAAGCCTAAAGTCAGCTTGGTTTTCAGAAAAGTTTTCCAACTTTCAGCCTACAATAGGAATGGACATCTTCTGAAGTAGCCTATTTCGGCACCCGTCACTTTCTGAAGTGTTGTTCCATCGCTGAAGGCATTAAGTTAGGATCCAATACTGTTCAAGTCTGCTTTGAGCATTATAATCAAATAACACTTCAAAACAAATTATGCTCTTATCCTTTATAAGCAGGCCTACAATAATTGTTTTGCAAATATGTTGAAGAAACACCATTATCATACAGTCTGTTGTGCTACAGTATGTGTTTCCTGTTGCTGTTTTTAGCAACAGTGCTTCCTTGCTGCTCTTCAGTGTCGCAGCTAAATAAATCATATTTTATCTGAGTTGTGAATTTGAGTTAGCAGCCTGTATTTAATGTGATGATGAAAGAAAAAAAAAAAAGACTGTGCCATGAAACAATGACGAGAAATGTCATTCTGTTGAGTCATTAGTAAGGCCCAATCCCACCGGACTGCACAGTTAAACTGGCAGCATGTTGTGTTTTGGAGGTTATCAGGTTATCTTATTTAGCATAATCAGTAAACCTTAGTCCAGTGGTTCCCAAACTGTTAGAGTGGAGTACCCCCTGAGGCATTTACCAACCTTTTCCATTAAGGGACAATATTTGCCCCTAAATTGACTTTCTAGTGCATTTTTTATCTTTATAAATACCTTTACAACATCATTAATGTTTTAAATAAAAAAAAGTTCAATAGAGAAATTATGATAAAAACGTTAAAAGTGATTCTTACTAATAAACACTAAAACTGCCAGTAGGTGGCAGTAACTCACTGCCTTAATGCATGAGTCATTGAGTCATTAATTAATTAATTTATTTATTCATTCATTCAGTAACAAAGCAAGTGACTGCATTATGAATCATTGAATCAATGACTTTCACAAATAATTTGTTCAAAGCAGCAGATTCGTTCACGAAACACCGCTGTGTGTTGTAGTTCTGCTGTGGCTTTCGTTGGAAATGAAAGCTCTAGCGTAAGTTCTGCCAGGAAGACTCAAATATTAAATCACTTATTATGTTTAGATCTAACCAATAATTATCTAACACTTGTAGTATAAAAGATCGGTACTTACACACATGTCTAAGTTCGCAGATGATGACGCAAACTTTCACCCCCATCTTCCCCACCACCAACAGGATGGTCCCTGTCCATACCTCCCGGGGTTTGGCTACGCCCCTGCCTTCATCTTCAGGCAGGAAATGCAGAGTCCGCAACCTACAGGATGTGAGCTACGGATGGGACCTAGGCCAAAGAACTTTATCTTACAATATTTTGCTTGCATTTGCTGATTTCTTAATAAATATCATTGTTACGTTATCTTGCCTCCCGAGTCTTTCTGGTAGAACAAATACTGACAATATTGTGAAGAACATCTCTTAATATTACCCTTTTGTTTGTTGAACTGTTGTATAAAATCATTGTCACATTTGCAGTCGTGTGGATATTTGGATTTGCATTCTTGCTCGTATAATATTATCAACATTAAAAACAAGAACTCAGAAAAGGTATGTTTTGTATCAAGTTTGAATTTTAAATTGATCTCTATGCACCTTATGTGCCAGGGTATTTGTTCTTTATACTAGTAAGTGCTAAATCTAAAGGTACATTGTCGAGAATGGCATTGTATTTTGATTGGATATCATGTGTCATGTGGACAGCATTGTGTCTGTTAGAAAAACATGCTTGGTTTTAATGTTATTTGAAGAATTAAATGAACAGCAAAACTCAGCATTTTGTTTGCATAACCCCTCTGTCACCTCACATACCCCCTGGGGTACTCGTACCCCAGTTTGGGAACCACTGCCTTAGTCAACTATTTTTTGATAGTGAACAACTGCTGGTCCTCCAGCTAGACCAGCATCAAATTTTGGCTGCATCAACCATTTTGCTGGTCTAAGACAGTCTTTTTAACAGGAAAATCAATGTCATTATCCTTAGCTAACATATCACATTACATGTTAATCAAAATGTTGTCTTTTTCATAAACATGTCCATCTACAGTTTACTTGGAACTGAAAAAAAAAAAAAAAATGAACACAAAAAGTGAAGTTTTGTGACTGGGTGGGAAGAAAGGTAGCAGAAACCTCTTTTAGACTGCCATAATCCATAGTTCAACTGGCAATCACTGAGAATAACTGAGAAGCATTGCTGTCTCTACTGTTTATGTAGCTTTTTATGGGTTACGTTATGTGGTAAGCCCAGAGAACTACAGTTTATCCTTGATCACACTGTATCTGACAGAGAGCTCTTTGTGGGCAGTCCTCCAGCGGGATTCCAGCTCTTTGCGGGATATTGCTGCTCTGAGGCAGCAATTACTGCCACTTTTGAAAAGCTTAAGAATTTTTCAACTCCAATCTAAGCCTAAAGTCAGCTTGGTTTTCAGAAAAGTTTTCCAACTTTCAGCCTACAATAGGAATGGACATCTTCTGAAGTAGCCTATTTCGGCACCCGTCACTTTCTGAAGTGTTGTTCCATCGCTGAAGGCATTAAGCTAGGATCCAATACTGTTTAAGTCTGCTTTGAGCATTAGAGTGGAATAACACTTCAAAACAAATATGCTCTTATCCTTTATAAGCAGGCCTACAATAATTGTTTTGCAAATATGTTGAAGAAACACCACTAACATACAGTATGTTGTGCTATGTTTCCTGTATCACGTTTTAGCAACGGTTCTTCTTTGCTGCTCTTCAGCGTCGCAGCAAAAGAAATCACCTTAGTTGTGAATTTGAATTAGCAGTCTGTATTTAATGTGATGATGAAAAGTAAAAGAAAGAAAAGAAGAAAAAAGACTGTGCCATGAAACAGTGTTGAGTCATTCTTGCATTCTTGCCGTGCTGCACACAAAAACCATATACAACGTGACCAGTGTAGTTCAATTTATGAACAAATTACTCTTATGTCAGATATACATATTGACTTGGACTGCAAATGAATGAATACATAAATAAGCCTTTGCTCTACATGACTACCCCCTTTCTCCTTTATGAAATGGGTCATATTCTCACATGGGATGGCTTGCACGAGTAATTATAGTGGTCTTAATTAAATCATATCTACTCCCTTAATTATACAACACCTCTGGGAAAATTTGCATAACGGCACATTGAGATGATTTCGGTAGTGTAGCGCACTTATCCAAAGAACAGTTTAATGGTTTTGAAATGCTTTGAAAGACATGCAATGCCTCATATCAGCTGCAGTTGTTCTCTCTAAGGCTCCTGTTACACTCTGTGCAACCAATCTTTTGCTGAACCAAAGATAACATGACCTGGTGCTGGTAAAACAGGAGCACTTATATCTTTTGCTCTACATTAGCACTAGCAAAACAGAGGACGATCTGACCTACTGAGCAACTACTGTATACAGTATCAACTGTTCTGACGCACAGTCCGCTGTCCACCTCTGTTATCTCTGTCATGACCTGCCCTCAGGTTCTTCTGCAAGGACGGCTCCCCTGCTGGGCTGATGAAAGTTAATATTCATTCTCCTCTTCATCTTCCGTTTGCTAGGACTCATGAAATAACCTTCAGAGAACCATCTCCCACATAAAACTTCTTGCTAACCAAAATACAAACCACTGCATGGTATTTGAGTGACATTCCTATTTTTCACCAAGTGAAATTAAAAGTTAAAATCGCCATGAAATCAAAATGGACGTTTTTTGTCTTTTAGTATCTTTTAGAAACTGTTAGAGATTAGAAGGAAACTAACGATTTACAGAGCTCAATGGCTCTGGTCAAGCTGTGATATAAACAAAACACTATTGGCTATTTAAAAAAAGGGGAGGAGTTGCTTGATATGTCCTGCCCTGTCTTCCTGTTTCAGTGGAAATTACGTCAACGCATTGGCTGCATTGGCTGCATCAAAACATTTAGGCAGGTGACTTGTTGCCTCACTGCCCCATCAGACAATGACTTTGCAGGCAGCAACAGCGCACGAATGTACCTTACTGATTTTGGACAGATTTCCTAGGCAGAGTAACGGTTTAATGATCTACAGCAAAATAGCACAAGCTTTGGTGATAACTAAGTGAATATTTAAGTACTACAATAATAATTTCTCACTAGAAATGATATCAAAAGTGGAAAACAATGGTAAAAAAAACATATATTTACATACAAACTTACCACCAACCGCAACTTTCAGACACCATCTTTATTTTTAGCTCCACTGTCACAGGATAGAAACCACAGGATTGTGGGATATCAAAGGCAGCGAAGGATACATCTATGCTGCCTTCAAAAATTGATCAGATGAAGCTACACTATATTGCCAAAAGTACTAGGACACCCCTCCAAATAATTGAATTCAGGTGTTCCAATCACTTCCATGGTCACAGGTGTATAAAATCAAGCACCTAGGCATGCAGACTGCTTCTACAAACATTTGTGAAAGAATGGGTCGCTCTCAGGAGCTCAGTGAATTCAAGCCTGGTACCATGATAGGTTGCCACCTGTGCAATAAGTCCATTAGTGAAATTTCCTTACTACTAAATATTCCACGGTCAACTGTTAGTGGTATCATAACAAAGTGGAAGCAATTGGGAGCAACAGCAACTCAGCCATGAAGTGGTAGGCCACGTAAAATCACAGAGCGGGGTCAGCGCATGCCGAGGTGCACAGTGCGCAGAAGTCGCCAACTTTCTGCAGAGTCAATAGCTACAGACCTCCAAACTTCGTGTGGCCTTCAGATTAGCTCAAGAACAGTGCGTAGAGAGCTTCATGGAATGGGTTTCCACGGCCGAGCAGCTGCATCCAAGCCTTACATCACCAAGTGCAATGCAAAGCGTCAGATGCAGTGGTGTAAAGCACTGGGTTTGGCGGTTGCCAGGAGAATGGTACTTGCCTGACTGCATTGTGCCAAGTGTAAAGTTTGGTGAAGGGGGAATTATGATGTGGGGTTGTTTTTTAGGGGTTGGGCTTGGCCCCTCAGTTCCAGTGAAAGGAACTCTTAATGCTTCAGCATATCAAGACATTTTGGACAATTACATGCTCCCAGCTTTGTTGGAACAGTTTGGGGATGGCCCCCTACCTGTTCCAACATGACTGTGCACCAGTGCACAAAGCAAGGTCCATAAAGACATGGATGAGTGAGTTTGCTGTCGAGGAACTTGACTGGCCTGCACAGAGTCCTGACCTCAACCCGACAGAACACCTTTGGGATGAATTAGAGCAGAGACTGCGAGCCAGGCCAACATCACTGCCTGACCTCACACGCCTCTAGAAGAATGGTCAAAGATTTCCATAAACACACTCCTAAACCTTGTGGAAAGCCTTCCCAGAAGAGTTGAGGCTGTTATAGCTGCAAAGGGTGGGCCAACTCCATATTAAACCCTACGGATTAAGAATGGGATGTCATTAAAGTTCATGTGCATGTAAAGGCAGGCGTCCCAAAACTTTTAGCAATATAGTGTATCTCATGAGACAGGAAGTGAAGCTAACATTGTATTTGGATGTGCCTTGATGTCTTCCTACCTTGGAATACGTCCTCTGAAGGCAGGATTTTTCAGTTTTCGGATGCAGCCATTAAATAATGCTGTGCATTCCAAGGCACTTCAGTGGGCCTTTAAGTTTAAAACACTTTAACTGAAATCCACATGCAACTGAGTGTAAGATTCAGCAATTAGAAAAGAAGGATAGAGTCAATCCTATGAACCATAATATTAACACTGTCAATAATGGTCTTCAGTCTTACATCCTGAGGCTGTTGAATGATTGTGGGAAAGGTAAAAGGGCACTAAAGAAGGATGTGTACTTGTCAGCACTCATTTCTCTAGTTAGAGGCCTTTATCTGTTAGCATCACAACTAAGTTTTGTGTTGTTGTTTTTACACAGAGTTATGGTATAGCTCTCAGAGATAGAGATATGAGTTGCGTCATCTGAAGTTTTTAGATCCAGTCTGTTTCGTGGTCTATGCGTGCTCTGAATTTCAATTCCATTGAACAGACGTTATGTAACAAGTAGAATTTCACCAAAAAAAAGAAAAAGAAGAAAAAAAAAAAACACTGCTTTTGTCATTTTTTGTGCACATAAAACAAGTTTAGTAAGGCCCAGTCCCACTGGCACCTAATATAAAGCAGCCCCCTAGTCTGCGTCTTATACCTTTTCAAGATTGTCTTCACTTCCATTGTTCGTGTTCTTATAAAAGTTTTCAATTTGCTTTCAGTGCAAAAAGAATGCATATGCAGGACATGAACAAGCACTTTTGAAAGATTAAATTTAAACCCGCAGTTTTTTTTACTGTAATTTATTTTTCCGTCTTTAGCAGTACTGGAAGAGAGTGTGCAAGAGATGGAGACAGAGAGAAAAAGAGAATGGGAAGTTGAATGTGTGAGATTAGAATCGCAGGTGAATTGAGGGAGATTGCTTTGCAGACTGCTGTGAGAGAGACACAGACAGAATTAGAAAGAATCAGATAAGTACGGAACACTTAGAGGTTATATCTTCACTGCAAATTCTAATGCTGAACAATCTAGAAATAATGAAAACTGAGAACTTTATTGGTGTTAATGTAACAGACAGTTCTTGTTAATGAGACGTATTTGTTAATTAACCCTCGGTTGCATGCATTATAAAAACAATGTTAAAAATGTTTCACTTTTATGATATAAAATGAAAATCATTAGTAAGATCAAAAGCTAATTTTGAAAAATAATCTTTGATCAGGGCAGCCTTATGGTATGTTGCCTGGAGGCAACACTGTGTGACAATAAAAGGAAATTCATCGAAAATACTTTTATAAGCTTTTATTTATTTAAATATTAGTAGTTTTTTTTTTTTTTTTTTTTTTAATGATAATTTTTAACTAAAAAATACTAGATAAAGGATTTTATGAAAATAAAATAATTAGAGAAACATGACTGCACTATATACTGTAGTATATCCATTCCTTTTCAAATCAATTGACACAGAATGTTTTTAGGCAACAAACACATTTAAGCAATTCCTCATAACATACACATCATTTCATATAACTCTCTCTCTCTCTCTCTCTCTCTCTATATATATATATATATATATATGTGTGTGTGTGTGTTCTCTAGGGTGAAAATGTGTGTGCTCCCTATGGTGCACAACACCAGAAAAAGATTCTAAAATAAGCAGTAGGGAGTATTGTGACCAAGGTTAAACTAAAGAGTTAAAGGGTTAGTTCACTGAAAAATGAAAATTCTGTCATTAATAAACAAACCCGTAAGCAAACCCGTAAGACCATTGTTCATCTTTGGTACACAAATTAAGATATTTTTGATGAAATCTGAGAGCTCTCTGACCCCTCAAATGTCTTACAGGTTTGGAACGTCATGAGGGTGAATAATTAATGATAGAATTTTCATTTTTGGGTGAAGAAACCCTTTAAACTCTGTGGTGCCAAATGTTTTATTCACAAATTACAATGCTATAGCTTGATAATGCATGTTAATGTCAGTGTTTAAACCACATGTGTGGGTGTCTCAGCAGGCTGAAAAATAGCTACACATTGTTTATATTGATCATATGAGTAAATCAAATCAATAAGTTCCTCAGGTTGCAAAGCATAATCACTTTG
This sequence comes from Elopichthys bambusa, assembly GCA_037101425.1. NCBI lineage: Eukaryota > Metazoa > Chordata > Actinopteri > Cypriniformes > Xenocyprididae > Elopichthys > Elopichthys bambusa. The sequence continues at coordinate 16,525,260 of CM074447.1, read as the reverse complement.
GCCAAATGAAACACAATTTTTCATCGCAAACCAAAAAAATAACAACCAGGAATTGGAAACACGCTGCAAGTAATTTGTGAGAAGCCTTCATCATGTCAGTGTGCACTGACAGGAAGTATGTGTGTGTGTCTGTAATGTGTTGAGGTATTATGGGATGGATTTATACACATCTTTTTATAATAAGTGAGGCAGTATATTTCCATTTTACATCTTTTAAAGGGGTCATGCACTGCATTGTTTTATTGTTGAATTTTCCTGTGGTGCACTTACTGTATACTGAATACTGTGTACTACATCAAAAATGGCCATAATTTAGAAATAAAAGGCAATTTTCCTATCCTGATTAGCCCTCTGATTTGAACGCTCTGATTTAAGAGGTGTGTCTGCTGTGAGACTTCAATGTAAGTGCCCACTGCTGTGACTGGCTAACATTTTTGCATATGAAATGGCTAAGTATTATATTTATAAATCTGTTTAAATAACAGATTATTTTCATCCTACTAAGAATTAACACAGTTACTTACATGTTGTCGCATTACTGTCGAGTCCATATCGTAAACGTCTGTTTGCAAAGCCTGCTCCAAAATTGTGACTGATTTACCAAAGAATCCACAGTAAATTTGTACCGCATAAAAAATAAATAATGCTGAGACATTCACATCGTTGAAAATAAATAAAATAACCACATTCCTAGTGTTATGATCCTTTGGAAGGTGTTATTTTTAGTCCAGTGAGTGATCCTGTGCTCTTCTCTCTTCTCTCTTCCTTATCTCACTAACGCCAGTGGGCGGGGCCAAAGTTGCAATGGTGAAGTAGGTGTTGATTATCTATTACATCATAAATAGGCACATTTCAGGACGAGTCGTTTGCTGGGCTTAGTAACATTAAAAGCTGTTTTCAGTTCTGAAACTTACAGGATATTCTTATAGTATGATGACCTCTTATATATCAAAAGCTCAAGGAAAATTTGATTTCTAAATTCATGACCCTGTAAGTATCTATAAATTATGCAAATGAACAATAGTTGTTTTCAGAGATTCTTTTATCTGATAGGCAGCTAATTATAACTCATTAACATTATGTCACCTTTTGTTCCCAGCTTTGCTGAATTTGCTGAATGTTTCTTCCACTGTACTGCTTCCAGTCTGGGGATTGGGCATATATTTTACTGGCTTGTACAAGAACACCACCAAAGTCATCCAGATAGTAACCTGCCACATCCATAGACACATCCAATGCAGCTGGTTGCTTGGCTCGCATGGGAGCTGATTAATAAAAGAGAGAGAGAGAGAGAGAGAGAGAGAGATGTTAAATCTTTGATCTACAAAATATAACAGGTGTCCCCCTCGATTGGCCTCACCTCATAACAAATTCCTAAATTTGATGGGATCTGTTCATTTGACAGTGTTATAGACTGAACTCTGTCAGAAGACCTGGGAAAATATGATTACTCTTTGATTTGTGGATGCATGTCCTACTAGGTATGTATGATCCCCAACTATTTCTATATCTTTTAGCATGTTATTATAATATATTTAATATAATAATTTATACAAATATAGTTTCTGGAAAATGTATATTCTTATTGAAAATGAATGCGTTCAGGATGCTTTATTACTGCAAGTATATGTGAATGCCCTGAAAACCTTATAATTTATAAAGAGTTCCAGTCTATCTCTCACCCCTCAGCTACGTTTGTTTACATACAAATAAATAAATAAACATATCTTCCTATGACATGACCAATATTTCAACTTTATTTAATTAGTGTTGACATAAATGTTTACTGTACCCACAGCAAGTCCCATGCGGCTGCAGTCTGGAATTTTATCTTCAATGCTTGTCATTACTTGGACTCCTTCTTTTGACGTCTTTTGACATCACTTTCATCCCTCCTCAAAGCAACATATCATTTGTGAGATCTTGCTGATAAACTGATGTTAGATTTACATGTTCTTTAATGGGCACTTCCCTCTTTCCTGCTGTTTCATCAGAGCCATGTACACTGATGAGACGGCAGTGTTTATGCGGCTCTCTTGTGCCATGAATGCAGAGCATGAGCTCTCTGCTTCCAGAGAGGCAGCAGGCCTCTATTAGGACATCAATCAAATGCCAGGCCATAACGGCAAGCCCCAGTGCAAACTCTGTCTGGGGAAGAATGTTGAAAAAACGTTGTGGGAGTGTTTTTTTCTACGTTCTGCTCATGGAATATGACTTTCACGTTTCTGTCTGTCTAATTTAAATTCAGATGGGTATGGATTGATAGATTAATGTGATTATGAGACAGTTCATTATGGTTACAGTTAACGCTAGCACAATGATATAATGAAGAAGTAGGCTGCATATACACTGCAAGTCTTAATGTACAGATCTGATCTTTTGACCTTTTTTTTTTTTTTTCTTTTTTTTTTTCTACCTGTTTGCATTCACTTTAGACATGACTGGTATCCTATATCTGTGTTTCAGGTTTTGAATGGCCATACTAAATGTATTTATATAATTCATGTTGGGTGGCTATGATTATTTGCCAGCATATATAAGTTGTCATGGATGAAGCACAAAATCTGACTGAATGGCTGTAGTGGTAATATAATAGTTATTTACGTTTGTTACTTTATCAACAGCTTGTAAAATCTAGAATTCTGCAGTGAAAAAAGTAGCGCAGTAAGATTACATTTATTTGAATGAATTCGAATTAATTAACGAAAAGGGAGAGAGCGATTGTGAGTTTGAATTACTATGTGCGTCTGTAATAGTAAAGCTTGTGATTAATAATGTAATATGTTAATGAAATAATGTAGCTTTCAGTAGCAAAATTGTTTTATTTATAGAATTCATGGGGCAGAGGTTGAAAACCAGTTTCTGTGCTCCTAAATGTTTCAATGTGTGCAAAAAATAAAAGAAAAGAAAAAAGAAAAGAAAACTGTGAGTTTTAGTGTGCACATACAGGCATGTCTGCTTCATAATATGACATTAAAAAGCTATCTTCTGGGCAAAAGTGTCGTCTTTGTCTTGTGGTGGCTTGAAATTCCAAAGGGATGTTTTTATGTTTGTGTCTCAGATATCAGATATGTATCTGATTAAAATTACATTACCAGCCAATCAGGGCACTGCATAAACTACTTCCAGTTGTCATAATTGCATTTAACTGCTCTATAGGGTGTGACCTATGATGACCTAAAATAATTTGCACCCCTCTATGGTCATCATGGCATCTGGTTTACCTATCTGGCCTTCTATCACTGCCTGTAAAAGTTATTTTTGTACTTTCAGTAAAATATATACATTCAGGCATCTAGAGGTGTAGCTTCTTAAATATGCCTGGCAATTTCTTTTAAGTTATCCATAATTTAAGTGATTTGGGGAAGTGAGTAAACATTTGGGGAATGGGGATATTTTCAGGTTTAAGAAAGAGCCCCTCCAGCTGCCCCACGGCTAAAGAAAAGACCAGAAATTGTACTTCAGCTAGTAAAAGCTGAAGTAGTATAGAGCTGAACATTACCCTGAGGGGAATGAATTGTCCCATCCATCCATCTATCCATCCATGCATGCATGCATCCATTCATCCATCCATTTATCTAGTCACTCTAGACTAGATTGTTAAGTAAGTGAGATGAACTCTGAACGAACAAATAATTTGGAAAAAATTGTGAACCAAATCAGTTATTTAAAAAACCAACTCAAAAGAACAATTCATTCACTGATCCAATTGTCAAATTCGTTGTTTAATGATCCAGTCACAGCAGTTCTTAAGTAGAGGAATATTTGGTCTGACATGCACACAATATTATATGGCATTGAATTTAGACAAATTGCATAAATTACTTTTATGATCCTTCCTTCCTTCCCAGACATCTGATCATTCAGGTTATCCAGTAAACGATTCATTTACTATGCCTCTGGAAGTGTTTAAAATTGGCTAAAATGTAAAATGATTGTGATTTATAGGCATCAGACACACATTTTCCATGTATAATTAATCAAACCACATAATATACGAGAAAACACTGTGTACACAAGTTGTTATACATTAATTTGAACTACTCACATGTTATGACATCCTAATGAGCTTGATACAACTGTGACTCCGTTCCTTACATTCGGAGAATTGAATTACCCTGCAGTCATGCTTCTCTTTATTTACGATTGCTTTGCTCTGTCATGGCTTGTCTCTGTGTGTTCCAAGCTCAAGTGCATTGAATGGCCTGGCTGATGTGCTCGATTGAGATTTTCATTTGTCTCCCACAGCGAACACCCTTTTGAGTACCAGCTGGTGCCACTCTTGCTGCCAGTCCTCACCTGGGCATCCTGGGATGCATAATGTCGCTCTGGCATGCATCACACATTCGTTATTTGGTCAGCTAGAGGTTTGGTTTCATTACCTCAAATTAGCAAGTGCTAATTAGGCACCTGATCCAGCTGTGAGAAAGAGATACCAGTTTATACTACACCTTTCATCTCAGACATTCCACACACTTTGTGAAGACACATATTATCTCTCAGGAGCCATTACGATCCCAATGAAGTACAGGAAATGAGGAAATTGTAATGCAGACTTCCACAGTCGCTTAAAACAATGACCTAGTCATCTATGAGATACTGTGTGTGTGTGTGTGTGTATACAGTATATATATATATATATATATATATACAGTATATATATATATATATATATATATATATATATATATATATATATTTACTTTATTTTTATTTTCATTTTTTTATAAAAATACATTTCCAGGTTTAAATTTGATTTTGAATGCCTTGATTTTCAATGAGTTCTCTGATGTTTGGACCTCACTGTATAAGTGAACTAAATAACTTGCTGAAGCATCGTTTCTGGTCCACCTTGAATATGTATTTATAGAGTCTCCTCTAGTCACTTATCTTAATCCTCTGAAGGAGGGAAGGTAGGAAGTAGGATAGAAATTCAGTATGCACATCTGTTCCCTGAGATTACTTCACCTATGGAGATTTGAGCTGGTGCCAACAAGCTCTTCATTTGACAGAAAACATGTACAGCAGAGTTTTTGATTCTTCTCCCTTAATGCAGCTTACTTTACATTTAAGATATACAACTGCTTATGTAAATAAATAAAATACAGAAGTGCTTACATAATACAAGATATTCTTAAAATGATTAGTGAAGAGAAGAACATGTTATAATAATTTTTATAATGCCTTATGCAACAATTGGAGTTGTTTATTTCTACATGTACCTGTGTGCCTCTACTGAGTTATGAAAGAAGTATTTTTTTGTTTTTGTTTTTTGCAACAAAGAATGATTGTCTGTTCTCTCAGTGAAGAACATCCACAGCCAAGTAGAAAATGGATATGGATACAAAGCTATTATTTCAAACTTGCTGAACCAGAGACACTGTCATCGATCCTTTTATAATTCAGACTTAATCAAGCTCAGAAAGACATTCCACCCTTCTTTACTGAAACAAAGTGCTTTCATTATGTGAAGGCCAGTTGCAGTGGGCTTTTGTACACAATGCCAGATTTAATTGTGATCAGGCCAAGCATGTTACATTTTTTTTCTGTATAAAAGAAAGTATTTTAACATTTTAAAAATTACAAACATCAACTTTTAAGTACATTTTTTTCAAACCCTGTAAAAAAACAAAACAAAAAAAACATTCAAACAGTAGAGAAGAAAAATATCAATCTAACTATTGCTCTCAATGTACTTCTTCATAAAAAAAAGCAGATCCAGCTCAGCGTGAGTCTTTCTGTCAATATTTTTTTTAGAGTATGCCTAAGTAATGCAAGCAGTAGCAGGCAGTCTCTATGGGAACACATATCAAATGATTGGTATAAATGCAGCAGAAAAACACCTGTCCCCTTAATACACCAATTTTGACAGATTCATAAAACTCCAGAACTCCTGGGAGCAGAGTAATCAGGGAAATGCGTACAGACGCAGCCTCGGCCATGTCCGTAGCATCCAGCCCCAAGGGGGTTGGGTGTGTTAGGGAGAACCAAAGTGGACAGTGTGTTGTATCCTGAGATGCAAACAGATCCATTTCCGCTTTGCCATAAACCTCCCATATACGCTTCACCACCTCGGGGTGAAGTCTCCATTCCCAGGCCTTAGCCCCTGTCTCCTACATTCTGGTACTCCGGGATGTATACCACTCTCAGAGAGAGCATCTTCCCTAGGGACCACAGGAGGATCTGATGTGCCAGTTTGCATAGTATTGTCTGTGCAAACAAGCACATGATGGCCTCTTAGGTCTGGGAGGAAGTTCTTTAATGCTATGAAGACAGCCATCATCTCCAGGAAATTTATGTGCCACGACTGAACGACTTTCGATACTACTCCCCAGACTGTGAGAGAAGCATCTGTCGTGTGTGTGACGCAATGACAATGAGCTCCTAACATAGGACGCTGGGACAAGAACCAAGGTTTCCTCCATATAACCAAGGTGTGGAGACTCTGGCACGTGGTCTTGTTCATACGAAGTGGGTTGCCCTTCAGGGAAAACCCCTTGGTCTTGAGCCACCACTGCAAGGGTTTCATGTACATCAGACCGAAAGGTATCATGTTGGATGCAGCTGCCATCTGACCCAATAGTCTCTGAAACTGTTTCACAGTGAGTAACTGGCCTAGCTTTATCTCTTTTATGGCTTTGAGAATCGCAGCAACATGAGCAGGCAATAGGATGGCCTGCATCATTACTGAATCCCACACCACACCAAGAAAAGTGATCGTCTGAACTGGAGAAAGCACACTCTTCTTGGCATTCAGACTCAACCCCAACTTTTTCATGTTGGCAAGAACGACATCTCGATGTCGAACCGCCATCTGCTCCAACTCTGTTAGAATAAGACTGTCTATATAGTTCAAAATATGAATTCCTTACAATCTGAGTGGCACCAGAGCTGCATCCATGCATTTTGTGAATGTGGGAGGTGAGAGAGCTAGGCCTAAGGGAAGAACTCGATACTGGTATGCTTTGGCCCTGAAAGCAAACCTTAGGAACTTCCTGTGTTTTGGAAGGATGGAGACATGGAAGTATGCGTCCTTTAGATCTATCATAACAAACTAGTCCTCGGATCTGATTTACCCACTAGTATTGATGTAGTTTTTAATGGCTGCGTCTTTAAAAATGGGCAGCGCCTTGTTTCTCGGCTGGCTAATCAATGTTCAACTTAGACACAGCATGAGAAATCACTTCCACCAGCTCCTCATACGTTGGGGGAAGAGGTGGTGATGCCTCCTCAATGCTCAGCACATCCAACTCCTCAGAGCCGGATAACTGAAGCACCGGGCTCTCCCCCTGGGCAGAAGAAAACCACAGAGCAGGCTTCTGATCCCTGCGAGAGAGAGCTGGATCCCCTGGGTATAAAGGCAGAGAAAGAACGGTGCCCATCTCTACCCACTTTGAGAGATCCATCTGTGAACCAGAGGCCAGAACTGTGAGGAACACAAACCTGAACACTCTCTTTGAAGAGTGACAGAAGGCTGACAGAGCATGATCCGCTCCCAAACACATAACTGCATACAATTGAATGCTTATTTATTTGCCATTTGAAAACTATGATTGTGCTGCACAAAATCGGGACAGACAACAAAAAATAGGACAAACAGTATGAGAACAGAATGCTTGCTGAGGCACAGAAGCTAACGCTGGTTATTCCAGATGTGTTTTTATGCTTTCCTGGTCGTGACGTCACTCACCCGTGACATTCTGTCTCACCATTAGACAAGTTGACACACATGCCTCAGATGCAAACATGCAAAAACATTACCAGCCTTCATTCCTCTCATCAATCACATCCTTAGCCTTAATCACATCACTGAAGAAAGAGATTTTCTCTATTTCAATTAAAAAGAAATCAACTAGAGCTAAAAACCCTTTCAGAGTGTACTTTACAATTGAAAACCATTCAATTTAATGTGGGTAAATTGTCTTTCTTTTAGGTTCTGTTGAAAGCATGAACAGTGAATTGAATCCATGAATAAATGTCACAACATAAGCCTAGAAATGTAAATTATTTGATTATATCGCAGTTAAAGATCAGACCTTCTTACTGTCTTCTGGTAAATAATGAATGTTCCGAATTTAAAGTCTGGTGAATCACAAGTAAAAATATTCAGTTGTTCTCTTCCCTGAGAGCCCAGAACACAAAGTTCTTTGTTAGTACAGCAGGTTCACACACACATTTCTCATTGCCACAGTAATGATCCATTCATTTAACCATGAGAAGCAAGAAAGAACTTTTTTTTTTTTTTTTGTCCTTTTTAGAGCAAAACACTGAGTTAAGGGTTTTCATTTGCATAGTGGTAGTCGCAGCTCAGGAAAAAAGAAACATCAGATTATAAAGGTTGAACTTGTTCGAACAGATCATTTCCAATCTGGTTTAATCAGAATTGGATTGAAACTGTAAGGTGAAAAAAGGTGCTCCCCATTCCTCTCTTTCCAAATTAATTGACAGAACAGCAGTTTCTTTCAGTTCCCCCCCACCCCTCTTCCGTTTGGCCTAAAACACTGTGGCATAGACATCCAGTTAGAAATGGAGACTACAAACACAGAGGTTTTTCCTGGTTTTTCACAGTAGTGCTGAAAATAACTCGCTCACACTAAATGTGTACTCTACATTTTTGCACAAAGGAACAATAAAAGTCAACATCGTTAGATTTGCTAAGAAGTATTTCCTATTCAAGCTTTGATTCTGGTCAAGCAGGAGCAGACTTGGAGTGGCCTCGGACGGCAACATGCCTAGTGCATTATGGTTGGCATTAAGTTTTCCTATACCTATTTGGCAAAAGGGAAGACATCAGCCCTTTTTCTCTGTTTTCTCTAGAGAGCTAGCACCGATTTTTTTTTTTTTTTCTTCTCGCCTTTCTACCGCATAGGCAGCCAACTTTTATTGAAAGCCCATTTTGCCAGTAGTAAATTACCCCTTTATGGTTGCATCTGTCTGCTCACAATAACTGTTGCTGTGGTGTTAGTGGAGAGAGGTATAAGGACCAAAGCAGACAGAATCAAGTGCATCATCATCATCATCACTGACATAATCATTTATGATGTGTTGTCTAATGTAATGTAAAGCTATATTGTTATGCTTGGTGGTCATGTTTTGCAAGGATTTCTGTCAAAAATAGCATTTGTGAACCAAAGGTTATAGAATATAGAATTCACTATATTTAAACAGAATCTTGATGTTTGTAATATTTATTTATTTGTACGGTTTTTTTTTTTTTTGTTTGTTTTTTGTTTTCATAGCAACAAGGGAATAATATAGCTGATAAAAATATGTCTAATATAGCTTCTCTGCTGTTTTCATCATTCCTTTACAAATGAATGGGAGAATGTGGTGCTGTAAAGAGTCATACAACCATTAGGCTACATCTAATAAAATATACCAAGCAGAACATGATCATTAGCTGCAGGTTTTAGGACCATATTTTTCCACTGGATGTGGGATGCGTTTTGAGTTAGAAAAGAAAATCTGAATATGATAGAAGTTCTCCAGTGTCTTTCCATGAATCAGAACTGACATTTACATTTAATCTTTTAGCAGACACTTGCATTCAAAGTGATTTACAAATGAGGAAAAGCACAAGCAATATATCATACGGAAGCTAACAATATTAGCAGTAGCGCTACACTGAATTTCAAGCAAAATCCCGGAGTAGTACAAAAGCGAGAGCAGAAGTGTTGTTGTGGATAAGTAGAAAATAAAGAGGTAGAGAATTTGTTGTTGTTAATAGGAAATGTTTTTATTTATGGCTACGGATTAATGGCTTGAATTGAAAATATGCTTTTCTTCACCGTCATTTGTCACCCAGACATATTTGGAATACCCTCCTTAAACCAAAAGAGAAGAAGATTAAGAAGAGAGCATTTGATTTAGAATGTGGCCTAGTCTAATGTGGGACTTTTAAACCTTTAGGGATCACAGTTATCTTAGCCTACTGTAGTTCAGAAAACTGAAGGGACAAAAATATCCTCTTTCAAATGCTTAATCGTATAGGCCTACCTGTATTTCTCTTAAAAATAATCCATTTCTACACTTATGAAACTGAAATATCCCCTCCCCACAAAACAACAACAACAACAAAAAGGCTGACGATTTGCACTTAAAGCACATTTTCAGCAAAGATAAAAGTAAAACACAAATATTGAAACAAGTATCTGACAAGGATCAATTGAATCATTTTTTTTTTATGCACTCGCGAACATACATCATACAACACACTTTTATTCACTTCAGAAAGAGATTCCTGTCTGTTTAGTTGATAGGGCACGTCTGCCTCAGACCAGTGGAACGGATTATAAGCCCCATGATGAGCCGTATTGACTGGCTGATGCTATCTGTCTATTAACTTAAGGTCGTGCTCTTCTAGCAGTATGGATGTGTTTCATAATGAGCCAGAGCCTGTGAGCTATAATGGATAATTTTTGTTCGAGACAGCATGTCATGAGCAACCTGGAAATATCAGAGAATTTTACACTTGTGATTTCCATGTAGATATAAATACATTTTTAATACATAAATTTTGTTGTTTTTGTGATACTACAATTTGAAGTTAACTGAAGAGGAATCATTTATTTAAATATTTATTATAATATATTTTTGATCTGAAACAGATCTAATTAAGTTAACCAGTTAGTTTAAAGGCACAATATGTAAGATTTTTGCAGAAAAATATCCAAAAACCACTAGGCCAGTCTTATATATTTTGTTGAGTTGAGTACTTCAATATCCCAAATGTTTCCAACTATTTGTAATCATGTAAATCATGAGAAAATTGCAATTTTAACAAAGGATACAGGACTTGTCCAGGAGTTGCCTTTCAATGGCGTTATATTACTGCAGTGTGCAACAAGTGTCTCACAGCAGCCACAGAGCGAACACACAGAGTAACGTCATAACATCATTTTCAACACAGTCAAATGTCTCTAATATGATAAAACAGCATTGTGTTACCTCATACGCTTGACCGGAAGAAGCGGAAGCGGCGACTGCGGCATAATAAGAGCTCCACTGCTCGTGAGGTGTGTGTCACGTTCGTCTTTCATTAGCAATCGCTCCAGCGGCCTTGTTCCACTCCCACAGCATTCGGTCCTGCTCTGCTTCATACTACAGTAACGTTAATAATCTCATCCATGAACATGATTTCTGCTCGAGTCCTGTCCCGTCATCTCCTAATATTCCGTGCTCAAACTTGACGTCATCAAGCTACACCTTTGTTTTGAATAGGCGACCTCTAGCAGCAAAAAATCTACATATATATTAGCTTTAATGTTTGAAGAAGCCTGAAGAAAATTTTTTAAATAAATTAATCTCAGCCTTATACACAAAGACAGAAATGGAAGAAAATGTTACAGAGAATTTAAAATTTAACTGATGGCGGTTATAAAGGCTGTTATTGTTGAAGAGTGAAAATGTTGAAGTAATCCAGCAACCTGACAAAAACTAGCATACAGTCTTGCACATGAATGATTCCTCACTGCTAAAGGTTAGTTTAAAGAATATGAGGCATTTCCAATTAAAATAACTTATTATTATTATGAAAAATAAATCATAGGCTTTAAATATAAATGGCACTGTTGTAATTTTTTTCTAATTTGTTTTAGTTACACATTGTCTGTCTTTATTATATATATATATATATATATATATATATATATATATATAACTTTTGGGACGCCTGCCTTTACTTGCACATTAACTTTAATGACATCCCTTTCTTAATCCATAGGGTTTAATATGGAGTTGGCCCACCCTTTGCAGCTATAACAGCTTCAACTTTTCTGGGAAGGCTTTCCACAAGGTTTAGGAATGTGTTTATGGGAATTTTTGACCATTCTTCTAGAATCGCATTTGGGAGGTCAGGCAGTGATGTTGGCGAGAAGGCCTGGCTCGCAGTCTCCGCTCTAATTCATCCCCAAAGGTGTTCTGTCGGGTTGAGGTCAGGACTCTGTGCAGGCCAGTCAAGTTCCTCCACACCAAAATCGCTCATCCATGTCTTTATGGACTTTGCTTTATGCACTGGTGCGCAGTCATGTTGGAACAGGAAGGGGCCATCCCCAAACTTTTCCCACAAAGTTGGGAGCATGAAATTGTCCAAAATGTCTTGGTATGCTGAAGCATTAAGAGTTCCTTTCACTGGAACTAAGGGGCCAAGCCCAACCCCTGAAAAACAACCCCAACACCATAATCCCTCCACCAAACTTTACATTTGGCACAATGCAGTCAGGCAAGTACCGTTCTCCTGGCAACCGCCAAACCCAGACTCGTCCATCGGATTGCCAGACAGAAAAGCGTGATTTGTCACTAAAGAGAACACGTCTCCACTGCTCTAGAGTCCAGTGGTGGCATGCTTTACACCACTGCATCCGATGCTTTGCATTGCACTTGGTGATGTAAGGCTTGGATGCAGCTGCTCGGCCATGGAAACCTATTCCCTGAAGCTCTCTACGCACTGTTCTTGAGCTAATCTGAAGGCCATATGAAGTTTGGAGGTCTGTAGCTATTGACTCTGGAGAAAGTTGGTGACTTCTGCGCACTGTGGCCTACCACTTTGTGGCTGAGTTGCTGTTGTTCCCAGTTGCTTCCACTTTGTTATGATACCACTAACAGTTGACCGTGGAATATTTAGTAGTGAGGAAATTTCACGAATGGACTTATTGCACAGGTGGCAACCTATCACGGTACCAGGCTTGAATTCACTGAGCTCCTGAGAGTGACCCATTCTTTCACAAATGTTTGTAGAAGCAGTCTGCATGCCTACGTGCTTGATTTTATACACCTGTGGCCATGGAAGTGATTGGAACACCTGAATTCAGTGATTTGGAGGGGTGTCCCAATACTTTTGGCAATATAGTGTGTAATTAGCTCCAGTGCACTACAATTTGGAGCCGTTAAGGTCCGGGTATACTTCATTTTCTTGCATTCCACTCTGTCTCACGCACAATTGAGCGTGCGAGCCTTTCAAAGATAATCCTTTGCCCGTGAGCGCGGAAAGACGCGTTCGGCGCATGCACAAAAAATCAGCTGCACATTGCCACTGTTCAGAGAGTTAAAGCTAGTCCACAGTCTAGTAAACGTTTCTTGCTCAGTCAGTCAGTTTTTTACTCAGTTTTTAAATTCATTCCTATGAAAGTTCAGTGTCACATATAACTTGTGCGCGAGCGTGAGGCTCAACTTCCATAGGAACTAAAAACGCTCAATCTTATCCACTTGCTCCACGGCAACAGACACACAGTCGCAATAATTCGCTGATGCAAGTACAAAAAGATGTTTTGTAACTGCAAAAAAAAAAAAAAAAAAAATTCACCCTCCCTAACTCAAGTCAATATATATATATATATATATATATATATATATATATATAATATTCCCTCTAAGAAATGTTGTGACAAAAGAAAATTGTTACCTAACATTTGTGGGCTAGAAATGCTTTAAGTACACCCACATTATGCACTTCACTTTTCCATGTAATGTGAAGTGTTGTGACTCAGTTTGACTGGTGGTATCTTTTGATGTGTTCAAGCTAGTCTCAAAGCTCAGGTAAACTATAATCAAAAGAGTGAATTTTTCAAATTAAAACACATACTGCAGCATGTTAATAAAGACAAGGATAAAAGAAGACCTAACTGTATTATATTCATTGCTAAGATATTATGGTTGAATAATTTATCTTTATATATTAACAAGCCATGGAATCATAATTTCTAAAACATTTTAAATGATTTACAATTCTTGGCAAGTTGATTTAGAGACAAGCATAATATTAATTCATACTTAATCTTACTGTACCTTTTACATTTTATTTCATATTTATATGATGATGGTCAACTTTTTTTCTTGTTTGAATATTTCCCCCTAAGAGAACAGTAATTTAAAGAAGCGAAAAGTGAAATACATTTATAAATAACTTTAGCAAAAGAAAAAAACTGCACCTACATGACTTTTCCCCACCTAATTATAAAGGACAAGCTTTAAAAAAAATAAAAAATACTGGCAAGATGAATTTCATGCTAACTTTTGTGACTTCTGGACATTTGTGACCTTTATAATAAAGCGGGAATGTAACAAGAACTGCATTACTTGCAAAATGGCAGAGTTAAAAGTTTGCTTGAGAATGAATAAGTCCACTGTCAATATGCTGTGGCCAAATTAGCATCAAACTATCTAGCTAAGTCGAGGGATCTAACACATCTAAATTTAGCCACTTACATGACCTTTCCAAGCAAATTATTTTTATTTCATTTCCACCTTGCTGATGTGAGAGTAACATGACTGTTCTACATTGCTACTTTATTAAGAGATATTAATTGCAATGTGTTAAGAAGGAGTCACAGTTGCATTTAGCTTTGGCTCAGTTCTTTTTACCAAATATCTAGGGGCTCTTTTCTAGAACCTAGTAAGCTGCCTTGTTGTCTACTACATAGGGGGCTGTGCGTTTCTAAATGGAACCTCACAGATGGCTAATTTGGAACACTCTACATTTACATTACTGAACTAATTATATAAATACTTTTCAAGTAATTATATTCATAATAAGTCTTTACAATGCCTTATAGATTTGCTAAGCAGTATGCTTCATTACACAGGCCAAACTCCTCCCGGTTACACTTTTATTTCGATAGTCCATTTTAGATATTCTACAAATCTGCTGTAGCTCGTCTGTATGGGCACCAAAATATTCATCCAAAACATAGACATATAAGCTGAATCAATAATACATTTTGAATCGTAAAGTGAACAGGATATATTAAAATATAACATTTGGCTTCAGCAGATAGGCATGTATAATGACATTAAGTGGGGCAGCGGGTGCCTGAGCCTCCCTGGCTCTACAGCGCCTCAGTTCCCTTTCGAAAGGGAACTCAACACGGCGTTTGAACACACTATGGGGAACGTCACCACATGAACCGGTGTCTGAAAACAATTATCAAATCTCACCAATCCTATTGGCTGGCGACAGCCTATGACGTCATAATAGACGCAAACCGGAAGTATAAAAGGAGCGCCTAGAGAAGCAGTCAGTATGTTTTTCGTCTTCAGGGACTGCTTTGTTTGATCGTGATCTTCAGATCTGGTAAGACATTATGTCTAACAAACGTTTCAGGAAGTTTTTGACACCTGATGACACACACAATCTGTGCATTTTCTGTCTGGGAGAGGAGCATGCACGGACAGTGCTTGAGGGCGCTGTCTGTGCAAACTGTGAGCGTCTGCCTATTAAGATGCTCCGCTCTTGTTTGGCCCTCTTCTCGAGGGAAGAGGGGCCGACATCTGTGCCCGGTGGTTCTGGTCCTGCCCGTGCTGAGGCAGAGTGGCGACTGAAATCATGGGGCTCACAGATGGAGCTTGCTGAGGAGTTTGAGAGAGGTGTAAATCTCTCGCAACCCCCAGCAGCTGACAAGGGTGAACTGCTGGATGATGATGGTGTTCTTTCGTTAACATCATCGGATCCGGCAGCGAGTGTTCTTCTGGCTTCAAGCCCAAGAGAGCAGGAGATGGCTGTTGAAGAGGAAGAAGGTGAGCCTTCTAAAACTTCAAAACCTCCCTGCCCTGCGTATATGGAGCTGCTTGAGGTTATGGGGCGCGCTTCTGGCAGGCTGCAGCTGCCATGGGAGCAAGTGAAGAAAGGGACTGCTCGTGGACGGCTCAATGAACGGTTCCTTTCCGGCCATAATCCGGTAGCTCCTGTGAGCCACTACATGTTGAGATTGAAAAAGCATGGTAGAACCCATACTCGGCTCGTATTCACCAACATCAGCAAGCTAATTTCACTGATGTTGAGGGAATGAGCCAGCATGGGTATGTGTCGATGCCCCCTATTGACGAGACGTTTGCAAACTATCTCGTCACAGGGCAGACACCAACATTGAAAGCTCCGGTCCTTGCTTCCAAGCCCCTTAAGATGACATCCCGCTTGAATGGCAAGGCATAAAGAGTAAAAAGTGTTTTTACTGAGTACACTGCTTGTTTAAATGTGTTCAGGTAGACTGTTATGTGGGCACTCTACAGTCTTATCTGCTAGTTAAACTCGGTTTCTGTCAGAACGAGTTTCCTGTGTTTGTGGGCTCTTGCTTCTTCAGCAATTGAGCTGCTTTTAGGTGTGTGGCCTTCACAGGCCGCCCTGTAAGCGATTAAACCCCCACATCTGGGTGTCTTTAACAGATTAAGCATGTAGTTTTCACATGGCTGGCCTTTGCAAAGCTGCAGTGTTATATTCTACATTGTGTAAAATTAGTTCATGTTGTAGGTTCTCTGGGAGCCTCCATGATTTTGTGCCTACAGTATGGTTTATCTGTTAGGTTGAGTCTAGTACTCCTCTCGGGTTGTTCTGCAGATAGTACTTAGCTCCCTAAGTCTGGTCAGTGGTTGAAGGCCTCTCTGAGGCCTCCCTGTTGAGGATCAGCCCCTAGGCTGGTTGTACTCCCCTGTTGGGTTCCTTTAGAGTGCACAGCGTCCTCAGTGAGGAGTCGGCAATCAGGGTTGACTTTGTACCCCTGTCTTCGGGCCCCCTGCCTACATTCCCTTAGAGGTACCCTCTTTCTTTGGAAGGAAGTTTGGTCCCAGAAGCCTTTGAGCGGCCTTGGTAGGCCTTCTGTGGAAGGCCTCTTTCAGGCTTATAGCTTGGGTTATTGGCCATAGGGAATGCTGTCACTGACAGCCTACCCGTAGGGGGAGTGGTTCTGGAATTTCAGTTGAAACTGCTAGTTCTAACATTTGTCTAGCCATTTGTTGGCATGCACTCCCCTCAAGCATGGCGGCGTGGGTATATCGTTCCCCATAGCATGTTCAAACGCAGTGTCTCGTTCCCTGTTCTCAGGGAACCATGGTTACATACGTAACCTGAGACGTTTTCCAATGCAAATCTGTGGTGAAAAAATGGAATTTAGAATTAAGAGCCATTGGGGCCTGCTTATTTTCATGTTAGCTTGCGTAAACCTGGCTCCAGACCAAGACAATATCAGTCCGCTTCATGTATGTGTATATTAGTCTGCATCAGGTCAGTAACTAGTTAACATTTCTGTTCTTCCTATGTGGAGTAGCATATCAAATTAATGAAAATATAGTGAAAGTAAAGGGTTTATATGTACGGTGCTCATGTGAATGGCTTATATATAGTACTGTTGTGTTTGTTTCATGTTTGTTATGAGAATAGACATGACAAGATAGGGGTGTGATCCTTTTGGGTAGGGCCGTGTTTGTTTTCATGATTTCAAATATAAACAGCGTTTACCAGAAATTGCTTACTGCACCTTTAAGACAATTCTATTTGTGTGCCGTGTGTACTTAAAGTCTGTCAATCAATATTAGAGCCCCACACTGAGGCTAAATAACACAACCTCTGCCAAAAGTGTTCTGGTCAGGAACTGCCAAATACTGCTACAAACTAAAAGTAACTTTGTGACTACATGTCAACCAACTCTCATTAATTTGCAACTCCATGTCAACTAACTGTCATTAGTGTATTAGTAAACTGTTAGGTTAGTGTTAGTTGAATAAGATGACGTACTTGCCAAGTTATAGTCAGTAGGATGTCTTTTTGGGAACCATCAGCATGAAGTATTAGCAGATATTAAGCAGACAGTCTACTAATACTCTAATGACTGATAGTTGAAATGTAGTTGGAAAGTTACTTATAGTTAGTAGAATGTCTAAAGTGTACTATATCGAAATGAAGTGTTTTTTTTTATTTTTATTTTTTTTATTCTCCTTTATTCAGCACTACCCATTAAAATGCCATAGAATTTGTGCTGTATACACAAGACCTAGACTGCCCATATTGTGAGTTCACTCTGCTCTTTTCCCTGCATTCTCACTCACCCCTTACTATCTTCTGATCGTCTCCCTTTTGTTCTGGGAAGAATGAGCTAATGGTTTCATGTTGCTGAGTGATAGTGGAGAACCTAAAGAATATATGGTCTGAACATCTACGTCAGGTTTGTTTACTGTTAATAGGTCTCTATTCCTCTCCATTTGTAATAGTCGTCCTCTCTTTACTGCTCCTATGGTGTAATGCTTGTTTGAAGAATTTTAATTGAATTAATTGCATGATATGCTGATTCATAAATCAAATTAACCACATCTAATCACATAAATCAATATTTGCAGAGAAAAGCTCTAAAAGATAATTAAATATGATTTGAGATATTGCATTATTGTGGCAGACAAGTAAAATCAATGACATCAGAAATATTATCACTATCACTTGACTATAGTCTTTTAATTAATGGACATCTAAACAGCATTCATCTGTATTTTGCATTTCTAATCTAGTTCAACACTATAAATTTTATATTTTACATTTTATATTGGTGTGCAGACATTCATAACATTAAGTTACAATCTGCCATCTTTGTTTCTGCAAAACAATTATAGGTATTGTGTGCTTGAAAAATAAAACACAAAAATCCCTATGCAAACTTAAATACTGCAGAGTCTGTGTGGGTCTGACTGTAACCAGTGTGGATATAGCATGTGTCTTGAACTTAAAACAATGTGCCTGATATACACACACACACGCTAACCTGCTTAGTTTACCAGAGCTGCAGAGCTCATGTTAGATGCTCAGCCTGTCAAAACCCAGTCAAAATGATTGTAAATGCATCAACAGTCTCTGTGTGCCATGTAACACAACAAAGAGCTGGTTGCGGAATATCTTTTGTTAGAGTATAGCAGCATCATGTTCAAATTCAAAGCAACCTCAGTTTCTAGTTTCTAAATTTGGAAACAACATAGTAGTCAGCAAGCATGCACTTCATTCAATGCAGTGCCACTTAAAATGTAGTGGACATGAGCTTAAAAGCCTTTTAATTATAGTGGAAATCAAAATGTACTCTGTATAATAACCTGCTGGTTTCAAGTGCATAGTAACATTTTATGGGTTCAAAGGAATGTCCTGAAGTCTAAGTTCAGCTAGTTACATCAGCGACTTGGAGACTTATGTTAACGTTAGTCAGTTTCTATGACAACCCCTCTCCTCTGTTGGCCTGTTCCTATTGCCATTTCATTTCATGGGTTCTGTCACAGTTACGAATTATTAACCACCCCTATTTTTCAGATGCTGATGGGATAGATGGGGTTTCTGTGTCATACAGCACTATCATATGAGAGACAGGATACAGTGATGTCTCTACAGACCACCATTGAACTGAACTGAGAATGCCTTTTGATGGAAATTGAAATGAGGTAGCAAACAAGATCCAGAATTGCAATTTGTATTTAAATGCAATAAAATTCAAAGAAAAAGAAAAATGTAGTCTTTATACATACATATATATATATATATATATATATATATATATATATATATATATATATATATATATATATATATATATATATGCAGCAGGTGCGTTGCATCTTCAGGTTTTCAGGTTTTTGCTGAGGAGCCAACCGGATAGGCGGTAGCATCAGCGGGGTACAGCGACTGTGGTGACGGGACGTACGTCTCCGTTCCCTCCTTCAGGGAACGAGGGTTACCTTTGTAACCGAGACGTTCCCACTCAGTCGGTCACGTTCGACGTACGTCGGACAGACCGACGAATAGGAATCCCTACCAAAGCGCCACAGGGGCTGCCCCCTTCCAGCGCTCTGTGCAAGCCTCCTGTACCCCCTTGCCTATGGACGGTGGGACAGGGCTAACACAGAGTGTCGATCTCTGCTGTTCCCCAAAAAACCCATTCAGTGAGACTATTGGATAACACTGGGAAAGCGTACCCTTTCACTGGAAAGGAATGCTGCGGAAGCCACATCCTTCCCCAAAGGAGTTATGTGGAGAAGAACATATGGACTAACCCCGTAGGGCTGTACTACATATGGAAGTACAGGGGTGACTCCAACCTGATGAGAGATGGGTTCTCCCAGAGGGAAAGACACAGGCTTCGTTTAGGAGCAACCGTAGAACTACACATATGGGATCCCTGTAGGGTCACACATATGGTACCCAGTCTAAATCTGATTCTCAAGGATACAACGGAGTATAGGCGTGGCAAATTGCGGCAGAGGAATGCGCCAGGGAGGGGCTGTCGCGAGGACCGAGAGTTCCGGGAACCAGGTCCGGTTGGACCAATAGGGCGCAACTAGCAGGACCTGCTCCTCATCCTCCCTGACTTTGCACAAGGTCTGTGCAAGTAGGCTCACTGGGGGAAACGCATATTTGCAAAGGCCCCGGGGCCAGCTGTGTGCCAGTGCATCTGTCCCAAGTGTTCCCTCGGACAGCGAGTAAAATAGCTGGCAGTGAGAGGTTTCTGGTGAGGCAAACAGGTCTACCTGAGCGACCTCAGATGCTTCTGACTCCAAAGGAGGAGATGGCGGGTGAGCTGCGACATGCGACGGGAGCGTAGACCACCTTGACGCTTGATGTACGCAACAGTCGCAGTGTTGTCCGTACGGACCAGCACATGCTTGCCCCGTAACGGCCCTTTCAGGCAGCTCAGAGCAAGGCATACTGCTAGCAACTCAAGGCAGTTGATGTGCCAATGCAGTTGGAGGCCCGTCCAAACCCCTGATACTGCATGCCCGTTGTATGTGGCACCCCAGCCGGTGGCAGAGGCATCTGTGAACACCACAGCATGCCGGGACACCTGCTCTAGGGGCACTCCTGCCCGAAGAAACAAGGGGTCTGACCACGGGCTGAAGGTTTGGCGGCATTCCGGAGTGATTGCCACTCGGAACGTACCATGTTGCCACGCCCATTTCACAACACACAACTAGAATATCATCTTTAAAAAGACACAAGCTTTACTTGTGTAAGCTCTTTCAGGGACTTGCTCTTTAAAAGCGCTGAAGCACGCAGGGAAATGGCCGTGGCAACACAGACAGGGATTGTCTCTTAGAAGGCGGTCCTCTTACCGGCCGTAAAAATGGCTTTTTAGCGCTCAAAAACGCACAGTTACTGGCCGTAAGAACAGCCTTTTTAAGCTGAAAAAACAGCTATTTGCTCAAAAGGCAAAAACAAAGAAAGAGAGAGAGAGAAAAAAAAGAGAGGACTTCGACCCCACTGCCGTGCTGTATGCTTCTAAAGAGAGAGAAGTTTGAAGAGCTGGCTCGTTTTCCAACACTTGCTTGCAGAGGGACAGGAACATCCGTTCGGCTCCGAAGCGAAAAGCTGAAGATGCAATGCTCCTGCTGTTTATTATATACCTGCGCTGCGAGGCGAGCAGCTGCTGCATATGATTGCATGCCAATGTGCATTGGTTTGTTTTAGTTACACTCGAAGCAGATTGGCCTCTCTAGCGAGATTCCTATTCGTCTGTCTGTCCGACATACGTCGAACGTCACCGACTGAATCGGAACATAAGAAGTTAAGATTTTAAATGTTACATAGAAGAGTAGAGATATTTTATTATATTTCATAAATTAACTAAAATGACCTAATATACTCAGTATATCATATAATCAATGGATTTGAATTGTGATATCAATATTTATTTAAACAACATTTTATTATAATATTTTTTATTATTATTTCATGAAAATAATGTGGTAAACATTTTAAATTAGTTTTGACGTCTTTTATTTTATTATTGTTCTTTTATTACTGTTATCTTACTTGCTTAGATCCAGATAACTTGCATCAAAACCTCAATGAGGATTCACACTCCCATGGACCCATGTCATTAAGAAAAAGTGTGAATCACCATTTCTATTATTATTATTATTATTATTAATATTATTATTATTGACAGTATTAAACTTATTAGTTCAGTATCAGATTTTGCCTAGAGTAACAAGTGAATTTTCATCCATGATTGCTTGGAACGGGTCTTACCAGCAAAAGTAATGCATTACTTTTAAATTTACAACAAAATATCTGAGTTACTTTTTAGAACAAGTGACACAAGTTACTTTGTTTTCCTATTTATTGACTGACATCTCACCTGTCCCCATGTTGAGAAAAATCTTGAGTGAGGTGCAGAGGTGTTGTGTGCGCCATATAAACATGATGGTTATTGTAGATTAAATGTGAACATTTAATCATATCACTTGCACAAAAACAGATTAAGTATTCCTAAAAATGAATAAAAACAGAGAAATGCAAACTCAAAATATTACAGCCACCTGCAAGAAATAAATATGTTAAATAACACAAATATAATTTGTGTATTTATTCTCACTTTATTAACCAATGTCTTTGCTTCACTACTGACATTTGATGATCTATTTCAACCATACTACTACTAAGTGGGGGAGTCCGAAAACCAGTCAGTATCTGGTGTGACCCCCATTTGCCTCATGCAGTGCAACACATCTCCTTCGCATAGAGTTGATCAGGTTGTTGATTGTGGCCTATGGAATGTTGGTCCACTCCTCTTCAATGGCTGTGCAAAGTTGCTGGATATTGGCAGGAACTGGAACACGCTGTCGTATACACCGATCCAGAGCATCCCAAACATGCTCAGTGTGTGACATGTCCGGTGAGTATGCTGGCCATGCAAGAACTGGGATGTTTTCCGCTTCCAGGAATTGTGTACAGATCTTTGCAACATGGGGGCGTGCATTATCATGCTGCAACATGAGGTGATGGTCGTGGATGAATGGCACAACAATGGGCCTCAGGATCTCGTCGCGGTATCTCTGTGCATTCAAAATGCCATCAAAAAAATGCACCTGTGTTCGCTGTCCATAACATAAACCTGCCCATACCATAACCCCACCGCCACCATGGATATGTTGCAATAATCATGCTGTCTAATCAGCATCTTGATATGCCACACCTGTGAGGTGGATGGATTATCTCAGCAAAGAAGTGCTCACTAACACAGATTTAGACAGATTTGTGAACAATATTTGAGAGAAATAGGCCTTTTGTGTACATAGAAAAAGTCTTAGATCTTTGAGTTCAGCTCATGAAAAATGGGGCAAAAACAAAAGTGTTGCGTTTATAATTTTGTTCAGTGTATGTTGTTTTGTGGTGCGTAATTAAACACCTTTACCTTATTCTTTATTATTCTCAGGTTAGGTAAGTAAGTCAAATCTGATCTAAATTATAAGCACTTTAAAATACTTGCAATCAAACAGAAGACTTCTCCATGTTTCAGGCTCAATGACTTAAATGAATGCCATGTGAGGCAGAGTTTAGTTATAAAGTTAATTTATTATAATTAGTATTTCTAACGGTACATGTATTCTACAAACACTCTATACAAATATTAAATAAAATATAAATATCAAAAAGTTCTTCGGTCAAGGAAATATTAGCAATGGAGGCGATATCAGTGATGGTTCCGGTGCCAGAGAAGCTCTTCAGGTGGTCACGAAGCAGCCTGTAATCTTCACATTTCAGGCTTTTATAGACAATCTGACCTCTTGAGGTCATCTTCTTTGGAATTCCCCCATATGAGTTCCAAGAATATTCTCAGGACTCGTCTATATAGAGTATTTTGCCTCCTTTGTTCTCGGACTCTTCTCCTTTGCTGTCTCCTGTATCTTGTCTTGCAACACATCATCTAAAGGTTATTACCTGCTTTTCTAATACATTTTTTTTTTCTCTATTCTACCAACATGCTCTTAATAAATGCTTAAAACAACAGTTGTAGTGACTTTCTTTATAAACATATTCTTATTAAGAACAACTTATATATCATAAATCACATATCATATTAAAGTACTTCCAAAAACCAGCTGTTTTGTCTTTCTTAAAGAACAATTAATATTACATATCTTATAAACCACATATCTCAATAAATGTTTTTTTTTTTTTTTTTTTTCAAATAACAGTTGTATTGTTTTTCTTAATGAACAATTAACTCATATCTTATAAACAGAAGAGGTATACATGTTACAGGACAAATGCATTTTTCCACAACAATATATATATATATATATATATATAATAGCTTTCCAGATTTGTTCTGAAATATTAATTACTGGATATTAACTTAAAATTAAAATCATGAATTGAAAGGAAACCAGTTGTACTCAACAGAATGAGTGACTACATGTTTATAAGAATGAAGAGAGAACACTGCGTTCATAACAAGACTTGGACCCATGCCAGATATTTATCATTAAGGAAATATTGGTAATCCTGTGGGTTGCAGACACAAGAAGCTTCCGTCTCTTGTATGCTTGTTAAACCAAGCCAGATGTGTGGTAGGGGACCACTGATGCCAAATTAAAATCTCTCTCTTTCTGTGCCTCTGTCATTTTGGATCATTCTTAGATATGAGACAACAGTGCTACAGTTGCATTAAAGAAATAATATTCATTTTAGCATTTGCAGCAACGTTTGTCTGAATTAACACAAAAGGTCTGGAAATAAGTATGATGAATACAATGGTGATAGGACTTTGACTATGAGATATCGAGCGTTAGATTGTTTATTTGTTTCTGGTGCCAGAGGCAGGAGTATAGCACTATTACAGCTGAAATTATTACTGAATAAAAAGAGCATGCAAGTGTCAAAATGCAAATGGTAAACATAAGGCACAAATGAATGTTTTGGTGGCGTAAGATTCTGGCTTGTGTGCAGAATTTGTCTGGAAGCAGCCCAAAGATCAACTGTTTTTAACAGATTTATGCAGCTGTTCAAATGCACTGGTGAATCAGGAAATTATTTTTTATTTAAATTAAGGCATCTCTATTTCTGCCCAAAAACAGAGACTCTGGCTACAGTCCCACAGCAGACATGCTCTAGAAATAGGTTCATATGTGTTCATGTGGGATTTCTCATTAGACTAGAATTCATAAAATATTTTTTAAATATATATATATATGTCATTTTAACATAAATACTGTAGATGCTACAGTAAATTACATTATTGTATAAGATAAAAATTATATTTTCATTTAAGAATTATGGAAAAGCAGAAGGTCTGGACTCCATAGCAGCTTTCATTGGCCTAGACCACCCAGAGGCCGTCTGACTGACATGTAAATCAACCAAACACAGTTCGTTTTGTTCAGCGTGTATATTGTCACATTTGTAAGCATGAAGGCATTCTTCTTCTATGATGTGGTTTGGTGCCAGAGCGGGTTTGTTGCCAGGTAGACTGTTAAAGAATGTGACACAAAAGTCTCCCAGAAATCCTGTAGAATTCAACCAATCAGATGACTACTTTGAAACTCCTGAAGTGTTTCCGACCTTCAGCCAACGGTCAGTGGGCGTGGCGTCTGAGGCTGAGACTACTGTAATGACTGAGACAAATCAGACACAATTATTTGTTATATTTAACAAATAATGTTTAAAACTTGCTCTGGGGTCTGTAGACCCATTCCCCGAGAAAACCAACCATCCGATAAGGCTTAGTTTATTGCCCTAAACTATGTAGCAATGTGGAAAAGCAGAGGCCATAAAAAACCCTCAAAACAGACTTTCCTGCATTAATTTATAGATGAACTGATCTATAAATGAACATGCATCCCAGGACATTGTGTTTATGATTATGACGGTTTTGTGCAGCATCTTTTGTATGATATTTTGTGTTATGCATATTTTATGATAAGAACCAATGGTTAACGTAAACTTTGTTAGCAAAGGTGCTTTACAGCTGAGAAAACTGATGGTCCTTCCAGCTTGTTTTTGACTTTTCTCCATAGCTCTATTTCCTGTTCCCATATCCAGTTCCACTCTATCATTTCTCATTTACCCATGTATGCATGAATTGTATGTGTTTGTTAGTTTAGTTATGTGTTTGTGAATTAGTTAATAAAACTTGTGCACAATACATATTTGGCTCTGACTCCCTGTCTGCAAGAAATTGTCTCTTAAATGATCTAGATCTTGTTACCAGCTCTAAGCACTGTAAATGCTAAGAAATAATTATTTTTCTGTGGTCATGAAAAATACCCTTCTCTTAGAATTAATTAATAATAAATACTGAATGTTCAAATAATAATCTGATTGATTGATTGTAATTTTAATTTAGCTACATCAAGTTAATCTGATTAACTGATTCAAATATCAATAATTAATCATAATTAATAATCCTAATGAGTTATGAATATTTCCCCTATTGTTACGGACAGAGGAGCGGGAGACAACAGGTTAGTACGATGAGTGAGTTTATTTACAAAACAGCGTGGGATGAACAGATGACCAGGTAAGTAACAGTTATATAGATGATAGTGATGACTGAATAGATAATACTGTCCTTCTTTCTTTGCAGGTGACTCGTGGAAGATGGCAGGAACGGAGGTGGAAGGACCAGACAGGAACGGTAGGGATACACACACACGCAGACACTTTGCACGGAGACCAGGAAGATCACTGAGGTTGAGTAGGTAAGTAATCTCTCGATGCAGGAGCATGGGAGTAGCAGTCCTAGTGTCAAACGAGACCGGACAGTGAACTGAGGTGAGTGCTATGCTTAAGTGTCTGGTGGTGATTGCGTGGTGATGGGGATCAGGTGAGCGTGGTTAGAACTTGGGTGACGGAGTGCGCTGTGATTGGCTGATGGATAAGCCTGACAGTACCAGCCCCCTCCACGGCCCGCTCCTGAGGGCCGAGGACCCCAACGTCGTGGTGGTCGTCCTCGTCCACGGGGAGCAGGTCGATCTGGATGAGTCACGTGGAACGTGTCGAGTGGAGAGGGATCAAGAATGTCAACTCTGGGGACCCATGAGCGCTCTTCGGGAGTCCAAGATCTCATTGATCTGGTATACAGCTCCATCATCCAGGATCAGAGGAAGGGGGGGCTCCTCGCCAGGCTCTGTGGAAACAGAAACAGAAGGGTGGTGAGGTTTTAGGAGTGATACGTGGAATGTGGGGTGAATTCTGTATTGTGGAGGAAGTTGGAGCTGATAGGTGACAGGGTTGATCTGCTTCACGATGTCGAAGGGGCCAATGAATCTGGGACTGAGCTTCTTGCAGGGCAGGCGCATTCTGATGTCCCGGATAGACAGCCAAACTTTTTGTCCTGGTTGGTAAACGGGAGTCTTGGAGCATCTAAGGTCGGCCATCATCTTTGCAGTTGATGGTGTGCAGCGTCCCAGACACCCTCACTCTCCCGGAACCAGTAGTTGACTTCTGGAACGTCCGATGGTTCCCCGGACCAGGGGAACAGAGGGGGTTGGTAGCCGAGTATGCACTGGAAGGGAATGAGTCCAGTGGTGGATTGACGTAGGGAGTTCTGGGCGTACTCGGCCTAACCCAGGAACTGGTTCCAGGAGTTCTGGTGGCCATGGCAGAAGGTACGTAGGAAGCTGCCGATCTCTTGGATCTTCCGTTCCGTCTGCCTGTTCGACTGCGGATGGTAACCAGACGAGAGGCTGACGGTCACACCTAGGAGGGCGAAGAAAGCTTTCCACACGTGTGAGATAAACTGGGGTCCACAATCCGACACAATATCCTTGGGATTCCATAGTACCTGAAGATGTGGTTAAACATGAGTTTTGCTGTTTCTATAGCCGTGGGTAGACCCTTGAGGGGTATCAGTCGGCAGGATTTGGAGAATCTGTCGATGATCACAAGTATGCAGGTACAATTGTCGGAGGGAGGTAGGACAGTGCTGAAATCTACTCCTAGGTGTGACCCTGGTCTGTTGGGAACGGGCAGAGGAAGAAGCTTGCCGGATGGAAGGTGGCGAGGGCTCTTGGAGATGGCGCAGTCTTTACATCCCTGCACGTACCTTCTCACATCCCTGGCCATGTTTGGCCACCAGAAGCGTTCTCTTAGCAGAGGTGGCCAGTGCCCAGAGATGTGTAGGAAGAATGGATGAGAGGTGTGCGTTGGGTTCTGATGATATACTGGAGTCCGGGTGGACAGCCCTGCGGAGTGTTGGCAGAGGCATTGGTAGAAGGTATAGAGGTTTCCGACCATTGGATGGGGCTTACAATTATGTTCTCAGGAAGGATGGTTTCAGGAGTCTCGTTGGTCTCCTCTGGAGCATAGAGACGGGATAGAGCATCGGCTTTCACGTTCTTGGTGCCAGGACGATAGGAAATACAGAAATTGAAACGGGTGAAGAACAAAACCCAACGGGCCTGACGGGGGTTGAGTCTTTTGGCATCCCTCAAATACTCCAAGTTTTTGTGGTCAGTGAGTACTGTGAACTGATGCTTGGCGCCTTCTAACCAATGCCTCCATTCCTCAAGAGCCAACTTGATGGCTAACAGTTCTCTATTGCCAATGTCATAATTTCTCTCCGCCGGGCTGAGTTTATGGGAGAAGAAGGCACATGGATGGAGTTTGGCTGGTTTCCCCTGTTGCTGAGAAAGCACCGCTCCTACCCCGGTATGTGAGGCGTCTACCTCCACGATGAAGGGTTTGTTGGGATCTGGATGGATGAGGAGCGGTGCGCTGGTAAAGGCTTCTCGCAGGGTGTTGAATGCGTCGTTGGCAGCTGGAGTCCAGGACAGAGACTTGGGCTTGTTACGGAAGAGCTTGGTAAGTGGGTGAGCTATGGAGCTGTAGTTCTGGATAAATCTTCGGAAGAAGTTGGAGAAACCGAGAAATCTCTGGAGTTCTTTGATGGTGGATAGTATGGGCCAGTTCTTGATGACCTCCAACTTCCCCTCGTCCATCTGGTTGCCACTGCTATTGATGTTGTAACCGAGGTATTGTACAGAGGGTTGGTGGAAAGAACATTTTTCAGCCTTGAGGAACAACTGGAACTCTCGTAGGCGTTGGAGGACCTCCGCAACGTGGTGGACGATGTTCAGCCATGCTCCGAGAATAGATCAAGATATCATTTATGTACACCAGGATGGATCGATGGAGGAATTCCCAGAGCACCTCATGGATAAAGTCCTGGAATACGGAGATGTTGATCAGGCCATATGGCATAACAAGGTACTCATAGTGGCCAGTAGGGGTCACAAATGCCGTCTTCCACTCATCCCCCTCAAGTATCCAGATGAGGTTATATGTGCTGCGGAGGTCCAGCTTGTTGAATACAGTGGCACCGCAGAGATGTTCCAGAGCTGCTGGGACGAGGGGAAGAGGATATCGGAACTTGACGGTGATTTCATTGAGAGCCCGGTAATCAATACAAGCGCGCAAGCCTCCGTCCTTCTTTGCCACGAAGAAGAAGCTCGAAGCAGCAGGGGAAGTGAATGGACGGATGTAGCCTTGGTTCAAAGCCTCCTCGATGTACTCCTCCATGGCCTTCTGCTCAGGAATGGATAGTGGATATATCTTCCCACGGGGCACTGACTCACCTGGAAGCAGATCGATAGCGCAGTCCCATGGCTGGTGTGGAGGCAGCTTGGAGCTCATGCTGTTTGCCTTTTTGTAACGTTGGTCGGGTCTTCTGTTACAGACAGAGGAGCGGGAGACAACAGGTTAGTACGATGAATGAGTTTATTTACAAAACAGCGTGGGATGAACAGATGACCAGGTAAGTAACAGTTATATAGATGATAGTAATGACTGATTGAATAGATAATACTGTCCTTCTTTCTTTGCAGGTAAATGACTCGTGGAAGATGGCAGGAACGGAGGTGGAAGGACCAGATAGGAATGGTAGGGATACACACACACGCAGACACTTTGCACGAAGACCAGGAAGATCGCTGAGGTTGAGTAGGTAAGTAATCTCTCGATGCAGGAGCATGAGAGTAGCAGTCCTAGTGTCAAACGAGACCGGACAGTGAACTGAGGTGAGTGCTGTGTTTAAGTGTCTGGTGGTAATTACGTGGTGATGGGGATCAGGTGAGCATGGTTAGAACTCGGGTGAGGGAGTGCGCTGTGATTGGCTGATGGATGAGCTCTACACTACCAAATGTCAGATCCTATAATGCCTAAAACATTGTCACTGTATAGATAACCTGAAAGTTCTGACAACTACGCTGTCGAGTGTTTCACTGTAAATTGCTGGCAAATATTTACTGTTCTTTATAACAATCAGATGCTACAGAGACATACAACAACATATTACACGGCTCTCTGGAATGCTTGATTCTGACTGGTCGATCAGTTTTTTGATCAGCATGTACAGGAAAGTCTAATTGATTAGAAAAGATAAATCAGTAAAAACTGTATGAAGGTCTGTATAATTTTTGGTGGACGCTCTGGCTAGAAATCTTGGTCTCGGAATAATAAGCTTATCAGCGGATCATCAGCATGTTGGTTTTTCAGATATAATTATCTATGATCTTGTTTCTTATATTGTGCTCTGTTCATGCTGAAATCAAAAAGTGCTACAGTAGGTAGGTATAATGCTTGCTGTTCCTTTGAAGTTACTTATCAAGCAATGTTAAATTGTTTGAGGAGCTGAATACACAAACTAATATCATGATAAACATCAGCTTTGCAGAGTCAATAAGGAGTCTGTGAAATTGTGACTTTGGGGAAAATTTCTCATTTGTATTTTAACTGTGAATGTATCTTGATTTCCACCGGTGAGAGCAACATCCGCTTTGTGTATCCGAGGCCTTGAATCCCACTGAGAGCTTTGATTGCCCCCTTCAGAAAGAGCCTTCTGTGTTCTGTGACCTTCAAATTAAATATTTGCTATAACATTCTGATCTCTCGCACACACACGCACGAGTTGTAATCGCTGTCCTTTTGAGAAACGTGTCATCATCAGAGAGAAACATTTTGACTTTCTTGCTCGGATTGGGTTTATTGTCGTGAATACTGCTGCCTTACACTCTGTAATCTATTTCATTCTTTATTTAACAGAGGCCAATTGTTTGTACTCCATAAATGAGACAATGAATTATTGAGAGATCAAAGTACAATGAGACTCCTTTCAGAGTGGAAATTGAGTGCTTAGCATATTGACATTTATCATGAAGAAACGTCATTCTCAACACTCACAGTCAGTAATTAATTTCTTTCAATTTCTTCATTCTTTTATCTCATCAATATTACATGCAGCATGCAACAGCATTTTATTAACTTTATACATTATCAGACTCATCTTTTGTATACAAATAAAAAAAATCTTATTTTGCTAGCAGTGATATATTTTCTACATTCAAAAATATTGTGTCAATAATAAGAAAGAAGTATTTTATGCTCACCAAGGCTGCATTTGTTTGATCAAAAATACATTAAAAATACAATATGAAGTTATTTTATATAAAATTTTCTAATTTAATATATTTGGAAATTAATATATTCTGTAATGACATATCTGAATCATTTTGTTGGAGCTCAAGACATATTACTTGTTTTGTATCAATGTTGAAAACATAATACTTTTTTCAGATTTTTTTTCTTTCTTACAGTATTTATTCGTAACAAGTCATCACTAAGTATTTCCTTGCTGAAAAGTATTCAGCAAAAAGTTTTCAGCAAAAGTATTAATATATTTCTTTTAAAAAATGTTGAATGCTATTGTATTTCTGAACTAGTTGTACTAATTGTTGTTGCTTTTGGATGGACAGGAACTCTGATGTCAGTGTTTTCTTTACAGCCAATATAAAAACCAGTTTCTCTATGCCTGTGCCTGACTTTTATTGTAAAATCAACCGTTTCAGATAAACATGACCCGTGGTTGGTCGGTTGGTTGGTTTGTTAATCAGATCTCGTCCTTACAAAGTGGGCAATTCTTGGCCAGAATATGCCGAAAAGTAGCCAAGACTCAATAATCAACATTCTGGCTACACAAGACTAGAGGTCGCATCCAGAGACTTTGAAATGAAATGCAGCAACTTTTTGTGAATTATATATGCCACATCCACATTCATTGAATCTTAAGCTTGATTACTTGGGTGACATCCATATGCATTAAAATGTAGACATGCTGTTTGGTATAAACTTTATTTTTCCTCTCTTTAAGGATAGCTTTTAAGATTCAGTGTGGCTTATTTCAATAGCAGCCATCTGATCATGTCATAGGTAATTACTGGACCACACTGCAAATCTAATAGTGGAAATGAGGGGTCCAAGAAGAGTCAGATGCTCCGATATTTCTCCAGTTCTTAGCTTTCCAGCATATCTGCAATTGCTTGAAATGTTACCGTTCAGAAGGGTCAGGAGGAGATTTTAAGGGGATAAGGCAGCCAGACAGGAGCCTAGAGCCCAGAGCCAATCCCTCCTGAGGTCCTTCCTCTATCCCACTGCAGGTGCTATTCTCAAAATTGTCAGTTTGTGTGGGCAGATGACTGCCAGAAATCTTTTGTTAAGTTTTGTGGATGTGTTTCCTATTTTCCCACCCATCTCTAAATGCTCTTTGTGCCACTAATACTCTGATTTTCTGGTATTTTGCAGCCTTGTTTGTGAGGCAAATCCCTTCTTTTGTTGGGGAATCCAACACAGATGGCAGATGCTGTTTGTACTGGTTCACAGAAAGCCATGTCACATATTTCCAGTGTGTTTTTAGAGGTCTTACCCAATGAATGAGTCCAAAGTGAACGTCAGAGATCAGCAGGACGTCTGAAGGTGTGGAAGATAGTATGACAAATCAGAGCCATAGATAAATGAGGACAACTGAAAGTAAGTAAACATATGGGTTATTGCTGTTGGCCTCAACAAGCTGTTGATTATCAGCTGTTATAAGCCCAGATATCCCACACTAGTGAATCCTTAGACTATAGAAAAATGCCAAATTCAGATGCGACAGTAAAAGCCAGTAAATTGGATTTCTTTTCATTTATTTATTTTTAATCACCTTTTCCTGTTAGCTCAGACCAACAAGAAAATAGCCATATAACACAGCATATATCAGCCCTGTATAAAACATCATTAATCCACACACCTGCTCTCACTCTTTCTCTCTGTAGAGGACCTAAATGGAGACTGGCAGCTGGTGAATCATGCTGAACTAAAACTACTTTACCTGTTAAAGGCCTGAAGGGTTTGGCGAGTCCATGCTAGAGACAAAGAAAACGATTTTGCCAGATCATCAGCCACTCAGATCCACCTGCCTCCTGCTGACGAGATAGACGTTCAGAGAAACCCATTTTCTTAAGCTGAATGCTTACTCGTAACATGACATTAAGTAGACGTTTTGCATGATTTTATATAATCACTGTTCAAAGAAGTTACAATAAGATATTAAACACACACACACACAAACAACACAGAATGGTAGCTGAAAAGTCACAATAAAGTTCTTTACATTCAGCTCTCATTCCTCAAGAGCCTAGTGAGTGTTCCTCTCGGATGTACTGTAGCATTCGAGAGCTGATGGGACTCAAGCAACTGCCAGCGCAATTTAGAGCTTGAATGATCTCAGTCAGTTTACCTTTGATAGAAGGCAGTTTCAAAGCATATCCGCAGAGCATTTCAAAGCATCTGTGACTGGTACACAGGTCCTTCGTGTCCTCCACAACTAAACAGACCTTTGCTAAGCAAGAAACAGCCAAGATGAGGTGACAAAAAGCACACTGGGTAACAAATAATGGGAACTGTAAGAGCTCTGGATACAGAAGAGGAAAGTATGTTTAGGGCCTGTGCACATACATACACTGTAAAAAATAAAGGTCACACACACACACACAGGTTTGTTTTGCTATCAAAGTGAGGACATTCCATAGGCATAATGGTTTTTATACTGTACAAACTGTACATTATATTCCCCTACACTAACTACCCCTAAACCCACCCATCACAGAAAACATTTTGCATTTTTACATTTTTAATAAAACATTGTTTAGTATGTTTTTAAAGCTATTTTAAATATGAGGACTCATTTCACGTTTGCGTCATAATACCATTGTAATACCCATGTCATTATACAAATGTGTCCTCATAAATCACAAAAACATGCGCGCACACAAACACACACTATATATATATATATATATATAGTGGTTTTCCAACATAACTAGCCACCCAGCATTTTCAGCCAATTTTGACATCAATACCATGGGTAATATTCCATAATTTGGCAGCAGATATATTAGGCCTCTGTGTTGTCACTTTAAGACTTGACACACGGATCCATTATACTGTTACACATGCGTTTTCTCTGTCAACTGTTTATGTTTGCTTATTTTTATTTTTTTTTTTTTAATTTGAGTGTTACTATTATATCTAAAATTAAATAGCAACTGAATTTAATAGTTTGGGCTCTGTTGTTAATTATAAATTTTAATAGTATTGTGCAAGAAAGGGCTCCCTGTACATAGTTAGCGGAGATAGATTTTTAATTTTTTTTATCCTTAAAATTATCCTTAAAAGAGAGATGAAAGGTTGACCATTGTGGTCCTTGGAGATGAAAGGTTGACCAATATGTGGTCATCTGTGCTTACCAAAGACTGGAAATAATTGTGCCATTTAAAGGGAACAGAAATGATCCATGTATTTGGTCTCATTAGAAAAGCAGAGTACTAATCAGAGCATGACAAACAAAGACACATTGACAGAGCTACATGCAAGTTTTAAAGAATTTAAATTCTTTATAAAGGTGATAATTGCAAATGAAATATGTTACAGCAAAGAAAAGATAGAAAAGAAAAGAGAAAATGAAAAGTGCATTGCAATACTAGTATAATTACATACAATATTCAGAATCAGAAAGAGCTTTGTTTACACATGTATGTCCTGGTGTATTTGTCTTGGTGACAGAAGCTTCCACAATACAGACAGAATGACAGTGACAAGACAGATAATAAAGTAAATAATAATATTTAATAAAATAAAATAAGGTGAATAAAAAAAATATATGTATAAAATATTTAAAAAAAAATACACAATATACAAAAGAGACAATAGATAATATATCGTATGTATGCGCAGATATGTTATATACAAATGCAAGGGAATGTAAATAAGAGGTTTGGTGTGTTAAATAAATGAGCCTAAGCAGTGTTGTTTATTTCATATTTATTGCCCAGTGCGGGCATTTAACTGTTGATGAGGCAGACAGCCTGAAGAAAGAAACTTTTCTTGTGTCTGGCTGTTTTGTTGCTCTGTGCTCAGTAGTGCTGACCAGATGGCAACAGTTCAAAGAGAAAGTGACCTAGGTGTGAGCGGTCAGTTCTTGGAGAGTGGGGAGGGGTGTGCCGATGATTCTTTCAGCAGTCTGGACTATCTGCTGTATCCAATTTACTGTATCTTCTAAGTTCTGATTTGTTAGCTGAGCTAAACAAGACAGTTATAGATGTGCCAGAAGACAGATTCAATGACTGCAGAGTAGAATATACTTTTGGTTACATGTTTCCGGTGTGAGTACGCTGTGAGCCTTTGGCTACTGCTTCACACCGGGCTGTTTGTCTGTTTTTGTCTTGTTAAAATGTGTTTTAGTCTTACACACTTCAACTGGACAATTTATTTTATGATTCCCACTGGTGCGCAGAGGTGGTGTGCCCCGCTGTGCCATTCGTTGGGTGTTTCATCTGGCCTACCTGAACTCGCTGGCCTGCCTACCTGGTGGAATGTCTGCGTCCCTGAGGGAGTATTTTGTGGCACGGTGGACGTTGTATGTCGGGTTTTCCTGCTTGCCATTTGTGTGTCGCTCCTCGAGGAACTTCTTTGATTGCTGAATTTTTATTCTACTGCTGTTGTTGCACAGACTTTTAGTCAGATAATTTTATCTGTCTCACTCCGGACTATTCATTTGATTCCAATATGATTATCTGACGTTTGATATGTATACTGTATTGTTTCTTTGTATTGTATACTGTGTTTTTCTGTTTTTGTTGTGTTTATGTTTTGTTTGTAAAGTGCTTTGAGCCCTGGAAAAGCGCTATATAAATTAAACTTTATTATTAACTACATTAGCAGCTCCTGTGGAAGGTTGAACTTCCTCAGCTGGTGAAGGAAGTACAACTTCAGCTGGGCCTTTTTAAAACATAAAGTGTATGTGGAGGAGTTCAGGTCCTGTGAGATGGTGCTGCCCAGGAACCTAAATAACTTCACTGCTGCCATAGTGCTGCTCATGTTGGTGAGTAGGGGGAGTGCTGGGGTGTTTCTCCTAAAGTCTACAATCATCTTCACTGTTTTGAGCGTGTTCAGCTCCAGGAGGTTATAACTGCACCAGACAGCCAGCTCTTAACCTCCTTCTGTAAGTAGACTCATCACCGTCCTGAATGAGGCCAATGAGTGTAGTGTTGTCCTCAAACTTCAGGAGCTTGTAATAGAGCAGTGGGGAGAGCACCCCCCCCCCCCCCCCCCCCTGGGGGTGCCAATGCTGGTAGTGTGGGTGTTGGATCAGAATTTTCCCAGCCTCACTAGCTGCTGCCTGTCTGTCAAAAAGTTG
The DNA here is from genome assembly GCA_037101425.1 of Elopichthys bambusa. Taxonomy (NCBI): domain Eukaryota; kingdom Metazoa; phylum Chordata; class Actinopteri; order Cypriniformes; family Xenocyprididae; genus Elopichthys; species Elopichthys bambusa. The sequence goes on along the minus strand of CM074447.1, from coordinate 16,489,234 downwards.
GTGATCCACTGACAGATGGAGGAAGGCACAGAGAGCTGGTTGACTGCATCATCCACAAACCTGTTTGCTCAATAAGCAAACTGCAGGGGGTCCAGCAAGAGTCCAGTAATGTTCTTTGGGTAGGCAAACACCAGTTTTTTTATTTTGTTTTATTTATTTATTTTTTATTTTTTTCAAAACTTCATGACCACAGATGTTATTAAGTCCTGTGATTCTGGGGTTTCTTTAGGATAGGGATGATGGGGGAGCATTTGAAGCAGGAAGCTCTAGTGATCTGTTGAGGATCTTTGTGAAGATGGAGGCCAGCTGGTGAGCACAGGATTTCAGACAGGCTGGTGTAACAGAGTCTGGGCCTGGTGCTTTCCTTGTCTTCTGTTTTCGGAAGACCGTCACCCGACACATATCCTTTTCACAGGCCTGAAGTGCAGGAGGGAGGGAGAAGGGGGTTGCAGGATGTGTTGATGGTGAGACAAAAATATTGTGCCATATGACAGCTTTGTGTAAGGACTGAAATTTCAGTAAGGACTGAAATTTTGATTGTTTTTGTTGAATATCTTCCCCAACTTCAAGGCTTTTAAATTTCATGTAAAAAGACTCATTCATACTTGTGTGCGTTGCAATCCATAACAAAACACCTGAGAGCCAATGGCATGGCTTCAAACTGGGAGTGAGATTTAAGCAATATGGTAGAGGGGAAGTTTTTCAAGGATATTCAAGGAATAATTATTTAAATGTCCTACATAGAGCTATTGTATGGCTTTCTGAAGGCTAAGAATAGAGTGCACAAAGAGAATAGACTACTTTTACGGAACTCTTTATGCAAAATGTACAGAAAATCATACAGGTTTTAAACAGCATAATGGGGAGAAAAAGTTTAAAAGACACCACTAGGGCTTCCATTTGAAATACAATATTGATGAACTTTACATTAAAGTTCGCATTAGGTATAATAAAACACATTTATTGAAAACACATGAAATATTGAAGAACAGGTTAAGTAAAAATACAATTAATATGCAACATAGTGCATATATTTAACAAAATGCTCCTCTCGAAGTTTTTCTTTTTTCTAGCTGACTAACGCGTTTTTGGACAGTGAATGGCTTTTTTGAGGTAAATGTGAAGTTATTTGACATTATTTAAAAGCTCTTTTATTGACGTCTTTCCACGGTTGAAACACTGATTGAGCGATTACATGTGACATGATACTTATTTTGGTAAGTTGTACTATATCTTTTTAACATACCTTTTGATGTTTGTTCATATTTATTTTGTGCTGTAACTATCAGTAAAACAGAAGAGACTGTGCGATCCGCACTGCCACTTCTCTTGACCTAAGGTGCTACAGCGATCTGTCATGCCACATTAAAGAGCACCATATAAGATCGCAGGACTCGAGAGACTGCTGTGGTCTCCAGTCTATGTGAAATTAACCCATTTATGATTCTTGTGTGGTTTACTGTGCTTGTTTATTGTTTAAAAACTGAAACTTGGTTGTAAAGTGTAAAATACAAACTTAAAAACAAAATTGATGAACCACATATCAAATTTAGTGTGTATTTGTTAAAAATGTTCAAGGGTTTCTTCAGCCCTTGAGTAAGTTAAACTGTGTTCGTCTGCCTTTGAACCCTTTAATCTTTCATGAGCGTTTTATCTCCTTATTGCCATCTTACATTCTGTTCCAGATCCTCTGGTGGTTTCCTAGTAGTTTTTACAAGTTTGGACATGAGTCATTATTTAATCTGTGCGAGACATTTTCATGAGGCTCATGGCCATCTAACCTGTAGTTCAAAAGCTCAGTTTCTTGATGGACGGCACTCTGCTGCATCTGCTCCAGGATCAAGGGCTTGATTTAAAAGTGTTGCCATGAATAAGACATACAGGGGAGAGTACACTCCTTGCTGGTTTGTGGTATGTAAGTGAGTGTTTTTTGATTGTGTACAAACTGAAGCAAAGGCCCAAGAAACTACCGCATGCAAATTCACCAATGTTAATACAGTCAATGATTTTGTAAACAAGTTTTAAATATTATCTTTCTAAATATCATGCTGACCATAGCAAGCAGGGCGGGGCCGAGAGACGTGGGTACGGAGCGAGGAGCTCCAGGAGGAGTTCCAGGAGGATAAAAGGAGGAGTGACGACAGTGAAGTACAAGAGAGGATTTTATGTGTGGTTTTGGCACCATTGTAACAGTGTTAAAGGTTTTGGGAAGAAGGAGGCGGGAACCGGCGAATGTTTGGCGAAAGTAACTTTAAATTATAATGTTGCCAGTTAACAAAAATAAATCAATTGACACTGAATCACGTTTTATATTCGTGTAATTTATTTTGTTCAACTCAATCAGTTGTTTGCATTTTCTTTGTTGTGATCTTAAACTATTTTAAATGAATAGTTTCATAAATAACAGGTGATAATTCAGTATCACTCAACTAACATCAAAGATAGTAATACTCATATTCACCACGGGGTCACTATAACTGTGTATAAGCTCCAATCTTAGATCTCATTGGAATATTAAAACGAAAATTACAGCAAACTAAAATAAAGTGTTGATTCTTCGATGTTTTCAATTATTACTAATGTTAGGGCACACTTTTAGGGTGAAACAATAAACTTTATATTACACGGTAGTGGCATCCTACACATGAACACAAAACCCACCGTCAGCATTTTCATCACGTGAATTGAAATACTACCATATGAAAATCAAATATAACGTGCTCATGATCTTATGCACATCATTCACACACGCTATGCACATAAACATTACACTGGACACTTACCGAATTCTGTTTTACAGAGAACTCGTAACACCCCTCACATACAATTGCACACAATCTTTCATCTCAAACCCTAACCATAAAATACACGTTACATAAACAGGATGAAATGAACACAGACTATTACACCAAATTAAAGATTATCATCACATTCACTCACATAGATCATGGATTATACAAGATTAGATTGGTCTCTCATGCACTGCTTAGCCAGAGATTGTATTATTATATGGAGATAAGAGGGTCTGTATCTCTTACCATTGGAGAAAGCGTAACGGCTAACTTAATCACGCGCGCCCCCTCTCAGCCTATCGTGTCGTCGTTCAAAACTCCTTCCTGCATACCGTCCGTACCGCCAGTTAGTATTAGCCTTTACGCTTTTTTGGCTAAAAGTTGCAGGCTTGCCTTCCAGTGGCTTTGGCTTAGCCATCGGTCTCAATATCGCACACTTAGCGTGTCATCATCAGCAGCTGCTCTCTTAAAGGGGAAGTACATCTTTTTCGGGGTTTACTTTCTAATACCACCCGGTTACAATAAAATAAACAAACAACAAAATGATAAAAAATGAAAGTTTTTGCCGCATATAAACATAATAAAAAACGTATTGCCGCATATAAACATAATAAAAAAGCAACATAAATAGTCTAGGCCTGGTCCTCTCTCCTCCTTCACTGTCGTCACTCTTTTATCCTCTCTGAGCTTCTCTATGAGAAACTCGAGGCTGGTGTGGCTCATTAGCAATCGCACCACCGTCCTCGTTCCGTTCCCATGGCTCTCAGCCCCACCCTGCTTGCCACACTGATATTGCTTTTATACAGCAGTTCAACAAACAAGAAGTTAATGTTTTAGTAACTTCCATTTTAAACACAATATTGCCAGTTATTTTGTCTATTTACGCCATATAAAGTCATAGCATGATTCTATGCAGCAGTGGTGGTGGTGTTTCATTCCGGAATGAATCAGCATTTTGAACAAAAAGGTTGAATCTCAAGTATTGGCTATAAGTTGGTCAACACAGCTATCTAAAACATTTTTAAGTCTTTAATAAGTTTTATTGTGTGAATGTATGACGCTTAATTAGCATGCATGTGATTAACGGTGAAAGGTGATTAATTTTGTAATTTACAGCAAACATTTCATTCCCTTCTACCAGAAAGGATAATTTTGACTCGTCCTGCATCTTGTCTATTTTTCTTATCTAGCAACGTTGTCAGTGAAAAATGGTGCTGTCAAAACTGTGGAAAGGTGGGTGGGATAATGAATATTTTTGTCAAAATAACAAATCACTGTTCATCAGTCAGAGTTGCTCAGAATGGCCAATTTAGGTCCTTTCCTATCAAAAAAAAAAAAAAAAAAATGTTGAAGGGTTGCTGTGCTCTCTAGGTAATGAAGCTTCCCTGACCTTGTTCTGACCAGCAGATATTGAAGAGATGAATGACTATGACTGCCTGTGTTTGAGGGGGCTGCATTTGGTCTAACTGTTTGGCCTTTGTCAAATAATTACTATTACATTTTCTGGGACAAAGCATGATACTGTAGTTCTCCACAGAAACAAATTACATGCATAGATAAATACAATAAAACAAAGATACAAATGAAATAAACAGTGCTTTATGTTTTTCAGGTAAGTCTAACAGTATTCAGATACAGAAATTGAATAAACAAATGTAAAATAACATTGTATAGTCAGTGTATTTAAATTAAATATAATTAATCTTTGTTAAAGCTACAAAAGTGATTTTCTATTTGTATTTTGTTGTAAGATTAACATTAATGACACAGACAGCAGCAGGAATATTAAGCTGCTGTCACTTTAAGAACAAATGCATGGATACAATATAATGATTCGCATCCATTTTCTTTCTAAATTGTTTACGTTCATGTAAGCCATAAGTGACTGTGTTTATGAGGATACTCACCAAGATGGGCATTTTGATATAATTTTGCGTGTATGTGTCTGTTCGAGCACAAATAGACGCTGGCGAGAGCAGAACTCAGTGTCCGTGTGTATCTGTGGGACTCCGAAAACAGCCACACTTTCAGAATTTAACTCTCTTTCGCGTCTTCTTGTGCTTTGTTTAAATGGTTTAAAATCATTTGAATGTTTAAACTGACAAGACCTAAAACATTTATACGGCTATTTCCAAACAATTTGAAGTCCATCATTCTACAGTGAGGAATATTATTCACAAATGGAAGACATTCAAAACAGACACCAATCTTTTCACAAGTGGACGTCCCAGCAAATTCACCCCAAGATCAGACTGTTTAATGCTCAGAGAAATTGCAGACAACACAAGAACTACACCTTAGACTCTACAGACCTCAGTTAACATGTTACATGTAAATGATAAAGTTCATGGCAGTACAACTAGGAAAAGACCAGACAAGTATGACATGTTTGGAAGGGTTCCCAGGAGAAAGCCTCTTTTCTCTAAAAAAACATGGCAGCACGGCTTAGGTTTGCAAAGTTGCATCTAAACAAACCACAAAACTACTGGAACAATGCCCTTTGGATAGACAAGACCAAAGTGGAGATTCCACATTTGGTGAAAACAAAAAGAGAATATCAGCACAAACACCTCATACCAAAAAGTCAAGCATGCTGGTGGAGGGGTGATGATTTTGGGCTTCTTTTGTAATCACAGGACCTGGGCAACTTACAGTCATTGAGTCAGCCTCCTGAACTCCTCCATATACAAAAGTATAGTGATAAAGTGATAAAGTCATATGGAAAATGATTACGTAAAGTTATTGCTACTAAAAGTGGCTCTATAAGCAACTGAATCATAGGGTATCTTTAGTTTGTCACCCATGGCTTTGCCATCTTGGCTTTATTTTTGTTAAATAAATAATGACAGTGTAATATGTCATGTGTTGTTGATCATTGTTGAGGTTTTATTTTCCAAATTTGAAGACCTGCCAAGGTCTTAAAATGATTATTATGTCCTGATAGGGATAACCATGGAATTCAATAGGGTGTCCTAAATTTTTCATATGACTGTATAATGTAACTTTCACTGAAGATGAAATCACATATTATTTATATAAAATAAAATTGTATTTATTGAACAATAATATTTAAATGAACAATAATAGCCATTATAAAAGTATAAGAAGTTTGTACAGTAGGAAATATACACAAGCAAACAATTCAATCAAAAGTACAAAAGCAGCGCTCAAATTAATACAGGATTTAAGTTAAATAAAAAAATAAAGTTATGAAACTTAACTTTGCCTTTAGCCAAATCCATTTATTCTGGAACAAGTAATTGTTTACTTGACCAAAGACCAAAGATTGCCCATTTGCTATACCCAAAACAAATTATATCTCAACCACATCTACATAGGAGCCAGAAGCAAATTTCTGAAGGACTGGCTAAGATAAAGCTGTTCTCGTTGGATACATGAGTGCCGAAAGACCGCTGACAGCCTGGAGCTCACATCATTAAAAATGTCTAAGAGGCACAATGTTTATATAAATCACATATTTGAGGTCTAGAAAACTACATTCTCCCCTAAAAAACTCCTAAAACTATATTCCTTGAGACAATAACAGTAGTATTTGTGAAATTATAGTGAGTTTGCTTCGCTGTGAGAAATACTGCAAGTATAGATCTGGCAGAAGCAAGCGGTGTGATACAAATTGTGAAACGACATCTCCAATATGGAAAAGGCGGTCAGCCAATCAGATATATAGTAAAGCAAACTTTTCATGATTATTTGTTGTGGATAGCTTATTTAACAGCCGTCACAAGTGGTTAACCATGGGATACTGCTAATGCAATAGACTTCCTTTTGGATTACCATAGTAGTCTCTCTCTGCATGCAGTTTATAGAGTTTATTGCTCTCCTGATGGGACTGCAGCTGCATTCAGAGAGGCCATAGGATAGATGTGACTTAAAATAAATGGCCAACAAGACAATTGAATGCAAGGTGCAATCCCACATTATTAGCTGTAATGGCTTCTTATCGACAGACTAATTCTCCTCTCGAATTGAATGTGCCACTGCAGAAAAAGGACGAGAGGAAAAGGGAAAGGAAAAGTTGTATTTCTTTAAGTCTGTTGTCATGATTGACTCCATTGCCTCTTTTCCACACCTGAACATCCTATCTCTAATTTTGTTCAGAAAACCTATAGCTATACTAATGGCTCTATGGCGCTGGAGGTAAGGAATGCAGGTGAGTCTATAGCAGGTAGGAAGTCCATACTCTGCATTGAGAGTGTAACTGAGGTGCTGGTGATTAGTATTCTGGTGACTGGGATCGTAGTGAGGGGGTGACGGTGGAGCCTGGTGAACATTTGAATCATTTTATTATTACATTTTTATTTTACAAAGTCTACTCCAAAGGGAGTTATTGGACCTATATCAGTAAGCATAATATTCATCATTTAAATAATTCCCGTCCAAGGCATACACCAAAAGGCCTGGTTGAGTTGCATTAGTAGTGTGCTGAAACTCACGATTATGGTAACGCATCAGAAGTGGAGAAAATTTACGTCTGATATCGGTTTCAGAATTAGGTGTGGCAAAATGGCTTGATAGTGCCACCTACAAAATTTCAATTAAGTGCCCTTCGCGCTACGTTTCACGGAAGTATGAAATTCGGTAGACACATGTAACAACCCAATACCTACAAAAAAGTCTGTGGTGCAAAATCTGAAAACCCAACAGGAAGTGAGATATTTTGAATTTTCTCTGCACATTTTTTGCAGTTTTTGCCATTTCCAGATGTTGTACTTTAACAAACTCCCCCTAGAGCTTTAATCAGATCAACTTCATATTTAGTCAGTCTAATCTAAAGGCCTTTGCAACATTAAATTGCGAAGATCTTGAGTTTTCACTTAAGGGTGTGTCTGTGGCGGCCTGACAAAATTCAATGTTTCGCCATGAAACAGGAAGTTGTTGTAACTTGGGCATACAATGTCAAGCCCAAACTTCACATTTTATTAGAGTCCTGTCCTGAAGACATCTACATGGCAATATTCAGTTACAGTCATAGCGTCACCTGTGGGCAACAGAAAATGTCATGTTTTACACTGTGATTAACTCCTCATAGAGATTTAACCAGATCAACATCATATTTAGTCAGTCTAATCTAAAGGCCTTAGCGATGTTAAATTGCAAAGGTCTTGAGTTTTCACTGAAGGGCGTGTCCTTGGCGGCCTGACAAAATTTGATGTTTCGCCATGAAAGAGGAAGCTGCTATAACTCAGGCATACAGTGCCCAATCTGCCCCAAACTTCACATGTGTGACAAGAGTCCTAGCCTAAAGACATCTATATGCCAATATTCAGTTAGTCATAGCACCACCTGCTGGCAACAGGAAATGGCATGCTTTGCGCTGTAATTCACTCCCAGAAACACATTTGTATATGCCATGAAGTACCAAACATGCTAGAAAAATCATGCAACACTTGGCTAAGTGCTAAAGTATGCGATTAACGCTACGAAACAGGAAGTTATTGTAACTCAGGCACACAATGTCCGATTTGTCCCAAACTTCACATGTTTGAAAATAGTCCTGGCCTAAAGATAACTACATGGTAATATTCAGTTATAGTCAAAGCGCCACCTGTTGGAAGCAAGAAGTGTGGCACGTCGAAATGACTTTGCCATATTTCTCCTGTATTTACTCGCTTACATGCATGTCACCCACTATTCAATGTTTTCCTAAGGCCACCAGGTGGTGGTGGCCCCCGGGTGCAAGGGCCCTTTCATCGCTGCTTGCAGCTTTTTTTTTTTTTTTCCTTTTCTTGCTTTTACCAGATCCAATATATACATTGATTTGGAATATACTTGTCCAGTCCACAGGTGTTTGCACTGTCCTGATTCACTAAAATTTAATGACTCATGTCAGTGAGTGTTCTCAACCAAAACATGTCATTTTAATGGCTTGGCAAATTACATAACAGGTGGCTATGATTATGTCTGAACAGAGGGACAGTGGTAATAAATTCTTGCTCTTTCTCTTTCTTGCCTTTGTGAGTATATGGCTGAAATAGTGGACAATGATGCTTGGCCCACTGAAATGTTCAGATGTGAAATGAGAATGGACTTTGGTTGTAATCACAGCCCGGCACTAAAACATCCAAATCTGACTCATAAAACAACTGTCCCTTCACGAGGCAGGCCCCTAAAGCTTAATAAAGAATGTCCCAGAAGATGCAAGCAGCCTACTGGCAAAACAACAAGGAGATGAATGGATGTACCTTTTTTATCAGCAAGCAGAAATGGAATCAATGGAGTCACACTGTTTGGTACAATAAAGATTTGCAGCCCTGACCTAGAGTATAGTGTGTTTATTTATTTATTCTTTTTCTTTTTTTTTTTTTTTTTACAGAACATTCATAATTTAGTGCTATTGACCTTCATGGAGTGGAATTGCATATTGGGGTGAAGTTTGATCTCAGATGGATTTGGCACTTAGTCTTGTAGAAACAGGGATTTTTATGGCTCATCGATTAATTCAGAATGCATTATATGCTTGTGGGAATAAACTGCTCAGTAAAGTATAGGTTCATTTACCCACTGTGCATCAACAAACAACCAAACTGCATCCTGATAGGTTGATATCCAGTTTAAGCCTCTCAGCGGGTTATATGATTCCACAGACAAGAACAGAATGAAGTGTTTTCAGGCGTGACCATCTACGGCCTCTGTGAGTGCTGCAGCATATCACTGCAGTCATCCAGGTGAAGGGAGTCTCTAAAAAAAACGAAATCTGGACTTCAATTCCCAAAACAGCTTCTTACTCACAGCAGGACTGAAAGCTCAAAGGTGTGTTCATTCTTCTCTCAGTTCTCTTCTGCTCTGCTATCACTTTTAGCCCTCATCACACGCCTTTGTAGATAACAGCGACCTCATCTGAATGCACTTGTGACAATGTCATATCTGCTCTGGACTCAGCTGGTCATCATGTCTGTAGAAACAACACTGACAGAATGATAAAGAGCCCATTTTATGCCTGTAGTGGAAGAAAAACAGCACCAAAAATTAAAAGGAATGATACTGCTACACTGTTCAACACACTTCCACAAGAGGGCCTCACTTAAATTATTATTTAAAGGCCCAGTTTTACAGGCAGGGCTTAGATTAGGCCTTAGTTGAATTAGGACATTTAAGTAGCTTTTTTAAACATGCCTTAGAAAAAAATTACAATATTGGTGTGCATCTTGAGACAAAACAATGGTATTGACAGATATGCCAGTGCAAGTTGCTATCAGTTAAAACAGCTCAAACATGCATTTTAGTCTGAGACTAAACTTAAAGGGTTAGTTTACCCAAAAATGAAAATTCTGTCATTAATTACTTACCCCCATGTCGTTCCACACCCGTAAGACCTTTGTTCATCTTTGGAACACCAATTAAGATATTTTTTGATGAAATCCGATGGCTCAGTGAGGCCTCCAATGACAGCAAGATAATTAACACTTTCAGATGCCCGGAAAGGTACTAAAAACATAATTTAAAAAGTTAATGTGAGTACAGTGGTTCAACCTTAATATTATAAAGCGATGAGAATACTTTTTGTGCGCCAGAAAAAAAAAAAAAGACTTTTCAACATTATCTAGTGATGGCCGATTTCAAAGCTTCGAAGCTTACGAATCTTTTGTTTCGATCCAGTGGTTTGGAGCGCCAAAGTCACGTGATTTCAGTAAACGAGTCTTTGTTACATCATAAGTGCGTCGAAATTTCAATAGTTCATGTGACTTTGGCAGTTTGATATGCGATCCGAACCACTAAATTGAAACAATTCGTAAAGCTTCGAAGCAGTGTTTTAAAAATCACCCATCACTAGATATTATTGAAAAGTCGTTATTTAGTTTTTTTGGCGCACAAAAAGTATTCTCGTCGCTTAATATTATAAAGGTTGAACCACTGTGCTTGTCAGGCACACAGACGGAGGCAGGCAAGTGTTAAACAGGTAGTTTTATTAAGACAGATGCACAGACACTGGCAGATGGAGAATGCAGGTGAGTGAATGGATATGCACTTTGGAACAATCACTTAGTTGGAGTGTAACAGATGATGTCTTTGTAGGTGAAGGCTGATGACAAGACACTGTAGATATAGTTGTTATTTACTAAATAATCTTTCCCTCCATCATAGCATGTGACTTTAAATGTAAATGCAAAACGTGTCACTGGTGGAGAAATTGTACGATGACATCCCTAGAATGCTCCATCTCTCCATGTGTTCACAGACATCAGAGAGGCAGGTGGACCTCCACCTGTTCTGGTCATCAGACAGTATGTTAATGCAAAAATGGATGTCTCATCTCATTGGGCTGCTGTCAAAGTGATCCTTGTTAGTTGTTAGAAATGGCCTTGGCCATTTTCAAGCTACAACAGTTAGAGACATCAGTTCAGAGCCCAAAATTTTGCTTTGAGTACTGTTTTGTTGAGATGACAGTAGACTAATATCAGTCAAATCACACAGACTATAAAGTCAAATCACCTTTATTTAAAGTCAAATCAGCACTTTATGCAATACAGATTTCAAAGCAGCTGCACAGTAATAAGCAGGAAAATAATGAATTTAATTCTGCTTTAAAGCAGCTCTAAAAAGACGTGTCATTGTTCAGCTGAAGTCAGTTCAGTGTTGAAAGTTCATCAATTATAAAATGAGGTTAATTGAAGACAATAGTGTCATTATTCACTTTAAATCAGTTTATTGTTGATTCAAATCAGTTCAATAACAGTGTCAAAGTTGCATTTATCAATAATGAAATTAAGTCAATTCAGCTATAAAGCAGCTCTATCATCCAGCTCAATTGAATTTGAGTTTTGTTTTCATCCGTTAGTGTCAGTTCAGTCAAATCAATAATATTACTGAATAATTGGTGAATAATAATATGGTGCCAGATGCGCAAGAAGCTATAAGCATTTTCAGTCCCAGCTCATTAGAAATCCTAATTTTTGTTATTGCAACTTAAACAATATAACAATATCAAAATGAAGGAAAAGTCACATTCCGGTGATCAAGGTATGCTGAGCAACATATATAAATTTTAGGTTAAATATGGATTCATATTTGTACATTTTGTACAGGGAGGAGAGAGGAGAAGGCCAAACATTTATTACAGCTAGATGAAGCGATATAGGACAGTGAAGCTGGTTAGATCTGGTTCTGCAAAAGTAGTTTGCAATGCTGCCTTAGTTTAGTAAACAAGCTGATTGCCGCCTCAGGTCCCGTGGGGGCGGCTGGCATTTTTCAAAGTGATTGTTCCCATATCTCATTTGTCAAGCATGTGCCCCTGTTATGCCAGATGATCCACATTCAGTCTCAGCATTGATTTATTATGAGGTGCAAATCTAATCTGTCATATATTGTGGCGTTTGAAACCACATATCCTGTTAAAACATGTTCATCTCTATATTTGAGTGCTTGACAAAGTGTTGGCTGTCATGTTTATGTGCTAAAGATTCTTGTAAGTTAAACAGATCCATCATCTTTATCCCTTTGGTAAAATGTCATTCAGTATTCTCAAAATAACACCAGAAGTGCAACAAAAATACTCAAACTTCAAATCAAATTAGTAAGGAGCTCATAATGAGACAACTTGGTATTTTTTTAGATAAAATTGGATGAATATAGGCTTGTTTGTTTAATTATGTCTGCATGATTATATGTATATTGTCAGTTTTGTGTTGGCATGAGGCATAGGTTTTTAACCTTAATTAAACAAGCTTAAAAAAGCTCTCCTCTAATGAAAACATTTCAAATTAATCAGGGTGGCTTTATGGATAAGCTTTGATATTTTTATATAAAATGTCATCTGCACTGCAATGTACAGTAGGCCTAACCATATTTCAAAATTGTGTTTTTCATCATTTGGCGACCAAACCTTAACTTACCTGAAAATTACCCATACTTTGGACTTGAGATGGCTCAGGTCTGGATGTTCAAGGCTAGTTTACAGATTAGTAAACTAGTTTAGACAAGATGATTTTTCATAAGGGCAAAGAACATGATTTGGATTTCAAACACATTGACACTTGCTTTCCTGATAAAAATCTGCTCTGTTTTGTATAAGCTTTTTACATGTTGCTACACATTTCATCTTCCTTGCTTTACTATATATGAATGACAACAGCACAGCAATCAAACAACAGTGTTAGAGAACATCATTTCCCAGCTTAATAACAAATTCATGGCCTCTCAGAAAATTAAAGATGGTCCATGGAAATTAATTTCCTGGAAACAAACAACAGGTCCAGAGAATGACAGGCACTTGTGTTATGAAAATTCTTAATAAGCAAAACTGTAAACAAGTCACTTCAGAGCAGTTTGCTTGAGCTCTTTTTAAACTCATTTAAACACATTTAAACTTCCGCTTCAGCTTTTGCACTGCCAGTATTTAAAAATTTTTAGAGTATGAAATAAATTAATCAAAACAATCAACTGTATGTACATAGCATGTTTCCCCACTGATGGCAAAAAATTCATTTCGATTGACAGTTAAATTATTTGTGTATTAATAAAACACACTGCAGCCGATTTAGACCTTGGTTCTTAAAGCGGTCATGACATTAGAAACAAATTTGCTTTGATCTTTCGATATATATATATATATATATGATGTCTTTGTTCCATTAAAACATCCTGCAAGTTTCAACTTCCTCCTCATTATAAACAAAGCATTTATTTAATCAAGCTCCATCAATGGCTCGATTTGATGTGGGATTTGTGACATCAAACTGCCAAATATATTTGCATATCTCTGCCTCCAGAGCAAGACATCAGCAAATAGTTTTAGGCCCCACCCATGTTCAGTCGCTTAACGGTTGACAATTGCCGACACTGAATGTGAGTGTTGCGTTGCGTCAAAAGCAAACAGAACCATTTTAATCACTGCCGCTGTAAAAACATACAGTATGCACATTCACCTCATTCTTTTCATATGGAGAATATGGATCTCAAAATCATACAGGCACAGCTGTAAAGGGTTTAAATATGCAAAAGATGCTGGAAAACCAAAGAAGTTTAACTGCTCAGGACAAACAACTCAGCAAACATTGGCCCGACAGCAATGTCATGTCCCTGGCCAAAAAAATAGTCATGGTAGGATAACATAAATCAGTAAATATATGTAACACAGAACATTTCCTAAAAATGCATTTAGATTGGTTTGTACAAGTCTACGATTCTCTGGGGTTGCATGTATAAATATTTGACGTTTAGCTATGTGTAGTTCAATATATAATTAATTAATTAATTAATAAGATAACGTCAAAGAAGTCATTTTTTACAATTTTTCAACCATGACGGGACATGTCGGAGGGACGTCTTGTCAACGGTCATTAAACATCCAAATGTTTGCTGGGAAGGGACTCATGAACAACCATAAAAAAAATAAATAAAAATAAAAAATACAGCCGTAAATCATCCAGGTCACATGGTATTAAGAATCAAGGGTATGTAAACTTTCTGCACTGGGGAGAGTGTTTTCAATGATCACAGAGTAATATTAACCTGTAGTGTCTGAGCCATTATGGATACAAAGCGCTGTAAACAAACGAATGACAAAATATGCTCTTTGGGAGATGACAAGAGGTATGAAATTTGAAAAACCACCATAAAGTGTGCGACTCATTTACTGACCCTTCTGCATTTGAGACAAATAAAAGCCTAGCGTGACAAAAGCACAAGCTGTCCCTGTCAGAGAGGGTGACATTTAGCAAGTTTTCAAGTACTTAAGAAAAGAAACAAGAGTGCATCCACCTTCCAAAACAGTTCCATTTTTTGCAGACAAAGAATTGATTTAATGTGAGATACAGTGGGTACGGAAAGTATTCAGACCCCCTTAAATTTTCCACTCTTTGTTATATTGCAGCCACTTGCTAAAATCATTTAAGTTCATTTTTTTTCCTCATTAATGTACACACAGCACCCTATATTGACAGAAAAACACAGAATTGTTGACATTTTTGCAGATTTATTAAAAAAGAAAAACTGAAATATCACATGGTCCTAAGTATTCAGACCCTTTGCTGTGACACTCATATATTTAACTCAGGTGCTGTCCATTTCTTCTGATCATCCTTGAGATGGTTCTATACCTTCATTTGAGTCCAGCTGTGTTTGATTATACTGATTGGACTTGATTAGGAAAGCCACACACCTGTCTATATAAGACCTTACAGCTCACAGTGCATGTCAGAGCAAATGAGAATCATGAGGTCAAAGGAACTGCCTGAAGAGCTCAGAGACAGAATTGTGGCAAGGCACAGATCTGGCCAAGGTTACAAAAACATTTCTGCTGCACTTAAGGTTCCTAAGAGCACAGTGGCCTCCATAACCCTTAAATGGAAGACATTTGGGACGACCAGAACCCTTCCTAGAGCTGGCCGTCTGGCCAAACTGAGCTATCGGGGAGAAGAGGCTTGGTGAGAGAGGTAAAGAAGAACCCAAAGATCACTGTGGCTGAGCTCCAGAGATGCAGTCGGGAGATGGGAGAAAGTTGTAGAAAGTCAACCATCACTGCAGCCCTCCACCAGTTGGGGCTTTATGGCAGAGTGGCCCGACGGAAGCCTCTCCTCAGTGCAAGACACATGAAAGCCCGCTTGGAGTTTGCTAAAAAAACACCTAAAGGACTCCAAGATGTTGAGAAATAAGATTCTCTGGTCTGATGAGACCAAGATAGAACTTTTTGGCCTTAATTCTAAGCGGTATGTGTGGAGAAAACCAGGCACTGCTCATCACCTGTCTAATACAGTCCCAACAGTGAAGCATGGTGGTGGCAGCATCATGCTGTGGGGGTGTTTTTCAGCTGCAGGGACAGGACGACTGGTTGCAATCGAAGGAAAGATGAATGCGGCCAAGTACAGGGATATCCTGGATGAAAACCTTCTCCAGAGTGCTCAGGACCTCAGACTGGGTCGAAGGTTTACCTTCCAACAAGACAATGACCCTAAGCACACAGCTAAAATAACGAAGGAGTGGCTTCACAACAACTCCGTGACTGTTCTTGAATGGCCCAGCCAGAGCCCTGACTTAAACCCAATTGAGCATCTCTGGAGAGACCTAAAAATGGCTGTCCACCAACGTTTACCATCCAACCTGACAGAAATGGAGAGGATCTGCAAGGAGGAATGGCAGAGGATCCCTAAATCCAGGTGTGAAAAATGTGTTGCATCTTTCCCAAAAAGACTCATGGCTGTATTAGATCAAAAGGGTGCTTCTACTAAATACTGAGCAAAGGGACTGAATACTTAGGACCATGTGATATTTCAGTTTTTCTTTTTTAATAAATCTGCAAAAATGTCAACAATTCTGTCTTTTTCTGTCAATATGGGGTGCTGTGTGTACATTAATGAGGAAAAAAAATGAACTTAAATGATTTTAGCAAATGGCTGCAATATAACAGAGTGGAAAATTTAAGGGGGTCTGAATACTTTCCGTACCCACTGTATTTTATATGTTCATGTCAGATATGTATTTGAGAAATCGGTGAGTGAGCCCAAATAAATTGCTTACCATTTTGCTACAGTTGAATGATCCTAATTTTTATTTATTTATTTATTTTATGCTTTCCTGTTTAACAGAGCAACTGTTAACAAAATCCTGACCTCTTGAAGTATTTGACAACAAAAAAAAAAGGTTTTTGTGTAAGGAACGATATTAGGATATAGAATATTAAATGTGGAATCTTTTGTTTAAATTAACAAGCATCAGCTTTCAATGCGTGATGACAAATTTCCAAAGAAAACGCAGCACCTCTTCTGAGTTTTCCTGCTGACTTGCATTGTAAATGAGCTGATGTGTCTTAGACTCTCATGAGCCCTCAATGCAAAATATCGAACAAATAAACAAACAAAACAAAAAAGGAGAAGAACAGACAATTCCATAAAACCCAAAAACAGCTTAAAGAATGAACAATATCACAGTTTTCGCAGTTGATTCTCCTCTTTTACCCAGCATTGAGTTCAGAGGAGAAAATATATGTGCACTATTAATACACTCTCTTGGGAAACACTTGGGGAAATGTTGCTCTTTTCCAATAGTTCCTCTGAAATTCAAAGCTGTTTGAATCTGTTAGCATTATTGATTTTGATGAGCAAGATGCTTCATTATTTTGTTAAATTGAATGAGATTCCAGATGGTTGTTTGATCATGTTTGTAAATGTTGTTTGCATGTGTAACTGTGGGCCTAAGTTAGATTAGCTAAAAACATGATGGAAATCTTATCAGGCATTCAAAAGAACAAAATGAAATGCTCAAGAGAGAACAAACTAAAAAAGCCTCCAGAGAAACTTCACATTCATGATGATTAATTCAGTAGCCTTCTTAGAAAGATGCTCACTATAGATTCAGTGTCGGTTCTGCACTGTCTCATAAGAAAACATCACTCTAGTCGCTTTTATCACACATGTGATGTTTACAGCTACTTACTCAAGGATAGTTCATCCAAAAATCAATATTCATCGTCTTTCCAAACCTGTATGACTTTCTGTCTTATGCGGACAACAATGTGAGCTTTTGTAAAATGTTTGAGCTGCTATTCTCTATACATTGAAAATGAATACTGATTTGAAAATTGAAATGCACAATATATTTAAACAGCAAAGGTAAAACATGCTTTGAAAATGTTATGCTATAAACTACCGTTCAAAAGTTTGGGTTTTTAATGATTTTGAAAGAAGTCTCTTCTCATCATGCTCATGAAGGCTGCATTATTTGAGTGAAAATACTGTAAAATAGTAATACTGTGAAATACTATTACAATTCAAAATAGCTCTTTTCTATTTAAATATATTTTCCAATGTAATTCATTAATGTGATGGCAAAGCTGGATTTTCAGCAGCCATTACTCCAGTCTTTTGTGTCACATGAACCCTCAGAAATCATTCTAATATGCTGATGATTTGGTGCTTAAGAAACATGTCTTCTTATTATCAGTGTTGAAAACAGTTGTGCTGCTTAATATGTTTCTAAAAACCATGATACATATATTTCAGGATTCTTTGATGAATAGACAGTTCAAAAGAATATTTATTTGAGATTGACATTTTTTGTTATAAACTGTCAATTCAGTTGATCAATACAAGTATTCAAAAATATTACTGACACTAAACTTTCATGAAGTGTCGTGATGGGGGAGAGAATTTATGGCCCCATTTACACTGAATGGTTCAAGTGACCCAATTACTATTTTTTCCTCTCATGTGGCACAGATCGGATATGACATGTGAACGTGTAAGCAGGAAAAAAAAACACGCATGAATTTCCGATATTCTCATAAGTTTTAGGCCTCACTCATATGTGGAAATAAATCTGATATGATTTGGATACGTGCATTTGCGTCTGCCGTGTAAACGGTCAAATCTGATATTCCC